>CM031878.1:24420442-24439426 GCA_018697195.1 Certhia americana | reverse complement strand
GTGTGTGTGTGTGTGTGTGTGTGTGTGTGTGTGTGTGTGTGTGTGTGTTTTCTCTTTGTTTGTTTGGATTTTGGAGGTTTTGTTTCTTTGATTGTTTTTACTGTGATATAACCACTTCTTAGCACTAAGAATCCTTTCTGTCCCGTGATGAGTGTAAGAGAAACATTTTTTGCCAAGTCTTCAACCAAGGTGAATTGTCACAGCCCTTTTAGATTATACTGATGTAACTTCATGAAGCACCTAGAAGACTGTATTTGAGATTTTGTTCAATCCATTTGTAATTTAAGATAGTGCTCTTTAAGTAATCAAAATAGCATTCTTCCACATTGTCTTCAATGCTAAGGCGCACCTGCAGAATTATCAGGGGTTTAATAGTTTAAGGTGTCTTGCATTCTAGTCATAGTGATAGAACGTTTTAGGTATTTTCAGCTATGTAACCGTGCATGAATACTTGGGATTATTCCCAATATAACTGTATTTATAAGATTCTGATCATAAATTGGTTAACATATGAAATCAGTAGAGACAAGTCTATTGATATGAAACTGAGCACGATCTATTCATTTCAGTGAAAACTCTGCACAGAGCTTCTCTAAGATCAAGGAGCTACTTCCAGACTGAATGCCGCATGGTGCAGCGTGCGAATTTCTTCTCAGCTTAAATCTCGGGTCTGCTTTTTAACACCGGCGCTGCCGTATCTGCGATCAGTACGGAGTACAGCAGGCAGGGTCACCAGGCATGGGTTCGGTTCGCTGTGCTTTAGCAGCATTTTCCCCCAGCAGCCGAATTCCACCAGCTGCTGCCCTTCCTGACACCGTGCTCCCGCGCGAGGGATGCTCCCCATCGCCGACCACGCACGGGCGGGGGCGCTGAAATCCTTCGAAGAGCTATTTTTAAACTGAATCGGGATTTAGGAAATCTGGGTCTCGGGGAAGAAAAAAAAAAAAAAAAAAACTTGTAAGTAGGGCTCGTTCCTCTCCAGAGAGCCGTAGTGACGCACACGGCAGGCCCTCAGCACGGCGGCCCCTCCCCGCGGGGAGGGTGCTGCAGCCTCCATCCCGCGTGTAGCCGAGCCCCCGGTCCCTCGGGGCGGTGTCCCAGCTGGACCGCGGCCGGGGGGCTCCCCCCCGGTCCGGAGCGGTGTTTGCCCGGCTGTCCGCCGCGCCGGCAGCGCCAGAGGGCGCCGGGGCCGCCCGTGGTGAGGAGCCCCGGTCCGCTCCTCTGCTCATCCGCACGAGTTAAAACTCTGCGGGTTTAAGGAGATCTGTTCCCACACTGACCCGTGTCAGAAGTGCAGACCCAGCAGTTTGTAAGAGGCGCCTCGTTGTGAGACACACGGCACTTCAGCCCGGAGAGCCGAAGCTTTTGTCCCTTGCTAGGAATTTTAAAGACGCCGTAGGAAAGTATCCTGTGCTCTCTCACAACCGAGAGTTGGCTTATTCAAGAAAAAAATACTCGTGGTGAAAGACCCAGTGAAATCGCGGAAGCACAGGGTACCCATCCCCGCTCTCACAGCAGGAGTGGAGACATCTGGAAGGACTGCGGCTTGGGGGTAGACGCTGCACAGTGCACTCACATGCACCCCCGCCTCCTCCTCCTCACCGCTCTGACCTAATGGGACAGGCTTCTGTCTTGCATGAAGAAGAAGGGGGGAGTCCAAGGGTCATTTGCAAAGATCTAGGGCAGCGTGCTGTTTGTATACAGCACCTACCATAATCTGTGCCTGCTGCAAGTATCATTATTGGCTCCACTTTAGCTGTCAGGGTGAATAGACATCAACTGGACGTGCTGAACGTCACTGTTGCTGCCCCGTCCCCAATGTGAATCAGTGTGTCGGTCAGAGAAGCACACAGCAGAGCCAGGTGGGATCCCATGGGCTGTGCCTGCATTAGCTGAGCAGCGCTGCTCAGCGGGAGAGGGTCTGAAAGGGAAACAGCAGGTGCGGAGAACACGGTGACCACATGCACTGCATGTTGGAGAGGTTTGTATCAGACTTATTCATGTGGACTTGATGCTTGGTGTATTTTCTGATACAGCTTCGGCAATAGAAATTAATCATCTCACACCTGTGATGTGATGTGTTGTGATGTGATAAAAAAGCCTCACAGAGCAGGTGAGTAGTGTAGGGAGTCTCTTCAATAGCACCTGATTCAGAGGCACTTTTTGCCCTGCAGACATGGGATGACTTGGGATGTGCAAACATGAGATGTAGAGCAGAGAGGCTTCTCTCAGCTTCCTGACAGTAGTGAGCTCGTGGGAGAGCCTTTCCCAGTACTGACAGAGGTTACTTTGAGAGATCTCATAGTGAAGTCTCAACACCTTCAAAGGTACATGTAGTCTAATTTTGAGCTGCAGCAGGCTTGTGCCTTTCTGCATAATAATTGCAAAGTGATGAAGAAGTTTTCCCATGGGGAACAGGAGAAATTACTCCCTAGCTCTTGTGGTCTTGTACCTCATTCCTTATGTGATAACAGCACAGGGTCAAGGGTAAATCAGTAATGGCATGATTGTTTGTATCTATCTGTGTCGTGTGTGGCATCTCTAATGAGCAATTGATTATATCTACACACGCTATTTAGCAAACACCATGGGACATGTTCTAGCAGAGTAGCTTCTGTACTTCTCTTATAAAATCCTAGGACGAGATTTTTACTCTCCTGTTTGGGTTGTATCATGTCAGATTTCATTTTCTTTATTTGTTTATTTTTGCATATGGATCATCACTCTATATGTAAGATGCTGTGCTTGCTTCTTAGGGAACAGGGTATGCTGCTTAACAGCCCTGGGTGGATGACCCGATAATTTCATGTTTTGCATAGCTGCAGTGTCCTCTTTACTTACAGTTCAGCAAGTCTGCTCAAGAGCTTAGCTCTAATGTAAAGCTTCATGCTCTGTCAGTTGAAGACTTACCTAAAGAAATACAGAACAATAATGCAGTCCAAGGTTATAAGTTTCAAAACAAACTGACAGACAAACAATCAAGTCCAAAACAAAGAGGTGTACATTTTAAATTTCTAACCATGAAACTGGTTGGTAGCTTCTGTGTTAATGGGCACAGTTTGGGGTGCCCTTCTTATTTTTCTGCTGCTCTACAACCCAAACTCAACCAGAAACAGTCAACACTGACATTCAAGGCAGCATTGACTTGTCACATTGCCTTTTGTCCCCAGGCACCTGCCTCACATCCCCATGGTCAGCTGACAGAGCTTTGTCTCACACAGAGGCCTGGTAAAAGCTGGCAGTTTGACAAGGCTGTGATTTATGCCTCTTTGCTATTTTTGTTCATCACCATTTGTTTTTCACCATTTAACATGCCACCTTCTGGATTTATGTAGAGCAGGACCACAGTTGCCACAGCACGTACATCATGAAAACTGTTCATTATCTTTTTCAAAAAACACATGCATTAGATAACCATTTGGCCTCACTCTGCTCAAACCCTCTTAAGGGAGGGAAGAAAATAAACTAAGACTTCAGCAAAAATTAATGTCTTGTGAACTCTAGAGGTGCTGCAGGATTCTTTCTTTGCCACAAAGCAGCAGTTCCCTGCAAAGTCTTTCATGAAGATGTATAAAAAGAAAAATTATTGGAAATATATAATCCATCCATATATGATCTTACTTATTTTGATAAATTATTAAGAGAAGATGAATATTATTTTTTCCTGTATCAGTTCAGATAAGGCATTATTCTTATTCTATTCCACCTCTATTCCAGATTTTGCTCTCAAATCAGATGTATTTGACTGTTTTGCAATGTGCCAACAGCGCACTATTGTAGAGCTTTGTATGTTGTTTTGCTCTTTTGCAGACTGATGGGTGTTTTGTCCTCCTGCCCTCCACTAACTGGACAGGGACTATCAGGACATGTACAGACAGCACTGTGCTGCCAAAGGAGCAAACATAGATACACATGAACCCAGGACGCACATGCAAAGAGTAGAATGATTTGTTTAAAATCAACTTCTGTAGGGCTGTGTCAGTGGGAACTGGACTAATGTGCCAGTTGATGAGAGAGTGCAGCGCTGGGAGCACCAAAGTGGAAAAGATTTGCACGACTCCTGCTGTGGTAGGCAACTGCACAAGCCCTTTCATAAATTGTTCAAGCTCCATGTTAGAATTAGTTAGGATTTAGCCCTGCTTTTAATGGAAGGTAGGAAAAAGTCAAGAAGAGAAAGAAAGACTCAGCATGGCAGAAAAGAGAAAGGTAATGGCTAGGGGGGAAAAAATAAACTCCTTTTATGTATTATGATACCTGTTTTAATGCCTTTGCTTTCTCAGTCCATGCTCTGTATGTTGCTCTTGACAGTTAATCAAAATCAAGCAACAAACGTGTTAATCTTTTATGTTTACTTAGCCATAGAGACCAAGGTGGTGACCCACAGGGTAGCATTACTGAGATTTTTTTTACATTACATGTTCAAGTATTTTATGTTACCTTCCTGTTATTTTCACAAAAAACAGCCTCTCCTCCATCTGTTTAAGAAAAAAAAAAAATCCAAATGAGCTGCAAAACTATGTCCCTGCTTCCAAACAATAGTGAAACCTTAATGTGAATAAACATGTCGTCATAATCAAAGCCATGTTTGTGATCTAACTGGATAATAATTCACTTGTAATATCATCAGCTCAGAATGAACATCAGCATAAGTATTGTTGGTGCAGGTGTAACTTAATGAATTCAGGCTCATTTTATCTGGCACTTAGTTGCTTATATTGGTGTTGGGAGCATTAGGTCCCCCAATTTTTCATAATGAGCAACACCATTAAACTGTCAAAGAGCAACATAAATCAGAGATTTTCCTTAGACCTCATAAAACAACTAACAAAAATGTTATGGTTGCCAGATTCACTGTGTGCTTTTATGCATCCAGCAAGCAGAACTGACTATAACCCTTTCTCTCTGACTACTATTTTTGCTATTGTTTCATATGTTTATGAAATTCTATGTGAAAATATAGTTTATGAAATTCTATGTGAAAATATAAGCAGGCTAGCTTTAAAAACTCACTGTCCAAGGCACAGAAGTGATAGCAGGTTCCTGAACATAGCATAGGATCTCTGCTTGTATTCTTCTCTGCTGCACTGGGCACATATTAGCTTTTAGTCAAGTTAAATACACAAGCAATGAGGTCAGAAGCAAGTGTATGATTACAGAGTCATGTCACGAGCCCATTTATAACATCTTGGGTTTGCATGATTGCATGTAATTGATAATCACATGCAGACATGCCTAAAATGCCCACATCTTGATTTAACCTATTGACACAGGTCTGTATTAAGTCACTGAAAAGCAAGGGCAGAAATACTAGGAAAAAATATCCATTGGTATTTTTCAGAAGGTGATGTTATTGTTTATCGCTCATTATCAGAGGACAAATTATTTTCATTGTTCATTTAACTGGCATCACAATACATTTTATAATAATATATGTGAAAATATTTCATAACTTGTATCTTCCAGTTGACTTTTCCATCTTTCACTTACTAAAGTACCACCTAATCCTAATTTGACACCCTTCAACAACAGAATATTATGTTACTCAACTCTCTTTCCTCTCACCATTGTGAGTGTAAACTTTGCTTGACCTGACACAGAAAACTGAGAGAAATCCATCTATTTCAAAACTGACAAATTACACACTGCTTTTCATGCTTCAGACATGAATATGTTTTTTCAGCCCTCTGTAGACACTTCTAAGATGCTCATTATCAGCAAAATTGGAATAAATTCAGCCATGATTCCATAGGTGCAACCAATTAAAATAACATTACTTGCCCACAGTTGCATCAGGCTGACGCAATAAAATAATTATTGAATAACAATTATTCTGAAAAATAATTACCTTCATGTCAGGTATTTGTTGTCACTTCCCAGCCAGCTATAGGACCTGAAGAATGGGATGCATGTTTCAAGCCAGTTTTAATCGAACTGCTGCCAGAAAATGCCCAAAACAGAAATCTTCACTGCTTTTATAAAGACTTTTTAATTAGCATATGAATAAACTGCATATTTGAATTTTCACCAACACAACTGTTTCCCCCAGGAAATCACAGTTAAATGCTGAAGTGAATGTCCCTTTAGAAAGTGCTCTTTGTTTATAGAAATAGTCTTAGCAGTTAATGGTTGGCAAGGCTTCAAACTTAGAATTACACTACATTGGTAATTTTAACTTTGTCATCTTAAATAGATCCAGTTTGGATGTATGAATACAAGCAATGTAGGACAGCCCTCAAAGAACTGCCTTTAAGCAGGCTTTATTCTAACCCATGAAGCTTTGTAATTCCTTCTGTTATTATTAATAGCTGTTAAGTGCTGACAGCATGCTTGGCACTGAATGAAACGCAGGAGCAGACATGGTTCTTGTTAAGGGTGGCCCTCGGGAGGTCATTTACTGTGTGTAACAACAACAACAACTTTATTGGAGTAGTAACCCACTAACACAGCTGCAGCCTGGGCATCAGGAGGTGTCGCTGTTTAGACGAAATAGTGTTGTGTACCCGCAGATTTCACTCCTTTTACACGTTAGCAGAGCAGGTAAGATTTTTGGAGGTAACCAAAGAAAAGCTATGGCCCAGAATGCCATTTTTCAGGGTTTCCTGCCTGCAGCAACGGGTGTGCAAACTATAGGGACAGGATAAGCAGTTAGGAGCATGACAGGTTCTGGATACACTGGGATGGAAGGACGATCCTCTGCTGCTAGACCTTATGGCAGGTTCAGACACAGGATTAAAGGAAATGGTAGAAAAGGATAGGCAAGAATTTCAGGTTGAAGGTGCCTTGTGTAGATGGCTTACTTTTGAGCCAGGAACTGTTGAAAAAGTGTTGAGGGAATGGTGTGTCAAACAGCTCCAGACCCTGACTCCCAGACAGAGAGCTCCTGAATCCCTGAATCCTCCTAGAGGGAGCTGATGCACCAGAGTAGAAAACAGTTTCTGCTCCGCTGCGGGTAAATCTGGCATGCCCAGCAGACACCATCAGTCACAGGCACAGAGACAATGCCCAACTCCTGACCTCCAAGGTCCTATCAGGACTGGCCATTGGCCAGTTGCTCTAAGCAAAGATGAGAGCTCTACTGCATCACCACCTGGAGGGGAGAAGTGAGAGAGGAGAGATAGCGGCACCAAACCTCATCAAGTTCACACTCCAAGATGTATGTGAGCTTTGCAAGTGACTAGGTCAGGTGCCTGTGCAGTGCCCAGAGCACCCCAAAGATGACTGACTCCCCAGCAGTGTCATTGTCAAATCTCCCCACTCCATGTGGTTAGTGCTCACATCCACCAGTGTGTCTGACCTGACACATAAATGCCACAAAGGCAGGGTTGTCTGTCTCTGCTGTCCTTTCCTTTGGGTCTGTGCTGATACTTTCTACCAGTGTCCAGCTATTTTCTTGATGTTTGCAGCTGGACCCATGTTTGTGTCTTCTTCCCCAGGATTCTGCTCTGCCATCCAGCCTTGGCCACAAACAACCTTGCATCGAGTAAGGATGGCTGGGGGTTTCTAACCTGTTAGCAGGAGGGATAAAGCTCCACATAAATAGATGCTGCACCATGCAGAAGGTAAGTTATCCCTAGGTGTACAGATGCTGGTCAGTGATAATGGCAGGAAAAAAGTAGGTCCAAACAGGTCAAACAACTCTCTCAAAACTGTTTATCTTAGTTTCATTTTAACTGCCTGGCTGTCTTGTTTCCTGCTGTACAAAACCTTCCTGCCCCTTTCAACATCACCTACTCTCAAACAAACACCAACAAGCCTCCTCTACTCTTTGCTGTCTGCCTTATAAAACTAGTTTTAGATGAATCTGCTTCTTGAATAGATCTGCTACGGGCAGCAAAACTCTCAGAAAATGCTCAATATCACTCTGAAAATACATAGTTTTAAGGTCTTATAGCTAGATACTAAAAAAAAAAAAATCAATGTGAAAGTCATTAGTCATTTGTGGCCATTTGAGCTATATCACATATTAATTAAGTGGATATTTTTAACTTCTTAAGGAACATCCTTGCTTTCCATACTCTCATATTCAGTGTTCTCAATCTTGTTAGAATCTGCTTCTCTGTAAACCCCACTGATTCTGTTGTATTAACATTTGAGTTTTCAAAGGCTGTTCCCTGTACAGTGTTTAGAGGAGTCACAACCATTTGACTATGATGTACTTTTAAAAAGAGCATTAGAGGGGGTGGCACAGGGGGAATGTCTGCAGGAACTGCATAGTGACTGTGCAGAATGAGTTGGTTTCTGCATCATTCCTCTGCTGGGAACATGCTCTCAAACCTCATAAAAGCAAAGTTGTGACAGGGTGATTTGCAGACATGCGCCACAAGGTAGACATTTTTCCAATGTGTCAGAGGGATCTGAGATCATAAGTATCCTGTCCATATTGCTGGTCTCTGTGACTGCATTACAAAAGGGAGAAGTTCCAGCAAGGCTAGAGGTAGTTGCCTCAGGTACTGGAACTTGTGTAGAGAGAGCAGCATGGAGGCACAAACAAACTACTTGAAAAGCCGAGTAAATATTCAAACAGTTCCTCCATGATGCCACAGCTGGACTGCAAAAGGTGTCACAGAGCTTTTCAGCTATGCTGCATCATGTTGCAGTGGCTATTAAACAGCTCTCCCCCCAGATTTTCTCACCAATATAATACAAATATAATCTTAGTCTACAAAAAGATACAAGATAGAAAATGCTGGTCAATCCAAAATGTCTCATTTTCCAGAGGATTATGATTGCAACAGCAGAAATAATATATCTGTTACAAGATGGTGAATAGCAAGCACTTCACAGAAGGGACTGATCTCTGCATTTTTTTAATATTCTCTACATATGTAAATTAGTATTTACATGTCCCTGGCTTCTCATTTACTTCCAAATAAAAATCTAAACTAAGAATCTTGTGGGTGCATAAGATGTCTTCCTCCCCCTCACTGTTTACTACTGTTTACTGTGTGTCACATACTACTGTTCTTTAAGCCCTAGGCCATTCCCTGTCTCCCACCTCAACCACACATCCACTTGACATGTTACCTCTCACTACTCCTTATTTTCTTCTGAACTTCAGCACAGACCATGCTTGTTTCAACTGTTTTTTAAACATTAACGCCTCCACCGTCACACAGAAAAGAGCAACTTTGTGTATCTACCATAATAGTAGTCTCTTTATTTTTCTGTTGTGTTAGTAAATCAACTAGCATTTCACTTTTGCAATGCCATTGCAGATAAGATAAAGGCAGATAACATAAAGGCATTTTCAAGCAAGCTTTGAAAAGAATTAAACATAGAATTGCAAAGCATCCTAATTAAGGCACAAAGTAGGCTGCAATCTTCATAGTACTTAATATGTCATCTTCTTCCTATCTCTTAAACCAAATAATCTGCAAACCACCACTATATTGGAGCATTTTATCTGCCATAACTTATGTCAATTTGGATCACACCCCCCCCCTTTCTTAAACAATGTTTGGCAGCCAACCGAGTGTGGAAACTAGACTGTTTTACATTAGCCAGAAGTACATTTAAATCATTCTTCCTAAATGATTTACTGTGGATTACAAATTCTTATACTGCATTTTAAGTTAATGATTAGGCGAAGTAATATATCACTAAAATGATTTGGTGCATATGTATTTAGCTTCCAGGATTCTAAATTTTTCTTTGGTTTGGAAGACTTCTTTGCACTTATTCTCCCCAGTTGAAGGGGGAAAAAAAGGAGAAAAGAGTAGAAAGCTCTAACATTTCTGCCTGTCTTCTTAAACTATTGAATAAGTCAAGAGGATTTTTGTCCCTACAGAAAGGTCAGGTCATGAGGAAGCACTAGTAAGTTGATTAGTGCTCTTCAGACACATATTGGCAGGTGTCAGTATTGCACAGCATTTCCTTGCCCTACTGTGTCCCAATGAGAGGAGGAAAAGCTGGACAGAGAATGATTAAGGCTTTATATCAAATGCAAAAGTAATTAACCATCTATAACCATTAATGATTAACCATCTACAAAGACAAGATATTGTGGCAGAATATGTAAATTATCTCACAGGAAAAACAGAACAGGACAAAAAAACCCAAACCACTGACTACAAAACAAAAAACCAAACAAAACTGTACTCATTCTCCATGCACAGGCAGAAATTCCATAGAATTTCTATGGAGTTGTAAAATTTGTAGGGATCTTATGACAGTGGTAAAAAGGGGATTTTCTAACTCTGTCTAGAGAGTGGACTTTGAAACCCAAGTGAAAGAAAGGAAGAACACACTAATAAAACATGGGCTGTTACACCAGATGCTCACAGGTCACTGGAATTCTTAAAAAGAAACAGTGACATTCAATAAATTATTTGTTTAATTTATTGCTGGGGTACAGAATCCTGCCAGTGCTGAAAGATAACAAGCAACTTTGCATTTACAACATACATGAAATAAGGAAGACAATTCTCTCTGCTGCAGAAGTAATAAAAATACAGGAAACCATTTACCAGTGCTAAGTTACTTGTGCATAACTGTGTGCAAATCAGGACTTGTGGCACTCACCCTCTAGTCTGTCGCAGGCAAACAGCTGCCCTGTTGGTTTCACTAGTGCTGAGTGAAACCAGCTTTCACTAGTGCTGGTTTCACTAGGCTGCAGTGGTTCATTGATATGAGCCTTGTTCTTGGCATAGCAAAACCAGGCCAAATATGCATTGCATACTCATTTTGGCATCCATTATATCATTCATTGCAATTTCAGGTTGCAGACAAATAACAGACAGGATTACTGCAGTATTTATTTAATTTATTAATGCCCTTAAGTCATAAAAACATATAGGGAATAAATAAAGAGTAAATGCCAGGTATGAAGGACTGATCTGAAATTCATTATAGACTTCTATTTGGATTTCCCTAGCCACTCCTCAGGTTTCCAACACATTCTATAACAGATCAGACTCCATACACTTCTCAGAGGAGTCTACTATAGGGCACACCAGAAATGCAATTTCTGCCATTATGATTCTTCATTAGAAGTTTTTAAAGAAAGGCACTTCTCTCTCCTTGCACCAGACCCAAAGATGTTGCATCTTCTTCCTCAGCCAATGCCAACAGTCAAGAGGTGACATGAGGAGAGAAGCTAGGACAAGATTTCAAAGTCATCAGACAAGGCCAATGCTACGTGTTGGCCCTAGGACAAAACTGAGAGCTGCTGCCAATCATAAATCATAAGCACAAAGTTTTTTGCTGGAGAATAGATTGAAAGGCATGATGTTCAGGACAAGTGTCTAGAAAGAGGATTCAAGAGAAATCTAATCCTGAAGTGAACACTGCATGGATATATGGCAATGTGCAGTCTACTTGGGGTGAATAAAAATCACAGATTCTCACCCCATAAAATCATGAGACTGCAACACAATAAAGAATGAAAGCTGATGGAAACGAGTATCATATTTCAGTCTGTCTGGACTGAAATCCAAAATTCAGCCTAAATTGTCCAGATTTCCTCTACAGCGCACTTACATTTAATAAGAGGAATAAAGAAAGGGCCTAAGCAGCTACAAGATGGGAGCACTTGAAGGAGTTCACAAAGAATTCTAGGGACAGGGCAGCTCCTGACATCCTATCCTGCCTTTTGCTGTTTAAGTACCTGATGGATATACCTGTAGGAAACTCTCTCCACCTTCATAGTCAATATATATATTATATACTTATATATATATATACTATATATACTTAATACCTCCTTTGGATTATATTGTACATACATGGAGTATGAGGTTACCTCTGGTGAAAAAAATGTTATCGTTAGCTATGTAGTAAAAAAAAATTAAAATCTGAAGAAATATATTATAGCATTTTCTCTGAAAGTAGGAAGGATGGCTTCATTTCCTTAGCACAGTGACTGGTGGCTCGAACCTGCATCTGCCTTATCTGTAAAAGCACTGACATTCCATATTCCATAGCTATGTGGAGTGAAGTGTGTAGGTTAACACAGTAAGTAAGCACTGCTCAACTCCCGTGAATAGCATCACTTGGAAAGCATGGGAGTTCTGGGGCTTTGGGTCCTCTTCTGAGATATTAAAACCAAAAGCATTTATTTATTAGTATTAGCAGAACATGAAGCAGGTACCAGAAGCAGGTACCAGAAGCATAACTGAATGCCTGAAAATAAAGGATCCAGAGCTGTACTCCCCTTGCACTGACAGCTCAGGTCACATTAAGAAGGGCAGAGGCTTAGATATTCTCATGACAAATGGGAAACATAGATTTCATTTAAAAATTTTCAGCCTCTGAGACTAAGAAAGGCATTGAACTCAGGTGTCTCGCTTCTGTTATATATAATGGGCTCCATCATTCAGTCCTCTATTTCAAGATAGTATCTGGCAACATACTTCATGCAAAATAAATGAAGTCCAAAGTCAAGCCTTCCTGGTGTCTCCTAGATGAGCTTAGAATTCTCCCGTTCACATAGGAAACTGCTGGTTAGGGACAAAACTGACAAGAATTTAGATGAATATTTCAATAAGAAACTGAATTCTCAGGATTGCATTCATCAGCCCTTGGGGAGGGGCAGAGGAAAGAGAAAGACTGTGTAGTAACCTTTAACAAAATTATACAGCCCTTAAAGATGGCATGTCCTTCTACACATCCAGTGAAGCCTGGTATTTACCTGGACACTGAGGTTCTAGATTTTCAACAAACTTATGCAAGAATGATGGTCTTAGGGCTTAGAGTAAAATGATTTGTAGTAGGTATGTAAATTTCTAGAGATGTTGCACAGCAGCCTAAGTCAGGATTTTGTAAGACCCAGTGGATTTTTGTAAGACCCAGTTCTTTCTCAGCCCTCTCTAAATACTATTGTATACTACCCCAAGAGATTGCATAAATTGTCCAATGTTACACAACAGGACAGAGATGGTAAGACAATTCTAAGCATTAGTATGTGTTGCTTCTTCTTTCAAAAAGGTGAAGTCCGGGACATAAGAGTTATGTATGTACAATTTCTGAGCTAGGAGAAAAGCAATCTTTGCTAAACAGTCTCCTTATAAAGACCCAAGATATAATCATCATGGATTTTTTTTTCTTCCAGCTGAGACAGCAGGCCTTAAAGTATCTTTGTTAAACTAGTTAATAGGTTATTATCCAAAATAAACATATTTCAGTAAGTGCAAGACTGTTTTTTTCCTCCCTCTGTCTGTCTTTTGTTCAACTTCAGCTCAGCTATTTATGATTCATTTCATGAGCCACTAGGTTTTCTCTAAAGGCACTAAAAAGGGCCAGAGCTATCAAACAGTTTTAGTGACTAGTGCCAACAAGGAACTGTTTTCTTCCATGCTATAAAGCAGGCACTGTCAATAGACTACAACCGGCAATAAACTATTAAAAAAGGAATTTATGATGGCTACTTATTATCCTCCTGAAATAATGTTGTTACAAGACTGCCCTTTCCAGTCCTCTGCAAGGATCACATGGGAAGTGCCTAACAAAGGGAAAGGCCCAGATCTGCGTGGACTGTCTGCAAAGAGCACAGGAATTGCCCCATGTTATGTGGGCAAACACACCACACCAGTGTTTCAAAGCAGCAGAGAAATTGTCCCACACTGGACTTGGGCTTGTTACACACAAGCGTTTGATTTAAGGTCGGGCCTTAATTAACTTATATCTAGAACATGTTGAATTGTTTTAAGAGCTAAATATCAAATTATGAAGGAATGTCTATTATTGTTTAGCAAGGAATTGGTAAACCACAAGGATAAAATAAGAAATGGCAAAATCTCAAATGCAATCAGATCTGCCTCTTATTTTAGATTTCTAAAAAAACACTAATTCTATCTTTTTTTCCTTCCTCTCCAACCCTGTAACAGGCTTTCTTCTTTGCTGAAATGTCGGCCTCTGTTGACACTTGGCTATGACACTGGTCTGTAATTGCTATAAATTGCGGTATACCACTTGCATTAATAGAGATATCCTATCTTACTCCAATTAATGAAATGTTGCCTTCGATAAATTTTAGAAAGAAGGAAATTATACAGTTCAAACTTCAAATATGGATTGGCTTCTCCTGGTCTGGACCTTCTTACAGTGTGCCCCTTTGAATCCTCAGTATGTCAGACTGGAGACTTACAGTCTGCGGTCAAGGCTGAAGGCACAGCCCTGAAAGGATGTCTCCTAATAGCAAGTGGCTCTCAAGAATGACAGAGAGGGTCTCAAAGGTGTGTAGAAAGAAGAAAGATGTGGTTTGAAGAGTTTAAGAGAAAAGAAACATTTTCATCTAAAGAAGGGAGGGCAAGGTTGAGCTGAGAAATAGAACAAAAACTGAGGTGTGGCGAAATTGGATGGAAGGACACTGTTACTGAAATTAAAAACCAAAACAAACAGACAAAAACAGTAACACAACAAAACCAAAAACATCCCAACCAACTACAAGAACATATTTGCAGTGCTAAGATTTCTCAATGTCCTAATCATTTGCAGTAAAGTTATTGGGAAGGGAGGTGTTTCTCCTTTTGCCCATGTTGCTGCAAAAGAGTAGTTGTCTTATATTCTGTTTCTGAACTGTGCATCTGGAGGAGAGATGTTATTTAATAGAGATTTAGAGAGATGCTATTTAATATCAGATTTTATTCTGAGGACACAAAACTTATTCTCTGCAAGGGACTATTTTAAAATTCAGTTTTGTAAATTTTATGAACTCCAAACGAAAAATATACAGCAGAAAATCATAAAATAGCACGTATAGGGACCTCAGATGAAAAATAACCATTTTACTAAGAGAAATTTTTACAAATAGTATCTGTATGGTAAAAGCACAGGTGAGCAAGAGACCACTGGAGGTGAGCTGCTGAGATTGTAATGCTGGTTTTGCAATGTTTTCCTTTATTATATCTCAACGAAAGAGACAGTCCTGCCTGTTGTTGTCTCATCAGCTGATTCTTGACGTTCAGTGAGTTATAATCATCTCTACATGAGAAGTGCACCAATTAAAAAACCAAGTCCATGAGAAGCCGCTAAGTCCTGCAAAACCACTGAAGTTTGCTCAACTTCAACCTCCTCACATGCCTAACTCCTACTCCTTCTCCTACTGACTACTACTACTACTTTACTACTACTACTACTAGGAAGGAAGAAGAAGAAGAAGAGAAGAATAAGCAGAGAAGAAGAAGAAAAGAAGAAGAATGAAGAAGAAAATAAGAAGAAGAGAGAAGAAGAAGAAGAAGAAGAAGAAAAGAAGAATAAGAAAAGAAGAAGAAAGAAGAAAGAAAAAGAAGAAGAAAAGAATAAGAAGAAGAAAGAATAATGAGAAGAATAATACGAAGAAGAAGAAGAAGAAGAAGAAGAAGAAGAAAAGAAGAAGAAGATAAGAATAAGAAGAAGAAGACGAGAAGAGAAGAAGAAGACGAAGAAGAAGAAGAAGAAGAAGAAGAAGAAGAAGAGAAGAAGAAGAGAAGAAAGAGAAGAAACAGAATAAGAAAAAAAGAAGAAAAGAAGAAAACGAAGAAAAAGAAGAAAAAGAATAAAAGAAAAAAGAAGAAAAGAAGAGAGAGGAGAGGAGGAGGAGAAGGTTAACATTCTGTTTCCACATGCGCCTTCTACCCCTTTGTGAACATTCCCATGGTCTACAATTACACAGCCCAGAAAGCCAGGGCATTAGGGGAGCACAGCCTGTGGTTTGACCACACTCAATATTCTCACTTCCCTGTGAACCTCTGCCGTGGAACATGGTCATTAATCATTATTTGACTCTTTTTATCAGCATATGACTGGTCTGACAGTGAAAACCAGAACCTTTCATGTGCTCTGAGAGAGCTATCAGGGAAACAAACTGAGATCTTTAAAAGTTATGATATGGCACATGGTTTTAAGCAAATGGGCTTTGGGAGTCAACTGAAAGCAAAAGCGTTATACGTGTGCCAGAACAGAGAGAAACGATTTAATTAAAAGCATGAAAAAGACTAAAAGACTACGTTCATTCCTAGCTTTTTTGGTAAATGTATGCCTATCTATAAATTTGCCTGTAAAAGCAACTCAGATGTAGGTGGGTTTTCTGGATGAGGGATGGAACCCTCTTGTCGAATGCAGCCGTCGAAATCTATATGAACTAAGTGGCTGGTATGGTGGGAGGGGGTCGGGGGAGAAGCAGGGGTAAAAGGGGGGCGGGGGTTAGGGACAATTAAGACAAACCAAACCAGAAACACATAAACAACACACAAACAAAACCCCTAAACCTATAGAAAACTACGGCTTGCAGGGATATTTTTCTGATTATCCCCTTGGCCAAGGATACAGTTCCGTAATTCCAAAGTCCAAGTTCCTCTCCATCACCACATGGGTTTTTGCACGCTTCACGAAATGTTCTCACACTTCCGTCCCTCCTCATCTCGCTCGCTCCCTCGCCACTCCCGCTCACTCCCTCGCCTTTCTCCCATTCCCTTCGTCTCCGACCTTTTCACAAGGTTTCTACAAATTCACCGAAAAATTGCCCCCGGGTGTCGCTTCGGCTGTGGCTCGGAGGCCGGCGGTCGATTATGGCGACTAAGGTACCCTCTCCCTGCCGCTCGGTACGGGCTGTCCCCGTCGCACAGACAGCAAAAAGCGGCTCTTTCGGGCCACCTCATGTCCTCCCAGGGAGCATGAAAAAACATCTTTTTTTTTCCCTGTTATAGGTAGCTCTCTACTTCGCAGTCTCCTCGGTAAGACCGCCGCACTATTTTAGTGACAGATCCTCAAAGCGTTCCCCGCTGGAGAAATGAGTGTGGTCGAGGAGGACAAAAAGCAGGGGTGTGCCCATTTGGGACCCCTGAGGCTGCCCTCCAACGAGGTCCGCTGGCCCCAGAGCGGACATAGCTGAAGCCCCGCAGAGGCGATGTCCCCTGCAAGCCTCCGCGCGCAGCAGAGTTCGTGGTCGAGGCGGGGAGCCCCGGCTGAGGCTTTCTGCCCCGGAAGCCACCGGCACCGTGTTCCCCCGGGGACCAGCGGAACCGCCGGTGCCGGCGCGTTGAGTGCGAGCGGCTCCGCTGCGGGAGTGACAGCAGAAGAATTCCGTGCGCTCTCGGGAGGGTGGGTGGCTGCGAAGTGGCTGCTGTTTCTGATTTCTCCGTCCGTTTTGTTAATAATAACGCTTGTAATGCTTTGTTATCAGCACACATCGTCCTCCCCGGTGTCTTGCGCCGGCCTGAATTTTATGAGGACTGAACCGCGATGCGGGGATTTACACGAAATAGTTATCTTATTATTCCATTCTGATGTATAACCACGCCAGGTTTCACGGCTACACTCGACAAACTCGTTTTCAGGCGCCAAAATTTGGATGTAAAAAAAGCGGTCACAAATTCCATTCCCCCTTCCCTACCTCTCGCATGCGATTGCTCGGGGACCACCACGGGCGGTGCTCGGGAAAAATATTTATTCCTGAAAACTCATCGCCCGCAGTTTCCCCATCGACAACACTGTCCGCCGGTCGCCTGTGAGCACCCGAGCGGCAGGGAGTGGCGGCCACCGCGCCCATGGGTACCCCGCCGCCCTCCGGCGCGGCTTGCGGCTCCCATCGGCCTCCCCGCCGGCAGCCTCCGAGACGGAGGAGCCGCGTCCGTCGGTGTGAGCTTTCCGTTGCTTCCTGAAAAGGCACCGGCCGTGGAGCTTCCGCTGGTAACGTGCGCACCAGGGCAGACCGAGAGCGGCGGGGCCGGCAAGCTCCTCTGTTACATCTGACGGCGAAAATTTGGTTTTGAGGTTTTCCGTTTTACCTGTTGACTGGGATTGTGCTATAGGGGAAGCTTTCGATACCATGCTGCTATCGCTCACTGTAAATCCCCATGTTGTTTAGCAGTCAAATTTCTTACCAGCCGGGAGGGCCAGAGCAGTAAATCCAGCAATTCTGTTTTCAATCATCAATCAAGTTTATGAACTGTAATACAAGGTTTATAATTCTGGAAGCTGAATTTTTGGTGTAAATAGGCGTTTGAAATATTCTAGCTTGTGATATTGTCAAATTCCAGTTTTCCCTCCTAAAATTTGACAACAAGCTTTTGTTCTTAGTTTAATAGGCACAGCTTGCTTAATTGGAAAAGAAAACCCACTGGTATAGGGTTGCATTAACAAACGGGGAACACAGTAAAACAAAAAATATAAATTTAAATTAAACCTCTTTTGTATCTTTTTTTTAGAATACAACCCCCAGAGTAATGATACAGCCCACATGTTCCTGATCGCAATATTTGTAATCAGATGGTGTGCAGGAAGCCTGATGGTGACACACGTCACGCATTAGTAGTCAAAGAATAAAGTGACCCTCGTTTTGAAAGGAATAATGCCAAGTACCCGTGTGAAATTTCGTTTATCTTTTTAAGGCCACTTTCTCATCCCCTCTATACTTTGCAATAAGACACAGAAGGATCGGAAGTACGCCCACACAGAAAAATTGCCATTCCAATCTTATTTCTCCTTGCTTTTAATTCCCTTACTGATTTATTCTAGGGCATCTATAGAGAACAGAGAAGCCGCGGAACAAACCCGTGGTGTCCTCGTCATTTGTGTCTCGGATGCATGGTTTCAGTAGTTTTTGAGAGGACTGTTTTTCCTCCCCTAAATATTCATACTACCATCTGCACCGAAGTTCAGTGTTCGCCTTGTTTGGGGTGTTTGATGGTTGCACTGGGTAGGAAGTTTGCCCATGAAATATGTGAGAAGGGTGCTTCGTGCATTATTTGCTCTCACTGTTTTCATACCTCGGTCCATGATTTCTACTCGCTTTTCATACCGAACTATGGCACTTAGTAAGAACACCGATGATTGCCTACAATTATATCGCAACCACGAATATTTCACCAACTTACCAATAAAAATATCGCTCCAGCCAGAAAACCAGTAGTATTGCAGCATAACTAGAAAGATTTGTATGTCGACTTCTCTGACTCCCGGTATTCAATTGGGGTCCCTATCAGGGCTCTTCCTGCTTGTCAAAACTTGTCTACTTCAAGTAATTGATCATTGAGGCAGAAAAGAATTGGGATTTCGCCGTGTAAACAA
>CM031878.1:24369981-24415327 GCA_018697195.1 Certhia americana | reverse complement strand
CCGTGGTCCATTTAGCCTTCAGTAGTAACCTAATCTACTACAGTTCCGAAATGTATTTTGATTATATGTTTGCGAGGGGCGCTGCCATAAAAAAAGGGAAAAGGAGAAAAAGAACAGGTGCTGCTGCTAGACCGTCGTTTTACGAAACACTCTTCCGTGCCTCATTCTTCTTCTGGATACAGCTCCATTCTCCTTCCCCTACAGACGAGGAGGGTAATTTCCCAATGGAAAGCATTATTCCCCACGGAAAGCAAAGCTTTGCCTGTTCCTTTTATTGTTTCAAACCCTTTCTCTATTGTATCGATCATTAACACACAAATTAATTCCTCCTGTTTAGAGTTTTCTGTGTTCCCGATTAGGCCCTAGCGCTGGCTGAGCCGGTCCCTGAATGCAGCCAGAAGGTAGACAGGAGACCAGCGCAGAGACAGAAGGCGACGGGGATAGCTTTATTAGATAAAGAAATTAATCTGATCCCAGCTGTATCTTCAGTGGTTTTCCCAAGATTCCTTTCAGAAATCAATCTTGTCGGATGTGGGTTTCCCTAATATCACTCATGCCTTTGTATACATTACATCTCAAGAGTTTAAATGTTTAGTCAGTTGTTTGAGCCGTACTGTTCCCTGTGATCTGCAATTTGCCGATTAAGCGTACAGGAGCGAGACAATTGTAATAGCAGTCCCGCTACGGGCTCCCCGCGGTACCCGGCACCCGCCCGAACCCCGCCGCCCCACGCAGGCGCGCGCCCCCAGCCCTGCGGCGCTCGGCCCCCCGCCCCCCCCCCCACCCCCCCCCCCGGCAGCGGGCTCGCCAATGCCTCCTCCCCCTGCCGAGCGGGGCTGTGGCGCCCGGTAGCACGGCCAGCCCGCAGATCCCGCGGCGCATCCGGCCCCGGCAGCCCCGCGGGCGGAGCGTCTCCAGGGGCGCGCCACCAGGTCCCCGCCCTCCGGGGCAGGGTCCTGAGGCGGGGCCGCCCGCCTCTCCGGCCCAGGCCCCGCCGGGCCCGCCCCGCCGCGCCGCGGGCGCCCGGGGACGTCTCGCTTCATCTGTCACCAGCTCTGTTCGCCTGCCCAGCTGTCAAAACAGGGGGTGTCTTTTTCATTCCAGCTCACAAAGTACCAAAGGGGAAAGGGGCTTTAATGCCTGTGTTTGGACACAAGCAATTATCCCTAATTATTGTTTTTCTTTTGAGCCTGCCCGTCCTGCTGGAGAGCCAGCAGATGAGCATGCCCTAATCCTCCCCAGTCGGTTGATCTCAGTGGGTTTTGCGGGACAAACCGGGCGAGAAGGCTTCGTAGCTTTCATCTCGATGTGAGTTTTGAACTGATTGAAACTCATTGCGATGGAAGAATTAACCTCGGAGCCCAGGCTTTCAATGGCCCCTGATAAGAGATTATACGTGTTGATGGCAAGCTTTTCTTGGCAAAATGTTTTCAAAGAACTCGGAGCTGTTAAATCAAAGCCCTATTGAATTGCTGGTAGGCCCCTTAGAGCTCTCCCTCCTTCTTCATTCCCTGGTACTGTGTGTTGGTAATTACTGGCAGGGTTGGGAGAAGGAAAACAGAAAATCCCCTCGGAGGTGCACACACATGCGCAAAAAGGTGATGAGCAACATCAGGCAGAGAACTACAAGGAAGACAGAGGAAAATTTCTTAATTCCATGGAGGATAATTCCATAAACAGGCCAGTCCAGACTGATCCTTTTCTGCTGCAGCCTCCTGTAATATGTCTTCCCCTTCATTTTGTAAGGTTTGGAATAGTATCGCAAGGAATCGTGCTTCCATGTTACTTCCTCAGTAATTCATCCTCTTACATGCATGAGAATGAAATAGGAAAGAGGAAAACCACAGAAAAGCTAGAAGCTATGAGGATCTTTCAGCCACAGGTAGATGGGTGTGTGGGTGTAAGAAAAGCTAGGTAATACTTAAGCAAAAATCACAATGAGTTCTCTTTAAAAGAGAGATATTTATTTTTCAAGTTTTCTCCTTCTTCACCTGTCCAAGGTGTGTATCCTGGACTCTGGGATTATGCATATTGATAAAGAGTTACCATATTTATGAAATCTGGATCATATTTTGTTGAATATTCACCCTTCCACTGTCTCCAGAATGGGAACTTTGAAAAGCCTGCATGCAAAACTGAAAGTTGTATGCTTCCACCACTCTTATGACTTAGGGAATCTTTGTTTGATGCACCCTAGGTTTTGTAAATGAACGTGTGTTTGTTCAGAGGCAGTTCTGGGCTAATGGATGTGATTCTTATTTTAACAGTGGAAGACTAAGGTCTAACAGAAAAAAAAATCTCCTAAGAAATAGAGGAGGAGATAAGCATTTTTACATCAAAAAATCAGTCCACTTCAAGATAAATGCTAACAAGGCACCTGCTGCAGAAAAGTGTTGAGCTGGAGAAAAAAGTCAGGTAGCAGGCAAGGAGATATTTGGATAGGCCAAGTCTTGTTTACTTATTATGCAGGGCCATGGGACAGTGTTATTAAATTGATGTGCCAATTGGTTGATGAGAAAAAGACAACACTGATATCCAAGACCAGAAACATATAAATAACTAAATAATTAAATAAATAAATACAATAATTTTAGGAGTGCTACTGACAGTATAATATTACCTTCTCCATTATGTTAGCCTGTAGTGGTAATGAAGAGGCAGTGGAAGCAGTGGAGACAGACAAATAGCCGGATGGATAAGATATCTGGAACCCACCTCAGAGAGAGGAGATCAGAATGGCCAGGAGCTGGAGCGCTGTAAACCCAGACAACCACCCATGGAGGTATTAGAGCCAGCTGCCTTAGCTGATGCTACAGCTGAAGGAGGAGGCCTATGTTCCAAGCTATTTAAAGTGTGTGCTGCATGCTGGTAGTCATACTACCCAGGCCATCAGATTTTAAAATTTACTGTTTATTGCATTTGCTTTTTCTCTCCAATCACACTCCATATATTTAGAGCTCTGTGTTTAAAATCTTTCCTTGTGAGGGAACATATTTGGGTTTAGAATGCTCTACTGAATACTGGTACGCCTTGTCTTCCCAGCTCCTGATCCAAGCTCTAGCCACAGTAATTTACTGAAATGACCTTGAGATCAGCCCTATATAATGCCTGCGTTTGCCAGAACACAAACACATAATCTTTTTTTATTTTTCCTTCATTTAGAAGCCTGAGCCATAATAGTTAAATATTATAACTAAATTGCAATTGCCTGTGCATAGGCAGTACAAATGCCAGAACAGTAACCTTTGCTTTTAACAAGGCATTAAATTGCCCCAAAACTCCAAGTTTTCGGGTTCCCTTGTTCAGCTTGTATTTTATCATGGAAATTTCTTGACAGCAGATTTTCAGAGACAGTCTTGATAGTAATTGCAAAATAGGCTTTTAAGTTGAGAATTTGTAGAGTTTATTTGCTTGTTTGTTTGCTTTTGTCAAACAGCATCTTAACAACAACTGGAATTGCAGAATGAAAATTTTGGCTAATTCACTTCTTACTGTTGACTGGGCCTGTGATTATTGTGGAGATTCTGGGAAGAATAATAATAGCTTTACTTGTTTTGGTTCTTGGAGTGTTCTGCCAAGGGGTCCTAGAGAGTTCATAGGCTGTGCAGGACCGCAGATGTTGCAAAGAGTTTCTTCTTCTTTGGTGAAAAGCCTAAATCATCACTAAACCATTGCGTTCTTCTTGTTGGGAAGAATGTACTTGAAGAATTTATGCTCTACATAGACACAAGGAAATGCAGTGCAGATTTTACAGCAACCATAGGATGAAAAAAACCTGTAACAGAATAGAAGACAAACCTGTAATAGAATAGAATACAGTATCTGTGTAAGTATTTGGCAATTCTGAAGAGACATCTGAGGCTACAGCTGTTTCACTGTTACTTCAGAAATGCCTGTAAGTCCCAAATAGTTAAAAAAGTTTGCCACTTAAAATAGTGTGTGTCCAGCTAGTAAAGTTAAAAATTTGGGTTCAGCCCCAGAGAATTTACCATTTTTATACTCAGTGAGAAGCAGCAGTTGGATCCAACAAGCAGATGGTGGTAATGTGGTGTTTGGTAAGTTAAATCAACAACACCCATATTAGCAGCTGCAGCACACCAGCTCACAGACCAACATCCCAGACAAAGTCTCTGTCACCAAAGGAGGAGGACCAACAGCACCTAATACAGTAACAGAGCCTCTGAGGTTCTTGGGAACAGGAATATATTTTGGGCTGTAATTTAAAAAATGTAATTTGGACTTGACATATTGGAAGAGTCTCAGCCCTAACAGCCTCTGACCAAATCCTTGATACAAAAAGAAGTAACTTTACCATTTGTAGTTTTCCATCCCATTTATGCCAGGACTTCCAGCGTCTCAGCCATCAGTCTCTCAACTTGGCAAAAGAGTTCTTCTTCCCTGGAGCACGGGGGCCCTATTAGTATTTTTTATTGACATATTTCATGGACAAACTCCACATGTTGCAGGACCACTGCTGGTTGCATAGGCTGATCAACCCATCCAGAGAGAATGTTGCTGTAGCTGTTTGCTCTACTCATAGAGATTTGCCAACTAATCACATACAAATACCTACCCAGTACACACCCCTCCACCACATTTCTCTTTTCCATAGCTCAATAAATGCTCCATTCTTCAAAGCAACAGCTAGACCATTTAGAATTAAGCTTCAGTTGTTGCTCAGCAGGAACAAAGGGGAGATCTGAAAATATTGTGTAGGCCAAATATCACTGTCCTTGTTCTTTCTACATGCTACTTGCTAGTGAACATTTCTATTGGGGTCTGCAATTGTTCACATTTATTATCATTGAAGGGCAAAAACTAGTCACCACACACTCTGTGCCAAGTATTCAATATATGGTCTAACAGAGAGAGAGCAATGTTTGTGGTTGGAATCTAGTTGACAAGCATTAAACTATTTTTAGATCAAAGTGAATCCTGATTTTCAACTTCCCATTCTTTTATAATAATAAGGGTTTTTTTAAGTAAAAGATAAATGTTATCCTTATTTAGCAAAAATTTTCCTAGCTAAGATAATTGTATATCTTGATATAATGTAGCAGAATTTTGAAAAAAAAGAGCCCAAGGAAATCGGCAAACACTTTAGGACCAGTCTTTATGGCATATGAGATCCAAAAGAAAAAATATTCTAGCTGTAGCAAGTGCCACAAACCACAGAGAAGAAACTAAAAAGAATGATTGTATCAAATATATCAAGGTAAAGAACACTAGCCAATAAAATTTAATTAAATAAAAACAATATAAAGGTAAAATAAGACACACAACAATGGGCTCAGACATTACTCAGTTCTTAACAGATGCATTGCTGACATAATGTTATTCTGGCATGTTCATTCTGGCGCACTATTCACAAGATATATGTCTAAGATGCAGAGTAATATGTAAAAAATCTGGTATTCTTCACAGAGGAAAAACTTGGATTAACTCACTTTTGCTATTGTGCTTTCTATAACCATGTCAGAAGGGAATCTTAATGCAGAATATTTTGCTTAATGTCTCTTACATATATGTCAGGAAATCCATTATATTATTTAAATTATTATGTTTACCAAATATTTCACTTACATTCCACTTCTTATGTTTGAAATAGTACATTTTAAAAAATAACTAAATACACATTTCATAAAAATAAAAGCTCTCCCCCTTGCACATTCTAAAGAATAATACTGAATAATCATTTCACAGTAGAAAGCTACAGATCTTGGCCAAAATCTGACTTTTACCCCAAACAGCCTGTGCAGATTCCCCGGACACTCCTGCATGTTCAGCTGCAAAATTCATATCCACTCACTGCCTTCATTTCAGTGCAAATGTGCCATCTCTACTAGCCATACACAAATGGACATAGATGTGATCGGGGACATAGGTTTAAAGGATTTATTTACAGTTTTGAATAACTCGTCACCTTGAGGGCTTCAGCTCGTTTAGAGGTTCATTCTGACCTGTTCACTGACTCACATGGAGAAAGTGCCTTTTCCTTTAAAATGTAAGACGACAAGCATTTTCATATTAAACACGAGGAATGTAGGAGACATTTTTCCCCTCTTCTTGTTTGGTTGGGGTTTTTTTTGATTGTTGTGGTTTTAGGCTGGTTTTGGTTTTGTTTGATTGTTTGGTTGTTTTGGTCTGAGGTTTTTTTGGTGGGTGTCATATCTGTTGTAGTGTTTGTCTGAATTCTGAATTTTTTTTTTTTTTTTTTTTGATAGCACACCACCTTTCTCTCCTCTCGCAACACATCCTCAAAACACACCTGTGCAAATTTCCCCGGACAAATTTGAGAGCAGAATGTGATGCAAAGGGCATCCAAGCATTAGTGACTTGAGAAAGGAGTGGCAGCAAGGGCTGAGTGTTTGGCTCAGTGATAGCAAATGTTGCTGAAATTCAGTCTAATGTAGCTGTCTGGTTTAGGCAAAGAAATGCATGCAAATATCCTGGTGCAACTTTGAAATCAGGAAAATGTCTGCATGAGGACCACACCCATAGAAATGAGAATTTAGAAACACAGGAGGAAATCATTGCACCAAATTCTCTCTGATTATAATGTCTCTTGAAAAAACACCAAGAGACCTTGGAAATTGAGACTATATAGCAGAGTTTCTAATCTGTGTGGCACAAACTGTAAAGTCTAAGCAGCAAATCAGCTCCTCTGCCTGATGATTTGTGGCTGGCTGTGACCAAATTCCCCATGAAATAGAAGACAATAAACACTGGAGATCCTAAAGACACTAGATTTATCTTCATACGTAGCTGCAAATGCCACCTAGACATGCCTCCTAGTGGCACAGTGGGACCTCATCTGGCCTTTGTCATACCCCAGGTGCTCTCTCCATGAGCACCTCTTTTCATAACTGTGTGATACATGTCTTTCATTTCTCAGTCCCTGAAGATTCTAGCATATAGTTTGTGTTGTATGAGATGGTGCTCATGCCTGGCCTAAGGTTCAGAGCCTGGGAGGCCTTGACATAAACATGGCCGTTCTGAAGTCCCTGCAGAAAACCAAGGGATGGATAATATCCCTGACAAATTACCCTGATGGTTCCCTCTGAATCTGAAATGGTGACACATAATCAAAACCTAACAGCGAGCAGAAAAATAAAAAAGAAAAGGATATTCTCTGTGCTACTTTAAGACTGCCAGTCTAGACATTTCTTCAGCCTCTACTTGTGACCAGTCAGAGCCAAGTGGGAAAGACAACCCTCCTAATTAGAATAAATATGCTGCAGCATGTGCTAGAGGGAAAAATACTTTATATTCCCTTTGCAAACTCCTAGCTGAAGTCATAACACAACATGCTTTTCTTTTGTTGAGTTTGGGCAAATCTTTCCAATAAATTGTGCATGTGAGATACTTTCAGTTGAAACACTGAATACATGACTCAAGAATAAAGGCATAATTAAAAAGAAATACTTCTATACTTAAATTCTAGCTATGATGCATATCTGTCTTTTATGTATGTCATTTCTTTGGGCTTGTGTGGCAAGTGTTTGGTAGTGTGCGGGTTATGGTTATAGATGTGGCTTCTGTGAGAAGCTACCAGAAGCTTCTCCTGTGCAATTGCCTCAACCGAGCCCATGCCAGCTGGCTCCAGGATGGACCTGCCATTGCAAGGGCTGAGACTATCAATGATGGTGGCAGAACCTCTGGGATAATGTACTCAAATGGCAGGAGAAGTTACTCTGTAAGATCAAATTTCAGCCAGAGAAGAAAGGAATGACCACATGTAAAGGAAAAACATGGTCAGTGAGGAAGGGCAGGAAGGAGGTGCTCCCTGCACCAGAGCTGAGAATATGTCACTGTAGCCCTTGCTGCAGATCATGGTGAGGCAGCTGTGCCCCTGTAGCCCATGGAGGACCACAGCGGAGCAGAAATCCACCTGCAGTCTGTGCAGGACCCCACACCTGAGGAGGTGGATGCCCTCAAAGGAGGCTGGGATACCACAGGAAGCCTGTGCTGGGGGACACAAAGACCTGTGCCCACTGGAGAGAGACCACTCTACGTAGCAAATTTGTTGGCAGAATTTGTGACCCCATGGAGTACCCTTGCTAGAGCAGTCAGATCCTGAAGGACCTGACTGGGTCCCATGGAAGGGACCCATACTGGAGCAGTGGAAGAGTGTGAGGTTCCTCCTCACACAAAGGAGGGTGAGGCAGAGACAATGTGTGTTGATTCAATGAGTTCAATGAGTGTTGAACTGACTACAGCCCACAGCCCTCATTCCTCCGCACTGCAGGTGAGCAGGAGGGAGTTAATTTGGGACTGAAGTTGAGCCCAGGAAGTAGGGAGGGGTGGGGAAAATAATTTTAAGGTTTGGGTTTATTTCTCATTATCCTATTCTGGTTTAATTGGTAATAATTTAATTACCCTTAATCAGGTCTGTTTTGCCCATGACAGTAACTGGTGAGCGTCCTTATCCTGATTCATGAGCCTTTTATTACACTGTCTCCTCAGTATACTCTCTTACACTCTATCCAGCTGAGGACCAAAGTGACAGAGGGGCTGGGGATTGGTGTCCAGCCAGGGTCACCTCCCCACAGTTGCGTTTCATTTGCCTCGAGTGAAAGAACACATTTCACTTTCCAAAAAGAAATGCTCAAATGCATGGATAAGAAAGTTTTAAGACTTCAAAATCAGTGTGGATTAACCTAGAGGAGCAGTAAAGCAAAATTTGTCTTGGTATATAATAAGAAATAGTTCACACAATTGTCTTAGTTTTATTAAAAACTTTCTGTCTTTGACTTTAGTTTCCAACAAGTGGTTTTGTAGAAGCTTGACAAAAGAACACTGATGTATAGCTAACTGCATTAATAATTTTAAAAAGTAATTAATATGATGAATTTTGTTCTTTTATCTCAATCCTATTGGACTTATTTCAGCAGATGTCAGCATCTTAAATGCAGTTGGAGCCTGTATTCTGAAATAATTGTTGAACCTGAAGTAGTTTATATCAGCTGCAGTGGTGATGTGCTGGATATTATAACCTAGAAAGCAGAGTACTACAGGCACACTCAGTCTACAGATGTTGCTGTGTTAGTTTTTGGTGTCCTGGAAAAAAGTATTCAAAGATATTGAAACCAGCTGTTTCTCCTGTTAGTGCACTGGATGCTTATCTTCTTGCTCTATATATCAAAATATCAGTGTGAAAATTTACTGTTACTGCATGAACTGGATAGACTTTGATCTAGAGATAAGATGGTTCATAATATCATGTAACAGCTACCCGTAGTATATTTAAAAACAAAACTTTAAAAAGCCCTTGTATTATTATTCTGTTACAATAAGATAACCATGAATTAAAGTGAAATAAAGTAGGTTATAGGACACTCACAAAATAATTTTTAATCAAGAAATTATTTTGAAATTAGATAGAAAAATAATTTTCAGAAACTATTTTAGTTTAAGTATTTTTACATTTTGGATTCTCAGGGAGTTCAAAATCTGTATTTTTTTTTTCCTAATTCCAAGGAAACAAAATTTGAAGTTTTAGTACAATCTGTAAAGTCAAAGAGAATTCAGAGTGCTGACAGGCATAAAATATTGCTTGGACCCTGGAAAACTTTAAGACAAGTATTAAAAGTAAGATGTAAGATTGAGAAAATGCAAGAAACTTTCAAAATGCATCTGTGAAATGGCAAGGGATCCTATAAGTAATAGCATAAATGAACAAAGAGAGGTGGAGAAAGAGAATGGAGAATAGGGAGGAGGAGAAAGAGCATGGAGAATAGGGAGGGAAAAGGTGACGGCTAACGGTCTATATGTTGTTGCAGAAGATGGTGTACAGCATTTATTTGAGAATCGAAGAAAGATTTCATACACCTGTATGTCTTTGGCAAATCATGAGAGGTGGCATACAGCAATTTGTGAACTTTTTGTTTCTTTTCTGGGAGTAATCACAAATGTAGTGTTGCTCACAAATGTGCTTGTTTGACAAACTGTATAAACACATTTGTTAAGGACTCATCTCCCAGATGTCCTCAATTTTGCATGCAGTCAGCAAAAGCAATTGACGATCTCCCTTGGGTCAAAAAAAGGCCCATTAGAAGCATTGCTGTCCTACCCATCTGCTGAAACTTTTATCTGAGGCAGCTAATTATATGTTTCACTCTTTCATTTCCAGAACCCAATACCTCTCAGTCTCTGTATCATTGATTGCATTAACTGGAAACATTTGCAGGAATCATGGACAGTGAACTTTACTTCACCCTGAAGACAGGGATAATGGTCCATCCACCTTTATTTTTTTTAACTTTGTAAAACTGTTTAGAACAGAGGGAGAGTGAACAGGGATAATTCAAAAAAGACAAGCTATTTTTGCATATATTGCAATGCCCATCATGGACAGGAAATCTGACTTGGCCTAAATTAAATTCAGGAAAATCTAGGGTTTCTCAGGACTTTGTCCTAACCACTGCCATGTCCCATGTTATTTATTTAATCATAAAATCAGGTATCTGTCATACTTGCTGCATGATATACAGTTAAGAATGTTGTCATGAGATGATTATTAAAGTACCTTCTATTGGATAATTAATATAGGCCTATTTAATATTTTCTCTCCATGTTTAGCAGACAACCAGCAGATCACAGCAACAGGGAGCTTATTGCTTTGCAAGAGGAAAGTGCTCCAGAAATGTGCAAGTGATTTCCCTGGAGTGGGACAATGCTGGTGAGCAGTAGTGTGTGCCTGGAAGGCATTGCTGAAGGCCTGGAGTGGTCACAAGTGAGCACAGAAGAGTAGTGGGGAAGCTGTATCAGTGACAATGGGCTATTGGATGCAACTTAAACCACTAACAGGCACTTTTACTGTTATTGTACATATTAACCTCTATGACCAAAATAGGCTTTACCAGGAAGAAAATAGCTGACTGGCATACCTGATCTACATTAGAAATAATTTGCCTTAGTTACCAAAACATGGCTTGAATATTGTCCAAAATGCAATGTTGAAAAGACAACAAATCCTAAACATAGTTTAATCCAGCAAAAATTAGTGCAAACATCATTTGTTTTTCTCATTGGAAGCTGTCCTACAGAGTCCAGAGAGTATATTCAGAAAATTTCATTTTTTATGAGAAATAAAATTTTCAGCTCTTTTCATATAATTTGCCACTATCTTTAGCCAAAAGAATATAAACCAAGTGATGTAGCACAAAATTTCTGACCTTTTGTTCTTTGGGCTTCTTTTCAGTATGAGCAATTTCAGCTTCATTGAAAATACTCATTTGGAGATCATGTGAAATCAGAAAATTTCCAAAGTCATTGTTATTAGAAAGGGCCTTAAATCAGAGCAGTATGTTCAGCTACATGTCCTCCCTTTCTCTGCAAGACATTCTTAGATTAGATCATAAAGCTGTTTACTTTTTTGTTTATTATCACTTCCTTATTTTGACTGATTGTTTTGGGTTTTATTATCTGATGGAGACATATGCAAACTAACAGAACAAAATACATAGAGATTGAAGACAAATTTTTTTTATTATGATAACTCTATATACTTTTATACAAAATTTGCTACTTGAAGTTAATTTAAAAGTTCAAATTAAAATTAAGCATTACACATGATGTTCCTGAAATTCAAGAGAAAACTTTAAACAATCCTTGGGAATGTCATAGAATCATGGAATGATTTGGCAGAAGGGATCTCAAGGATCATCTAGCTCCACCCCCCCACACACCCCCCACACCCCCCCTGCTGTGTGCAGTCACACCTTTCTCATTAGAGGAGTTTTTTCAGAGACCCATCCAATGTGACCTTGAACACTCACTCAGATGGGACTTCCACAGCTTGTCTGAGCAGTCTGTTCAGCACCTCACCACCCTCACAGTAAAGAATTTTTTCCTAATATCTAATCTAAACCTAATTTCTTCAAGTTTGGATCCACTGCCTCTTGTTCTGTCACTACATGCCCTTATAAAAAGGCTCCGTGTTTCTTTTAGAGTCCCTTCACAGTGGATGGATGGCCACAACTAGGTCATTCCAAGGCCTGAACAATCCCAGTTCTTCTAGCCTTTCCACATAGGAAAGACGCTGTACCTTAGTACTACTGAGTTGTGTCAGTATTAACCATTCAGACCTTTATGGTGTTGGAAAGTTGCTTATTTTGAGCTGGGTGACCAAAACCTTCCTTATGATGGCACCACTTCACTTATGGAAGACTCCAGGTTAGGAATATAAGATGAATTCATTTAATGTGAAAGGCTTGTGTAGTCTCCCCCTGGATTTTCAGACATCACTTCTAACATTCTGCAATCTGAAATTCTTAGTTGCATATAAGGCATGCTCACAGTAAGACAGTAGATATCTGTTGAATAAAGTGGGGACAACATCATTAAACATCTAAGTAGCTCTAAAGTTAAGAGAAGAAAATTTCAACTCATGTTCTGCACAATACATCAGAGAGATAATTAATAGTACAAACTGATTTTCTTTGCTTATGTGCTGGTAGATATGTGTGTTATCAGCTGTGAAATCAGTTACAGCACTGGAAACAATCCCTTTCAGCACAGGTTTTGTATTCTTGTTCTTTCTATGGGAATTTTGAAACTGCAGTCAGGGTATTGATTACACTTCGTTAACACACCAGTAAAAATACATATAAAAACTGTTTTAGAGTTTTAGGTCAAATTTTTGTGCTTCACTATGATAATATTAATGCAGAGGAAAGCTACTGCATTTCTACTTGTGTAACTAAAACCAGAGATTTGCCTTAAGGAACATGAGTGCAAATGGTAAGGTATTAAAACACAGAGAGAGAGGTCCATGTGTGGAAATAGTTTATATTAAGAAGCAGTTGCTGAAACAGAAGAGAGTTTTTCCCACAAAAAGCCCACTTTTTGATTCCGTATTTTTCCTTGTGACTTCCTGTTTTAGAGACATCTCTTTAAGACAAATTGTTTTACCTAGTCATGGCTGTTTTGTATCATTTCTCATCTCCTTGGCACTCTAGATATTTTTCTGGACTGACACTGAACCAAACTTCCAATTCTAGTCCATATGTTAAACCAGTGTTGATGGTGGAGCTGTGATTTTTAATATCTTCAGACAATTACTTCCAGTTTATCACAAATGTCAATTGTAACAACTGCGTAAAATATATACAACTTTCCATTTCCTTGTACATAAAGGGGATGCTAAATTCTCTGCACAAACTTTTGGTGTATCATTGTAATACCTGAAAGAATCTGAGGAGAAAAATTTCAGTAAAAAAAAATTCAGGCCTGCTGATGGGGAACAGAGATGATATAAAATATTAACCAAAGCGATTTCTGTTTTTCATTGCCTCCTGAACAACTTTGGCACCAAGCTTCAGCATTTCTAGTAGTAAGATAATATTAGGTAAGTATTACTGCAATAATAGAATGGTATGCTAGCAATAGGTAAATAATATTCTTATTTTTTCACTATCTAGATGTAGATCTTGAACACCATGGTCAGAGCTTCCTTTTGCTTTATCAAAATATTCCTCAGTATCAAGAATGACTGTGGAAAAAGGTGATAGCCATGGAGTCAACACTGAATTGTAAGAAGCAGCCATAATAATACTAAATTCGGTATTTTTAGAATGTTTTATTTTCCTGAAATTATTTTCACAAAACTTAAATCCTAAGAGAATAATACAATTACTTTGAAGATTAGTTCTGCTCTTTTGTCAGTTATAGGACTGTGCGCTGTTTCCTATGGCTCAGCCATATTTATGCTTCTGGATTGGTAGCAGTCACCTCATGACTTGTGTTTCTGAAGGTTGTAACAGCTAATGTATTTTGCATAGAAAGACACAATTGTGCCTACGGAGTAGATGTATCCCTTGTCACTGTTTACCACCAGGATGAGTTTGGGTGATGTCAAAGGCAGTGTGTGTGTATGCAAGTGGACTCATGAAATCGACAAAGCTCTGGGTATGTGGCAGGAATGTCCATATTGGCTTGCTGCTAATACTCTCTAAAATAGGAAACCATGATGTATTTGTTCCAAAATCCTCCACAGAGCAGGGAATATTATTTTAGGTGCAATAATCCAACATAAATATTGGGAATTTTTCTTGGTGGGCATGAAGAGGAAGCAAGCCCTGAAAGCAAAGATACCACTTCTCTTGTTTGACTTTGTGTTTTGTTGTCTATGCCTGAATTTGTCTGAGCATGGAAAAACCATGAAACATTCCTAGATCCTGCTGTGTCCTCATAATGTTCTGGCAAACAGCATAAGCACAGTGTAAGTGCAAGCTACTCCTCCTGTGGCCCACTCAACAAGTGACTTTTTGCTGTCCTAGGTCATGCCAATGTCTTAATGTCTTAATTACATAGGAGTAATGTGTCTGGCCAGACTCTTCCAAGGTCTGTCAACACTGCAGGAGAGCATATCCTAGCAAACTTGGTGTGAACATGAGGTTTTCCCAGAGAAAACTAGTTGAATGGCTTCAAACTGCTCAAAAAGCCCAGTGGGTAAGCAGTGGTGGACAGATGGAGAACTTAGCTTCAAAGCCACTTGGCATGGCAAGGTAGATATTATCATCTCAAGATTAATATTTGCTTTAAAACAGCACTGTTTGGAGCAAATTATAAATCTTGTGATAATTTACTGCCTTCCAAGCGGGTGCAGCCTTTTGTCTTGTCACTTTGCACAATTTTTCTCTTTGACCTCTCTATTTTTAAATAATTTGAGCAAGCAACCAAAAAGTCTCACTCATAACCAAGAAAGAAACAGTAGCCTTCTGAGTTCCAGATATATACATTGGTGTAAGCTGTGTGTGCATAATTATTTATTATCATATATGGCAATATCTACTAGCATATACAGAATAGCTCATAATTTAGTGGATTTGTTAAAGCTGATGTTATTTTATGCAAATGTATTTTGAGCATGTCTCTTAGTGTGGCGCCAGAAGTGAAATAAATTTCACTGCTCAACTTCTTTGCTGTGGCTGACTGAATGACTTCAGGCATGGCTGTGAGCAATACTTCATTCTCTGGTGCAATATGTATGTATTACTTGTTCGTAAAAAATTAACTTTTTCCAGGGAAGCATGGAAAACAGTGCAAAGTAGATAAAGGAAGGACAGTTATCACAGTGCCACATTAAGCACAGAACATATGGTAAAGGATGCTTTTTGACATCTGTCTTTAGAACTAAATTGATGAACGATTAAAAAATAAATCTTAGTTAGTTTGGAAAAGTAATAGGTACCTAAGAAAAATGTTTCTTATTACATCCACTGGCAATACAACTGAAGTGAGACCAAGGAATTATGTTTCTATTAAAGTTTGGAAGATGCACAGATGAACTTCTCATATACTGTGAAGTGCTAAGAATCAGTGACCATGCAGCTACCAGGCTGATACTGTCATGACATTGGCACTGGACTTAGTTGTATCAGTGCCATTGATCAGCAAATACACAAATAAGCCTAGGACAGAATTGGCTGAAATAAGAGATGATTCACATGAGATCAAGTAAAGACATAAACAGACTGAAACAAACCGGAGCACCTTTTGTGCATGAAAGCATAAGCAATATAGAAGTAATGGGAAAGCATTTGATGGTCTCTTCTTTCACGATCCTGTGTCCAGAAAATAATTTACTGTGCAAAAACTTACAGGGGATGCTAGAACCATTCCCATCTAAGTGAATGGTGAGAGTGACAACCTCTTTTGTGGGTTTGCATTCACTAACACTGGCTAGGAGATTCCCTGCATAATGAAAATTAAATATTATATACAATTTCATCCATGACCAAGGGAAATAGCTCAGAACAAGAGTGCAGCAAGCTTTAATTAAAAGTAACGGAAGGAAGAATTTCCAAGAGAAGCTGGTAAGATGCTCTGGACAAACATTATTCAATGGTATTTGAGAGTAGGTGTTTTGGGATGATACCTAGCAAAAAGCAGGTCATCTTCACAGCACAGATGGGAATAACAGAGACCCCTTCCCTGCTTTTTGAAGGCAAGGAATGGAGTGAATGGAATAAAGTGGTGTGAACAAAGTAACATAATGGTAACATCATGCCCGGCACATTTCCACCATCTTCAACTCAATGTAAGAAGAAATACTTCATTTATATAAAGATGCTTTTGGAGGTAATTCCTACCCGCTTGAAGAACAACAGCTGGAAAACAGCTCTGAGTTTAAACTAATACAATTGCTACCAATAAGTAGCATATCCCTTCAAGAGGAAACTTTAAAAAAATCCAAACTTGAGAGCCATGCAGAGATGGGGAATTTTAAATTAAGTTATACAACTAACAGAATGGATGAGCAATATGGTAGCTATTAAAAACCAGACAAACCATAGATGTGTATTGTTCAAATCTAAAATAAAATTGCATGATGTGGAAGAGAGAGAATTGCCCTGTAATTACACTGATAATTGAATGTGTTCAGCTTGAAATAGGAAAAGAGATGTGTACTAGTTTTGTAAATCCTGTACTTGTGTAGTTCATTTTCATGTTAACTATTTATTGTGACTAAAATTGACCAGCCATGTTCATAAATTTTAGGTTAAGCAAAATTGCAAACTTTTTCCTGAACACATCTGCTGAACAGCTTATGTTATCCAGCTCCAAAGCAAAAAAAAAATGAAAAGAAAAAAGAAAAAGAAGAACTATTTTTGTGCCTGTCTACGTGTGCCATTTTTAAAGGAATAAATATGTACAAAAAAGGGAAGTAAATGCCATAGCATCCATTTATATGTTAGTAGCTGAGGGAGCACGCACTTTTCTGTGGGCTCCTAACGGGCATCAGAGATATGGATGTGCTCCATGATTTTTTGCATGGCATTGATGAAGAGAAGTCACCAATGGCAAGGCAAGGAAAGGCATTTTTTCATGCTTCCTGAAGCTTGTTTTGATGCCTTTGCAGGCTACCTAAAAGCAGAAACCAGACAAAATTAAGAGACTAAAAAGTGCTTCTATTTATTGAAGAGCCTTCAGGTACATTTAGGGCAGACAAAGCCCGCCAAGGGGCTACACACAAAAAGTGGGCAATGCATCACAGATTTTCATACTTTTATAAGATTGGTCCATTTGTACTTTGGGGGTTAATCTTTCAATTACAGCTTCAGGTAAGGAAGTCATTTACCCCAAGTTTGCTCCCCGCAGCTCACTTTTGCATACAGTTCTTGGGGCATGAGATAGTAAGGTGTCCTTGATTCCCAGGCCTACAGACAAATTATTTTGTCTGACCAAAATGGAGAAGCAGTAGCTAACACTCTATATGGAGTTTAGAGTTTTACACTAAGGAATTGCAGGATTACAAATGCATGAAAAATATAAAAGCTAAAATCCTCAGGCATCAGTTTCCTCAGCAGTGTGAATCGAAGACCCCCAGTGAAAGCCTCAGTCTGGTGTCTGTAAAGAGTGAGGCATCACAGCAAGGTGAGTCACAATGGCACACACGCATGCTGAGGAGGTCCTGACAGAGAGGCCACCAGCATCAAGCATGGAGCAAAGCGGTGTCTAAGCTGTTATCCCTTGCTGGAGCACAGCACTTCCATTACTTGGGATTTAATCTCTGGCTGCCAAACTGGGCCAGGGTCCTTCTCTTTAAAGCACGACCACCAAAGCTACTGCCTGCTGTCTTTTTCTAGCATTCAAATCTGTTAATCAAAAAATAGAATAAGATACATACCGCCTGTGAAGAGAGAGGCCCATCTCAGACTTTGGTGCAGAGAAGTGTCATAACCTCTGCTGTGGAAGAATACAGCCTGCATAGCTACCATGTAGCTCTCCTATAGCCAGAACCATGAGATTCTGTGCACATTGGTAACTGGACATGGACAAGGTTTTGATGTATATGGTGGTATGTAATTACTCAAAGTGCAGCAAAACTTTGCAGCTACTGGAGTGGTTTTTTTCTGGATTATTTTCTTGAACTGGAGTACTTCCTGAAAGTGGTTTTACATGTCAAAGTAACCTTTCTAACTCCTTCCCATTAGTACTTCCAGATCCATGTGCACTGTCTCTTGGAGGTCAGCCAGAGCAACAAACCAAAACCCATTGTGTTTTCTGATCTAGCTACTACACCCATTATCTCACTGATGACACACTCTCACCCAGAAATACCTCCACATTTGGATGACATTATTCTTCAGGGGCTTTGCTGCCAAAAGGTTCTCCTTAGAGTGCTTCCCTGGGAAATTTTACTATGAAGAGGAGCCCCTTGCCCCATCTGCTGGGAGACGACAATGACATTCCAATTGCACATTTAAAGGAATGATGCAGGCTAGAGTCATGTAACTTTATTACTTGTTTAATATGAAAACAACCTTAAAAATTCATTTTACTCACTTGTGGCCTTCCCATCTGGAGGGCATTGAGCTAGTCTCAGAGAAGACTCTGACAAGCATATTGGGTGGACCAGATCCCTGTCTGTGTCAGTGGGATGTGCACACTATCACTCATTGATTCTACTGGCATTTTTAGTACAGCTCCAAGGAGGAACCATGCCCTTCCATTAACTGACATTCCCATATGAATTAGGGTATCCCAGTGTTTAGAATTTGTAAACTGATTAAAACCAAACCCAAATGCTGCTAAGTCATACTGCCTCCTTTCAGGCTAACAATGTTTTAGAGCTCTGTGTTTAACCCCAAGGAAAAGTAGCATGTATTGTGATGTGTATTTCAACCAAAGTAAATAAGGCAGAGAAGAGGAAGAGGCAATTTTAGATGACTAATGGAGAGAGCTCTGCAAGGTTAGCGTGTGTCACTTAGCAAGGCCTGGGGCTGTCATGGCCCCAGGGGAGGTTCTGCTGCTGCTTTAGTGCCGTGCATCAGGTCACTCCCCCTGATGCATGGCTGGCTGCATCGTGAGGCAAGGGGCATCATGGGAACCTGAGTGGATCTTCACTCAGCTGACTTTGAATGCCTCCCAGACAGATATTTGCATCCAAACTGGACAAAAAGCATCTCCAAAAGCTTCTGGAGAAGATGTTATTTCACTGGTTTTAGGTTAATGAGATGAATTCCGTTCAGAATGTACTGGAGCTTCTTTTTCCCCACTACTGTAAAGGGCATACAGATTATTTACTTGATGTACAAAATATTTTTATACAACAAAAGAACCTTACTCTCAACAGATGTGTTTTTATGTTAGGGCAGAATGTGCACTAAAGGGTAGAGAATTGTAGTTTTCCAGAATTATCTGCATGCATGAGCTTCACCTAACAGCCAAATTGTTAGCACTAACTTTATTTCCAGATCACAGAATATTCTAAGTTAGAAGGCACTTACAAGATCAATCCCACTCTCAAGTGAATGCCATGCATGGATTGAACCCAGAACCGGTGTTATTAACATCATGCTCTAATCAATTGGGTACTCCCAGGAACAATTCCAAAGTAGCAGGCCATTCCCAAAACCATTCCCCCACCTTGATTTTGAGTGGGGATTGAACTAAGCTCTCCCACATCCCAGGAGAGTAGATTCACTGCCAATCTGTTGAATAATTGTACTGCCTCACTCCCATTGAAGCTGTTCTGTATGAATAATTAACTAGTCATTGCAGCAGTGGTTTGAACCTGACTTGCCCACTTCCCAGATGAACATGCTAACTAGCAGGCTGGAGAATCACTCCCTTGCATTTCTGATTCCCTTGTGTGGCTCACTGAACACTTAATTATTTTATATATTTATCTATTAAGGGATTTATGAAGCTTAAAGAGAAGAAATGCTCATTTGGGGATAGCCTGGGGAATGGGAGATCTGAATCCTACTCCTTGCTCTGAATCAAGCCAATAAAGAATTTCAAAGTCAATCTCTGTCTTCAGGTAAGCTCTTGCTCTTGGTGGCATTGAGTTAAGCCTGCTTGTGCATGCAATGGGGCACAGGGAAGGACCTTCCTTCATGAAATACTGTAGCACTGAAACTTCACTGTCTTATTCCAGAAGAGGGGCAGTGGTTGAGAATCCCTGCTGCATATAGCTGGGAGTCATGCAATTGCACACCTTAGACATTGCTGTTCTCAGCATCTCCCACCAGGAAAGTGTTTCTCTTATATAATAAACCTTTCCTATGGTGTGTATATGAAGTGAGAAGAGATCCCCAAAGGCACCACAAGCCTCAGTTGTTATCTGAGTTATCTTTGTTGTCAGAAAGCCTCACGTTTGTCATCTCTGTCCTTGTTCTTCTTATTCTATAAATTGACCACAGGGGTTCCAGAAAATGATAACTGAGTCTTTAGATGCTACCATTACATTTAATACCTAATGTGAGCTTGAACCCTTCACCTTAATCAGGGTTCTTTGTCTGCATTTGTACTGTCCAGGCTTTTGCATTTCTTTCAGATGTTGCAGTAAGAACTGCAAATAAGAGTGGAATGCCAGAGTACATTGGGTACTTGTGCCCCTTGTTGCCTTTTTTCATAGGAGTCAGGGATCAGAAGCAAATATAGTGCCCCTGTGCAGACCAACAATGAATGGATGTTATCCGGTGTGAAATCACACATTACAGCCATGCAGGAAGCAGGGACACCAGTCTGACGTGGTCACACTGTTTGCAAATGCAATGACATGACATTTATTAAGAAACCAATGTCCTAGAGAATCTTTCCTATCTTTATGGGGAACCAAGGGGAAAAAACTGTTTCTGCTGATATTGTGATGTTTTATTAAGAAAGTTGAAGTTCACAAAGATGAGAAATTCTACCTGAAACCACATTATTAACTAAATTAGGACAAATCACTGTTGACTGTTGCAACTCCATCCCATTAGAACAGTCTAAGCCAGTAAAGATTTGAGGGGAAAACCAATATGTGCTTCCACTTGTTAAGCCTGTGGCTCTCAAGGTACTGCACAACATAATGTCTTTACCTCTCTGACCCAGAAATGTTGCTTCATCATGTGATTGTGCAGCAGAGGGAAGGGGGCAGTGGACTGCCTGGGCACGCAAATTCACCTGATGCAGAAAATCCAGCTTTCAGTGTTAATGGCTCCATTCCTGCAAGAGATGAGATCCATTGCAATAGGCTTGAATTCACAGCAATTTGCTTAAGTGAACAGATTTATTCACCAAGATTAAAGAAAGCCAGTGAGACGTGTTATATTTGTTTCTGGTGCTTTCCCTTAAAATAAATGAGGAAAACCAACCCTGAAGTATAGGTTCTATAGAAGTTGCTGAAATAAAGCAGATGGATTGGAAATACGGCCTGAAATTTTATATGTTAAGTATTTCTTACAGCATTGTTTTGACTTGGTATTTTTCTCCACAGGCGTACTTCTTTTTCAGAGATGTGACCCTACACTTACCCAACTTGAGATGTTAAGTCTGCGACTTCTGTCTTTCACTGTGAGAAAGTGTTCAGATCAGTCCAGGAAAAGGTTTGAAAATGAACACAGGGCTATCTGCTAAACTGAGTCATTTGTGAAGAGCAAATATCTACCTGTTGTCTACTTCAGCCTGAAGGATGAGCCTGCTGGTTATGTGCTACGAAATTTTAAATACCACCCATCTGGCTGGGAGAGTGCCACTATTTCTTTTTTCTTTTCTGAGTCAGAGTGTCTCCTGTATAGTTATTTTTGTTAATTGGAGTTTTCCCTCTCTGCCTGTCTGCCTGCACCTCTGAAAGCTGCTCCCTCTTGTGGTCTAGTGAGATTTATGGCATAGGATATTAATTATACTATGCTTGACCCTTTACATTAAAGGGAGAGCAAGACAGAGGTTTATGAACTATAAAGGGAACCTGTTCATAGATTTATTTATGTCTGACTGTCTTAAGTTTTGTAAGGTACCCACATTCTCCTGCCTTACAAACAAGTGTTAAAACTATAATGACTAAACATTTGTACATCCTTAAAAATAAGATAGGACCATCCTCTTCAGGAATGATTTTCCTCACAAGGAAAGAAAAGGCAGCGGTCCATTTTTAAGCAGTGTTATAACAGTTCATGGCCCTTACATATCTGCTTTCCTCTGTATGATAAAAACCTCACAGTACTAGCTCAAAACCCTCACTTTGTACTACTTATAAAGGAAGTAATTTCATAGTGCAATAGGCATAAAATAGTGAAGGAGTTTATCAGCATCACAATAGTTTCTTTCTATTTCTAATTCTACGTGTTGGATTGGTGCGTGTACTCAAAAATTGTAACAACGAGCTGATGGTGAAATTATATTCTTGTTATATAATATATATTCTGAATATTTATTATAATATTGTTTGATATTCTTAGGTGGTATTGGTTTTGATGAACTATGGTAGAATATCTTTCTGAATTTTTAACTTTCATCATATGTCCAACAGCAGACAACATAAATTTGGTGTGGCCTGCAATATGTGTGGCTATCATCTCAAATACTCTCAAGTGTGTCCTACTGGATGCTAGTAGGAAAATATTTTCACCTTCTTACATAGTGACATGTTTTGTCTCAGCTGATATATTTCATCAACTCGGAAGAAATATTCACAGGTATTTCAACATGTATCACAGATATAGGATATTATGTGGAATCCCCTCTGTTTATCTCCTTTATTCCTGGAAGTTTCCATCTGCTGGGCTGAGCCAGAAAAAGGGACCACTTCTCTCTTCCCTTTCATCTGTCTGCCCCTAAAGGACTGATTGTCCTCCCCAAAAATCAAAGCATGAGTGGTGAGATGTGTTCAGGTCTTCTGCCACACGTGCTTAGAGGATCAGTTAGTAAGTCTCTTCTTTTTTGTGAATCTCATGTCTACATTTGCTTAACCTTCATCCCTCAAGCAGCCTGTGTGCCCACGTGGGTCTGTGGCTTGTTTCAGGTGACAAATAGCCACTATCTTCCTAATGATGGTGTCCTTCATTTCCAACCACACTGACAGCAGGTTTGAGGGCCACACCCATGTCTTTCGGCTCTTTTCACTTTTATTTTGTGGTCCGTCCCTGTCCCTTTCCTCCTTTCATATTTTGCCTTCATCCTGCTGCCTGTTGCTGTTTTCACGACCCTGCCAGCCTTGTTGCCCTACGTTACACATATTCCCTGCAACTTATTGTTCCCTTACCATATTCATTACAATTTTTATTCTCCCTGCCTCAAAGCCCTACAACTTCATTCCTTGACAACCCACAGTTGCCAGGCCTCCTGCTTTATAACTCTCCAGTCTTTTCATCTATATCACCTGGGACCACATGCTCCATCTCTGGGCAGCCCTCTTCATCTTCTGTTAGTACGTTTCTTTGGCTTTTCACTTCAAATTCTAATTTCACGTTTTATCCATGTTCCATGCTTAATCACTTCTGCCTGCTTTTTTTCTTGTTGCATTTCATTTCCTGTGCCAGTCACTCTCTGGACTCTGCACATTCCATTGCACCCTCCTCTATCTCCTAGTGAGATTTCCCATCAGTCCATATATTCCATCTGCTTTTTACCTCCAGAATTTCCTCTATGCCTCCCTGTAAACACACAATTGATCAAGCAAACCAGTAAGTAATTCCTTGCTCTCCTCTTTGGACAAAGAATCTTTATTAAAAAAAAAAAAAAAAAAAAAAAGCAGCTCTCTGTGAAGGCCTAACAAAACAACATTTTTTTTTTCCATTTGTCATCATTTCACATCTATATAGAGTGCCTGATACATTACTTTGTGAGGACTTCATCCGGAAATAATGGTTAGCAGGACCTTCCCCACCCTCCACAGGATTTTAAGCTCTTCAAGATATGGATGTTGTCTTTGACTTGCCTATAAAATAGAATGTACAATTGTGATACACAGCAAAAGTGGTGCCCTATTGTAGATTCCCCTGTTTCTCCACCCCCCCACAAGCTGCCAGTTCAGATTTAGGGGGAGTATTGGAAGAGGGGAACTACAAGATAGGGTAGAGAGAGTTACAAAAGAGGCCCTTACCTCAGGATGTATTCCAAAGCTTTATTCCATGAAGGGAATCCAGAGGCAAGAAGGGGGATCACATGGGGGGAGAGGGGATTTTATCACCTTTGGGGTCGGGGTCAAGTTACTTGGCTGATGGCCATAGGTCAGGAGACAAGGGGGCAGGTAACCCAAGCCAGGTTACAGTTTCTGGGGGAGGGGATTTGGGGGGAGAACATTCCCAAAAGGGATACAACACCCTATGATGTCTTAGTAATAGTGGCATTGGTGTGATGATGATCATTAATTCTATTTCAAGCAATTAGTGTCCATTTTAAGAAAGGATTGCCTTCCTCTGAATTGGAAATAATGATCAATATTTTACCTTCCTTTTTTTTCTTTACATATTTTAGCCTTAAGTTGTGAAAACCCATTCTAACCTTCACTCTGTCAGATGTTTATGCTGCCTGAAACAGGCTACCTGTTTCTGTTCATTGCAGAGAAACAGTTAGGAGCAGGAGGATAAGAAAAAGGAAATAAAGGGTCATACAAGGATATGAGTTTTCTGAGTCATCTTTAGAACCTATCATTTTTTCACTCACTGTAAAAACAAACAGTCAAAAATAAAACCTGGTTTCTTTGTGCTTTTTGTGCAGTGTGATGAGGGCATCTTGTGTCACTTCATGTAGCATCACATGCTGGGTTGTTTGCTATCCTTGGATAACCTGAAGCAACAAGATGCTCTTAGAAACAGAATTGCAGATGGTATTTCATGTCCAATGTGTTAGTAGTCCTCTGATAACCACAAAAAGGCTTGAAACCTTTTTGTTCTGATTACTGAGTAGATCTTAAATGGACAAATTCAGTGGAAGCTTAAGGTTTTAAAGTGCTTTTTTGCTTGTCTTTTGTGTCCCCCACGACTTTGCCATACAAATTTACAACTGCAGAAATCTGCTGCCCTTGCATGTTACAATTAGAAATGAGGAGTGTATAGAGACATTTTGGAGGAATTTCTTCTTACAGTAATGCATATGCATGAAAAAATAACTTCACTTCGCCTCCACCTTCAGTGCCACATATAACATATACATATCACTTTTAATTGAAACAGACTCATTTCATATATCTGTGCTGTCACAGCTCTTCTCGGAGTGAGGCTGTACTGCTCAGGATGCCAGGAATCCATTTTAGTGCCCTCTCAATGACCTCCAATGTTGCCTGATGTTTAGATGCACTAATGCATCTAGCTTGCAGTTTTCTAGACCCATCACTTCTCTGCTGAGTCAAAGTGTCCTTGATAACAACTGCTACTCACTGCTGGTATAACAAGATGCTTCCAGATTGCAGCAACGTTCATGTTTGCATGCAGAAAGGGGGAAAGGATTGGTCCATGAATTTCTCATTAAAGCAAACCAAGGTTCGCTTGGCAAGTCAAAGAGAAGAACCCCTTCTGGACGACAGAGGCAGGAAGATGCACTGGACCTGCCCTGCTCTTTTATCTGCCTGAAATCACTAGACAAACATGATCCAGCAAGCTAAGACTGTCAGGAGATGTGTTTGAATTAATTAAAACAAACGTTTTTAGGTAATTGTGCCTTGGCACGACATTAGAAATAAGCAACAACAAGATGAGTTCCAGACATGTACAATAAATATATATTATGCTATTCAGAGTAATAAAAGTTGTTAGCTGGTTTTCAAAATACAGAAAATACCATGAAATATGCAAGTAATCTGTCCTTTGGAGACTTTACAACCAAAAGAGGAATTCACATGCTTTTTCAAAATTGTCTGTATAATGGCTGCTTAAGATAAACTGTAGTAATTTATTGGGGTTTTCTAATATTTGAAAAAAAAATTTACATGTTAACAATTATATGTTAATTGTTGCATTAAAATTTCAAATCCCAAGCAGTACTCAACATAATTATTACAAAAGTATTATTTTCATAGGTATTTCGTTTGCCATGTGTGATGTACATATGTACATAGATGTTAGCAGTTCCTCCTCTTTGATATGCACAAATCAGGATGTGCCCAGACTCCCCTTTCCCACAGGACTAGAACAGTCTGCAGCTGCATCTGTATGACTGAATTCAGTTCTTTCAGCTGGTTTTTGTCTAATCTTATAACACCTCCCTAGTCAGAAAACTCCCTGGTTAGACAGGGCAGTACCTTCCATGTGCAAAAAGACCACACTGAAAGGCCCACCCCTAATTTGTTGTCTCATTTAGCCTGAAGGGAAAGTCCTCTCAACTGGTGAGCAGAAGCAATGCTGTTTCTCTTCAGAGAAACAACTCAAGGGTGCTGTGGCATATACTATAGGCTTAATATAAGACATACTTCGCTAAAAACCTCAAGTTATACTCAACATATGGCAGAGGATCATTATTTAACTCTTTAAATCAAACCAGATATCCAGTTGGAGGTGGATCTATCATGATCTGGCAACATTTTCTGTAAGTGCTCAATTTTAACAAATGTAAAAAGGAGTTAAAAATTAGACTAAATCGACAGTCATGTGCTTCAGTGGTCTCCTGGTTGTCTTTTATTACTGTCCTGCTATTAAAATAACCTCAGATTCAGATGATTTCTAGTGGTATTTGCTGTCTCTCATGACTGGGCTAAACCAACTCAGAAATTACACAGGGACACTTAAAACTACTTCTATAAAACAAATTTCTCCCCCCAAAATACCCCCAAACACCACTGTCTTTGTTTCAAGCTGGTTTGTCTCAAGTGTCAGGTATTTAAAAGATCTACAAGGTCTTAACAGTCATTTTTGTTATACAGTCTGGAAAACCTTCTGCTTTGTACTTCAGTTTCACTTTGATGCTGCATTAGCACCCATCATCTGTTCTTCAGATGAGCTTCTTTGTCCAGTGCTTCTGCCTGTCTCCCACTCCTGTATTCCATTGTTTTGTAGTAGTTTGTTGGAAGAGAAATTTGTACAGGTAACTCAGACACTCACTTTTCTCTCCTGCAGCATTCCCACCAGGCTTACAAGTACCCATTTCAATGGAAAAGTAGCACAGGGATAAGGCAGCCTGCTCATATTTTAAAACAGAAAACCAATTATGATAGTTAACCTTCCATAAAGGGGCTTGCATAAAATCAGATACATAGTAAAAGGACACTTGCTAAAAATAAACAAGCAGGCCCAATAGACAGGTATGTTTGTCTGAGATCTTAATTATACTTTCAATAAGCAACAGCATAAACAACCCTGATTTTGCATTTATGTGATACCATTCAGACTCAAAAAATCATTTATGAGGTTAGTTATATGTTAGTGATGTAGGAAGACAGTTTGGAAATATCATACAAGTGTGGGACTTTAACTGTACTTTAAAATAGGAGTCATCTGTCTGGTCCACAATAGATGTTGCTATAAAGCCTGGAATATGCTAATCCATGTTTAAATTTAGGCAGGACTGGATTATAAGAATTAAATCTGCATCTGTGCTGGATTTTAACTTGCTAAAAATCCAGCTGATCTGGACTCAGTTTAACTCAACTTTCTTAAAATGAAAAATCTATTTACTCTCAGCAAATCATAAGTAATATAATCTACAAAACAGACTGAGTTAGTGAATTCCCAAGAACCATACCTTGCAAAGTTTTCTCCTAAGAAGGACCAACATTTCTTTTTTCCTCCATTTTTAAAGGAAATTCATTTACCTATTGAGCAAAGTTTATTGAAATAAGTAAGCTACAAGTGTTACAATATTTATATTACAGAGTTTATTTTTTTATTAACAGTGATTTTACACTCCCAAATATTTCTTTGTATATGCTGACTTAGTACTTGAAGTTATCTTACTTAACTAAATATTTTAAGAAATAAAAGTAAAATATCAAATGTTCCTTGTTCCCTTTCATCAGGCAGCCAGATTCAAAACTGTCATGAACTCAACATTATTTCTTTCTCCCAAGTGTCACAAATTCCATCCAACATTTTAAGAAACAATGCAGACAAAGAAGTTGGTTTGGTTTGGTTTGGTTTGGTTTGGTTTGGTTTTGGTTTTGGTTTTGGTTTTGGCTTGCTTTTGGTGAAAAAAATCTATTGTTTGATCTCAGGGTTTTTGCTACTCAGTTTGCATCCAGATTTGAAAAAAAAAAAAAAAAAGGGAAAAAAGACTGAAAAAAGATGAATGACTCCCCTTTTGGGAAGTATTGTATCCATCCTGTTATATACTCTGTTTCCTGCATAAGATCATGATTATTATTCCATCTTTCCTCTGAAGACATATCTAAAGTCTTAGTAATGCAACTTGCTGAGAGGTTATTAGCAGTATGTGTAGACTGTGTGTTGTTTTGCAGGTGTCTATGTTTATTATGAAAAACTGAAATGTAGAAATCACAGTCAGTACTTTGTCTGTCTCAGCTTTCAGCTCAGCCTCTGAGTAACCTGATGCTCCAAACCCCACAGCTGTCGTCTGCCCCAGTATGAGACCTCAGCCAGGGGCCAGGCTCTGCTCTCATTTTCTACAGTGCAATTTCACTATGCCAGTGGAGTTACTGGAATTCTAGGGTACATGAAAGTGTATTTTGGCACCATGACTCTCTGTGCAGTCAAAGGAGGATGGTATGTTTTTACTGATTAGCAGAACTGCATTGATGCTGCTGAGAAGGGGAGCTGTAGGAGGGAGTGGGCACTGAGCTATCCAATGGATTCCAACTGTGGCACAAAATTAACCTTTGGTTAACGTCAACACAACTCTGGGTGCAAGAGGATTTTTCCAGTTTTCCCACAGGAATGCAAGGAACAGCCTGTAGGAAATGATGAAATGTTTTGCTGGATGTGCCTACAGACAGAAAATCTTTGCAGCTAATTTTTGTTTCAAGCCCTGGATGAAAGAGTAAGTAGGTCAGAGACACAGAGGAGTAGTTCAGGCAGAACAGAAGACTCAGCTAAGTGACCACTTCTGTTGTGTGTGACCACCAGTTGACAGAAAACATACTTATAATAATGTTTTTCTCTATAGAAAAACTAGCTTAATTGTATACAGCCTATACTTGAAGTTAGCTGAACCTTTCCCTTCCAACTATTAGGGATTACCAGGATTACCACTTCTATGAATATATATAAATAAATTTGGTTTGAGAAAAGATTTGTTTTTTATTTTCCTCTGTCTTTGCAAAAGTGGAAATTCTGCCTGTCTTTCAGTTCACTATGCAGCATAGAGGGAGAAAAAATCAGATATTGCAGATATGTCACCAGAGCCAGGACCATGGAAACCCATGCCTCTGGATTCAAGTTAATTTGGAGTAGCTGGGCAATTTCCAAACTATATCTGGAAAATTTTGGGTTGAAGGCGATTTAAAAAAATATATATTTTTAAAATGGCCCAATCTCTTTATGGTGCAACAAAAAAACCTGAAAAAACTTTTTGAAATATTCTTTCTGCACATTCATTACTTTCGCGATATCAGTAATATCAAGTTTGATTATCCCTACATTCATTATGTAACTTTTTGGCAATTTGCATTGAGTTTGCTGTTAATCACGATACTTCAACAAGATATATTTTCTTCAAAATGGATGCTAAAAATCATACTTACTAAAAATCCAGGTGATCTGGGCTTTTTTTTATATTCTCTTGCAGACTACGAAAACATAGAATATTGCAATTTGCTTGGTTTTGAAGAAGTGTGTCATGTTCAAAATACTTGTGCTCCCTAAATAAGATTGTACAGGTTGAAATATGTATATTGTGTCTTGGTGGAATGATGTTCTTAAACATCATGAAGTGAAATATTTTATTTATTCCCTTTTTTTTCCTTTCTTTATTTTGGGGGAGGGGTACCGTTACATTGACTGGCCTTGCACTAAACACTTGTGTGCAATAGGCAAAACTACAATAAGGTGTTTATTTTAAGTACATAAAATTTGTAAAAATGGAGTACAGGATCCCTGCCTTAACCTCCCTAGGATTGCTTAAAAGAAACTGTGAAACGCCACTTGTCTGGTCATGTCAGGCGTGTACCTTCCACAGCTTCCAGTAGGGAGTCCAACTCTGAGAAGCATAAAGCATGGATGAAAAAGCACTGGGTTCAAGCAAACACAAATCTTTGTTTGACATAAATATAATGGACTCGTGGGGCTGTAACACAGACAGCAGAAATTTGCCAGCATTCCCTATTACGGATGTGCTTATCAAACAACATCACATTGTGCTCGGTGTTGTACAGTGCCAGAAAAGCTCTTGACTGAAGGGCTTGCAATAGAACCTGAAGGCTAGACAAAGTAACCACTAAATAAGATATATTTAAACAAAGTGAATGAAAAGTGATTAATTGCATCTGAGCTGCATCTCTATTGGACAGATTTCTAGGAAGGACACAAGGGAATTCTTCTAGTTCTCTGTAGTTATATGATTTTTGGTTGAACTTTATGCACATAGCAGCAATTCCCACACTGACATTTATGGATCACCAAGGAACAGTGAGTCTATGGGATATATTCTATGGAAATACAATACTCTGCAATGTTTTGGAACAGCAAATATTCAAATAAAAGTTTGATGATAAGCAGGTAGACTGGTCCCTTATCACTATGATAGAGTCGTAATGACCAGTTGGCCTAAAAACTTCAGGAACCTTTATGGGTTTCCATTGTTTGATGGGGTTTTAGCCCTCTAACACGGAAAACTAATACCTTTTGGAACATTTTGGTTTCCATTTCTGAAGCGTGAAAGAAATATTTCTTACTCTGCTGATTTCTGCCTAATTTTGTCAATTTGCTCCATAGTTCTACACTCATAGTATGTAGGTAGGTTCTTTTAAGCAATGTATACCACTTATAGTTTGTTCTTCAGCAATGTACATCATATGCAGGCTGAAGTATTACTAACAAAATTGAATCTTATCAGAGTGACTTATCTTTGAAGGGAAGAAAAAAGGATCTCAATGTGGTACTATTGGATGTGTGGTCAGGAAAGCACTAACATGCTCACTATAGAGAAAACTGCATGCAGAGTCCTCTGTACTACCAGGCAGTCCTTGTGGATGGCTAAAGCTCTGCAGTGGAAAATAATAGCTCAATCTTAACTTATTTAACCAGAAAATATTGTCCTCCTTCACTACTGTGTGGGTGTATTTAAGCCTGTGTATTTGAAGTGTTTTAAGATTCTTCAGACCTGTAATGACTACAATACAACTGTAAATCACACTGAAAACTAGAATGTATTTCTTTCAAGTAAAGTCTCGAGACCAAAAAGAAATTGAGCCAGTGTTTCCTTGGCCTCAAATCAAAAAGTTCTTTTTGTAAATCTGGAATATGAGTCAGTTGTGAAAAAGCAAACATTTTGGAGTTCAGCAATACAGAGATCTTGAAAGAATTTTCAGAGACACCGACCCAAAATTCAGAGGCAGTAATTTCATGCCAAGCAGCAGGAACAGATGAATTGCAGCACACACCCATCAACTCCACAGCTAAACACAGAGGAAAGCATTTTACAGAAACTGAACAGGGAGAAAAAAAACGATACCAACCAAGGAGCAATGTCATTGATGTGGTATCTAATTTAGGAATGTGAAATATCCTTTTATTTGCAAACCTTTCACCGAGATGTACCTGCAAAAGAAAGGCATGGGAGTTCCAGGTGGTGGAGAACTTGTTTTGAAACCACATGGAAAAGGATGAAACTGCAAAAGAAAAATACTTTAGAATAACACTCGGGGATGCAAGTGAAAGAACAACTGAATTTCTACTATGGAAAGGTGACAATGAGTTCAAGGTGAGACCATTTGACCCTGGAGAGGATCAAATCCCATACTTCCAGAAGCACAAACTGGGACCATCACCTGTTGGAATTAAAGCTTGCAGGAACATGCCACCTTTCATTGCTGTAAAGAAAAGCAGCTATGCTAGTGGCCTAGTGGCTACCAGTTGTCAGGCAAGCTCGCCAAAACAGGATTGCTTTAGGACACAGACTCGCCAGTAAGGTCATGGAAGAAGACAAAGTCTGTCAGGCGACCAACTATGTTGGATCTTCTTTTGAAGGGAAAACAGACCAGTGGAGGAACTATAAAACATGACAGCAGATGGCATTGTTTGTAGAATCAAAGAACCAGCAGCCTGAGCCGAGGCCTTTAAACTGTGGGGAAGGAAGAGGACAGGCTCAGACTCTGCATTGACCTCAAGGAGCTGAGCAAGAACATTAAAAGGAAATATTTCCACTTGTTTGCAACAAACAGCATGTGTGCTGGGGGAGAGAGCCAAACTCCTAAGCAAATTTGTTGCCTTGGCTGGGCTTAGGCAGAGCCTCCTGGGCACAGAAGGCCAAAAATGTTGCCGTCTCAGTAAACTGCTTAGCAGATGCTGCTGTGTAAGGTGACTTCTGAGCGTGACCAGAAATGGTCACTGCAGACACTGCTACAACTAAACTGCTACCAAACTATCAAAGATTTGTGGTTGTATATTAAAACAACTGTTTCACAGGATACCCAAAAAAAAAAAGCTTTTCCCAGGCAACTGGGAGCAACTGAGGGGAAAGAAGACTCAGAAGACTCATGCCAGCCTGTGTAATTTTGCTTGTCATATCTGTTAGAGAAGTCTTTTGTATGTGGCTGTGGAGATGGAAATGGCCAGAAAAAAAGGGATTCAAATACTGTGCTGAGGAAACTGGAAAAAAACATTGCTCTTCTCCTCTCTCTCTCAACTGTCATGCCGCAGCTATGAAAAATAGAAACATGGATTTTATTTTCCCAAACTACTGCAAGAGTCACCAGTATTGAGAAGAAAATTGCCAATTGGTGTAATCGTCCTGAAGCAGCTCTGCTGACTCACACCCACAGAAGCCTTGACCATACTAATATTTTAAATGAGAGACTAATTAGATAATAACAATATGGTCAGAAAACTGAGAGAGATGAATTTGGCATGGGTGACCACCCCGTCTCTGTTCTCCTTTCCTCCCAAGGGACTGTGGAACTCTGAATGGCAATAGCTTGTAAATCTTTGTGTCTGCTCTTCTTCAGTATGGTCTGCCCTGGCCAGCCCTATCTTTGCAGAGCTTTGTGCCCTCCCCAAAGCATATCAAGCATCATGATGATTATTTTGGATGCTGGTAGGTCCTGTTGGCTCGCAACCGTCTTGTTTTCACCTGTCATTCATGTCACATGTGCTATTCCATCTTCTGCCTCGTGCTTACTCATCTGCTTTTTCTACCTTGTAGAAAAGTAAGTGTACTGCCCCAAATTTCTTGCCCTTAGTAAAAGCTGAGTAGCAAATGGCAACCATTCCCCACAATCTGTTTGCTTCAAATATCATATTAGTCCAACTCACACTCACTCTCCTCCTGAACAGAGACAATCCCTAGGCAGCCTGGGCAAAAACACTATGTCTCTATTCAAGACACAGGCATGAGAAAGACAAGCAGCTTCTCAGCAGTCCAGGGGACAGGACCACTGTGAAGAGGGCTGATGCCACATTTGTGCTTAGGCCATCTCCAACACTGCTGGGGCTGCCTGCAAGGGTGCCAATTAGTGCCAGCCATGGAAGCAGCTCTTGCCAGATGGACACCTGCCTGGGAGGGAGACCACTGAAAGCACACACGCATCTCAGAGAGGTCACCGAGCAGCCATTCGATGCTAATAACTTTTGGTCACTACCAACTTGGGCCGCAATCGAACCACTGACCTAGAGGTGAAAGGCTGTATATCCCATTACCAATCTGCTAAACCATCCAGCCTCCCTATTACTGCAATTTTAATTAACTGAGCCAACGACATGAAAGCTGAAGGGAGGGGGAATGGGCAAGGAAGCGAGAACACATTGGCTTTTACAAGATTTGTTTCTTTTGAGTGGGTTTTGGTTTTTGTTGAAAAGCCTTGTCCTAACCTGTGCAGGAGACGCCCCCCAATCTGCTGCTCAGCACAGGACTAGACTGTGCAATTGCTGTTACTAGCCAGAGGGTGAAATACTGCTGCTGCCCCCACTTTACAATGTCACCCCTGGGAAAGCAATTCCTGACATCAAAATCTGAAATTTACTCTCATGAGGAATATTCCTTAGAGTAAAACTGAAAAAATGAAAGACGTAGCATGCTAAATTCTGATACAGTCTTTTTCTGAAACAAACAAAGAAAAAATTTTTTGCTCTTAAGTTCCTGGATCCTAGGATCCAAAGAAAGCATGCTGTAACGTGGTCCATAACAAGACTGTACTCTATAAGTAGAAAAGTGTCTCTAATAAGCGAATGATTTGACCAGGCCTATGTTCAGCTGTTACAAGTCACTGGGAATGGCTCTACAGTTGTTTGAATAAGGAACAAAAGCACTAAGGTCCTCTGTATGTCATTGCCAGATACAGAAAAAAACACCAAAAAGCCTGCTATTTGTTTAGTAAGAGTGCACGTCATTTCCTCACCTGCTCCTTCCCATGACTTTTAGTCAGTGTCTTCACTGCTAGTTGGGTGCATTGGAGGAAGGATAGTGACCCCTACAGTAACTCTGAGGTTGTCCTTGGTTTGACTCATGCCATCATCACCGACGGCTTCTCATGTAGCAAGAACCTTTGTAGCTTTCCTGTGGTGGTAGTTACCTCCACCAGTTGAATGACAATTGCAGCCTTTGTGGCTTGTGAATCACAAAACAGGAGAAGCAAATCATTGCCTCAGACTCTGAGCAGCTCTGCTGCCTTGTCCCCTTCTCGTGGTTCTTACACTGTAATTTGTCAGCAGTCGGTACTGCCCCTGTTTCCTTAGCCAAGTGCCTACATTTCAAACAGCATCCACTCCACTGCCAAGCCTGAAGTACTTCATGCTTGTTCTTGCATGTGTGTTTGGTAAGTCACGGCATGACTATTTTTACTCTGTGTGTTGAGTATCTACTGTGGTCTAATCCCACAACATGAAAAACACACAGAGAGACCCTAAAACACAGCAGCTCCTTGAGGTCTAGCATCCTGTGAAAACCCTGCTCCTTGCAGGCTGTTCCTGTCTCCAGCAGTGCAAGCAGAGGGGGGGGGCTATCGCAGCTTGATTCCAGTCTCCAGCTGTCTGCAGCAGTCGATTTTGCTCGGGGCCTCACACACAGCGCAGGCCAATCCATAACTCGGGGCTTCCTGGAAGTGGGGACCACTCAGCTGAAAGCCTCTGCAACCCCTCTTATAAGTGAGTCTCTTTGATGCTCTTGTGCCTTGTTATTTCAAATGCTTTGCATGTATAACTTGTGCAACAGGTCTAGAAAAATAAAATGAGCAAAAGGAAGCCAGAACCCAACTGTGCTTTTAATTATACCTGTGGTTGGGATGGAAAGAAAAGTACTAAGCAAATCCCAGCTGTGTGTGCCCTGATGGCTCTTCTCCTTTTCCACTGCCACTCTCCTGTATCTTATGTACTCCACTCAAAGTGCACTACCTTGATATTTTATAGTTTCCTTTTACCCCTTAGCACTTCTCCAGAGTGCAGCCTTACTCTGTCCCCTGCCTTCTGCTATCCTTCACTGATCCCTGTCTCCCTGCTGCCAAAGAGGGTGTTAAAGTGTTACTGCACAGACCCAGAAGTTTGTGGCACTGTAAAAAGAACAGATTGGAAATGCCGTGGCAGCTTTGTAGGTTAAAATATCAGGAGTGGGGAGGGGTGACATGTTAGGAGCATAAGCAGCAGCATCCCTGTCAATGGACTAATATACAATTCCTCCATAGGTATCATCTGAAGTTCAAAGTGCTGAAGGTCTGAATATGGGAACTCTACAGCAGCATCAAAATGTGTTGTCAGAGAAATATGACAACTGTTTGGGAGAGGATAAGTGTAATATTTCTAGAGAAACCTCTGCATTGCAGATTAGAGTCAGGTCCCTGTTGCAGCATGCCTGCTCTCCTGCTGTCATGTTCATGATGGTTAGGTGTGCACCTAGGCAGCATTCAACAGGCAGTGAGGAAAAGTACCTCCATTTGCATCTTCACTGGCCTAAAAGGTGTGAGCACTCCTCGCCTGTCCCAGCAAAATCCAAACTGAGTTACCTTAACCCTGTGTACGTATTTTACCCCTCAGTGTCCAGCTGGTGAAAACTTCTGGGCAGCTAACCACCTAACAGAGGAAACATAAGCTTTTTGTAGGAAATTGGGCTCTCTTCTGGTGGTCTGTTCAGTACTTGGCAGATGCTGGAATGGAAAACAATGCATTAACTGCATAGAAGGCCCACAATTTAAGGCAAAAGCTGAGATACGGAGATGGGCTTAACACCATGACTGCTCCCTGAGCAATGATCAGGGTGATTTCAGGCTGTGTTCACTGCAGCCTCCCGCTAACATAGGAAGGGAGTAAGCCATTAATAGCATTGGCTTTTATGCTTTTAGACTGAAAGCCTTGAAGTTAATAACCTGTTGAGATGAATGAGACAGTTCATACACTTCAGAGCTCTTTCTCAAGCTGCCTGCAAACTCAGCATGACAAAGATATACATGTGGTTACCCTTCAAATAATTTTTTTCCTGCCCATCTTGGCTAAAAATGTGTGTAATACATAGAAATGAAACTAGATTCTGCAGCACCTATTTTGAACGACAGCTGAATGCCAAGCAAAGTCTATGAGCACAGAAGCACAATCTTGTTTATACTAGTAACATATATCCATTCCTCAGACAGGCACAGACCAGGTGCATATGCTAATTTACATGCCCAACAAAGGCACAGGAGCCTCCTTGGACCATCACCCTGTGCTTATAGCCATCCCTGCCATGCCCTAAAATGTTAGTTCCCTGCAAATGCATCGTCACAGACACAGCTGAGGCCAGGACCAGCACAAGACTAAAACTGCTCATCTGAAGTGTGACTGCAGACTGTCACAAGTGACAGAAGCGCCAGAGTGACAGAAATATCCTGCTGCAAGCTTGACTGCATTTCAAACAGGATGTGAATGCTAACAATACAACTTGATTCTCTGGGGGATTCTGGCTTTCTGAGTAGTGGAGATTTGAAAATCATTGGCTGCTTTAAGCAAGAAGAGGAGGGCTAAGGGCACTTTAGCAATGAAGGACATTGGAAGGCACAGAAGAGGAGAACCTTTAATCCTGTCCCAGTCCCTAATCTAGCAGTCTGGTAGACCACTTGGTTCTTCCAGCTTAAGTTTTGTTTGCTTTGTTCTGGACATGACACCAGGCTCTTTCCCACATTCCCAGCCTGGACCTGATGCAGAGAAATTCTTTGCCTCTACCATGGTTGTAACCCTAGGATTACGTTCCCTTCTGTCCTCCCATGCTGGTTCCCTGATCTTGCAACTCTCAGGCCCCATAGCAGCAGTCCAGAGAAAGCAAATTCAGTCACAGCCATTGACCCAGATGCATCATTTCCCAGGATGATGCCATCACTACAGCAAGGGCTTTAGTCATAAGTCGTGCATTAAACCTCAGATTATAATACTGAATTTTAGGTCACAATAATGAAATAGCACCCCCCAGTTCTCAGGCCAGCAAATTACCTGGATAACAGGTTCTTAATTAACCCAGCACAGATGTTTGCTCCTGTTCTGTAGTTAAAGGCTTATGTAAATGTATCTCACTGTGTTTCCTGGGCTTGGATGAAGACGACACTTCCGTGATCCAGAGAGGCATGACATGAGGTCATGTCATCCGGTGTAACTGAACTGCTCACCATAGGAATGGTCCCTGCAAGATGGATCTTTCATTGTCCAGCTCCATTATTTTCCTAGCTGTGGGTTGTTTTCCTATTGACCTGCATATAATGCCCCTCTCCCCTCATTTAAGTGCCTGCTGTCCCCAAGAATGGCACCACCAGCACAGACTGTTTTCCTGCTGTTTTACTCACTGTTCCTGTCATAGTGCATCTCTACTTTTCAGGCATGGGTAGCCAGACCAGACCAGCATCAGAGAGAAAAGCATAATTTCTGGAAGAGGCATCACCATCCCCAGATTGAAAATATGCTAAAGAAAAGAAAATATGCCAGTGTTGCTGTACTTTAAAGTAAGAGGAAGAAAGATGTTTTATCTGCCTTCCTGCAGCTTCCATTTTCTTTCTCAAGGGGATTTGATTTCCCTGAGGGAAGCTGGACCACCCAAGGCATGTAACCACACTGAAGAGTACAGTGGAGGGTGAATATCTGCTGGGAAATACAGAAGAATGGGAAGAAGAGACAGGGACAACAACAGGGGACTCACAGTAAATGCTCAAGGTCATAGATGGCAGAGAGCAAAGAATCTCAGCAAATGTCCTTGATGCTGATGAAATCTTGCACCTTGAAACCTTCACCTGGGGAAGAAGAAAAGCATTGGTGAACTGTACTTGCATGCCCACTTCATTGAAATTTATGTATCTAAACACACTAAATTTTTTTTTAAAAAATTCGCATTTTCTTTTTCCTAATCCTAACACCCCCTCCCCCCCGCCCTGTACATTTTGTAGACCCTTGTTAATGAAATGCCCTCTGACATGCCAGTGTTGGAGTGCATGAAGAGCTTTACAGCATGGCATAGGGGTCCTTCTGGGATCCACTGTGCTCTCAGCCTTTAACCTCAGTCTCCTTCATTTAAATCTCTGCATGTTTGCACACTCTTCTTAATAGATTTCCAGATTTTTTTTGATTTTTTTTTTTTTTTTTTCATGATTTTTAGGCAACTGCATTTTTCCTTCATGCAGTTGACTAGTTTTCATGAGCATCTCTAGGATAGTAAAGACCTGAGGGTGTACACTGCAGAGTAAAACAGCCAGCAGCACTAAGACTAGGAGCTGAGGGTTTGGGCAAGCTGTTGAGGATAACATTTGAACTCAAGAGATGTTCTATTGCTTGCAAAGCAAAACACACAATAGGGTAACACCACAAGCACGGGTGATTTCTCCAGTTTGCTGAAGTGCCTTGTTTGGTTTTGCTCTTGCAGAAAAGCAGTAAAGCTCAACATCCCATATTGGGTGCCTTTCCTGCTTCCAGTATCTTGCTCTCCTTGGGCCTGAGTACAGAGCAGACAGCATGCAGGTATCTGCTAGGCAACAGCTCTGGGTCTGTCAGCAAGAGTCTGCTGTCTTGCCCTCAGGCAGTAAAAAGACAATCAACTGTATTTTGCTCTCCCTAACCTGCTCTAGTTTGTATGCATCAATCTAAAAACATGAGCATTGCCCCATATATAACATTATTTTTTTATCAGTTTTTTACATTCTTGAAACACAGCTGTGACACAAAATAGCTGGTAGCTCTCACAAGAGAGAAGAAAAAAAACCCTCTTGTTTAATAATAGCACATTTCAGAAACCTACAAAGCAGATTTTTCCACCAAATGAAGGTTTTCCCACCAGAATTGATGTAGAAGGGAAAGAAAGAAGGGGCTTAAGTGGCATGCTGTGTGTTGGGTTTGGAGCACAGGGGCACCAACTGCTTTTGGTAATTTTCATCTGCCTTATCAGGTCCTGTGCTTTTACTGTACTGTATTGCAGATAAAATTCCTTCAGCTAAGACTGTGTATTTCTTCATGTGCTCATGGAGAAGACATAGGAGACACAGTGCTGTTAATTGTAGTATGCTGTTTATACAAAGAGATATTTGGAAACTGAAGAAAAACAAGGAACTGTGTTTAGATAATGTAGTAACACTGAGTTCATTTTGTAACTTAATTTAAGGGTCTTGTGATGCCATTTACGAGTCTTCTCTGATAGGCTATTACCTCATGCTGCCTTATGCAGTTTTTCTAACCTTACAGCCACTATCCTCTTTTATCATTTATATATGGTCAGCTTGGAAAACAACCAACCAGAAAAAATTAATATTCTCAATATGAGGTATTTTTCTTCATGTGGAGACAGTGGCATAGCTGTATGTCTCCTGCACTCAATGCAGATTGTATTGCTTTCTCTTGAATGTTTGGATTAATTTCCTGTTCAGGGCAGACCGATCCCTCACTGAAGTAAAAACCATGTCAGCTTTAACAGGAATGTTTTCAGAGTCTCCACCTGTGAAGACTACATCTCTGAGTGGGAAAATAAACACATTGGCCTTCAGTTGGTTCGCTGACTATTTTCTCTGCTGACCACGCTAATTGTTCTGTCAGTCAGAATGGTGATGGTTTTCAGCACCAGGTCTTGAAAGAACAGGAGGATAATGTTGTCTTTTGTTAGGATCTGAGCTCAGAAAACATGGAGGTATCTAACTGTCTGTGTTCATACAGTTAACTTAAAAACCAGGATTGACTGAATAGCACTGTGCAAATGTGCATGAGCTCACACAAATGAACTTTCACTGTGTCTTTCCTTGTGTTTCAGATTTAACATATTAGGAGAACTATTTCATATATCCTCACAAGTTTTAAACTGCACTGTACTATCAAATATGTTATTACACTAGGAAGTGACTGCATTTCACTTAGGTATAACAGAGCAATGCTAGGCCTGTCATTCACATCATAACACTAACATGAAAGAAATATATTTTGAAGATCATTAGGTTTTTTCACTTAAATGAAGACCTTTCTTTGTAAAGCAGGATTTTTGCAGATCTCTAGTAGCACCAATAAGAAAATAACAGCAACTTACACTACAAATTACTGATTCAAATCAACACCAATTTCTAGAATAGAGCAGATAAAAATCTGCACTCAGTAGTTGAAACTACTTTGCCATACTTCTGAACCACTTAAATATATATCTACACATCTGTACTAACAGTTTCTTTCTAAAAGTTTGGTGATTTGTTTTTGTCTTCAAGTGAACAGGGTACCTATGCTGTAATACAGGAGCAGACAGCCATCTCTGATTTTGTACAAGATAGTCAATATAACCTTTTCACAGACAAATGTTATTTCTATAACAACTCTGTCCAGAATATTTCTTATATCATAATTTTTGACACAGTTGTTTCTTACTAAGCATCTAAAACATACGAAAATTAAATATTCTCTCACATAACTAGTAGATAACACTAGTGCCTGCAATCACGGTGTCATCATTGTATTTATCACAAGACATTAATTTCCTACCCAGTCAATGAAACATACCTAGAAACAATAGTATATATTTTAATTCTGTTTCTCTCAAATGCCTCTCTGAGTGTTACAACCCAGAGAAACTTGGGAGAGCTACAAGAGTATGTACTTTCCCTGATGATTATAAAAACACTTGAGTACTTCTGTGCACGTATGTGTTTACACAAATATATGAACCCTCCGTCTTACAAAATACTATACGATACAGCAGTAGTGCACATAAATATTTTGAATAAAGGTGGTTACACTGGTGTTGCAGCTTTGAGCTATAGTGCTGAATACACTCACAACAGACAGCATTAACATCTGTCTAGTCCTCTACACATCTACACCTCTTCTCCTGAGACCACTAAGCCAGTTACAGATATAGTGCATTGCTTCCTCTTGTGTTGTACTACACAAAAAGTTCATTTTAGATTAAAAAAAAAATATTTTGGCTTTACTGTGAGGACAAATAAAGAAATAACAATAGTGGAAACCAGCATTGGGTAGCTGCCTACCCTTGGGGAGGTCTGTTTACCTCTCTGTACCCTGATGTGCCATCTAACTCAACATCTGGCTTCCCTATTTAAATTGCAGAGATTGTCTTATTACTCCACATCCTCAAGTGCCCACAACAATAGAAACCTCTAAAAAGGATCAAGACCACTAGCACATAAAATATGGTAAGTATCAATGATGACATGGCAGACATATGAAATGTCTGTCTTGTTTTGAAATAGCCACCATGTGAGTCACCACACACAGATCATCTGACAGTCAATCCCATCTACCTTTTAAATTGCATCACACCAATATTGCTACCATTTATTCCACTTTTATCATTATTTAGACTGAAATTATACACAGCAAATATTAAGAATTTATATTATAGATACTCAATACTCTCATTAGAAAAAAACACACTGATGAAACTGTACCACTCCCCATCTTTAATTAGGATAGGCCTGAATTCTTATCTCCACAACTAGAATTTGCAGTAGGAAAATACAAATGTCATTAAAATCTGATATCTTACTCTAGTCTGTGTCTAAGAATAAGTGCTCTGTCATGTTGGAAATACACAGTGTATATCTAGCACCCCTCCATATGCGCATTTAACCCACACAGAAATAAAACTGGCGGTGTGGGAATGATTTTTATTTTGTGGGCTGTATATCACTGCTTCAAATTACTGGATAATTACATAATTTATTATTATTGTGTGTGGGTTTTGTTCTGCTGTGGGGTGGTTTTTCTCATTAGGATTTTTTTTTTTTTTTTTAATACTGATTGCAGTGCCAAAGGATGTGAGTAGCCATCTCTCAAATCAGAAGGAAAAATTAATTCACAGTATCATGAAGACATATCTTCAGTCCTATATATAATGAGTGCTAAGCTCTTTCGGGTTTTCATTCTCGTCCTATAGCCATTGAGGGTGATTTCCAAATGACAGGCAGGGAGATCTGTCAACTAATAAATGGTTCACCCTTTCTCCCTTTGTTCATTAAAGATGGCTGCAGTTGGATTTAGCATAAAGTCAGAGCTGAGGTACGTCTTTTGGGACCCTGCAAAGCAGGGAACTGCAGCTGAGAGCTGGGACCAAGAGTTTTGTATATCATATACTTAACAAGATGAAAATCTAAAGATTTTGATAGCGTCAAGTCTGAGGTGAAGATTTAGTAATGCTTTTCTCTACTACATGTCCAATGGGGAACAAAAGATGAAAGTGATTATCAAGCTGCAAAGCTACTGCAGACAACTTTTGTCTTTGGTGTCTTTTTCATCATTCCTTTTTAACTCTGCTTCATCTTTTAACCTGTTCCTCTCCCAATTCATTTTCTTTTCCCCATTTGATCTGGGTTTCTCTAGCTCATTCACTCTTCTCACAACTTACTGCTACCACATTTCAGCAAATTTCAGACTGAGGTATGACCAATCATTATTCAGATTTGTCTCTTATGAGGGAAGGAAAACATGGAACTTCTCCAAAAACTAACAGTTTGTATCTTCTTATTACACAGTGAAATAAAGGACTGCTGCTGAAAATTCTGAGCTCTAGAAAATCTGGTTTTAAATCTGGTTACAATAATCTTAATTTTTGAAATAATAGTACAGCAAGATCACTTATGAGAGAGAAATAAAAGCAATACTTAACCAAATAAACATTTATTAGCCTTTTCTAGAAGTTGTCCTATTTCTTCACTATTAGCTGAGCTTCAAGCTCTCATTTCTTCTGAAACCTAAGCCTGACTCTAACACAGACCTTCTGTGCTGCCCTTTTCTGGTCAAGGGACCACAAAGTATTTTGAAAGATGCAATGACAAGTAAGTAAAACAAAAATATACGATAATATTTGAAGGTAGTATTTACTCTTTTACTCTCTCATGTTGCGATCAGAAAAAAGCATATCAATGTTACATGAATGGTATGGAATGGGACATGTTTTAAGGTGCTTCATATTCGTATTTTATTATCCAGATAGCAGTGGACAACATCACTATTACATGTTGGCAGTAAGCTGCTCTTTCAGAAGTGACAGCGTCATTTTCACACTGAATTAATCCCATTGACAGACATGACACACATTTGTTGCTGGGTTATTGTTGGTCATTGTGGATAGACTGATTTATGATTGAGAGGTATTGCAAGAGTTCTGCATTTTCATTCTTAGGTCTTGTTGAGAACTTCCTAATACAAGTGAAGACACATCTCCCTGCTAGATGCCCTAGTACATTTGTCTTGGGGTTCACATAACTCTCCAAAGTCTGTGTCTGAGATTCAAAGTCTTTAGAGTAGTTATTGGGTCCTAACACCACACAGCTGCTTTTTCTAAGATTTTGGACTATCCTTCCAATATTTGACCACAGACCTGCAGGGCCTCTTGCAGGCCTGTAATCTGTCTGTAGTTCTAATCAGGCTTTTCTGCTGGTTTTGGCTTCCTGGTTATGTCCATTCAGATTTTACAAGGTGCATTTCTCTTTCACCCACAAAGGCATAGCTCTCGCTTTAGTTTGTGGTGTTCTGTGTTTTGAAAACTTCAATGACTTTTTCTGTGATAGTGACAAAGATGGCTACTGTCTTTATTCCTTCTAAGATGCCCTGCAAAGATCCTTCCCAGTCTGGCCCCTTCCTCTTCCCTCTTTGCATCTTTCTGTTGGCCCTCATTTTTCTAAGGGAGTGGACATCAACAGGCTGGTCTTCATGTCTCATTGCTGTTGTTACATCTCCATGCTCTGCTACCCTTCCTCTGTCTTTCTTGAGGTTTGACATTGTCTGCCTCTGCAGAGCCCCATTGGAAAAGGGAGGTGTAAGCTCCTTACCTCTCCCCGGTTACCATTCCCCATGCAGGGAATTCTCCCCAGGAGAATTACTAGCCTTTAAATCATAAAACTACACTATTTAAGGACTAGACCTATCCATAGGGCACCCCATGACCTTATGCACAGCACAGCAGTGGACAGTTACTTGCTGGGAGAGATGTGTGCCTTAAGGAAAATCCACAGGCATGGAAGGGTTCCTGATAGTACTGATGATTGGTATCCACAGCAGTGTCTTGGAGGAGACCCCTGGTTTCTTTCTGACAGTGCATTGCACTAAAGAACTTTCTGCCACCCTGCTTTTGCCCGAGGGGTCCTACAACGCAGGCAAGTGACATCATTCCAGGGAGATTTTGGGTTCTTTCTGTAGCAGAGCTTCTTTTTCCCAACACACATGACTGCCTGCAGCTTGCTGTCTCTCCAAATGCCCACATTTCCCAGGCTAACCTGTTACTTTCTGTCCTAGTCAGGCATCAGGGCAAATGCTTTTGTAAACGGAACAAAAAAAACCTAAGTTAAACTAAACTAAACTAAGCAAGAAGCATTCAAAATAAGCATGCCAACCCCAATGTGAGGCTGCAGGAGAGCCTGTCAGGATGTGGGGTGGGGAATGTTCCCCAGGCGGCACACGGGACCGGGCCCAGTCCAAGCCCGCAGCCGCCGGACGCTGTTCGGTGCCGCAGCCGGACTGCGCCGGTCCCCTCGGGCTCCCTCCGGGGCAGGATGAGCCCCCCTGACCGCGCCTCCCCCGAGGATGGGCCATCCCTCACCCTTCAGCCGAGGCGCGGAGGAAGCAAGCACGCAGCGACATACCTTTTTAAAAATTTTTTTTCTTGTTGTTTTTGGGGGGGGTTTGTTTGTTTGTTTGTTTTTTCCCTTCGTGAGGGACTAAAAAATACCTCCGTGATAGACATCGGGCACTGCGCGGGGCTTCGGCACAGCAGAGGTGTTGTACATTTGACAATTCTATTAAAACGTTTGTAAAGTTAACGCAGACTCGTTGGCATCTGAAAAACTAAATAAGAGACCAGTTTCAACCCCAATCCCCTCTGGAGGGGATACACTAGTATGTTTCTTATTTTTATTTTCCTTATAGCCTGTTAAATTGACTAATAAAGTCAACACAGAGTTCTCTGTGTGGCTTCAAAAAACTCAGTAATTTTGTTAGAAAACGTTGAAATCCAACCCCAAAGTATTCAGCCCAAATATTTAGTTAAAGTAACCCTGTGGGTTAATAAACTAAACAAAGGCAAACCATGCAAAACTGCAGCAATGAAAACCAGACTTAAATAAACGAAGGAAAGTTTATAAGAACCCTTTAGCTGGAAAAAAAACAGC
>CM031878.1:24299981-24364981 GCA_018697195.1 Certhia americana | reverse complement strand
GTGTGTTGCAAAAATTTCACTGACAGTTTGAAAAGCAAAGGAAACTGAGATGAGAACTACACTGGAAAAATCTAAGGGTATAACATAATTACGTACAACTTATTGGATTGGCTATTCTTAGTTTGACTGAGCATAGGTTTATATCAGACTCATTTAAATTTAATAGGAATTGTTTATTTTGAAAGTAGCTACTTTGAGATGATATGTCCTTCCATTGTTTTTTATTTGACTCAAGGAAAAACCCACTGTTTCTTCAGTTGCTTTATCCAGCAAAAATGTGGTAGAAATGTATGGTGTATGGCCATAACGTGGTAGAAAATTTTTACCACCAAAATGTGGTAGAAATGTATGGCCTTCTCTACAGGCTCTTCTTACCTGCAAAAGCTTACTCTTTGTTGTCTGGACTGAATCTCAGACAGAGCCTGTGCCTGTCCTAGTTTCAGCCAGGATAGATTTCATTTTCTTCTGAGTAGCTGGTATAGTGCTTTATTTGAATTTACTATGAGAATAATTTCAATAGCACACTGATGTCCTTGTTGTTGTTGTTGTTGAGTAATGCTTACCCTAAGGACTTTTCAGTTTTTGTACTCTGCAAGTGAAGAGGTGCACAAGAAGCTGTGAAGAAGCATGACCAGGACAGGTGACCCCAACTGGAGAAAGGCACATTCCATACCACAATAAAATGTGCAGTACATAAACTATGTCTAGTTCCCTGGAAAAGGGAAAGGGGCCAATCGCTGCTCAGGAACAGGTTAGATATCTATTAGTGGATGGTGAGCAGTTGATTGTGCATCACTTGTTTATCTTGGGTTCCCTTTCTCCCTCTCCTTTTCATTACCATTACTACTACTACTACTACTACTTCTACTACTACTACTACTACTACTACTACTACTACTACTACATTATTGCATAGTTATATTTTTGTTTCAATTATAATACTGTTCTCATCTCAACCCATGAGGCTGTCATGGTTTAAGTCCAGCTGAAAAGTCAACACTACACAGCCATTTACTCAACTCCCATCTCTCCCACTCTAATGGGGCGAGAAACAAAGTAAAACTTGTACATTAAGGTAAGAATAGTTCAATAGTTGAAGATAGAGTAAAATACAGTAATGATGGTAAATTACAATAATAATGATTATTAAAAGGAAAAAACAAGAGGTGTGCAATACAATTGTTCACCACCTGATGATTGATGCCAGATCCCCCTTCCCAAACCCAGACTGGTCCCCCCTTCTGAGTAACTCCCCCCAGTTTATATACTGGGCATGATGCCCTGAGATGTGGAGTTCCCCTTTGGGCAGTTTGGGTTACCTGTCCCAGCTGTGCTCCCTCCCAGTTTGGTTTTTTTTTACCTCCTCAATGGAGAGCATGAGATAAGGAGAAGAAAAGTCCTTAACTAAGGATAAGCACAAATTAGCAACAAACCAAAACATCAGTGAGTTATCAACACCATTCTCATTTGGAATCCAAAATACAGCATGGTCAGAGCTACTGAGAAGAAATTAATTTTACCCTGGCTGAAATCATGACAGACATTTACCTCTTTATTCAGATTCTCCTCCCCTCTGGGGAGGGAGTAGACATGAGGGACAAATGAATGAACAGTTGTGTAGTGTTTAGTTGTCAGGTGGGGTTAATCCTTGAGAGGTCCCAAAGCTCTTTCTCTGACAAGTATAATACGTCCAGGTTTGAGAGAAGACATGTCTCCAACACATGGTTTCCTGCCTTGCCTTCACAATACCTAGGCATGGAAGACAGGCTCAGAATGGCATGGCCTAGAATCCCATGATCATCCACTGGGAACCAAGAGGAGGGTTCCAGTCACTGTTGGTGCAAGGATGTTTTTCACATAAATCTTGGCAGAGTCACAGAGAAGAGGACCTGGGCAGAAATATCAGGTGTCCCTTCTTGTGAAACCCAAAAGCTGCAAAATGCACCTTATGCAGTTTATGGGAGGATATGAGTGCATTCATGGACTCTGAGACCTACTGACAGACTGCAAAGTCATGGAAATGAAACAGATAGAAGTTTAAGCAGTGACAGTGAAGCACTGTCACATTACTGATTTTCTCATGTGCAGTCTACCTATGAGAGATGGCAAGGTGATGAGCTTGAAGAAAGAGCAGATCAAGTAAATAAAATTACTATTTTTTCTACTGTTCATATTTGCATTAATAATATCTATCCTATAAGTGCTTTTGATTGATGTGAAATATTGTTGTGAAAGAATCAACTACGCAAGAAAAGTGGAAGAAGAGAGATGGGAAACATTTTTTCCTTCTCAAAAGACAGCATGTTTAAAAATACCTTCTTGATAATCACAGCTATCCATTAATTGTGGATATGAAGAACTGCTTGCTGGGTTTTACAAAGCCTGGGGAAGTAGGTCTGTAAGTTCATTGCTGTCCCCAAAATGTCTGTGAATAAAATCTACCAGAAGAGCATTTGTTTCTTTTAATAACTGGTCTTTCATCAGAGATAAGTCTATCCATACTTCAGGCTTTTGGTGTAAAAGAAAACAGGCAACTCCTGAGAATGAGTGCTTGTTTAAATAGAAATTACGTGGATTGAAGCTGGGGCTGGGAATCATTATTAGGCCTTATGTAGATATTTGTGTTCTGATGTCTTCTTTTAGTATGTAGGAAATCTCTTGAGAAAAACTGAAAGAGATATTTTTCTCTGCCATGAGGCTATGCACATGAAAGTTTTTCTGGAGTTTTTGCTTTAGCTATGTCGCTGGAAACAGTGAGCATCCTTTGCAGATGAAACTTAGAAACTGTTCATCTCTGCTTTGGGAGCAAGCATTTTTCTGCCTGTGAAAAATACAAAGATGAGGAAAGAAAGTTGATTGTGTTTTGACTGAAATTATGCCTGCCTTGAAGTCCAGACAAATTTCTTTCTTTGCCATTAGATGCAATTGAGAGAGACAATGAAAGTGACCTTGAACATTTCATTTTAGTAGTGAAACCTAATTTTATCTGAGGTTAAGATATTTAACTAAGAATTATTCCAATACTCCTAAGATTGGAACAGGGTGAAACTTGGCCCAAACATGGTAGAAATAATTATCTACCAGTGTAAAGCATTTTGTGAGGTCTAGATGTCTTATAAGGGAGAATTGTAAATTATATCCAGGCATCAGCCTTTTTCTTTCAAGTATCCCAGTGGACTTAGAGTTTTGTACAGCTCAAAGCCTACATCCATGAAGTGTGGTCATTTCTAACAACACTGAACAGATTTAAAACACCAGGCATAATATGAAGCTTTAAATATATGACAATAGGAGTTTTTGGGACAGAGATCTTGGAGCTCCTGGCTGGAATGTTCTTCTTGCTCTGGTCACCACACTATCCCTAAGAGGATGTGCACATAAGCAATTAAATAGATATTATTACCTTCAACATACAGTTTTTGACCTTTTCAAGGCTGTGATGCCAAAAACAAACTTCCACTGAAGAGCTGTTGATAACTGAACCTCACCTGTAGTCTTGCAACTTGCACAGGTGCCTTTTTTAGTCAACTTTCCCAGAGCTTTTAAAAAAATACAGAAACCTATACATCTATAGACCATAAGCTAAGCAAAAAATTAATTGGTTGGTTCAAATATGTTTTCAAAATTCCAGATGAAAGCACAAAGCACACTGAACTGGGCAATAGATATCATGCTAAACCATCCCTTTAGGTTTTTCTTTATAGGATAATTTGCTTCTAGAGTAATAAACCTTCTGTTTAAGCGACAGCCTGCTGCCTTTGAAACCTTCTCAGAGAAAATGTCTTCTCTTATGATAATCTGAAGATGAGTTACTCACTATTTCCCAGCTAAGCTTTTGTCAGACTGTTTCTATATTCTCCTTCCTGATGCTGTCTGGCCTCAGTGCTCAGCTGCAGGTAGCCCATTGCCAATCCCATCTTTTGTGCATTATTTAAATCTAATTATCTCCATAGTGGTTCTTTTATGTGACAAGGCTAAAATCAGACCAGTGAAGACAGAAACCCTGAGTCTTTGTCATGTGTTGATTGCATCACTATTTTCCATATGCTGTCAGTCCCAAACCTGTTAACCTAGAAACAGCTTGCAGAGAGCACTTGAGGAGAGATATGCCAGCCACCCTGCTCACTTTGCCGTGACTTGCTCTCTTACTGCACACAGTAGGTATCTGTGCTCACATGGCTCAGAAACTTCAGAAACTTCAGAAGCTTCAGACACCAAGCCTTTAAGTAGGGTCTGGACCAACTGACCTGTTCAGTGATGGTTCTGAAAATATAATGAGAACCATCTCAGGCTGCTGTCCTGGATCAGTACAATCACTAGTTCTGTCTTAGATTTAGAAGACTCCCCTGGAAGGTGAGGCAAGGTTATGGTGAATTATCACCTCCATGTCTCAGAGGGAGACAATCCAACATGTTGCACTTGAATCAGAGCATGTTGTTGGTATCTTACAGATAAATACAACTTTCTGCACCAATATCACACAGTAAGGCAAAATCATAATAGAGGACTCACAGTGAAAACAAATGTATTTAAACATAACCACATGTTCTGTGATTTCACAGGACTAAGTCTTGAAAGTAATAATATTATTTGTAAAACACCTCCCTTGGCAAATTTTGCTGGACCATGAAAATACCGCAATAAAAATGTCATTTGGAATGTTATGTAAAATCATTCAAGAGAAGAACAAATAAAGGGGCCTGGGTTGGAGATAATGAGCTTGGATACCAGTGAAACACACCAGATCAAGAAGGATCCACATAGGAAACATCTGTGGAAGGAAAAGGTATGTGACTGCCTGTAAGACTATTGGGAAAGAGAGGAGAAGCAGAGAAGCAGCGATGAGTGCAAGCAGGAAGACAGGCTGTTAAAAGTTTTCTTACTGTCATAAAAGAGGGAGTCTGTAGCAAGAAATAAACAAGGGATCTGACAGTGACCAAGACCCTCATCATCAAGTGTACTAGCCCGGATGATTTGTGCCAAGCTAATGCTGTGCCAGGTCTGTGTTTGAGTCTGTATTTCTTCCTCCTTTGAGCTGCCACTTGCCTGAGCACTTGGGGCCACATTTTGCCAAATTGGTAATGGCCACAGGCGATCCATGGAGATCTTGCTGGTGAACTGCAGGACCTGTTTGTTGAACAGTGCTGACTGTAGCTTTCCTTTTAGCTGCCAATCATAGGGAAAAAGGCAGCTATACTATAAATATCCTATTAATTGCTATACTCACTGATAAGGCAAACAGTTATATTTTTGTGGAGAGCTTACAAGATCCTATGTACTATAGGGATGTTCATTTAGGGCAGCTATTTGTTGACACATACCCTCAGTGCTGAACCCTTACCTGGCACTAAATGCTGATTTAAACAGGGACTCTAGGTTTCTCAATATCTCAACTGCTTTTAAAAATAGGCCCTTTTACCAAATCCAGTCAGAATTTTCCTACAGGATACTGAAATTATCCTGTCAGAGAAGGGACCTAGCTGTGAGTGGGAAGCTGTAAGGGGGACAGGATTCCTTGCAGCTCTGTTCGATTTACCTACACCTTCAGAAGACATTGCAGTGGCTGAGCAGCTTTCTTCTGACCTGACCTGGCTTCCAGGATTCTCTCTGGAAAGTAATAATTGTAATTTTTTTTTATATTTCCAAGGAAATATTTTTCAGACACCTAGCAATGTCACATTTTAATGACACAGTAATAATACTGATTCTGGAAAGAGGATTTTTCCTACCTGCTTACTCATCTTTCCTGTTTCTACCATGAGGAAGTAAAAGGACTTTACAATTCCTGTCCTATAAAATGATAAATCAATTGTCATTGGTCCTAAAAGAATGCATTCAGCTCTTAAAATTTTGAAGGTTCTTAGTGAGGCAACAAGTGAAATAAAAAACTTCTAGGTAGACATACATTGATTTTTGTGCCATACAGATGCTGATATAGACAGTTATATGCTTACAGGTTCCTTAATCTTTCTTTTCATTCACTGCCACATGGAAAACACAAACAACAGCAACAACAGGTCAGCTGAGTCATACAGGTTAAGAATACCTAGGTGTAAAAAGGGATGGTTTTATGAATGAGCTTCCTCAGTACAAATCTGCTGGGTTTTAGCTGGAACTTACTACTGTTTCAAAAGTATCAGGATCATTTAAAGGGAGGTCATACATGTGGTAGGCTCACCTTTAAAGCAAACTAAGTCATTCCACTCCTGTGGAGAAAAGCAAGAAAGTAGTGTAACAACTCATGTGTGATGAATTGGGCAAATGAATAGATTAGAAAAGAGAGGAGAGGAACAGATGAGTTCTAAGCACTTGGAAAATGCTCTTCTTGAAAACCAGTGATTGAATCAGGAAATCCCACACAGCAGAATGTCAGAGAAAGCCTAGGGAAATGTGTATCTCTTATTTTGGAATAACACAGCCTGTACAAAAGGGTGACAAGCCTGATATTGCATTTGTTATATTATGTTTGTGACTAAGATCTATGCTTAGAGTTTAAAATGTCCAGCCCCATTAATTTTTCAAACTAGAAGGAGTTAGCATAATTTCAGACAGAAAGGGAGTACATTTTTGATAAAACTTTTGTTCCCATAGCAGTGTTAGGTTCCCCTTCCTGGGCACATATGTGAACATGAGTACTACCCCATGGCAGGTTAGGTCAGTCTGGCTCACTCACCTTCTGAAGTAACAGTCGTATTGCCTACACCAGGGAAAGAGAAACAAGAACAAAATGTCAAGAAAATAAGTCCAGAGAAGTAGTGAAGTCAGAACTAAGCAAACAAGCAATCATTTATAGGCCACAAAATCAGTGCTAAGCTGCCAAACCAAAGAGGCCCTTCAGAGTTGCCTAACAGAAAAACCAGCAAGGAAAACAGTGTATATTACTCCCACAAAATGCCATAAAGCTAGGGAAAAAAAAGTCAGAAAGTCCTCAATTATTAAAAAGCCACAGAAACACCAAGAAAAACAATTTTCAAACATCCAAAACTGAGGAAACATGTAATTAAACAGAGCCAGGCCTATGGTACTATATGACAGGACTTTAATCCTAAGAAACTACTTGTTTTTTTCCCTACTTCTGCCACATTTTGCCACATACTTAATTGTGACAATTGATCTTAGGGAAAGGAATGTTATTTCACAGTTTTACTTACCATAGAATCATGGAATCACAGAATAAACTGAGTTGGAAGAGACCCACAAAGCTCATCATGTCCAACTCATGGCCCTGTACAGGACACTCCAAGAATCACACCATGGGCCCGAGAGCCTGAGAGTGTTGTCTAAAGGCTTCTTGAACTCTGTCAGGCTGGTGTTGTGACCACTCCCTGGGGATCCTCTTCCAGCGCTCAATCACCTTCTGGGTAAAGAATCTTTTCCTGATACCCAAACTAAACCTCCCCTGACCCAGCTTTGTACCACCTCCTCAATTCCTAACCCTGGTCATGAGCATGAAAATATTGGTACCTGCCACTGCACTGAAGTGCCACTCCACTTCCCCTTTTGAGAATATTGAAGATCACAGTGATGTCTCCTCTCAGGCTCCTCTTCTTCAGGCTGAACAAAAAAAATGTCCTCAGCAGCACCTTTTAAGTCTTTCCCTCCAGATCCATTGATGGCTGCCCCTTTGCCACCTTTGTGTGCCTTCTTTGGACTACAATAGTTTTTATATCTCTCTTACACTGTGGCACCCAGAACTGGCCCCAGCACTGGAGGTGAGGCTGTCCCAGCTCAGAGCACAGCAGGACAATCCCCTCCCTTGCCTGGCTGGCCATGCTGTCCCTGATGCCCCCAGGGCATGGGTGGCCCCCCTGGCTGCCAGGGCACTGCTGGGTCATGTTCAACTTGCCATCCACCAGGACCCCCAGGTCCCTTTCCACAGCATTTCTCTCCATCCTCTTATTCACCAGTCTATACTCACAACCAGAGCTGCCCCATCCCAGGGACAGAATCTGGCACCTGTCCTTGTTATGCTGCATACAGTTGGTCATTTTACATTTTCTAGTTAGTCGAGGTGTCTCCAGAGAGCCTTCCTGCCCTCGAGACAGTCAGCACTTCCTCCCAATTAAGTGCTGTCAGCAGACACAGTATTCTTTTCAGTCCTTCATCCATGTCATTAATGAAGATGTTGAAGAGCACAGGTTTGAGGATAGAGCACTGTGGAACCCTACTAGTGACAGATTGCCAGCTCTATGTCATTCCATTCACTGTAACCCTTTACACTCATCCTGTGAACCAGTTGCTCTCATTGCATGACATGGTTATTCAGCTGTGTGCCAGACATTTTCTCCAGAAGAATATTGTGAGAGACGGTATCAAAAGATACTTCTGCTCTTTTTTTCACCTGTCCCTCTGTTCTTTGTTTTTTACCTTCCTAGGCACTGAACTCCAAGGAACAGCTGGTGCTCAGTCTTTCTTTCTGAGAAAATACAGAGGGGAAAGTAAAAGTGAATCTTTTTTTATCTTTTTAAGATAAAAGTTATCTTAATCACTGCCTCAACTTAAAACATAAGAAGGGAGCAAGGATTACAGACCAGACACATGGAGTGAGGACAAATTCACAACACATTGCAAATGAATACTGTGAGATGTCTTTTTCCTATGATGTTTGAAACTATCACAGATTCACAGAAGTTAAGAAGTTTAAACAGATCTTTTAGTTCAGCAGGATATTCCATAAAGGACTTCCAGTGATGGGTAACATATACAAAGAGAATTTAAGTGTTCAACCTTTGTCAAAGATCTATAAATTTTTCTGGAGACTAGATACCCCTGATCTTTTACATATCACAACTTTTCCTTCCCTTTATTTTCATTACAATGCTTGATTCAGTCACCCACATATCACTCTTTTTCATTTCTCAGCAATACCACAGCACCCACCATAGCAGTAATAACAATAGTAACAGTAAATAGTGGATTTGATGGAGTATTTGATAATTTAAATAATAAAGAGCTTGGTGTTAATTTTCACAATAAACAAAAAGACTGCTGTAGGTTTGTTGTGCCCTCAGGGCAATGGGATGAGATGCACTGGCATCATGGAGGAGCAGAGTGGGCAAAGCACCACTGCACATAAGGACACCCTGAGCATCACTCACAAGTGGGCCACAAGGCCCAGTTGCCAGGTTCCATCTGCCATATACCACGTTTGAATCATTGCATGTCACCACCACCTTCCCAGATCCTAAAATCACACTCTCAGGATGAGGCTGACAGGGGAAATAAGCTGACATTAGCTGAGATCTGCAAAAATAGAAAGATTTTGTTGGTGTCAGGGCAGTATTTCCTTAAGATTTTTTTAGTTCTGTGTAGCCTGAAAATAAGAACAGTATTCACTCCATTCCTGAGATATTGTCTGGAACACATAAACACTTCCTTGACATCTGTACTTCCAAATGCAGTAAATTTTTTGCTTGTTTGTTCTTTACACCAGTGAAATGAGAGTACAGAGAATGCCCTTTGTCCATGAAGTTTGTAAGAGTTAAACAGTGACAGAAGAAGGCACTACAGATCTTTCACAGGAGTTTGTTTTTGTATAAAATTGAAATCTAAATGAGAAAATTTTTATTTACCATAGTTCAATCCACATGCAATTAGACAGGCATCCTTGCTGAAATAAATCATTGGTTCTCATATGATTGGCTAGTAGATGCTTTGAAAGTTTATTTTCCAATGAGATGACAGCCTGCTTTCTCTCTTCATCTGTTAGCATATGCTTCCTTACTAAAATCCACCTGTGTGGATGGTCACTTCTCTCTCCAGTGGGAGCCGTCATTTATATCAAGGTGTTTCCTAACAGCTTATGTGTGCTCACCACTGAAGGGCAGTTTCTGCAAACAGTGACATCAGTTTTTTGCAAAAATCTGCTGTGCAGTGATTGCTGGGACACTGATCCTTTCTTTATATTATGTACTTCGGTTAAATCAGAGAACATGTGGAATCAAGAGTTATGGAAGATGGGTCACAGTATATGAGCTCATCTCCCACCATGCTGAGGCATTGAAAAGAATTCAATTTTCTTACATCTTTCACTGCACTAATGCATTACAATGAATTGTGTAATGCTGAATTATTATTTTTCTTTTGGTTTAGACTAGCGTACCTATTTCTTTTCATATATTATGTATGTTGCATTGTGGTTTTTGCTAGAGCAGTGATACTGCTTCTGAAATCTTATAATATTATTTATTTGAGTGCCAAAAAACTGGGGTAACTGACAGTATAAACCTCAATGAAAAGCATGTTGTAAAACAATGATGTTTTCATGTACCTAGTATAGAATGTTACACAATCTGCAGAAAGTAAACATTTTGACTGCTATTTAAGAACATATTAATAGTTGCCATATACACTACTATACAATTGTTCCAGCTGTTGCACTTTAAAACTGTACTTTTTCATTACATTTTATTTATTATTTTAATTTTTCCAAAGTGTGACTGAGTGTGATCATGTCAGTTAAGAAATGGAAGCCAGGGTTCCCTATATCTGAAATTTGCTTAACTACCTTGGGGACCTTGAAGAGAATAATTAGACCAAGCCTATCTCAAACATCAATGGCAAAAGTTAGGCAGCTACTTTTCTGTTTACTAAAGAGAAGATTGACCTTCCCATGCTGTCTGCCCATTCATTTGATATGCACCTGATTTTTTGTTATGACTCCCATTTCTTCAGCTATATAGATATCGCACCCCAAAGTCAGTAAGTTCACTCAAGTCCATTATGTCTTCAAACTTTACATTTTTTATGTGTGGATGGAATATTGCTGTATGTAGCATGAGATTTGGAAAGGCCAGTGTTGATTTATTGACTGCTTAATAGTTCTTCAGCAGCAGTTGTCAAACAACACATTGGATAATTTTCCTAGTCAGAGTCACTTTCTGAAGAGCAATTCATTGGACTTTGAATGTGTAAGCCTAACTCTAAGGCACTCAACAAGATTCATCAGGTGTAAGAACACTCAAATAATTATTAAAGGATACACATTCTGACTTCATCAGAAAATATTGCAACCTACTGAAATTCATCTAAGCTACCATGAACTAGACATAGTCTTCATATCTGCTCTCCTGAAGGTATGTTCTTATTCTATGAGATGTTGTGGCCTTGCAATCCCTGAGCCATGATGCTGACAGTAGGGTATCAATTTGCAGGGAGATATTTACCATTCACTATTGACAGAGTCTCCTGTTCTTTAGCATTGGACATCAGATTTCCAGGACTAGCCTGCTGGTGGAATGAGAACCACAACAGCTCTGTGACTTCCTTGTCTTCAGGCCCTTAGGCATGCCTCTAATTTCAGGGTGGTGCACAGCAAATTTAAGAAGTCAGACAACCTAGTTCAGCTAAATGTAGAACACATTACTTACTGGAAATACTCTCTGTGTCCCAATTATCTTCTGTTTTTTTACAGATTTCTCAGTCCTTCGGGGTTTACTTCAGCATAAAACCCTGTAAATCATTAAATGCATTGATTACAATAAAAAAATATTGGGTTGTGCTGTAAGTACTTATCCTACTGTGGTTTTACTGAGAAAGACATACTATTCTTAGGCAGGGCTGTGCAATCAACATGTGAAGAAATGTGTCACCCATATAAGCGACTTTTTACAGCTTTTCAGCCACTAGCACTGGTTTATGCATTCCTATGTAACAGCTGGAATTTACATAGCAAACCTAAATCCCAGTATCCTGGGCAAAAAATCTCACCAACTGCATGACTGTAACAGAAATGAGGAATTACCAGATTTTTCAGGTTAAAATCTAACTTTTCTGATTGCTATTTCAATGCACTCATCAGTCCATGTGCTAATCAGGAGATACCTGAAGCGGTATGTAGGACAGCTTTATTTCCTTGCAAGGAGATGGGAATATCTTCTCCTCTCAAAGAGCATATCTTGTTAAAGAATCACAGAGGGGAGATCTTTGGACATTTTTTGCCTTTATCGCTTTCAGTAAGCCATAGAAGTTTTCAGGAAAACAGAAATGGGCAGAAAAGAAGTTTTCTGGTTCTTGGATGTAAAGCAGGTTGTGAACAGAGAAGCAAGTGGTGGAAATCACCATCGAGGTTGCAAATGCAAAGGAAGAATCATGCAGGCTTTAAGGAAAAATTACAATGTGCAAAGGCTCCACCAATATACCAGGACTTGCAAGGTCTCAGGTTAAAAACTGATAAACCTGTTTTCATGCAGTACTTATCTGCAGATAAAGTAATTTAAGATGTTTACAACACTCCTGTCCAAAACAGGAGTTTTGAATTTAGCTGGGTTTGCTACTGGGAAATAGCAAAGGCTTATTAAAAATTTACTATTTCTGAACGGTCAGCGGTCCAAATTTTGTGTATGTGATTTTGTATTTCATATGATGATAATAATGAAGACAATGGTGTTTCTCAGCTGCTCCTCAGATCAGCTGCAGGTTCATGCAGCTGCAGGGTCATTACAGACATGGAGCACAAGCTGCCATGATTAGCTTTCATGTGGTTATGTGGTCTCACCTTCCTGTCACTCAATCTTGCTTTTCAGAATTTGTTTTTACAGCATGGTACCAGCCTAAGAAAAAAGGCTGATTTGGCCATATGTAAGTCATATATATCATAACTTAAACTGCCCTCTGATAAAGGGATTGTGTGCCCAAAATCATTGAACCATAGAATGCCAGGTTGGAATGGGACCTCAAGGATCATCCAGTCTAATATTTCTTGGCAAAAGCACGGTGCCTACCACATGGCCGAGTACCCTGTCCAACTTGATCTTAAAAGTGTGCTATGCTGCAGAATCCACCACTTCCATGCAGAGCACAAGCTGGAGGATGATTGCTCTTTTTGTGAAAATTTTTTCTCTTGCATCTCATCAGAAGCCCTTCAGGCATAATTTATACCCAATAATCCTTCTATTTTCCATGTAACTCTTTGTAAAAAAGGAACTCTATCTTCTCTGTACCTATGCTTTAAATACTGGAACATGGTGAAAAGGTGTCCCCCCGCCAGTCTTTCTTGTCTCAAGGCTGAACAAACTCAGTTCTCTCAGTTGTTCCCCACACATTAGGGTACCCAGACCTATGATTATCTTTGTGGTCCTCTCTGCACCCTCTGCAGCCTGTCCATATATATTCTGTACAACAGGGACCAAAACTGAACACAAGATTCCAGGTGAGGCTGAACAAGTACTGAACAGAGCAGGATAACAGCTTGGTCCTGTCTGCCTGTGATGCCCTTGATGACACCCAGTTTCCTGTCACCTTTGTGTAGCACAGCAGCCTACTGGTCACTCATACTGAACTTTGTCCACCAGGACCCCAGGTCCCTTCCCACAGAGCTACTCCCAAGATGGGAAGGTCCCAGCCCATGCTGCACTCCTGGAGTACACTTTTCCAGTTGTTCAACAAGGAATATCTTACACTCATCCTTGCTGAACATTGTGAGGTCCTAAATAACCCACTCTTCCAGCCTACCCAGATCTTCTTGCAGTGTGTCCCAGTTTTATTTCATGTATCAAGTATTTTTCCACATTTTAAAAGCTAAATACAATCATGTAGTTTGGGTACCTTCTTTTAATTATCTGGCTTTTTGTCTTGAAATTATTGTAGAGATCTTAACTAGTAATTGTAAGTAGTAATATGTTTTGATGAATATTACATAGCCAGTATTGAATTTTGCAGCCTCACTGATTCCATTCATCCTGCTGTACTACATTACACAATGTGACCATATTGAGCAGATAAATGATAGCCCACAACTATTTTTCACTTCAAAGTGTTCAATGATCCTTGGATTAAAGCTTGAATCCACTGAAGCCCTCAATTAACTTTATTTCAAATGTCAGTGACAGTAAGTGTAAGTAATATAAGAATGAGAAATGGCAATTAAAATATTCACAAATAGCTTTGTGGACACAAGATTTCTTCTTTGGTGTTATAAAAATACTTGTACTTACTATAACATCATGTTGGAAAAGTGGTACCTGTCAGCCAACTGTGTCCCCACATCTGATGAATTATTCCCTGTCTCACTGGGGCTAATGGCTTCACCTCCATCAGAATGGCTACATGCTTGCACATACTAACAGAGCACCATTATAGGACCCCATAAGGGTTACCAACAGCTATTGGAAACTCCGAACACAGCACATCAAATGTTATACAAAGCTATTTTGTTTACTTTAAAAAAACTGCTAATATCAGAGAATGATGTGTTAGTCTGTACATGGTATGCCCTATATTCCTTAGTCTATACATAGCATAAGTTAGAAATATTGACTGAGATCAAATGACACTGAATCTGTCACTGTAAAAGTGCATATGTAAACAAAATCCAGATTTTACCCCAAGCCCCTGATTCAGATTTGGATCTGTCCCCTTTTGCTGTCACTAGACGTGCTTGCTCAGCCACAGAGATGCTAAATAGAGAAGCAGTTGAATAATGTTGCTTTCAGCTGTGAATCAAACGACAGATGTGAAACATACTACAGCTTTAGAAATTAACCCAGATCACACACATCTGAGATTTAATATCATACACCTTTTGGAAAGAAACTCCCTATTTGTTACCTTACAGCACTGATTTCCAGACTTTGTAGGCTGCTTCCCTACAGTTGGTGCATATATTTGTATACATACACTGACATGAGATCTGCTTTGTTCCAAACTTTCCCTGAGAGATGCCTCTGCAAAGACAACAGGTGCATGTGGACTTTTCAGGGACTCTTTGATTGCTAGGAATTCCAGCTAATGAAGAAATGGTCCCCTATAACTTTAACATATATTTTTCCCTGACCATCATATAGGGCTCTCCAGATAGTCCCAAGTCTGTTCATTATTTATTTCTTTCGTAATCAAATTGTTCTTCCCGAACAGCAGATCTTACATCTTCTGTAAGAGCATTTGTTTTGGAGGGCGAAGGGCATAACAGTCACTTGTTAATAACAAGGTCAGACCACTTTCAATCCCACAGTCTAATGCAGCAGCTCAGCTTGGTGGCCATGAGGAAAAAGAGCCACAAGAGTCACTGTTCTTACTCCAGCAGACAGAGGGGATTTTAGGGTCCTCCCTGCACCCCCTAATCACCACAGGCATTTCTCTCTCTCCTCCTGAGGGCCACATACTTCATATTTTCCCTGTAAAAATAACTGCTCAGGCCCTTTTTTCAAAGTGCCTTTATTAAACCACCAACTATTTGCTGTCAAGACATTTAGGATGAAATCATCGTGTTAAACAAATAAACGCAGCTTCATACAGATCTTTGCTCTGGGACCAGAATAAGAAAATAATTTCTGTCTGCTTTCCACAAAAGCAGCTGGAAAGGCTGAAAGAAAAATATTATTTTTACTTCATTGTGTGAAATATCGTTTTGGAGGATCTGTCGTGTTGAGCGTTTGAAGAGTTTTTGCTGGCAGGTTTCAAGGGTCCCCTGGGTTGACCCCCTAGGATTGTTTTCTTCATTAATAAACTTTGCATGATGTGTGTTAAAAGGAACATTTTGTTTGCTTTGTAAATAAGGGATGTCAAACAAGAAGCAGAAGCCTCACAGACACTGAATGAGGTGCTCTTCAAGGGCAGGAGATGCTTGCGAGGAAAAATAAAAGTCTCAGAGAAGCTGAGAATAACGTGACTGCCCTATCCAAGCTGAGGCATTGCTGTTGAAACTATTCTGTGAACCCAAATGAGAGAGCCTCTTTGCAAATCCCAGAGAGAAAGAGGCACATCGTGCCTTAAAGCAGCAGGAGGGGTACTTTGGAAGGCACGTGCAGAAACATCTTCCCAAAGCTGTGCAAAGCGGGAAAGATAGTGCAGAGCCGGCACTGCCTTCACCATATGGAAGAAGCATTTGACAGTTCTACAAGCAGCCCCAGGAAGAGGGACTGAAGAGTGTTTCTGCACCAGCATTTGACAGTCTGATGCTGCTGTGGAAATTACTGTGGTAAAGTTTTTGACCTGATTTAAGGCAGTAATTTGCAAGAAAGCAATCAGCTTTTTGCTGGTCCTGGGGTTTTCTTTCCCATCACACAGCAGAAGTAAAAATTCTCTGAGGTTTATTGGTGTTTATTTTCTATTGCCTGCCTCCTTGCCTGTACTGCCACTCAACTCTCCCACTGCTTCTGAACATGTACATTTTGCACCTGTTGTTGCCTGCCCCCTTGAAGAACCCTAATAAGCCTTATAAAACAATTTAACTCCTATCATTTTCAGCTAGAGTATCTGAAATGCATCAGAAATGCCATAGCCAAGAAACAAAAATGTCCCCAGTGTCACTTTGAGTCCTGTTTCAGGCAGGGGTAGAAGTAGGCAGACAGGGTATGAGGCAACTGCTAGGCATTGGATGTACCAAGCTCCTCAGCTGGTTTCACCCTACCTGCACATATTCCTATACTGTCCTATTCCTCTGGCTGTCATTACAGGAAAAAAGAAATACCCAGACTGCTTAAAACTTGTTTACATTAGGAAGAGGAAAGTCAAGCACACTGTTTTAGAGATGAAGGAGGACCAATTCCCTAACTTCAGTGATCCAGGAGAGGAAACATTTCAGTGTTCAATAGCCCTTGGATGTAATTACTGCTGACAGGATCCTACTTACATTTACCATTTCGTGCAAAGCTGTGCAGTGCATCAAGAAGAGATGAGGCTTCCACAGCTAAGCCTCAGGCTAGCTTTAGAAGCAATTCTAAAACAAACATGAAATTAACAATATTACCTTTTTCTTAATCTGCATTGTATCTTTATTACTGAAATATTTATTATATGTAGGTCACATACCATGCAGTCAGTTTTCAATCACTAACCTGATTTCATAGCTATGTTAATAACTGAATGAAAAATGTTTAATTTGTCTTAAATAAATAAATGTGTTGTTTCAATAATTTTTGTCACAAAAATGGTGAAATGCAAACAATTTTTTGAAGAGGTGAATTGGGTGCAGAATCTTAAGACTCACCATAACTGGTGATGGTGACAAGTAGAATTTCAGCAAATTTAATTGAGCAACCAGCATACATGATGGAAGGATGTCTACCAAGAATTATAAAAGAAAGAAAACTGGGTTTGAAGTGATTTGCTGTGGATTTAAAATGGTAAAAGAAGATTTTAAAAATCTGTTTTGCCTTTAGAAATTTGATTATGTATATCTCATTCCACAGGCTCCCTATCTGGAGTCTCAATTTCTGTTGTCTTAGAGTAACTGTCACTCTTACAAATTTTTTGTGCAATGGATAAGATTCATTAAGAACTTGCTCTGTGTAGTAGTTATACCTTATATAGTCCATGTACTTTCCATGTACTAATGCTGCTATTTTGATTTTGCATCCTAATTCTGCTGTACTGATTCTTTGTTACCAAGAAACCTAATTTTGATTCACAAAATTTACTTGATCTTAAGAGAAAACAAGCTAAGTACCTGGTCTGAGTTAACTGAGTTGCACTAGCAGCTATTTATACAGCTCGTGAGTTTGTATGAGGGCAGGATGCTCATTGACAGGATGAACTAGAAAGTTGTCAAATATTTCCAGGTTTGGGTACTTAGTTGCAATACAGATCAAGTATTTTATATTGTGTATATAAATACATCATATCATTTGTTATCAAGTGCTAATTTTTACTGAATTTAAGGATTATATGAAATTACTATCTTCATCTTATTCTTTCCTAGACAAAAGATGTCCATTGAACTGGTGGCCCTGATGGCAACCATATCAGAGACACCAAAAATGGAATGAACAAGGAAATTGAGGTGATCCATTTGAAAGACAAAGGACAGATCAGATAGCAGTATGTAAAAAAATCCTCACATGTCATTGATACAAAGCTGGGTTCAAGGAAGTAAAGCTTTGTCCAGGTTATGTCAAGATTTAAAAGCACTAAATGTGGAAGCATCCTTAAATGATGTCCAAGTATTTTTAAAAGAAATCAAAATTTACACTGGTATTCTTGGAAAACAAAGCTACAAGTAGTGAAAAGTAGAGTATCCTGAAGCATTGCCTCATGAAGCTTTAGCAGTAGAGTACTATGATACACAGTTTTTAGAGCCTTCAGCTTCAAGCAAGACATTTATCATGGTTACTACATGGATTTTTAGTGATAGAGGTTTGTATGGTGACAATGCTAGGGACAGTTCTTCTTCCCATGTGAATGGTGCTCAGCAAATACTTTCAAATAGATCAGAAAGATTAGCGTGCAAATTACCTCTAAGTACATAAAGACCATTTCTTACAGGTGTTTGGATAACCCTTGTTAGCAATTAAGATTCTTCTGTGAACCTCGCTGGGTAGGCTGCTCACTAGCCTTGGAGGTAATGAATTGTCTCATCTATCTTTTTTGCCCAAGTTAGGGCACTTTTTCGCATTCTGTCCCCAGTGCACATGAAAAATGATTGATCACTGTCCTCTTCATAATAACTTTTTACATATTGGGAAATTGTTATCCCTTCCTCCCCCTCCCCTTGAGCCTCATGCTTAGTCTTCTCTTTTCTAGACTAAACAAACCCAGTTCTTTCAACCTTTTCTTGTAGGTCATGTTTTCTAAACCTCTGATCATTCTTGCTGCTCTCCTTTGCACTCTCTTCAATTTGTCTACATCTTTCTTGAAGTGTGATTCCCAAAGCTGCACAAAGCACATCAGCTGAGGCCTCACCCATGTAGCCTAACGCAGAACACATTACTTTTTTCACTGGTAAGACATTCCAGGTGAATCACCAAAGAATAATATTTGCTTTTATCCTCACATTGCACCAGCAAGTCATGGCTTTGTGATTGCTTATGACCTCCAGATCACTTTCCACAATATTCCTGCAGTCTTCTTTCTTACCTTGTTGATGATTATTTAGATCCTTCTTAACCCATCTAACATATTTCTCTCTCCTTTAATTCATCTTGAAGACTTCAGACCACTTCTTCTATTTACCAATACTATTTTTCACTCTGATCATATCCTGCAAAGAGTGCTTTATGATACCAACTGCCAGAGTTCATGCAGGCTGTTGCATGCTGTGGTCTGTGACCTGTTACTGTCTGAGGACTGTATGACCACATCATGTCTTTAGTTGCAATGATATATCTGCCACTCTCCAGTCCCAGTAACTCACTGAACAGACAGAGAGGGATGTTTGGCCCACCTCACACTTTCACCACAATGGATGTGCTGTTGAAAGCAACTTAAAGAGCAATATCAACCTCAGTTCCTCTAGCCAGGGAGCCCCTCTGAGAACACAGCTCCTTCTTGAGTGCATCCCATAGGACACCAAGCATGAATCAAATGTACCTTACACATATATTTTCTTTGAAGTAGAATAATCTGCTTTTAAGATGACTTCATCAGCCTGGACTGCTTTGCCTCATACTTTATCTTCTGAAACCTGATGCACTGGTTCTTTCAGTTTAATGCTTTACTTTTTTGAAATGTAATATTGTTATTCTTCTGCTCTTCTTACTTCTTTCCACCTGTTCAGCCTTCCTTTTTCATTCTACAGCAAATTTTCCTCTGCCTTCAGAAAATATGATTCTAATCATATTTTTCTAACAACCAGTGTATGTCCCCCCCAATAATTTTCCTTTTCCTTGAACCATTTTCTGAGGACAGCTTAACACTTTCAACACATTCTCAGAACATGAAGGGCTTTTTTTCACTTCTGCAACAAAAAAACAAGCTCTGTTGAAACTGTCCTTTAGATATTTCTATATTGAAGAATTTCTGTATTGAAAAATTTTATATTTTTCAACTTCCACCTCACCCTCCAGTAGGATGATTTGTAATCCAACCCTGCTAAATCTTGCTAGCCCCAGACATAGCCAACAGTGCTGCCTCATGCATGTCTCTGAAATTTCAAAATAATTACATAACCAGTAATTAGGTTCTTACATTAACACGTAATGTGTCTCACATTTGCATTTTCAAAAGAAACCTACAAAACAATATAAATAAATTTAAAAATTTAAAATAAAAGTAGAGAGCCCAGTTATTACAAAACAGGTGGTGAAACTTGCTTTGACATGGTCCTCAAAGTCTTGGCATTTTTCTGGAGATGCATCAGTAAATTGTTTTGCTATGGTATTTCATTTTTCTCCTCTCATGTTTCTTTCCCCTTATCTTTTATCTACTTCCAAGATTTTTCCTGGATCTCTGTTTCTAGGTTTTCTTCATTTGAAGGTCATCTCAGTAGTTTCCTTCAAAACCAGTGGTAGCCCAGGCCCCACAGAATATTTTTCACTACAGTAGTCCCATTTCTGACTAATTCCCCTTTCCAACATACTGCCTGATGTCTAAGGAAACCAAAATCCTTCTGTCAACACTCTGTATTCAAGTATTCTCCTTTAGCCCTGGCTATTATAATCTCTGGGATCACATTCAGACACTCTGCTCTTAAACTACCAGGTCATGGGGATCCATGTAAATCAACCAAAGTCTTCCCTTCCCCATCCTCCAACTCCTCTCCTAACCAGGAACCAGGTTCCTGGTTATTCCAAGCTGCTTTTCTTCTCTGAGCCACCACTGCCCACTCTTGCATTCCTCTGTTGTTCACATGTGCAGGGGCACCCTGAGGTGCTCCTGGCAGCAGATGCTCCTGTGTTCCCTGCCTGGCCAAGGCTCTCATGGCTCAACTGTCAAGGCCATCTCAGGTGTCATGCCACCTTACCATGTTCTGCTCCCCCATGGAAGGCTGCCACACCCTGTCCATTTGTGTGTGTTCTGCTGGAAGACCTCAAAAGACATTGCAGATTTTTTTCAGCAATGAGTGATAAGCAGGAGACCATCCAGTGATGCAATTATTGCCATAACTGACCTGGTAAATTAAGAGCCAGTTTAGAAACAAAACTGGTGACCTTATTCTAGTCAGGAGCCTCCAGTCATGTCTGAATTATGGGACATCTGCAGAGGTCTAGAGAGTCTCTTAACTTCCCCACAGATTAGAAAATATTATTTGGCCTACTTTATACTCCTGACATGGATAGTCCAAGTGATTTGTTCTGGGTCACTCAGCAGAAAATTTCCATTGCTCCTAAGTATTACCAGGTTAGACTCTGCTGCTTCCCAGGTTCAAAGCTTTTTAGTTACATTAGTCTCTAATGTTTGGGGGGTTTTAATTGCTTGGTTTGCATGATATGGCATTTTAGAACATCATTGTTGTGACATTTCTTTGAGACAATAGATTTTACAATTACCAACTTTGTTCAATGACTGGTTCAGTGCTCTTTGAGGAAGCCTGCTCATTTCTCTATATGACTTCGGGTTTATAGAGAAGATGTTTTATTGCAGTATGAAAATCAAGTTTTGGAACTTTTCAGTTCAAAGCCATACACAAAAGATTTTTTTTTTTTTTAATTTTTAATTTTAAATAATAGCTCCACTGACAAGTTTTTGACATAGTCTGTTTTGAACCCTTGGTATTTGAAACAGCTTGCTGATGTTTTCTTAAATTACATCCTTTTGTGGGTCTGCAAAATCCTGAAGTTATTGCAAATAAATAGACGAAATTTCTCTTCATGATGTAAACCAGCTTTGAATGAAGTCATTGAGTGGAAGTTTGATTTGGATTGCTTCTGAAAAATTGCTCAGACCCAAGGCAAAGTTCTGCTTTTCCTCTGTGCTGCAGAAATTGGTGAGCAGCTGTTCTAAGTCAGCTGAGGGGAGCAAACTCCTGTTGCTTAATGCCTTGTTTTAATTTCCAGTGGGAAACCAAGTATCAAAAAGCCTGTACTTTCCAGTCCCTTTTCTTTCATTCATTTTTTCCAAGTAGTATCCTCCTCAGCAAGTTGTATGATTAAGTGTGATTGAATTACATGAGATCTGAGTTTTCCCTTCTCTTTCGTGTTAGGCACCTTATCCCATCAGGCAACACAGTGAGCCTCAAGCTTCCCCCAAATTAGTGGAGTTGGCACCAATATTTAATGATCTGTTCCATTTTGAGCTGAACAACAAAGGTTGTGACACCAGCAGACAGCACAGTTCAGACTCTGCTGAGAGACATGAGACATGAACAAGCAATGCTAAGAAATTATGTCTGCACTTCACTTGGTCCTCTCCACATTCCTCCCAGCTGTGGTCCTATGTTCCACAGATCTTCATCACTCGTATGGATAGCCTTTATGTTGCTGAGAGAAAAATTAGACCTTCTATGGTCCCCTGCAAAGATTGAAATCTGAGTCTGTATCACCTCCATGACAGTTTGCTCCAGTGCATTATGAGGAGGTGCGAAAAGAAGTTTTGTTGATTGCTTGTAGATTCAGAAGATATGTTTAGCCTTAGCGCAAAATGGCACATTTCTTCAACCAGCATCTGGAGCTCTTATCGGTTTTGTCTTTTCATTTTTAATGCAGTTTTCACAAACACCCATCAACAGCCCAAATGCTCAAACAGATATGAATCGTTTAATGCATCAAGCATGTCAAACAAAATGCTCACAAAGTGCTTTTTAATTTCTTCATTAGCTGAACTAATAACTTAACAATGCAAACAATAAATGCAGCAATCTGTCTCTTAATACTGGAGACAATGGACAGGACAACCTGCTCTCAATTCTCCTGAGAGATGACCAGATTCTGACACCAGAGTTGCAGAACATGTTTTAAATGAGGCTGTTATCTGAGAAGCCCTATACAAGCACTGAGATTGCTTGTGGAGTGAGGTACTACCTAGTCTCTTGACCACAATTAACAAGTATCTAGCCACAATCTTCATAGGAATCAAATCATGGATGAAGAAAAATACAAATGAGATGGCAGGAGTCGAAAGGTAAAATGAAATTGTCTTACATGGTAGAGCTTGAATTAAAAAGAACAGTCTGTTAATAGGTGAAAGTCTATATAAGTATGTACTAAGCACTGTGACTGAGATCTAAGTGCTATTTGCTCCTTCTCAGTTGATAAAGATCTTTATCAAGATGGCTGCCAGAGGGTTCTCACTCTGATTCCCCAAGGGCTGAGCACTCGCACCAGCATATTCCCCAGTTCTGTGGGCAGATGTTAGCACTTGGAGAGTGATGTTTAGGTAGGAGAGGGACGTTTTATTCCTACTCCTTTCTCCCCCTACCCTGAAAACAGTGAGCTGAAAATCAAAATATTGGCAGGTATTTCTTTGTACCTGGAATGCTGTCGCTGCAGCCTCTGGCAAAGCTGCCAAGACCATGTCTCCCACTCCTCCAAGAGAGATGGGGAGATGTTGCACCTCATCCTGTTCAGTGGGATGGAGGTCAGCTGAGAAGCACATTTTGCCAGATTGAGCATAACCAGACATCCTGACTGAGATCAGGAGAGCTGCTACGTTCAGCTTCCAACCACAGCTCCCATGAAACTTTGTGGCAGCATTTCAGTGTGGAAATATTTCAATTTTTAGGCATTAGGAGGTAGAGTATGGGATGGAAAAATCTTGTTTAAAAACTGATACTGTTCACAGATAACTGATACTTAAACAAATAATTAATTTAGCTGCACACTGATTTTCTGTCAATAAACAGTTTTCAAATGTTCCTTATCCCTTGTCAAGTCTGCAACCCATACTGAGCTCTTTTATTGCTCTGAGTACCTCTGAATCAGTTAGCCCTGCTGTTTTCTCTTCCTCCACATAAGGTAGAGATTTGTTCATCTCGTGGGATGCTCAGTCAGTTCTTGGCTCCCCACACTGACAGCCAAGTTATAGTTTCAGCTCCACAAAACAGTGTTTATATAAGAGCTATAGAGAAAAGACACCTATGAAAAGGGAAAAATAGTTATATTTGTTTGTGTTACAGAAACCCTCAGCAGCCCCACTCACAGTTGGGCCCAGTACACAGCACAGGGTAAGATCATAGCTGCAGTCAAAGCAGCTTGCAATCTAATTAAGACAAGATGTAACACGCTGATACAAAAAATGTTTGAAAAGGGGATCGACAACAGGGGAAGCATGCACTTCTTAAGAGGAGAAAGAAATTAGAGATTTTTGTTAATTGCCTAATTCCACCATCTGAGGCTTGAGAAAGCTTATGTGATATCACAAAATCAACAAATAATCAGGAGTTTATATAAAGTATATAACAAGTATATATACTTGATATATATATATATCTCAAGTATAAATCTTGAGAGCAGGTAAAGAGTTGGTGTATTACTTGACATTTTCTGCTTGGATTTTTTGTTTTTTCCCCTTTTCATAGATCTCTCACATTTGTGCCTTTAAGTGAAAGGTGAGTTAGCACAAACCACATCAGACCATATTTTGGAGTGCCATTTACACTGCAGTGGTCTGCCCCAGTAACTAGCTGTTTAGGTAGGCTCTAGAAGACAAAGTTTTTCGAGAATCATCATTGAAAACTGGTACGCTGCACACAGTCTTGACAGATCAGCCCCCTGAACCAGTAAGTGCAATGCTGAAGAACAGATTAGAGGTATGGATCAACTTTTTTCATCTGAATGAGGAGCTGAATACAAAAATTGTCTGTAAAGTTTTGTATTTCAGTATTGATTACTTCCCCATGAATAGTCTTTTTGTAGGTACTCAAGTACTGTGTTTATGTCAAAGTCCTAGCAACTCCCCATATCTTCACCTGTACCAGCTCCCATTGTTTTCTAGACACTTGACCAAATTTCTGGATTTTGGAAGGAGGACCTGCACAGTTTCCTACTTAATTCAACAGTACATCTCTTCTTTAACATCTGCAGAGACTAGGCAGTAGGAATACAAGTGTGCATAAAGTTTTATATCAATCAGAATCATGGTTATGAGTTGCAATGTCAGGCAGAAATGAGGTAAAAGCAGCAATATGGTCCCCCAGTCTAGTGTTAGGATGTGTTGATGTAGTACTGACATATTGGTATACTCAGTAGGAGTAGTTTTCATTATTGTTTGGAGTCTACCTGTAAAAGAAAAGTGCCTGGCAGAAGCAGAAGGTAATGGCAATTCAGCCTGCAACACTCTCTAAATTATGGCACTGAGAGAGTTACAATCCAGTTTGAAAGAGTTCAACAAAAAAAAAAAAAAATTCTTAGAAAAAAGGTTTCAGAGTAGTAACTAGGGGAAAAAAAGTCAGTAAAAGACTCTTCATCATTGTTCAGTCAGTGATTGGTGGTGGTGGAAGTTGGAAGAAGAAATCCAAAAATGCCAAATTTTCAATAAATTTTTGACTGAAAATTCATACCTTGGAAGGATTATTCTGAAATCTCACCACTTTCACTCTTGAAAATGTGTAAATATATTAAATTTTACAAGTGTTCACAAAACTTTTCAGCTGCTCCATGCAAGTGCTTTGGTATTTAGAACTGTTACAAGCAGGCATACTTAGATTATCAATCAGTCATTTGTAAAGTGCTGCAGTAACTGAATTACAGCTCAGCCAGCCTAGCCTGAGAGTGCCAGTCTCCACTTCTAATGATTTCAACATCATTCTTAGAATTGCATAGTTCTAAATACCCCTCAAAACTTCACTGCAACCTGGTCTAATCCTTCAGAAACGGTACTGAGTTAATACTTCGATAGGATAAAAAGGGATATTCATGATGCTGATTGGAATGGACTGTCAGTCTGACAAATCATGAACACGAATGCAAACTGCTTGTGATCATTTAACTCCTTGCAACAATGTCCCAAAACTAGGCTTTTCACTCAATTTCCCTGTTAAAGGAACTACTACTTGCTCATGAAAAATTTCAGCAAAAATTATACATAAAGGTGATATATTTCTTCATTTCCTGCCCTGAGTTTATGTAGTACTGTTGCATTTTGTTGAAAAAGCTGCCATGTTTCACCCTACTGCAGGATATACTTCAAAAGAAATTAAACTAGTTGTTAAAATATACAAGGAGCACCCACACTGCAAAACTTGTTTGCAGAGTTATTTCAAACTATTTCTCTGTTCTAGTGGACAAGAATGTTTGTACAATGACTATTCACATTTGTCTACAATTAAACCCTTTGCTCTTTAGAATTATAACACTATTTTCCTTAGGTAGGAATGTGAAATGCTAAGGCATAACCACAGAGGCTGTCCACTACTGGGCTGTGAACCTGCTGTTCTCTGTACCTATTTCAATTTCTGTTTTAGTCAAGTCCCCGTGACAGGTCTCTCGTGTGGCTCAGTAGGACACCCAAGCTTGCAAAAGCTAGCATGAAAGGAATGCAGGTCTGCCCATTTGCTGCTAGTAGAAAATATGTCCAGTAGACATCAGCTAGTGATCTAAAATCTTTTGCACATTTGCAACCAAGGAGGGTCTAAAAACTTTAGTCTGCAAGATAATACTTACTCTGATGAAAATGAGATCTCTTTTTCTAATATGCAGTTTATTAGAGCAAAAGCGGGGTTGAACAAAAACTAACAGGTAACCACTGAGTCATTTTGGCTGGGATCTGAAAATCCGCACTGAACTTATGGAAAAGAGGGGTTTTTAAATAATTTTCAGATATTAGGTCTTTCGTCTCAAGCTATCAGCGTATTTTGTCCTTTCCCTTAGCCTGATCAAAAACTTTATGTGCTTGTATGAAAATTTCTTTCCCCCCAATTCTTTATGGGAACTTACTTGTGGCTTGAAGGAGAAAAAATAAGAGAGGGGCAGCCCTCTTCTAATCAGGCAGTCCATGTTCCATCAAGATTCTCCAGATGAAACCACTGCCATTGGGACCTGCCTATGGGCTGACAGCAGCCTGCAGAGAAGTGCTAATGAGGAAGTGCCTGGGAAATATGAGAAAATATCTTCATTGTAGCATGAATAGTTCATCCACTTTACAAATACTAGCAATGTAAACAGGGACCTTTCTATATGCCTCATGGCATGGAGACCAAAATTATCATGGAAAGTGCTAGTTTAATGGTTCTGCACACAGAAAGGCCAGAAGGTCACACTCTTTCCAAAGGTGCAGGATAAAAGCTGGTGCTGGAGGAGATATAGGCACTGTATCCACAGGTATAAAGCAGCCTCCCACCAGCTGCTCTGCCACTTGTAGAAGTGCAAGCCTGCTTCAAAACCAAAAGGATAAAAACTCAAGCTTTATGCCTCTTGTGTCCCCATCTTTGTAGTTATGAATTCTGCTCACTTACCTTTTGAAACCTCTAGATTTTTATCTAAATATCAAAGGGACCTCCAGGTCCAGAGACCAGCCCAGATATTTTTTTGTTTACAGCTGCCCAATTGCTTTACTTGCCACAGACTGGTTCTGTCATCTTTTCACATCTTATTTATGGATATTCCAAAGTCAATCAAGGAGACAAGTGTCTCTTATGCAGCTAGCAATACCTCAGATTAAACATTTATTCTAATCCATTAATCCATATTCATTAGCTTCAAATATTTGGTTTGAGCTACCTACTCCTCAGCTGGCATCAAAAAGTAGAAGTACACTTGCAATTTTCCACTGAAATAAAAAAAGATATCTACAGATAGCCCTGTGTAGCAAGGAATAAAACCCTGCAGCTTCTTCCTCATGAAATTAATCTTTATTTATATAAAAATATATAAATATATATCTTTATTTATAAAAGAGATATCACAGTATGAACCAAAGTAGTCTGCTCATATAGACAAGAGCTCATATTTTCCTAACAAAAGAAAGGGCTATCCACACCCAGCTCAGAGAAAACCTTATTACACATCTGTTCAGATGCCACTGGTTGCACATCAGGATGTCTTCCAGCCTGAAGGCTGATGCTCTCCTGAGTGGGGGGCCACAGGCAGAACTGCTCTGGGCTTCCCACATCGAAGTGTTCAAAGCAGGGGGAGCCAGGCTCCAGGCCTGGCAGTCACACTCCCTTTTCAGAGAAGATAAAAGCAGCAGAGGAGAGTTACAGCACAACCGCAGCATCTCAGCTGTTAAACAGTACTCAAACAAAATGTGTTTCTGGTTAGTTTAAGGAAGGATAAACATGATTTAATATCTGGCAATGAACACAAGTCTTTTTTTTCTTGCCCTATTAATGATATTTGGATTCATTCAGATACATGTAGCTTCCACTCACGTAAGACTCTGTTCCATTTCCTAATTTTCCATCTTTTTTATTTCCTAAAACATGAGTTGTTGAGCTAATGAATTAAAACACTCTGAGGTTTGGTTTTGGCTCTGTGTGCATCTGTGCTCTTTTACTACCATAATTCAATGTGACAAGTTTATTGTCCTAACAAACACTAGCACCTATTGTAGAACTATAATAAAAAAAGAAAGATTGCCTTAAGCAGCACATTTTCTTCAGAGAAGACCAAATACTACCTATTGACATTCTGTTTTCCTCACATCATGTTCCCCTTTTCATTCCATAGTGGTCACTAAACATGCAAGTCTGTAGGCAAAGTGGACTAGATTAGATTTTAAGGATCAGCCTCTGCAGTGAGCTGGATCAGATGGAATTCATTCTTATTATTAGCTTTCAGCTGATACTTATGAGCCTGAACTCAGGACTTCGTTTGTGCAAGGCACATTAAACACTGTGAATGCAACCCCTGCCCCAAGGAGCTTGCAGCTCGAAAAGACAAGTATGCAAAGATAAGACAGATTTAAAAAAGAGCCTAGGACTTCATAAAAAACAAAGTCAAGACCAGCCTTTGCTAAATTAATGTGCAAAAAGCCAACACAAATGAGAGGCTGATTTCTCCATAAGAACCAACTTAAATGTTTCTATACAAATCAGCCACGTCCAGTACAAGGCTAGCCCTCCAGATGAATGCCTGTCCAAAAAAACACAAACCCCCACAGATCTACAGCTAAGTAAATAAACTACAATGACCCAAAATAAAATGTGAAACACTCTGTTTTCCAAGGCTCACAAAACAAGATTTTAATGATGCATATGGTCCTTATTTTACCCATAATAGTTCTTTGATATATAGTGGCAAGACTTTAATTCATTGACAGAATAACATGTTCATGTAACCCATTCTATTGCTAATGAAATAATCAAGCCTTCTCTCCTTGTATCTCTTTGAAATAGACTTGCTATATTCAATCGCAGGTCTTGTAGTACTTTACAAGAGAGGAATGACACAAGAGTAACACACACAGAAACTAAAGAGGAGTCTGACACAACTTGTTCCCTGTTAAAAAAAAAAAAATCATTAAAAAAATTTATATTTCTGCAGATAAATACTAATTAATTATGGGTCTGAGTCAGCACAGGTAATAAGGCAGTTACCCACCACAGAAGACTCCTCTTCTAAGCTATTCACACTGGTGGTGCAAGTGCCCTGGAAAAGTGGACTTACTGCTGAAACAGAATGTTTGGCACGGACCGGGGCTGGTGGCAAGCGCTTTTCAAAAGCTCTCTTTCCTGCTCCCTTCAGTCCTCAAGTGCATCAAAAACGTTACCTGAGGTGTCCAGGGCTTGCTTCCTTTACTCTCCTCCTCAGTCTTGCTGTGCCAGAAGCAGCCTGACCCCAGTCCTTCATCTGTGGGCTCAATCCTGTCTATGCCACCAGGAAGTGTCAGGCTTCCTTTCAGGGATAAACTGTGGTATATCTAGATGGGGTGGGAACACTAGTCTCTTCTCTTTCAAACTACCTATTTCTATGCAGTTGAGTTCAAGAATCTGACTGAGAGTAATTAGTGCAGTTCACCATACTAAGGACTCTCAAATTCCTTTTACTTTTTACCTTTGTGAAAAAGCTCTGTAGCAGAGATATGGCCTCTTCCTAAAATATTAGATACAATTTATTACATTCATCAATGCCTAGTGAATTGGTGAAAGTAATAAATTCTATTGCCTTCAGTATCCTAGCAGACTGCATTAAGCCCTGGAAGAACCAATCTGACAATAATTTCATGCCTTATGATATTTTGTTCAAAATGGTTACACAAATACAGCAGGCGTCTGTTTGGAGCATCTTTGGCACTGTTTAGAGAATCCATATTTCACTCAGCTTTCGTGCCTGATTTAAATTAATTACTGCTCAGGGAAAGGACAGGAAATAGACACAGGTATATATGATGCATGTGTTACATATGCATAATTTCCCTAAAGGAAAGGCGGTTGTGGGGGTTGCAATTTTCAAAGCTTCCCACTTAGCCTACTTTTTCTGCCCCAGTCTAGCTAAAGAGTGAGATAGCATGTGTAATCCGAGGAGGAGGAGGCAAGCCTCCTCTCACATCCCTAAGAAATTCATACTCATCCCATGCTCTGCTCTATCAGACAGACCAAGAGGTTCCCCTTTCAGCACTCCAGGACATTGTGGAGGAGCAGACCCGCACCTACAGCATGCAAGTGAAGGGGACTCAGGGGTTGCAAGGGAGCAGTAGCTAATTAAACTTCTCAGCAGGGATAAAATTTGGCAGATCTACATACAGGGCTAAAATCCCTGATTAAGTTTAGAAGTGCAAGGGAAATAAAATCCTGTTCTTTTCTGCACTGGTGAGGACCAGCATGGCACTCAGCTTACTGTATGTGAAAATAATAAACCCTAAAAGATAAATTATTCATATTTTACTTTGCAACTAGACTTAGAGAAAGAAAGTCACAAAATATGAGGTGTTTACTGCATTTGTCAATTACTAAGAGAAACAAAAATATATCTTTCACTAATAAAACGTTTTAGCTGAAGCATTTTGCATTGCATTTTAGTAAATCTATGCATACCTCTTTATTTCCAGGCATAGAGTGAGGACAGAGACAAATTTTTCATACACAGCAATTTCTCTGGTGGTATTTTGCTATTGAGACTTGCAGCTAACATATTGAAATATATTAATAGGGCTTAAGGCTTCCATTTATCTTCATTAAAACCAGTTTGAGTCTGAAAGCTGACTTGAGGATAATTTTTCATATCAGGAATGAAAAGACAGAGGTTTCACCCCAGCTCTTCAGCTGACTTAAGCAGTGATTTCAGACAATTCCCACCAGTTTGGAACACAAAAAGTAAGCCTAATAGCATGTATCTCTCTCTAAAGTAGCCCAACATATCTCTAAGGAAGTCTGTGAAGGAATAAGAGTATTGTAGGTGAACTCATTTCTCTTGTTTAATGATTAAGAATCTGAGCAGATGGACCTTCATATACATAATCCATTCTGCAAGTTTTACACTCTGGGAAACTGTCTGCAGCTCTTAAAAAATGAAGCATTTCGTAAAAAAATATATGCTGCTGTTTTGAACAAACTAAATACTTTTCAAAAATATATGTAAGTCAGTACAAATAATTCAAAATTTCATGCCAGAAACTGCCTTGGAAATCATACTTTTCCTGCATTAAAAAAAATTAATTATATAACCTCACAGTGTTATGCATACAGGCAGAACAGTGCAGTGTAATCCTGCTGAATAAAGGTTTGGAAGAGGAATGATGTCCTTGTGGCTTCATCTTTTCCCCTTCATGCCCTGCTGTGCTCCTGGGACCATTTGGAACGTCTGTGAGGAAAAACAGCCAGGAGAAAAACACAGCACAGGACATCACAAAACCCTGGGATCACGCTGAGCTGCCACAGGTAATGATATGGGCTTGGGGGTGTGCTGGGGAAGGATGCAGCTGAGGGGAAAGTTGCCTCTGGGACCAGCTCTAAGCACTGCAGTTCTCTGTTTGGTCCTTAACAAAGTGGAAAGACCGTGCAGTTCTTTTTTCAGCTTCAAAGAGTCCATGGAAAAATGAGGCTGGGAAACTGGCACCCAGCAGAGATCATAAATAAACACTTTGTCCCAAAACTCTGAATTTGTGATCTTTTTTGGAAGAGGGCAACAGGATATTACATTTTTGTTTTTCAAGTACTCTGCCAGAGTACCACAATGCACACAAGCGCTGCACAATCCTGGTGTAACTCCTGTGTTGTAGATCACACCTCAGCTACAGACTTCACTGTTTGAACACCCTTGTTAGTGATCAGCAAATCCTGCAAGACACCTTACAGGTGTCTTGCAGGAACATCAAGCAAAGTAAGACTGGAGTAAAAGTATCTTGAAATCATCTGAAGTTATAGGAATTTCGGATTTCTCTCTCCAATTGAAAGGGAGCTCTTGGAACAATACACCTCTTAGTGTCTTGAAAATGTTCTGTCTCTCTTCTTTTCTCCATAAAATGGGCACAATGATACATACTTCCCTTGGTAAATGCTGTGAAATCAACACAAGAAAATGTTATATGGAACTTGGGGATTTTTACTGGTAGTATTACTGCTGTTGTTCATGCATTTGCTCTGAAACTACAAGTGCAATACAATCTTACTACAAAAACACAAATGTGTGAATAAACATCATAAAGAAAATTCTCAGTTAAGCAAAATACCTTGCAGAATTAGGTCAGACCCTTCAGACAACACTTGTGAAATTCAAGCCCAGATTTTTATTAATTCACCCTTTAAACAAAACTCAGTTTTGATTTCAACTGGTTTTTAGGAATGCTGTGAAAAAACTCAAAACACCTTCTCAGAGATTATGCTGAGCAGTAGTTTTGAACAGGTTTGGGGCAATATTCAATGAACTGTAACTAATCATTTTCATCTTATCGCCTACAGAGTCATTGCATTGGAATGATGTTTGGCTAATTTTCCAAAGGACACATTTATTATGGATTGTTCTACATCGCTGTCAGGAATGACAGTGAGCCAAAACATACTCTGCCAAGGGAAGTGTTTGGTTGATGAAATTTTAAATAAGTCATCAACCAAAAGTCTATTAAAATGAATCATCATTAAATGTTTCTCTAAATACAGTGTTTAATATCAAACTTCAAAATAGGAACTGCGAGACTGTCTCTCCCTACCTCATTCACAGATCTCCTCTTTGAACACATCATGAGAATATTAAGTTAGTTAATTTAAGCTATATGTGCATGCAAGCACATGCAGAGAAGCAAAGACTGTGATATGTTTTACATAAAGCAGGCCATTGTGCACTGATTATAATGTGTAAAGAGGAAATATGTTTATACCACAATCTATTCTAAACACAAATAGGCAGCAGTACACTGTGTTTATAAATACAAATGCAAAACCTATGTTGATAATGTTAAGAGTCTGGATTCTAACCACAAACCACAGGAAATTCAGAGCAAACCTTGGAAGTTTGGGCCTGATTCTGATTTCCATGTAACCCCAGTATCTTCAGAAAAGTTTGTATGGGAGAAAACAAAAATTTCAGTCTGAGGCTCTCTAAGTATGGCAGGGCTTGTACAAATTATTATCATAGACTGAAGGCTAGGTACAAGAAAACATCGTAAATAGCTGTGACAGTGTACCCCAGGGCTTCTCTTAACCTAATGAAGTGTGTATACGCATATGTGGGTGTGTGCAAGAGGGAAGAGGGATGCGTAGTTTTGACAAGCACATCCTCAAAACTCTCTTTTGTTGTTCAAGACACATGTAGACATCCCAGAAAGCTTGGAGCAAGCTGAATATTATCCGTCTTTCATGATGCATAATTTACAGCATTACATTACCACGTTTTAAGGGGACTATAACAAAGGAGCACAGCGGGGGATATCCCCATTGAGATACACAACTGAAATATTAATCAAGTGATTTTACTGAGGAAAGAGAAGGAAATGACCTAAGCGTGTGCAGTGCCATGTGATGTTCCAGTGCACAGCCGTGAATAAAAGAAAATCTGATAGAGGAAAGAACAAGGTTGGCTCATTCCAGGTAGACAAGGAAGGGACACAGCAATGAAGAGCAGTTGTTCTGGTGGTAACCTCTAACAGCTGGAGCAGATGTTCGCTCTACTCTATGGGCAGAAGTGAACTAACCTTCTAGATGGTAATATGGAGACATTGGAGCAGCCAACAAGGATCTCCTGTTGTTACAGTGTATTTCATGTTTTACCTTTCTGCAGCTTTCTATATATACGAAATTCCATATATACATCATTTAGTAAGAATGGCTTTGAGTATCTTATTTTCCCTAGCAATAAGGCTGGTGTTCTGATGAATATAGCAAAGCCTCCCTGAGACTTAATCTTCTATGAGTGGCTTCTAGGCAATGAATTGTGGAGTTCATAGACACCTGTAGAGAAATCCACTTACCTAGATGGGACTGATAGGCGGTTAAAAAAGTTGCCATATTACAAAAGGTTATGTCTCTCAGTAAATGCTTGCCCAAGGTTTGGGCCAAACTTGGAAGTCACAATGAGGTTCCTGAAAGAGCTCTGAGAGGGTAGTTTACGTGGAATTTAGTCACTGAAGTGAGCAGGCCGCAAAAGCATATTGAAACGCTTTGTTCTTAAGCAGCTATAGATATCTATAAATGGAGCAGCCATGTAGCACAGACCTTGTAAACTCTGTTCTCATGGTGTCAAAAACCTCCACTTTGAATGGCCTTAATCTGACTAAAATCAAAAGCTGACCTCCACCTTTCCTGTAACAGCTGATGTTTAGTGAATCTCCTGAGGAAGAAGAGATACAAGTTGCTCACTGTCCTCGGCCTGAGGCAGTCCCAACCCTGCCCTGCAACACATCCAGTGCTATCCAGCTGCCCCAGAGACTCACAACCATGCCTTGGATTGGAGCTACCTTGTGGGCTGGAAGTCAAACAGCATCATCAGAGAGGAGCAAGACAGTGTCCACATCCGTGTCTTATTAGTAACAGCGGCAGAACTGACTCCCAGATCAGACACAGGAAGAAACAGATGGCACAATTTGACTAATCTGGAAACTGATATGTAAACTTCAACTGACAGATCCAGAGAGAAGAACTGATAGTCTTCAAAAAAAGACTGTCCATCTCAATCAAAAAAAAAGGCCCAGTGCACAGACTTCGTGAAAGTGAGGAAAGGAAGTATGCTAAAATAATGGTGGATGCTGGTAGAGTCCCAAAACACATCAAGAAGAGTGGAATATACCTAGAGGAAATGTTTCAATAATGGTTAAGTTTACTTAGATGTATACCATTTTCAAAGGAAGTACAGAAGGGGACCATGTTAATGAGTTTCTGTTACCAGTTAATGAAAATTATACTTCTGATGTTTCTCCTGGTTTTCCATATTATTCATCAAATGATTTTTAATGAGACACAACTTCAGCTGCGAAAACATTGATCATCTTCCCATGAACCAATGTTACACACTTAATGCAATCAAGGATCATTGCTTTACTAGCTATTCCTAAAGTTCATTACTGTAAAAAGCCTGAAAAAATGTGTGTGTGTTGCTTGCAATTAATTCAGTTTATTTAAAACAGTACTTTCTTTCAGATTAGCTTATTCCTGACCTCAGTGTTATAAGTAAAAAAGTAAGCACTTAAAAGAAGCTCTGAAAGTTATCTTAAATGTGTAAAGAGATGAAAATATTCTGACTGTAGTCCCAGTTGACATACTCTACTGTAAACCAGGAATCAACTCAACTAAAGGAGTCTTCCATGGGCAAAAAAGATCATGAGAGGAAACTCAGGATCAGTCCATTGTTCCTACCCCAAGGGCAACAAAGAAAATTCCAGGAAACTTGTTCTTTATTAAAAAGCCATAAAGAAACATATTGTACAAATAAGTGTGCCAGATGAGAGCACTTCTATATATGGCTGGATCTAGAAGACAAATTCATAGATAAATTCTGCCTCCAGCCAAAAACACCAACACAGACCATCAGAAAAGCAAAGAGAAGGTCTCCAGTAAATTATATTGTCCTTCATCAGCCAGCTTGTGACACTAATGCAAGTGTGAACTTCAGCAGGACAGAAATAATCCCAAAGGAATAACATTCTTGTCTTTCTGTGAGAAGAATATGTTTTTGCATACTGCAACTGTTGTTAATGTCTCATGGGAGATCCATACAGAATTTCCATTGCATCTAGATGGAGTTGTCTCCTGAAGTGCGTACTCAAGTATTGAACTTTTTGTGATATGCTCTTTTTACAAAGGACTCAGAACCAAAACCAAGGAATTCTTCATCTCTTTCAATTCTTGATCTCCTTGAAAGAGACCTTGATGTTCATTGCAAATTTTTATTTCTCTTAGCAGCTTTATCTGACAAAAGTTAGATAGACAAGTATAGGCTAACTGATGAGTAGATGGGCTCAAGCCAGAGATGAGCAAGTCAGAGAGTCTGCTGGAGACCCATCAAACTTCATCACAGTGCTCCTCACCCTGTGATGAAAAGAGCCCTCAAGGCCACAGTCCACAAGTTATGGAGATGACTGCCTGACATTATGTTGGCTGTGGTTTTCAGGCTTTATTCCATTTGTTGTCATGCTGATATAAACCTTGAATAACTCCATTAGGGAGTTATTCAAGGTATGCTGTGTTAGTGGCACAGCCTAGATATAAATGTCTGGAAAGCTCAGCTTTTGTTCCAGAAGGCTTTACTTGCTAGACAGTGAGAGAACATGTTCAGATACCTCATATATTTAATGTCTTCTCCTGATAAAAAAGTAGTAACTAGTCAACTACACATAGAAAAAGTAAAATTTTTTATAAAATTATTCACATAAGAAATGGTTACACAGAAAAATAAGACTCAAAACTTCTGAGAAGTAAAGTATTTATTAAGAGTTTGGAGTTTTGATGGATTTTTGTTAGTACTACTGACACATAACAAAACACCTAAGTCCTTACCAACTCTATATTTTTTTCGTTTCATAGTAATTTTTTAAAGCATGTCCCACAAACTATTTGCAGAAAATTAAGGGATTTTGTATCCATAATTTGATGTTAAAATGGCTTTGGAGTTTCTGTGTAATATCCTAGACTTCTTTTCTGAAGAGAAATACCGTGGATTTTGTTCATTGATAATCTACCTGGTGATTTATCACTAAGTGATAATAGAGGTGGTAATACATTTTGTTGCAAGTGTCAGCCATTGCAGAACGCATGAATGCCATCAGGGCAGTTCATGCTCCAGAGGACATAGAGATGCCATGGTGTTAAAGTTCTAGTTTAGGTTCAAGATAAACTCACGCTATTCAAATTGGATAAAAAGTCAGAAATTAACAGATAAATCGCCGGAATCACCAAGACAGAGGAACAACATGGAATTGAGACAATACTGAAGGAAGACTAGATGTGTTTTAAAGAGAAGGGTGAGTTCAGAGCCTTGTCTCTTCCTGCAACCAAAAATATTCCACAACAGATACAAGCTTATCAGAATCTGGAAACTAGACTAAGGGAAAGAAAGCAAGAAGGGGCAAAGACTACATAACCATATGGATAAATCTGAACAATATGTTCAGAAAGAAGGAAGGAAATAGAAAATAAGTAGAAAAGAAAGAAGAGAATACAAGAGAAAAAGAGAGAGAGAGAAGTATCTATAGGACTTCAAATTTCTGAGAGACTGAGAAAAAGGGGGTGAGTAAGGTTGTTTTCCCAGGGAACAAGATAAATTTTAAAGGAATATCTTGCCCAAGGGGACAGGAAGCATGCCTTAGGCTTTGCATAGCATTTTGCTCAGCACTTACAGAATCTCCCAGAAAGTCCAGCAGACATTCCTAAAATCTGAGAGTTCTGTTTATTCTCTGGGTTTATCTAAACTTTGAACTTTGCCCAGGTTAATAACTAGGATGCCACTTGCAGGTTATGCCTTATAGGTCCCATTCCATGAGTGGCTGGTGTGTGGTTACAAAATCTTTGCCCAGATTCACCAAGATTCTATCACACTGAGTGACAGAAGGTCTGAGGGTTAAAAATGTCACCCCCAGTCAATGATACGAACAGCAGCTCTCAAGTTATTGAGGTGCTTAAAGAAATTGTAGATGTAAGATCAGCTGCCAGATGTTGTGCTTTGAATTATAATTTCATACAGAAAGTGCTATATATTATTCATAATTTTAATTTTTTTTTACAAATGTGTGCGATTAATTTTTTTCTGTCTTTCAAATGAAGCCTGAAAAGCTCATTTTTATATCTGAAAATGTACCCAAATCTTGTGAAGGAAATCCCTGTGCTCAGGCAATAGAGCGTTGTCTTCTTTCCCCTTTTCCACAGTGGTTCAGTCTTCTCTCTTTGATGTGGTCTCTGGCACCTGAAAAGCAAGTAAGCCCATTTCAGTTCTTATGTGCCAACATTTCAGTACCTCCAGCCACCATCTTAGTACCTACAGCTGAAAGCTGGGGCTGGGGAATAGGCAGAGGAGTGTGAGGGACATCCTGAATTACATTCATTCACATCCTGACTTCCAATTCTGAAACCAACAGCACAGCAGTTAACCAGAAATCTTTTCCACCAGAGTAAAATAACATCCAAAAAGCTAGGATTTACGCACATGTCAGAGACTGATTGCAGCTTGTCAGACTCTCCAGGCTAAGTGATTTTAGAGCAATTTCTTCAATTACCAGTCTTTTTGTTTGTGTGGACCACCATGAGCAGACACACAGAAATCTCACGACTGCAGTAAGGACTTGGCAAAATATACACACTTGCATACATACATATATGAGCAGGCACACACACGCACAAGAGAAGGACTATAATGCCTGCAATTTCCTACTTTTTTGACCAAATTACTTTTTTGAGACTGGTTAAGCAGATGCTGTGCTGGGTGGTTAGTGATTATCATTTTTCTGCAGTGTTAGGGTACTTGACATTTTCATTCCCTAGTGACTTCAGTTAAAAACAAATAGGTCTACCTGCAGTCCACATCTGATTGCCAGATGGTCTTTTTGCCTATGAAGCTTCCATCTCCAAGTGAATTCAAATGACCTCACACATACATCTTCAAACATTGCTATCTGACCACAAAAATGTATGGAAAACGCAACATCTGTACATGTCCACATTTTAAATCCCTGTTGTTTTACAAAATATATTGCTTGTCACCCTAAAGTCTAAAGACTGTTAATGATCTTCAGGAGGACATGTAAATGGTAGCCTACAAATTTTAGAGGTTGTTTGTTGTATTAAACTGCTTAATTTCAACCAAAGGTCAAAAGATAGAAAACTATTCATTTGATCCACTGAAGGAAACCAATATATCCCTATTAAGTACTTCAAATGGTCCCAAATGCACAGCAGTGTGTCACTGTGTGTCTTTATGTTGTGTGTATTATTGTGCAGCTGATGTGTCCAAGTAGTTAAAATAAACTTGAGATGTTATGAAACCATCACTAAAAGTTCAGAGCTGTTTTTACCTGCATAACAAAGGTTTATCGAACCACACAACCTGTAAGATCTATATTGGTTCAAGGGAATACTTTGTCATATCAACATCATTGTACATGTAAACCCAACAAGAGGGTAAACACAGGTCCACTCAAAAGACTGGAAGAAAAAACAGATGGAATATCACATTTTCCAAACTGCAACAGACTTCTAGGCCAATTAAATATGGTTAGCTTTGAATGGGAGAGGAAATAGTTTTCTTTGCTGTTAAATGTCAAAAAAAAAATATTTCCTTGGGGCATAAAAACTTAGTTCATTTTTGGAAACTTGCTAAAATTAATCAACCCTGTGTGAACTTTTAGCCAAAACAAAACGACACACAAAAAAATAGAAATATAGAGGGGAATATCAGAAAACGGAAGTGGAACAAAATAGATATTGAGTTATGTGGTACTTAGAATTACTAAGAACATTTTCTCAAGATGACTTAACCAATAAGATTGGAAAAACATTTGCATTTTATGCTTAGCAGAATATGAAGTTGAGGGTTAAAAAGGTCTGTTTTATTATAGCTGCACTCTTTTAAGTTTAAATACAGACATGAGAAGCCAGGCTGAGATATTTTTTCATGAAAAAGCCAGTGTGCAGTGTTTACATTTTCAATTTTTTTTGTTGGGTTTTTTTTGTTTGTTTGTTTACAAAGCAAACTTCAGTTTTGACACCTGAGAACTGTAATTTGCCTTCTGTGAAATTCATTAAGATGACTGCTCACCAAGGAGAAAATGCCAGTTTAAATGGTTTGCCCCTTCCACTCTAGTGGAACTGCATAATAAAAGGGAAGAAATCACATTTGAAATCCTCCAAATAGCAAACAACCCCAAAGTTCAGGCATCCCAAATCTCCAGCACTGATACATATTTAGCTCCTTCGAAGGGAGAGCCTTCATCACACAGCAAAGTCAATAGTGGCCACCAGGACACAAAGAAAACATTGGAGAAATTCAGTTAATCTATCCTAGTAGACGAGGTCATGACAGGACCACGTGCATAAATAGCAGAGGTATTATTTTCAGATGTAGATGTTACAAACAGGAATGGACCAGCTGGGGAAAGGTTTCCTTCCAAGTCCTCTGAATAAATGGCAGGTTCTGGCTAGGGAGAGTGTGAGCTGGGATGCCATCCTTTTCTGTCCTTGTCAGCTCAAGGGAAAGTGGGAGCAAACATCACACCAAGGACACAAAAAAATCTCTTCTATTATACCTGAGGGGCAGTAGTGCATAATGCCAGAAAGAAATGAAAGAAACTGCTTTTGTACTTTGCATTTGTTTTCATTTTTACTCACTTCTTTGTCCTGAAGGAGACATATTGAATATTTAACCTGCAGCCTCCAGTGTGGCTTTGTGATACTGAATTTAGATAGGCTCCTTCAGCTTGTCCAAATGAGAACTGTCTGTTTCCCCTGCTCTTTAAATCCTTGGTAGTGTAGGGATTAACCACTTACTATCTAAACCAAAAAAATGCAGTCTGACTAATGTCCCAGAGGGTTTTTTTCAGTCATTCCGTGTCATCTGACGTTTAGAAGTGTTTCGGCTTAAATTCCCTTCATATTCTGGACTTGTAGCAGTAACCCACAACCAAAGCATTTCCGTTCCCTTGAAGCTGCTATTGCAAACGCTTTTTGCACCGCTTGTCAGATGTGAAAAGAGGATGATATAATTGAGCCTGCTTTAAAAAAAAATCAAACTGACATAATATTGCTAGTAACTTGACAGCTTTATGTAAAGCCTTCCCCTGAAAATCCAAGCTGATCACACTGTTGAAGACAAGCAAAGGTTAGGGAGAAGGTTTAGGCTCTAGGACTCCTAGACTCAGCCTTTCAGAGGTTCGGTCATATTTAGCTTGCCCTTTGACATGACCCAGGCTTAAACAATAGCTTTGTGGATATGCTAAATGGCCACATCTTGCCAGTTGCTGCCAAATTAATGAGCCCATGTCATTTTTAGTTTACAGTTCAGTCATAAAGCAGCCAAGTGGAAAATGAGGCAGGGACCGTTAAGGAGTGTCACGCAAATTTTCAAAGGGTATAGTCCCTAATTCCTCACTGCCCCTTTCAGAAGTCTCTAATCATTGTTCACCTTCCTCCCCTTGATTTCTTCAGATCCTCTAAAGATCCCCGTCACTGGACAAAAGAGGCTGGTCAGATAAACTAGGTACTGGTGACTCAATGCAGTAGAGTTGAGGAGGAGTAAAATGCAACCTGCACTTATGATTTACACAAAAAGTTTTAGCAATCTGAGTGGTCACCTGAATTCCCCCGCTCCCACCAGGTGCATATGTGCATGAGTTATGCAGAGTATAATAGCTGGAAGGGACAGAAGCAAGAGAAAGCTTTCACATTAATAGGGATTGTTTTAAAGGGAATACTGTCCAGAAAAATGCTTGGAGGAAAGAAAAAAACCATGATTTCCTACTGCCTTATATTATTTACAGGCAGGAAAACTTAAGTCAATGAAACCATCCCATCTGCACTTTTAGAACTCTATTTAGAACTCTTGGTCTGTAGCTTAACCAAGACTCAGTTCAGAGTTGCAAAGCTTTCTGCTTCAGTCCTACAAGGATTGTTGTACAAGTCGGTTTACATGCTTTCAACATGAAACCACACAAATCTTGCTAGTTTTCCAGTGTGACTTTGGAATTTTGTGCAGCTCTGTTCTTCCCTATCTCACTCAGCTCCCACCTGTGGTTTACCTCCTTGTGACAGCTGTACTGGTGTATTTTCTCATTCTTAATCCATCTTCTTCCATATTTCTGTACCTGTTTCTCACCAGATGTGGACCTCACTCTCCTATTCCACAGCCTAGGCTTCTACCTTGAAAATGCCTCAGCTTCTCAAAGCTCAGCTGTAGGATTTTCTTGTGTGTGGCCTTACCCAGATGCACAGGATTCTCTCCTTTGCAATTGTCAGGGATCAACGTTCACATTATCCTCAGGCAGCCTCCATGGTTCCCTATTCAACTCAAATTTGTCCTTGTTTTTTTTTAAAGCCTTCCTCAGACATGCCTCAGGCTCTCTCACACAATTTGTCTCCCTCTGTTCTTCTTCTTGCTCTTCCTGATTGTCTAGAACTGGGTTTCCTGTGTCCCTCCAGGAACTATGTGTATTTCTTGAAAATTTTACTAGGACTATTCAATTGAATAAAAAAATGTTTTTGTTTCATGCTGCATTCACACCCTTTTGGCTTGAGCATAGAGGGTGAATTTCCTAGCAGGAATATTTGCACGCAAATTTGAAGAATATAGGTCAGAATAATCTTGAAATATGAATACAAGTATTTGCAAAGAAAGTCAGTTCTAGGGGGTACATTCCTCCAATTGGGAAGCAGAGTGATTGTCACATGAACTCTGTGCCCATCCAAAATCTGAAACACATTTCACATTTTAAAGAAAGGATTTTCTCACGGAACCTCTTGCAAACCATTTACAGACCCTTAGTTAGATTGTGGTGCTGCACCACATGCCCTAAATAGAGAGCAGTTCAAGGCCACACAGGAAGAGCCGAAGAGATTGAGCCTGTCTAAGAAATAATTCTTCCCTAAGATTACTCCCTATGTGGAGGTGAACAGTTGATATTGGGTGGTATTCCTAAAAATATTTAGGAATACAGAAAGCAGTTCTCAGAATACTCCTGGGTGTCTTGGGATACATCTCGGTTCATCCTTCTCTCAAACCAAGCAAGCTTCTCCCAAAAGCAGGTATGATCCTGTTCTGCTCCAGCCAGGAGCTTATTCCGTCACCACACCCATCTTAATTTAAGGAAACCTCTTCCAGTTCCCAGCCTAGCCTCATTCCTAGCTATTCCAGACACTTGTGCGTTTCTGATAAGAACACCATTAAGCTGTCATTAAGCTTTTTTTTCCTTCTTAAATGCCAGCCTATGTGGTTGCTTAAGCAGCAAGCAGATCCTGTCTCAAGCTGTTTCATTGGACTAAATGCTGTCGAGTAATTTTACTTTTCTCTTGTAAGATCAGTTCTTGTTCCCATAGATATGTTCCAAGTCAGCCCTTCTTGGCCTCTGTTTCTATTTGAATCCTTCTTTCAGAAACATGGGTACTCAGAAAGGCATGTTTTATCTCAAGGGCCTCACTGGTCTAATCTGAGAGATTAGCATCAGCCCCTTTTTATCTACTGAAAATGCCTCTTTTAGCATATACTGTAACCACACTTGACTTTTTCATTGCCATATTACATCCACATCTATTTTGTATTTCTGTTATTATCAAACAAAATCCTTAATTTTTATAGCAAAATCCATGCTACTTAGCAGTAAATGCATGATATTAAAATTTACACTAATGACTATTATCATCCTATTTCTATTGTTTCAAACCCAACATATTTCACATTTTCATGTTAGAAGTTCTGGCCCACCCCCATACCCCTCTCCTTTTATGCTCATAAATGTCATCGAAACATTTCTATGCTTTCTACGAAGTCACTTTCTCTATCATTAATAAAATCCTTAAAAATGTTTAGCTCTAGATTAATCTTTGAAGAGATCTCTCAGTAATCCTTAGCTAATGGGATGTCCTTTGGTTGTCTCGTTGATCTTCCCCAAGTTCCGATATCTTCTTTACATTAACTGCAAATTTCACATGTAAGACCACGTCATAAGTTTTACCAAAGCTGAGATAAAAATGATCATTCTTATTTCCTTGTTTAACAATGTACTTTACAAGGAAAAAGTAATTCTTTTAGTCTTGCTTGCTTCACCATTTTCTAACTCAAATCCTATTTTTCAGTAACTTTCACATGTGTAACTACCTTTGTCTTAGAACTGGCATACTGCTGAAGTCAGACTAAAAGGACTAGTTTTCCAGCTTTCCTAAATCCTAAACAGTATGTATAACATTTGCTGTCCTCTAAGCAAATACTACAAGATTTGATTAAATTCATTTATTCAGGATCCCATCACCCCAAATTGCAAGCTCATCTTTCAGTTCATTAAGGACTCAGGAAAAAGTTATCCCTTCCCAAACACTTTATGCTCTCTACATAACGTTCCTTCTCAGAGATTGCAAACTACCATGCCATTCCCTCATTCTTTCGTCATTCATTGTCTGCCCTGTTCCCCTCTCAAGAAAAAGGCCCTACAGAAAGGGAGGGAAAACCCATAGCTTCTCAGACCCCATTTAGACTATGTGAGGGATCCACACCCCTTACTCTTTAGCAATACATGGCCAACTTTTCTTCCTGATCTTCCTTCCTCCTCTTTCACTTCCTTTTGCATGAGCTTATCTTTGACCTCAGCAGTTTTTATCCACCCCTGTACTTCTGGTGATGGTAATTGCCTCCTCACTGCCTCTTTAGATCTTTCACAGGACCTGAGCACAATGTGGCCTCATTCAATTCAAACCTCATTCAACAAAACATGCCCCAATACCTGTGACCAGGCACCATTTCCTCATCTTCCTGGTTTTTCCAACCCTTTCAAACACTCTGGTAAAGTAGAGCATAACTCCTGCAAGCAGGTGCTCTTCAAGGAAGAAGAGCACTGCTGACTTAACCCCATTGTACAGCTATGAAGATAATCACCATCCTCCTTCAATGGTTGCATTCAAAAGATATCATGAGCAATGGACAAGATAGAGACAAATTAGATTGGGTGCATGAGCTATATCCTGAGAGAAGAATAGAGAGGAATAATTGTCATGAATAAAACAATAGTTGAAGTTACTCACTCTATTGTGCAAAAGGTCTTTCTCTCTCTTTACCTTTCTTTCTTCTTCTTCCTGTCATCATTTTTCTTCCAGCGCCACATTTGTCCATCATTTTTACTGTTTCCTGTATTTCCCTATAGCTGCTAGAAAGTATCTTAGAGCACCATCTCAGATGCTTCATTCTGAAGTCGTGGAGGTGTAAGGTACTGCTCTGCCACTTGCTGCAAGATATCAGTCCAAAGTCACTAGAGGAAAGTGCTGGCACTGGTTTCAGTTAACATCTCTGGTGAGAGGCAGGGAATAGTAGACTCATTTGAACCCTTCGCAGCAGTTATTTCTTCAAACCTATCGTAGTCCATGGTGGCAAATGGGAGCAAGGAAGATCAGAGTTGGGAAACAGACAAAGTGGCTTTAGAAAGGTGTCCAGAACCAACAAAAGAGACACTGAGGTACCGCAATAGTATCTACATCAAATTATTTTGATATTATTTGGCAACAGAGAAATTTAGATCACTACTGAGGTACCAGCTTTTTGTGTACTGCTGCTTGCTCTTGTGTCCAACAGAGAAACCCTCTCTCATCGGAGGCTTAACTTGCCAAAGGGATGATCACCTGTTCTGTTGGCTCTTCCTACACTGCTGCAGAATGAGCAGCAGAGAGCTGTAACTCTTTAAACAGCTAGAGTTGCCAGAAGAGAACAAGCAAAGCACAAACCCAAAAACACTACCAGATCTAAGTTACAAAGTCCATGGTGGAAGGCTGACATTTTCTTCATTTGAAGCCAAAGGCCTCACTCTCACTGAAGACATCATTCACAATACAGGTCTGTATGCCTGACCAAACACTTCTTTCTGTGCAGCTGAATCTTTAGGCTATGCATATATCCAATTGGATGCAAATCTTGGCTTAGACAGTTATAGATGAAGTATTTGAAAAGCAAATGTATTTCTAGTGGTAAAACCTCATATTCAAAGTCACTGAAGAACTGTTTATTTTATTCTAATCTCTCATTTAGGGGGTATTTTATCTCTCACACTCTGACCTTGAGCACTTTGCACAGCAGTTCTGGAGGTACCCCAATTAATTGCTTAGAATATAGGCTGACATGGTCTAATGGCTTGGCATCTACAGACGTTCAGCCACAACCTGAACAGCTAGATTTGCTTTATTCCCATAAAAAGTAGGCAGGAATACAAATGTGCCAGATTATCAGCTGAGACAAACTAGCTCTGCATCACTGGGCTCAGTGATGCTGTGCTGATTGAATCCATTGAAGCATTTGGGCTCAATATATCCTAGGGAAATAGTCTTTCAGAAAAATAATCAATGCAAAACAATGTTGTCATTGGGAAGCCTGGAACTGATGCAAGTTAGAATTACTCAAGTTCTTTACTGTGATATTTAAATACCAGTGTTTGAATGCCAGGGAACTACAGGCCAAAGAAACTGTTCCAAATTGGATTTGGTAAGTGTGGGCTTTTTTTTTTAAAGCACATTAGTCAGAAAAGTTCAGTCAAAAGTCATATGTAAGACTATTAGTTCTTGCGCAGGGGTTTTCTCATTTGTGTTGGCTCTTCAAATGCTTTGGAAACTGTACTGAGCAAAACACTGAACAGCTGAAGTTGGTTGTGCTGGAGGCAAGGGTTTTTTCATGCCTTCTTCACTGTGCATCCGCTTGTTATTGGAATCCCACAAGAAACAAATTCCATTCTTACAACCATAGTTTTGGGAAAGTAGTTCCGCAGAACGGAGGGAAAAATATTATGATGAAGCCTCCTTTTTCTAGCTTTCTTAGTATTAGAGACAATGGACCCCTTGGTGTGTCATATAGTTAAACCAGGGAAAGGACCCAGCAGTAATGAATAGCATAGTCATGCTAAAATAATGTTTCTAATGCTAGGATTCCAAGTTGTGAAATGGTCACAGCCTTAAGTCTGACACTTGAATATATTATGAGAAAGACCCTAATGCCGTGCTTATTAATCTTGTCACTGAAACACATGTATTAATGAAGTAAAACAGGATTAAAGCCAAAGAAATCAGCATGTGTGGCCCAATAGGTGGCCCATACAGAACTAATACCTTCAGCTTATGTAAGTGGGAGCAACCTGCAGGGGCCAGACATCTGAGGGACCAGCAGAGGTTCCTCAACAACATCCCAAGGTTCCCAGTGACCAAAGGACCCACAGTGCTGGAAGGGTCTAGAACAACCATAAAACTCAGAACTAGTTGGACTGCTTGAAAGACTACAGAGGTCTGGAGGACCTTTTGAACACAGAGTAACCAGTGTAGACTAGCAGGTGAGCTATCTAGTTGAGTGCCTCACAGATGAGTCTGGCTCACATTAGGTCCTCCACCAATAATCCAGTGGCTGGAGCTTCACATGGAAGTATTGTTTTGCTCCCATATCCTTCCCTTAGAATGTGTTGTAGGATATGAAACTGCGTGGGTACTTTAGCCTGACTTTGTGTTTCGTATTCTCATGACTTTATCAGACAGGTGGGTTGGAGCTTAACTTACGTCAAGTATCACAGGCAACTAGGAAAGACAAGCTGTAACAGATATGTCCTTCTAGACAGTGAAAACAAAACAGCCAAATTCATCTTCCTGCCTCTGACACTATGACTCTTCTGCTCTTTCCATTTTATTTCCATACCTCATATCCCAAGTAACTTTGAAATTAAGTTCATGTTCACATATGAAAAATACATTTTATTGATCTTTCCTGTAGATTGGCCCAAGGCTGAACTGCTATTCATAAGCAATACTGTCAGCACTCCAACAAATGGAAAGAGGCAACAAGCACGTCTCAGCTTGAGCTCCCTCTCCCTCCCTCTACTCCACTGGCAGTCTCTGTTTTCAGCTGCATTGACCTCCTGAATGGCCTGCAGGTGTCTTTTGGAAGGAAGCCCAAGCAACCACTTTGAACATGGTTTAGGCATAACAGCCTTTGTGAATTTATTATTGTGTTCATGCTCTGCTTCTTTACACAGTTACAAGCATACAAGTTTGTTCTAAAGACAAAAAAACTTGAAAGTCACTTTCATCATATTAATTTTATTTCAAATCTTGTAGCTCTATAACTGGATTTTTGCCTCCTAGGCATCAACGCCTCTTGAAGTATAGCTGAAGCCAAAGCTACGTTTCAAAGCAAAGTTAAAGGTGCATGTGAATGCATAAAAATGTATATGTTTTGCCTTTTTTCCCCAACTTTCTCAGCTAACTATGATGACAACACTAGCACCCAAGTGGCAGGTGAGTATGCTGCAAAGCAGTGGTTCAGAGCATTTCTCATCAGGTGGGGAGTGGGGTTGTACCATCCCATCACAACACCTGCAGAATCCTCCTCCCATCCTGAGCAGGGAGTTGCTTCTTCCTTCAGTCCCTTCAGTCTGTGGCTTAGACCTCTGGTTTGCCTTGTTATTTTTATTTAACCTACTTTCTAGCCTGCTGTTGATGAATATCAGAAAATTCTGAGCAAGATACCTTATGTCATGATTTCACAAACTGCTGGCCAGTCTAACACAGAAATGAAGACTGGAAGTGAAGCTGTTGGAGTAAGAGCCTATAAGAAATACAGAGAGAAAGAGAGAGAGAGAGAGAGAGTGAGAGAGAGAGAGAGAGAGAGAGAGAGAGAGAGAAAGAGTCGGCCCTCTTTCACCATTTTACAAAGGTCTTTTTTTCCTTTCTTTTCATGGATTAATGAAAAAGAACAGCTTAAGGGAGGTGTTAGAAATTTGTGTTCTAAAAACAAGAAAAAAAAATCCCTTTTTTTCTGCATTCCTTCTCTGTATCCACTAGTAACCAGTCCTAGTTACCGATCTGAAATTACTGATTAGAATCTTGGACTTGCACAAATGCACAATGCACAAATAAGACTGTCAGTGTATTCTGAGTAGAGAAAAGTTAATGATTGTCGTGTTTATAGCTCGAGTTGAAATGAGAAAGCCATAAAGACAAACTTCTGATAAGGTAATACCCACATCCTGGTGAACTGTGAGTTTTCAACTGGGTACCAAGGTCTCCAGTCTCATTACAGAGTCACTTGGACAAGCTATTTACGAAGTTGTTTAACATAGCAGGACTAAATTTGATGAGTGTCTGGAAGACATAGCATAACTCCTTGCTTTGGCAGCTGCTAATGTGCTAGACCTCCTCTTGGGTATAACATAAAGGAGTGGGTTTTTTTCCTTTTTTTCCCTTGAAAGTCCAAGAGTATATCCAAAGAAGAAGCTGGTGTCTCTAAATTGCAAAACTTGTTTGTCTGTTGGTGCCAATCAAGTGTTTACTTTGACTATGTCACATTGCAATAGATCAGTCTTTCATGAACAATATGAGAAACGGAAGAAGCCCCTGAAATCAGAAAGAGACCTTTGTCTTCAGATCCTAGCCCTTCAGCAGTAATGTGTGCCATTGACTCTACAGCTGCAATTCGGGTACCCGTCTGCTCTGTAGCACGTTACCACAGGTGTAGACTCTTATTGTTTCTGACCTTTTACATGTTCTCATCTAAACAACTGGATAAGCATCTTTTTGTTTCATGAATGTTGTCAAGCCTGTTATTTACCCTGCAGCTAGTGCTTCATACAGCAAGAAACTCATGTAAACATTAATGAAGTACACACAAGGTTTTTCAAAACTTAGCATGATCACTCTGGCAGTCACTGGAGTTGGATTAGAGCTGAAGCCTTGAAACAAGAAGAGGTTGGAGAGGTAAGATCCATCTTGCCTTATAGAAAAGAAAGCAATAGTCCGCTGGATGGTATCTCCTCTGTTGTCCTAAAAATTATGGCTAACTGAATAGGATGAATGGTTACAGACAGTAAAAGAAAAGAGTGAGGAGTAGCTATGAAGTTCAGATAAAAGGTGCAATTGCATCACACTTTAGGCAGAAATTAAACCCTGTTGTATTTTTGCAAACTTTGGCCTGTGTTCAGCAAAAGGATGAAAGCTCTAAACTCCAATTTAGATACTTGAGAGGTCTCAGAACACTACACATGGCCAAGAGCTGCTGGTGGAATATTCAGTCATTTTCTGTGTGTTAATCTGGAAATCAAAAAGAAATCTCAAGTAATATAGAGATGAAATGGAATAAGCAAGCATAATTCTTCATTCAGTAAAGCTCTGGAAAACAAAAGGTCTGCCTTGGAAGATTATGGATAAGGAGATAGATGAAGCTTTTACATTTTATAAGGTAGTGAAATATCTATAGAAAATATTTTCTAGTGCTGCTTATACTATCAAAGCTCTGAGAAACAATAATATATTGACTGTATGGACACCATACGGAGTTGTGTATCGAGCTTGTGCTTTGCTGGTCAACACTTTGCAATGAATGGCTGGGTTTAATTAATTTGTTCATGTGGGGTTTTTTATATTAAGCTATGAGTAAGTATTGCGCTTTAAAATAGGTTTTACACAAAAACTTAATAGAACTGCATTTATAATTAGAGGATTTCCAATGGTATTTGCTTTTGTTTTTTTTTCTTTTGCCACAGCTGGGAACTAAAAGGATCTTAATTGGTAGAAGTATCTTAAGTCTCTCCAAATGTCAAAGGGTTTATTACCACTTACTATTTTTCTGTTCCAAACCAACTAATGGCTCTCCAAAAATTATCAGAAAGACAAATGCTGTCCCCATATTGCAAAATCAGCAGAAGTAGAAAGAACAAGCCTTGCACTTGACAAACAAGTATTTTTCATGTGATTTGATGACTAGAACATGACATCAAGCAATCCAACAAATTCCAAGTGTTTGACTCCCACCCACCTGCTAGGAATTGGTGTGCAGCTAGTGAATATGCAGTTCTTGCTGTCTTTCATGTTTTGGATTGTCATCATCACAGAGATGAACTTGGACCTCTACAGAATCCTGGCCCTTGGGGATTGCTAACACTCAGAACAGAATTAGCTTCTATAAGTGGAGTCACCAGGGTGGCTAAATACCACAGAAAAAGGCCTGGCACAAAGAGAGTGGGAAATTCCACAAGGTAGGCATGAGTCATATACACAGCAACCAAATTAGCCAATTCTAAAGTAGCAAATTAAGAAACAAAGAAAAAGAAATAACAAAAAAACATGCTGTGATGGTGTATTTTCCCCCCCACAGCTGCCACTCCATCCCAAGGCCACATTATGATCTGAGAAATGCTCATTAGGCTTTAGAATTGATGAACAGTGCCTGGGCTCAGGTTCTCTTGAGCTTATTAGAAACACTGTCTGTTCCCAGAAACTTGTGTTTTCTAACAAGCTGGTTTTTTTTTTTTTTTTTAATGAATAGTCTTGGAGACTTATTTTTTCCAGCCTGAATAACAACCTAAGTGGAATAATGATTTTGTTATCAAACTTTCAAAGTTACCAACCTGTATCACGGCCGGGACGGCAAATTACTCTGAATAAAGCCCACTCTCTTGCAACTCTATAAACAGCATTCCAAAATGAGACCCTTTGAGCTTTTCTGGACCACAGCAGGTTGCAAACAGTGACCTCCCTCTGAGCAGGGCCTCTCAAAGCCAGCAAACTCTCAAGTTTGCCATGTTCAGAGGACCACTGAATCACAATGATGGATGACACCAGGATGCCCCAGGAACCTTCAGAAAAATGTGAACATGGGGCAGGAAGGCTCCCCAGGGAAAGTCTTGGTATTACACTGTGCAAGGGATGCTCTCAGGACCCTGAGATACACTTTGATGACCTACTTTGCATCACCTCCTCTCTTAAGTTATTTTCTAAATTGTGACATCTTTCAGTTGCTTTACGACTCATAATGGAAGGCTGCTGGCAGTAATTTCAGAGAAAATGAGTTCTAAGATCAGTGGCATTAATACTGTGTAGTCTTCTGATCTCAATAAATTTGGCTGCTTTTGGTATTTCCTGTTGCCAGGAAGCTGACCTACTACAGTTCCAAATTTATAAATCCAATTATGAAGATATTCTTGCAAATAAGTTTTCATATTTATACATGTAATTATATATATTTTAATTTAAATATTTAAAGAATACTTAAAGTTGGCATAAGCTCATACAGAGTATACCCACTGGACAATATACAGCAACACTCAGCTATAGGTGTTTATAAAGACCTGTACTGTCTGAACTAATCTCTTTCTCTACATTGTTGTTTCTCTGCCTGTGGAGCTAGAGACTGTCTGAAGGAATTATGGAAGACCCTCATAATACGAATAATTATCAAAGCAATCTGGCTGAGCAAAACTGTTTAACGGATGGCAAGCTGCTTCACACTGTGCTACATTATGCTTTACCAATCAAATGCCTCAGTAGTTAATTCATTGAGCTCCACATGGATTAAACAGGCTAGAGTGCACTCATCCTCTCCTTATGCAAAAGGAGAAGATTTGGTTCAAATGTTTATTTGCAACATGTCAAGCAATGTTTTCTTCAATTAAGTAACCTCATATTAAAGAGATTTCCATGCTAAAAAACAAACAGTGCAACTTTTCTACCCGTGCGCAGCAGTTGCAAGCTGGATACAATCTTATGATTTCTGTGAGGCAGCTCTTGAAAGACAGGAACTAATATTTATATCAGGAAGTATTAGGCAAGTTTTGGGTTCAGTTGTACCTGTATACATTATAGCAAATTCATTTCTAGTGGATCAAGTTTAGTAATCTTAATAGGGTAAAAGTACTTCTTTCAAATTGGTGCTCCTTAGAGAAGACTTAATCCACAGATTAATTAAGTGAAGTTTGCTCCACACAAACTTCACTATTAATACTCCTTTTATGCAGCTGAATTCCTCACAGAAGGGTTTTTTCCCTATGGTCTGAAACTATTTGATTGGAATAAAAATAGGTAATTACTACTAAAAATAGTAACAGGCATGTCTTCTCTGGTCTTTACTACTAAGAAGATCAGAGATACAGAGATAATCACAATCCTAAAATGGATCAAACAAAACAAGAACTCCATCATTGTCAGACAAAAGAAAGGTACAGAAGAATAATTGTACATGGTTTTATCTCCCTAGTCATTCAAGCCCAATGACTAGGGGCTGACTACATACAGCCTAAAGTCTGTGTAGTTACAGCAGAGGTGATTTTTGGCCTTGTGACATGGAGTTTGCATTAGATAAGTTAGACCTAAGGAATATATTTTCACAGGGTTTTGTGATGGCATAGCTGAATAATGAATAATTACTAACATCCCATCTGAGAGCACAAGCAGCACACCATTATGCAGCTAATTGGATCTCCTGGGAAACTGGCAGTAAGGCAGCTTTGCCTCTCTCTGCAGTTTTGCTCACCCAGCTGCAGTAACTTGCATGCAGTGGAAGAAGGCTGGGCTGCTTACTCTGCTATGACACATGCAGCAGTGGGAAAAAACCCTGGGAGTGTGACCCAGAGGACAGGGGACCCAGGCAGCTGGGGAAGCCCACACAAACATATGGTCCAGGTCATCATTTGGTCCCTTCATCAAGATTTTAGTGAGCACAAGCTATGGTAGGCTAGCTGGATTTTTCTCAGTTGGGAGAGGGAGGGAGCAGACTTTTATTTTAGAGGGGACACATTTAAAACCTGGAATAGTGAGTCAGCATCTAGTTTCATATTTTCTAGGAAGAAAAGCATCTATGATTTTCTGTTATAACGAAAAGAACAAAATAAACAATTCACTAAAATATAGAAAACGTAAATATCATCTATATCTATCAATTTGCCCTCAATGTCAGGCCCAAAGCAGAGGAAAAACATGCCAGAGAAACTGATAATCTACCAGGTACTAGATACCCCACCAAACAAATGTAGTAAGTTCAGTTGGAAGATTTAAAAGATAGAAATTTGACACACACCCTTTTGCTCTGAGCAGAAACTCGAAGGTGCTACATCCTTTGCAGAATCAGTGACAAGGAAGGGCTGTGATACAACCTGATCTCTGCTGCTAGCCTTACATCACATAATTCTTGGTGTGACCCCATTGACGCCAGGTGTCCTGACAGAATGTTATACACCTGCTGATGGACTGATTAGAGGGCTTCACCCGTACCCATTCAGTACACACAACCTAGGAAACAGGCTCAGACATGGTCCCTGATCCATCCATCCACCCATGCATTGATACCAGCTTTGTAGGTGTGTTCTAACACACAGCTGACATCCTCAAGGAAAAAGCCTGATGATGTTGCCCATATGGAGAACGAGATATCGTGACCAGCACTGCCACATTGCAGAAATTTAGGCTTTACTCCCATATTCCCCAGTTCTGGAGTTTGTACTGATGTTTAAATATGGTTGGGTAATAAGATACTTTGGACATGAAGCAAATTTGAATTCAAGTGCAGCAAGTAGCTTATATTCATATGACAAACTAGAATTAGTGCAGTGGCCAGACCACTTTCCAGCAAGAACTTAAGTATTAGTGAGAGTGGCTAATCAATTAAATTATTGAATAATGAACAGTTAGTTAATCACAAAATTACACTGGGTTTTTAAATTCAGATTAAAAATTATTTTTAAAAAGTTTTAGATTTTCCTGGCACTGTGAATTTTTGTGTTTTAAAAAGGAGTAGAATCTTATTCATGGGAGAAAAACAAATCCCTGCTGGTGACTGGACTCAAGTAGGTAACACTACTTTGCACAGGTAATATGTCTGAAGTAACATCTCTCCTTTATTCTGCTTTGTCTCCTACCAGAGGAAGCTTAGGTTTACTTATTGTCATTGGCTGGCTGAGGATAAATCTTTACTTTACCTCCTGTGCACAGGTTTTAATTTGTTCTAACTTTTGCCACAGAGATGCTACAAGGACTAAGTGCAGCATGACATATAAGAACTAAATAGAAACCCCTTAAGCAACTGGCAGTGAACAGTGCATGCAGTAGTGAATAAGCTCTTTCCCATCAAATTCCTGTTTCACTCCAGATGAACTGTTGGTGCAGTAGGTACTGTGAAGTTCACCACATGTACACACATACACTTTCCGTTTCATTTGCAATGCTGACACCCTGTTCCTACAGTTTGCAGAGACTGGGATTTGTTTCAATGGTTTTAACTGGGCCACTGCTTGTTCTCAGTTTCCGGTTGCTTTGATCATGGTTTTCCAGCTCTCCTCAAGTAAGTTGTATCCTCCAAGGTGGATTTTCTCCTTTCCTGTGCTGGGCCAAAGCATCTGAGTGACCTTTGATTTTTTTCTTCTTCCCTCTTTTTTTTTTTCCTTTTGGCTTTTTTTTTTTGTTTCTGACTTGCCATATGTGAGATAATTGTGCCCACAGGAATTCCTTTCAGAGTACCTAAGCACAAAAGAAAAACACCCGGCCAGTTCTTTTTCTAGAGCAGTACAAACATTTCCTTAAACCTAAGTGTCTCAGGAGGGGCATTGACAGAAGGCTCCTTTCACCCAGAAAGCCTGCTCTGGGCTGAGCTGAGTGAACCCTCAGCCGCCGCCTGCATTCTGACGTCACTGATGGAGCAAAAGTTTTGCCAATAAAAGCAGTCAAGTTCTTTGATTCCAACTTTATGACAATGGAAAGGAGGCCAGGGCCAATCATGCTGTGGTGGGGTTTATTAATGGAAAAGGGCAGTGGGAGCCAGTAACTCTCTGGCAGCTTTGTTCCTTTGACTACTGTCCCCCTGCCTTGCGCTTGATGGATGGAAAACTGCATGCTCTCCTCTTCTGTGATAGCTTTCCCATGCTAATAATCTCTCCAGTAAGAAGGCCTGGACTAACATTAGGAACTTGCACAGCTTGGGAAGGGCAAAGTAGATCTTAAAACCACCCATGTGATTTGACGGCTGCAAGGAACCATGCTAAGAAAATATCCCTGTACTCTGAACTCATCTTATTAAGGGAATAAATCTGATTTCTTCTTTGAGCTCTCCTCCCCTGTGGTCTGAACTGCTAACCCCTTGGTTTTAATAGATGAGTTATGTCCCTGGACAATGACACAAAAATTTTAGTCCTATTTTAGTCCATATCCCAAGAATATTAATTGTGATCTCTCCTCAGAACTCTTTCAGAGCACTTGTCGGTCACTGCACTAACAAAAGATGGGGTTGACAATTAGCTTATCCTATTTTTCCCATGTTCATCATGGTTGTGTACTGAGGAAAGGAATTCTGTCTCTAAATCCCAATTTGTGGAAAGGGCAGATAGGCATTGCTTTTCCCCTATTCCCTGCTCTGTCACTAAAATTGTCAGTAAATGCCTGGAACTTGTTCTCCAAAGCAAGAGCAATCCTCATTCTATGGACCACTGAAGAACAACAGAGATAAGGGGATATCTGCTTTAGTGGCCAAGTCAGCTTTAGGGAGAACCAAAATCAAAGTAAGGAGCAAGACAGGCCAGAGCTTGGCTGGAAGATAAGAAAGAAGGGAGAAATGCCACTTCACTGGGAAAGAAGCTGACAGAGGACTTAAGTGCCTCTTTCTTGCTTCACCAACCACATCACAGAACAAATTACAGCACAGAAGTTTTAGGAGCTCCTTCCCTCTCCATTTTGTGATCCAAAGCACTCTCAGTGCAGTCAGAAGTCACTCAGTCTGGATGACTTGGAATTCATGGAGTTTAGCTGGGCACCAACAAGCAGTCAAGTACATAAATTATACCCTGAGCAGTATGCTCCTGAACACATCTCCCAGGGAAGCAGTACACCTACAGGATATGAAGTTTCTGGTAGAAGAATTCTGCGTCACAGTCTAAGAAAATGTTTATAAAAATTCTGAAAGAGCACAGTTCCATGGGAGCCCATGTTTTAGGGCATAATTTTGGTATAATTTTATTGCTGTTTGTAAGGGGAAAAAAAAATGAAGTATTTAATTTGAGCTAAACATCTCCAACATTTGTAGTTGGAGAACACAGATTTCAGAACAATCTTTGCTAAGAGATTTTACAGATAAGAATACAACAATTTATTTCTCTCTTTGTCTGACAACTAATAAAACATCTCTCTCCCCAAAATTGTACAGCTTTAGATAACTAGATCTTCTTAAAAATACATTTTTTTAAATCTGCATTGAAACACAATTTATTAATTGGCAGTTGTGGGGTGTGAGGATGCTAAGTGTCTAGGGGTTTGGACTTTATATGACATAGACCCAGATTCACAAGAATATTTGATATATGTAGGTTGGGGAGAGGGGTTACAAAATACTTAAGTGCAAATGTTCACAACATGCTGTTCAAGTTTTTTATAGCACCTTGAAACCAGAATTTATAGAGTGCTATTAAAATGTCTTGGTTGTATGCATTAGACCTTGATAGCAGCTGGATTAGCCTTAATTTTTATTTTTTTTATAGGACAAAGAAGAATGTGGCTGTGCATCCCAGCATGTGAGTGAGTTTATCAAATACAAAGCAGCAGCCAGAACAACAGGAAATCAAATAAGAAAGCCCAACTCCTGGTTGGCAGAAGCACATTGACCTCTCCTTCATGTCACTGGGTTTAATACTCCAACTTCGCTATAAAAGCTTCTTCCCCGAGCCTGGGTTCATAAACGTGTTAGTGGTCCTTGATGTTCCCAGCAGAGGACAGTAAAGAAAACACTGCCCTGAATAGCTCACATTGATTGCAGCAAATACAGAGCAGGAGGGTCAGAACCATTTCCCAGCCCAGAGCCAGTGCTGTAGAACTGAGCAGCTATTCATAGCTACTGGATCCTCTCCAAGCCGTGAGTGTAGATTTTCTTGTATCATCTTCGCAGAGAGGAATTGTAGTCCCCAATTCCTCCCGCTTGATTCGGATAGACTGTTTATTTGCTTAGTCCTGTAATTATATTATCCACAGGGCTAGAGCCACACAGGGAGGATTAGGAATTCCTGGGGGAGAAGCCGTGTGTTTATTACCCTGACAGCCCCGTGTGACACAAGCCAACAGTTATTTGTAGTTGTTCTTCCCCTCTGAAAACCTGGAGCATGCAGGCGTGGGGCGAAGTAGTCGGATAGATCTCGAAAAGACTCACGGCGAAGAAGCTGTCACAGGGAAAGTGGTAGGATTTGCATGCTAGAAACTCCCTGCTCGACCACCTACAAACAGCTATGGATGTTTTTAAATGTGAATGAAGGGAGGGAGGACATCAGAGACCGAAGTCTTCAAACACTGATAACACTCCCAATCCTGTGCATTTAACCTGCCTTTCAAGAGCGTTTAATAAGGCATGCAACTCAGAACTTAGCCGGCTTCGGGAAAAAAAAAAAAAAAAAAAAAAAAAAAAAAAAAAAAAAAAAAAAAAAGAGAGAGAGAGAGAGAAAGAGAGAGAGAGAGAGACAGAGAAACCCTGAGTTTATAAAACAACAAATAAAAAAGCACCGGCACAAAAAACTCTTGCAAATATGTGCATAAACCCAGCGAAAGGGGAAGAAGGGCCAGGGGAGAGGAAGAAGGTTGTTGGTTTGGGATTTTCTTCCTATTATTTTTCTTTGTAAAAAAATCGTTTCCTATTTTAATAAATATTTAATCATGGAAAGGGAGGGGAAAGGCCAAATGTAACAAAGAACTGTAGGTTGTTTAGATTGCTTGGGAACTCCCTCTTTGCAGCTGACCATTGCTACATGTAGGTTAATTTCCACATGGAGCTGAAGAAACTCTATCCCCGGTTTGTGAAGCATGGGTCAGCCGAAGCATGTTAATCTGTTTAGCATGTGTGCTTCGTGGAGGTGCCAGACCACCACCGTGCAAGAGCAGAAGCAGCAGCAACCATAGTCCTTAGGGGTAGTTAATAAAGACTTAAAGGGAAACAAGTTTATAAAGGTTCCAGTTCGTGCACCGTGCCAGCTTTGGACATTGCAGGCTTCCAGCCCTGCGGATCAGAAAACTGAGAAATCCCCCGGCTATTTATCGCAGCCCTAGAAGGCAAAGCGCCGGTGACGCAGCCTGCGCAGCCGGGGAAAGAGCGGGAAGAGCCGTAGTGCTACTCCTGCCTGTGAAAAGGGGGCATGGGCTGAGTCTCTCCAACACTCTATGGGCATCCCCAGCCCCCGCAGCTCCACACACAAGTGAATCTTCGATGCTTTGGGTAGATAGAGATGGTTTTGGAACCTCTGTTTTAACCTCCACCCTTGCCGATATAGAGCCTTTCAGTCAGCTGAAGGCTTGGAGAGTCGTACGAGCCGCTGAACGAGAAAATAGCAAATAAAACTCTATGGGCTTATTCCTACAACCCCCCACAATGCAGTCTAATCAACGTCTTGTCTCTCGCTCGGGGATGAGCTGCGAGACATGTGGCGCTCGGGCTGACCCGCCACTTCTCTCTCATATTTTTTTTTTTTTATTTTCCTTTGAAATTCTAGACACTTATTAAAGCATTTTTAAATAATCAAAATATTTGCTGATGAGTATTTATTTTGACAAGGGTTTTGGTTTGGCTTTCGACTTTCAGTTCAACTATATAGACTGCAGTATTAATTTACTATAAAAGAAATGTGGTTGAGATTATTCTGCCTCGACGCTGGATTTTAGTCATTCGGGAGAAGTTTTTCTAGTAGATGCAATGAACAGTCATAAATAGCTCTCGTTCCATTTTCCGGCGTGCTTTGCCATGTGTTCCTGGGAGCCAAAGGAAGCCGAGCGCTTACCGACAGGAAAAATATCCCTCAAACAGATACTTACCGTCGTCGTATCCTGGAAACAAAGGCATTCATACAGTCAGTCCCGCGGTGTCACTGTCCTCGCCGTGTTAAAAGCGGCAGAGCGTGCGCTGCGCGTCGAAGATCAGAAGCCACGAACTAGGACGGGGTTAGTCCCAGTAATCCGAAACCGAATTACTCCACCCCGGAGGAGTTCTGGGCGGTGCCCTTTCACTCGCTGGGCATTCGGACCCCAACTCGAGGAAGGAACCCTCAGTGTGGACAATCTCCACCCGACAGAGCTTTTTCTTGTCACCAGGCCTTGAGCGCTCATTTCTTTTGCATGGATCGCAAGTAAGGGGACATCACTTACTTATACCACGATATAAATGCAGCTGCCTGGAGAAGCCTCTGCCCTCTCTCCCGCTGCCTGGCAGACCTGCTCCCAGCCGTAATTCCAGTAATAATAAGCACATGCTCTATTTTCCTTGTTTCTTCTTCACTTTCAGTGTACAGTGGCAGTGGCCACTCTCTGCTGGCACCGACTCAACGTCGGGCTGGGGTCGGGCTCCTCTCAGAGGATCCAGCTCCCTCCAAAAGGTGAAGCTCAGCACCAAAAGAGCCTCCTGTTAGAGCCTGGTCTTTCGTGACATCTTCAGTACTTTACTTTCCGCTACAAAGCTGGGTGTTTCTACTTTAGCATTTTGACTGTTTGGTTGGTTTGTTGTTGGGTAGGTACTGTTTGTTGCTTGTTGTTTTACAGACTTGCACGCACTTTTCTCATTATTTTTTTTTTTTTTTTAACGCTGAAAGAAATAGTCGACACCTAAACCGTGAGCTGTCTTTTACGCTGGCACTCCTTGCCTTCACTGTTACGTGTGCCGACAGAAGACACTAAACACTCACTTTGGGACCGGCAGCAGCTGCATGGCTTGACTTCTTACGCCGCTTCTGAAACCAATGAAACTGACTGACACTGACATCGAGTAGCCTTAGGTCGAGGTGTGCAGGGGGAATTTCAGAATTTCTATTTCAGAATAGAATATCCTTCCCAGTTAATGTTTGCAGAGTCAACACACGCACACACAAAGATTTTGGGGTTTTTGTTTTGTTTTGTTTTGTTTTGTTTTTAATTTGGGGAAAAATAATGTGTTCTCTGCTTTCCCCGCTGAAATCTTTTACAAAATGTTATTTCCCTGAGGAGCGTCGGGGGAGGGCAGAGGGAGGTAGTACCCCTGGATTAGTATTGTCGGTGAGACAGCCCTTCTCTGCTTAGGGAGTTTAATGCTCTGAAGCCTTGTCCTCCTCGAGGGGAAGCAGGGAGCTCACCTCAACCAATGCTCACTTCTGAGCAGGCCTGCTATGGCTCCTCCAACCAGGCACGGAACACGTGGGGAGACGACATTGTCATTTCGAGCCACTGAAATCCTTCTTACTGCTCTAATGACCTACAACCTATTTTCTTTCTCTGAAGGTTCCAGTTAAGACCTATTCTGTCTGAAGTAATTGCTGCGCATTCTGACCGCAGGCCAAGTAAGAGTCCTGCCAGAGGAAGTTTAACAATGAGTTTCAGAGAATTGTGTGTATTCTGCGCTTGAAATATGCTCCTGGTCAGAATCCCGGGCGTTCCTCCCGCGGCAGCTCTGCTCCCGGTCATCTCTGCTTCTTTTGGAGCGAGGGACTATCACTTTCACTTCGGTTAGTAACGCAAAACCAGGAAAATGAGCTTGCAGCGGCTCATGAACCAGAAGCATGGCATAATTATGCGCAGATACCAGGCTGGCTTCCCAGTAATAAGGAAAGCTCAGCCGCCTCCGAGCCTGCACTGGTGCGGTCGCTGCGGCAGCAGAGGTGGAACTGTGTGGACAGGGAAAATCTCAAGCCAGCCCGCACGGAAGGGACAGGCAAAGAGTGACGACGGCTTCCTTGCGCTGCTGCAGAGTGGGTGCTAGGTCGCGGCAGCTCCCCAGACACGATGCAGAGAGGCCCGTTGCACCCTCACGCCGACCCGAGCGTGCCTTGGGCACAGTCACCCACACACGGAGAGCGAGGGTAGAGGGACGCGGAGCCACTTAGCCTTGAGAGGAGTAATTCCGCGGCTGCGAATCTGGCCGGGAGCACTGATGCGTTTTAAAGGCGAGGCAGAGTGACAGGGCTGGGAGATCCTTCTCCGCCAGTGCCGAGACGAGAGGACGGGAGCCTGGCTCACGTGGAAGAGCCAAAGCTGCTGGGATACCGAGATCCCCGGGCATTCGGAACAGCCCGAAAACGCCGAAATGTCGGGTGAGATCACCCGCACAGTGACCATCCCGCTGGAGCGCTCCACTCCCTGGCCAGCAAGGCTGAAGAAAAGCCAAAGAAACAGCAATAAAACAAACAGTAAATCTGCACAACCCAAAATATCTACAAAAAAAAAAAAAAAAAAAAAGGCACCAAAAAAAGCCCCGCTAAATAACCCATCCCCCTCAAGATCAGGATGTGAAATTAGGATTTCACAGGATGCAGGGCAGGCACGCATCTGCGTCCCGGTGCTTCCCGAGCTGCTCGAGAGCCGTCGCCCTCGGAGCTCCTACTTGCCGGCTGGCTCCGCATGGGCGCAACAGTGGGGTCCCATTTCCTTGGCTTTACCCGCCGAGGGCAGAGGGTTTCCGTGGCAGGACGTCGCTGGCTCCGTTCCCTCGGCCGGCGTGGGGCACGAGTGGGCCTGGTGGGAGCCGGCGATGCCCTCCCGCCGCACTGCCGGCACCAGGCCCATTTGCCGCGGTTTCTGCACGGCTTTACAAAATGCAGTACCGCGGGCCAATAAGTTCCCCCAGCTCGACGCAGAGTAGGCTTCCCCCTTTAGAAGTTCTCCACGTGTAAAGAGGTATTTAGGTTGTCTCTGGAATAATAAATCCTAACAGCAGACAATAAAATTTACTATCACAGGAGTAACAGAAGCCTAAAATATTCCGAACATATTCCCTGAGCAAATAACATAATCCCTGGCACATTAGAACACATGGTTTGCTTCAAACATGTTTCATTTTGTCATCGCATTGAGTGTACAGTATTTCTCTTTGGGTGCAAGAGTGATTGATATCTTTGGAAGAATTGTTTGCAAGAACATGAAAGTTGCCAAAGCAAACACGTTGGAGGGAAGTGTGCAGAAGGGGGAGCAGAAGTATTTGGAGTAGATCTGGGTTTGGGGAGTTCACACAGAGGTGAGACAGCTAGAAGTAGAACAAATAAAAACATTCTGCACACTTCATCTAAATAAATTATATACAAAAATTGCCCTTTTGTAGCCGGCAACAGCACAGTTACCACGCTTCGCTCATGCCCCTATAGAATGTGGGCTGGAAGCCAACTTTCTTCAGCTAATGATTTGTAACTTTTGCTCCACTTGAATGAGTCTATTAATATTTAGATCTCTCAAATTCTGCTCCATACAAGCTGTCAGCATTGTTAAACAAAATAATCTATTTACCTTCTGTTGTACGTGTCCAGCAGTGGCTTGCGTGGTTCCATGATGTACATTAATTAATATGTTTTTCTTACGCTCCACTGCACTGGCCAAAGGCAAAACTTCACATATTCTGTTCTGTCTTTTTAAAAAATAGTGTTTGACAAAACTCATTAGATAGCGCAAACTTTGGGGTGTTAATTTAATAACTTCCATTCCTGAAGGACAAATATTTATCTCAGTTCTCTTTTTATCTCTTTCTGCCATCAACATCTGGGGAAAGCTGTTGTTCTGACTGGTTGAGATGGCCAGATCACAAGGGTGCTTTGTCGGGAGATGGCGAGGAGCGCGTGTTTTCAGACTGCTGTCCCTCTGTCTGAAATCTCCCTTAGTAAAGCCCCTGACCCTTCGCACCCCACCATCATCGCGGCAGCGGCCTCGGGGCCCTGGGAAAGGCCGTCCCCCAGCGGGGCGGGGCGGCGTGGGGCCCCTTGCATCAACCTGCTTCTATCCGAAGCACCCGCTGGAAAAAAAAAAAAAAAGAAAACAAAAAAAAAAAAAAAAAAAAAAAAAAAAAAAAAAAAAAAAAAAAAAAGAGGGGGAAAAAAAACAACCCCACCAAAAAACGAGTGAATGAAATGTCCACAGCTTCACACATCTTCCCCGCGGGAAGGCTATGGCTCTGTACCCCTTCCTGCACGGAATTTTCACTGAGGTCTGGATTTCAGAGAGGCCTAGCTCATCTTTTATCCTCAGCCTTCCCGTCTCTCTTCCCTACTCCCCCCTCAAAAATAACTGGTCTTCAACCACTTGCCTTCTTGACCAGCCTGAGGCAAAGGCATAGCTCAGACTATAAGGAATAGAGGAGTGGAACAGTGTCAGGGCACAGGTTTCAGCTAAACCTCTCATCCCAGAGCTCTGCCTCTCTGCTGCTTGCAGAAATTCCACAAGTGAATTTATTAAAAAACAAACAAGGGAAAAGAACAAGAAAAAAGACAGAAAATCCCGGTGCTAATGAGGAAACTTGCTGTATAACGCCCACGAGGAAAGTAATGTGAAATATGTGAAGTGCAGACAAACAGCTCAAACCACCTGCTGATTCCGATGGACTACCAGGCACACAGCTGCAGCTGCCCTGGGTCTGGACATGAAGCTCTGTCCTCATCTGCTTGTTTTCCAAAAGAGAAAGGTCACTAGCATCAGGTTCTATCCTTGGGCTCTATAAATGCAGACAGTGGTCCTGGGAAGATGCTGTAAGCTAAAATTAAGAAACTCTAAAACTCAATAAAACTGAGTCATGTGCTTCTTTGACACTTGAAATCCGGGCACTCTTCCTGACTGTATCTTGGGCACCTCTGGACATGCATTTCGTGATGAGGTTCCCTAGATGCTGTACTGATGTGCTGGAGGGGTGTAGGCCGAGGCACAGACCGTGAACAAGGACGAGCGACAAGCCTGCCTTTTGGAGGGTGTGTGTGTGTGTGTGTGTGTGTGTGCTCTCTCTTACATCCTCAGTAAACCAGCGCGGTCCGGCAGCCATGAAAAAGTCTCCTGGTCGACTCCAGGGGCAAATTCCTCCCTCTGACAGACGGGTCTCCCCTCTCAATTCTGCAGGGAGTCCCTCAATCCATGGTCCCTAGTGGAGCACGGGTGAGATCCTCCGAGAATACTTTATGAAAGATGTGCTCTCCGTAGCCGAAGAAAATCTGTCCTTTGAGCAGGACTCGCTTTTGGAGGGGGGAAAAAAAAAAAAAAATTCTATGTCCCTAAGGGAAGTATTTGATCGATTTTGTCCTTGGGACGCGTCCTGTTGAGTTCACTGGAATTAGACATGATACAGCGTGAGCAGCTCCCCGTATGTTCCTAAGGGAAATATTTGATCGGTTTTGTCCTTGGGACTCGTCCTGTTGAGTTCACTGGGATTAGACGTGATACAGCGTGAGCAGCCCCCCGCCTGGCCGAGGAAGAGCACGGCAGAGCCGGGACACTGCGGGAGCTACCTCGCTTCCCACCTGCCTGCTCATCCGGGTCCCGAGCTAGTCCTTCCCCCGCTGGGAGTGTCGCCTGACTACTGTGACGAAGAGGAGCAGATACTCTCAATTCTCTCCTGCTCCACTCCCCTGCAGAGGGTTTCAGGATAACGTGTCTCTGGAGGCTTGAAAGAAAAGGAAGATGTCAGCTGGATTTCTGTTCTTGTCACCCCCGTACGTCTTTCTCTCAGGAGATCCCACCTGCCAGAGGCTCAGAGGGGCCTCTCCTGGGGCAATAGGGGGAGAATGGGATGCGGATATATTTCTCCGGTAGATTGGACAGTTTATCCAGAACGAACACCACATCGTTCTGAAGAAAAAGAACAGGAAGACGAGGAAGAGGAAGAGGAAGAGGAAGAGGAAGAGGAAGAGGAGGAAGAGGAAGAAGAAGAAGAAGAAGAAGAAGAAGAAGAAGAAGAAGAAGAAGA
>CM031878.1:24247603-24286195 GCA_018697195.1 Certhia americana | reverse complement strand
AAGGAAAAAAAAACCCACCACCCTATAGACCCAGCAACTGACTATTTTTTTTCTGTAGAAAACTACATATTACTCGGAATTTACAATTCCTACAGTACATAAAAGCTCTCTTCGAATTAGTTTTGTAGATCCTACTAAAAGAAGCTACTAAAAGAAATGTAGGCAGATTTTTCTTCTACAAGCGGTTTCTCGTCTTTACACAATTAGTATTTTAGCTTTCTGCAACCTTCCCCCCCCGCCCCCCCAATTATTTTTCTTTTCCTAGCCTGAACGTTTAAAAACGTCTTTTAAAAATCATGCTCTTAAGTATGAAGAACGGTGAAGTTTAAAAATGCACGGGGAAGAACCACTGTGTGGACAAACCAAAAGAACGGGGGTCTGCCCCTCGATCCTCTGTCAGCAGAACTCACGGGTGTTTCACTGAGCGTGTAACACCAGCGGCTCTTCAATAGCACCGAGTTTCCGGGAGCCTCGGCTGGGGTGCGGGCCTTTCTGGACGTCGCCAGCCGGGGTGGCCTCGCGGCGGGGGTGATGGTGGGGACCCTTTTGGAAAGCTTGGGCAACACTGCAAGCTTTCGTCTGTCGCTGCGGGATGTGTATGTTGTGTGTGTGTGCTGAGGAGATTCCTTTTTGGGGGTCAGTCGAGTCTGCCTCCCGTGCGGGCAATTAAGGCTTGGTGTTACTTCAGTCCCTGGAGATCGCGACGCGTCTTTGGGCATCTTCTAATCGTTCCCCAACCCGGCAGGTGCCGCTTCAAAAAAGATAAAGAAAGAAAAGGAGGAAGGCGAGCAGCGTCGGCTGAGCCGTGCGTGGCATTTCCCTCGGTAAAAGCCGGCCAGCCCCGCGGGCTTTGCCCTGTCCCCCACCTCGCGGCCGGTCCCGCTCCGCGCCGCTCCGCTCCGGGCGCTGCTCTGCGCGGAGGGGCGATGCCATCTACCGGCAAGGAGTGCCGGCTCTGGGACGCCGTGCGCGGGGACAGTCTATATTTTTTTTTATTGTTTGAGCATATTAAAATAAATTATAAATTTTAAGTTAATATGAATTGTCGTTTTTTTGTAGTATATTATACATTCCTGCATGCATACACAGAACATCCACATTTATCAGTGCAGCCCAGGCCTTTACTAAAAATCGAATATTACCCTGGGCACTATTTAGGGCATTTTCAAGCAGCCCCACTGGCACACTGGCTGAGGTGCTCTGAGTTTTTTGGAGCTGCAGGACTGGACTTTTCTAAGTGTATAGAACCATTTCTTGAATAATTTACATTTTCTGTGAACGTCATGTCTTTGGTAAAAGATTGGACTGAATTCTGTGCTGCTTGTGTCATGGACTGAATAAATGCTCCAGCAATGACCTTGCAAAAGGATGGTAGTGTCCATGACAGAGACAGTAACAGTGGCAGCTGTGGTCTTCTTTGCCCAGTATGATAGTGACTGCCATTTAATCTCTTTTTTTTGTGTGTGTTTATTTTCCTCTACTTTTGCCATGTAGTTTTGGGGAAGGTAACACTTCCTTTAAGCCTTCTGTGGAGGTTGAGATTACAATGTTTGTGTGATCTCAATGCATTGGAGAGGGTTGGCAGCAGTCACCTCAAAAACGGAAGGAATATCTGGGGTTCCAGCCATGTCTACTGCTGAAAAAGGGTTTACCATCCTTGGAGGTGATCTCCCCTCCACCCTTGTCAAACACGTTTTTCTTCTTGATCAAGCTGGTTTGGTTTATTTTTTTGGTTGGGTTGGTTTTTGTTGGGGTTTTGTTTTGTTTGTTGGTTTGGTTGGTTTGGGTTTTTTTTTTTTTTCCTCCTTGTTCTATAATTCTTGCAGGGCATGTACATTTGTTCTAACAAATGAAAGTCATTTCCTTTAAGGCCCTTTGGACTTTTAATTTCTGTAAAATTTGGTTTAATGTTCTCATGATGTTCTGATCTTAAGAAGCATTTTTATCATATTAGACTAAGACCAGCAGCATAAATTGACTTCAACATCAGCTAAAACCAGATATTCAGGGAAGAATATAGGAACAAAACAAGTGTGTAAAACTTATTCCTAGCTAAACTTAAAACCTATCCAGAAATCTAGGTTTCAAGCTGTTTGTTGTTTTAAAGAAGAGATAATATCTTAATTTAATAGCCTGTGAGAGAATTTATTCCATGAATTTGTCCAGTGGTTTTTTGAAATCATGTACATTTACAACTCTAAGCATATTCTCTGGTGAAAACTCTTTTCACTTGCTTTATGCAAGTCACCTGCTCATTTAAATGTGATGTGCTCTCATTTTTGTACTAGAAGAAACAAGTAATAAGTGTTGTTAAACACTTCCTCCCTGCTCTTCATGACTTTGACATTCTATAACAAACTTTTTCATTGGTCATCTTTTTTACATGCTGAGTTCTCCCTCAGAATCACTGGACTAACACAGAAGTAATTATGTATTTCTGAGAATCTTTGTCATTGTCTCCACTTTTTTCCTTGTTCATTCCACCCCTATTATTTTCATAATAGTCCTTGAAAACAGCATGAGATGCTTAAATTTGCTTTACCAGTTTTAATTTCGACTTATTGTTTCTACCCTTTTAAGTCAGTAACTATTTCCAACGCTGGTGGAGGATATCAGATTTACAAATTGAAGCACTGGCTGCCAGATCTGATACAGCAGCTACTACTTTTCACACAAGCAAATCCTGCTCGTTTAGGTTACCTTTAATTTCAGAGCTTCAACTGAAAACCTTTCTAATATTTTCCACATAAGCCCTATTTTTTGTTGTAGGCAAGCTTTAGCAAACTGGGAGGAAGATCCCATAATTAGTGTCTCAAACATTAGAGATATTTTCCATTTCATTCTGCAGAGATGAAAGTAAGCTGTGAAGGAGTAAAAACTCATTCATAAATTAAGTGAATATAGACAGGTATATTCTTTGTTCACTTGAAAATAAATCCCTGAGGAAAAACTATATTGTGACCAAAGATGAAGAGTATCAGCTTTTCCATCTAGAACTTAGTGGGTAATGGGTTCCTGCCAGGACTTGAGCAGAAATAACAGCTAGCTGTTGCAAAAGGAGAAAGGCCCTTGCCTTGTCAACCCTGCCACCTACTCTCACCATCTACCTCCTGCTAAGCACCAGGTGGACCAGAAGGTTTAGAAAATCAAAGATACCAAATCTAGAATAAATTACAATTTTGCAGCTGCCAAGGAATTAGTCAAAAGTAGCATGATGGCATCTACAGTTTTAATGTTGGCCAGATTTAGTCCTGATTCATCCTGGGCTAAATGTGATACATTCAACATTTACACATTGATGTTGGGTCAACAATGTTTTGACTTGTAAGTATTAACTGTTTAAAGACAAAACAAAAACCACTGTCTTAGCAGAGGTCAAAACCTTTCAGTGATCATGGCTTGAAGGATTCAAGTCCTCTTGAATTCTGCATATAGGATGCCTATAGGAATAAACTGTTTGTGTAAGTCTCTTAACATCTATGCATAAATTTGAGGTATCACCTTTTTCACCCATAGCCAGTAAGGAATGTAGTAACTTCTACCTCTTGTTTTCTAGTAAGATATTTGTTGCTGACTAAGATTAACTGGCAAGCTTTTCTTAGTGAGCTTTTAGCAGTTTTATTAACACAAACTTCCAAACATCCTGCAAAACCTGATTGAACCTGTACAGTGAAGGCAGGGGATTCTTGATGTAGCACTTGTCCAATTACCCTCCACTAGGATTCTACAGGGTGTTACAGAGAGAGGCATCCCAGAGGTCTTGAAAGGCTTGTGATACAGCTTGAAGCTTAGGTATTTTGGGTTGCTAAGTTTAAAAGCTACAGGCATGGTGAGAAAAGGACACTGTTTGCTATACAGCAGCCTCTCTCCCTTGACACTAAAATCTGTTACAGATCAACTCTGCACCCTATGATACATGGTAATAAACAAGATGAAAACAGCACCAGACTTAAGTTCAATCTTTCTGGGCTCCTATCAATGTTTATATATTTTATATCCCTTAAAAAGTTACTAATTCTTCAGTGAGTCAAGTCTAAATGGTTTCTTTCTGGAGATAGTTTCTTTTCCATTCATTTCTCTCTCAAAACTTTTGGTTCGCTACTCAATAATGTTGCTATTTTCCTCCATTAAATTGCTAGCACACATGGGTATTTTCAAAATTACTTAGTGTTTTTTCCCCTTATGTCCTGCAGTCAAATATAACATTTTTCTGAACAAATGTTCCCAAATGGAATTTTGATTATCAGATTTCCTTCTCTGCCTAAAAACATGTTCTCTTCCCTTGTTGTCTCTGATAATCAGGACAAATATTACTTCACTATAGACTGATCACTTATGTTTATGACTTGTGATTAGTTCCTTCAATGTGATACTAGCACCTCTTCTCAACATGCCCTATTATTGCTTATGCAGTACTGGACATGACTTTTAGGAGAGCTTTTCCACTGCCATTTGAGAGCAAATGTCATTCTTCTGCCTTTAAACTTTCATATAATCTAGGAAACAATTTTTCCAAGTAACCATTTTAATGATCTTCCTCCACTCCTATGCTATTTCTGTGTAGCTACTGAACTTTCCTTTAGCAATATATATACTTTGATGCTTTTGAAGTCATGACTTTCACCCTTTTTTCAGAACTGAAAAGATGCTTACTGAGCTCAGGGTCCCTCTAAATGGTACAACCTTTGGATCTGCTTCATTTCCCAATAGAAGTTCTTCAGCTACAACTAAATCCAGGTTTAGTTTTATGTTTCCCAATACGGAATTACAAAAGAACAACTGAAGAAAACAAGCCAATACTATTTTAGCATACTGAACTACTTTCTCTCAGATGTAAAGTTTGTTTTTTGAATGTTTTCTGTTTGATCCATGAATGTAACTAAATCTTAGAGTGCCTTGAACTGCCACTCTTGAATCACTTTACAACTCAGCGATGTGGTTTTCGTCATAGTTTGTCTTCAAAAATCTCACATGAGGGTACATGAGATCATATCTCTAGACCACTTGATCCTAAAATACCATCTGGAACAGCATTTTCTACAGTTTCTATCTTGTAATAATCTTTCTGTGATTAATTTTCACTTCAGTATTTTAGTCTAGTAAAATATTTTTCTTGTTTGTAATCATCCTTTGGCCTAGCAATTCTAGAATATTTCATGTATATATTGATGGCAGACTGCAATAAATCTGAAGTGGATCGATTTTTACTTTCAATAGCTTGCAGTGACTCAGGTTTGTGTTTTTTCATCTCAGCTCTCTTCACTTTTGCTGCAGATACATTGGCTGATTCAGTCTGCAATAAATTTATAAGCTTTCTTTTTCAGTTCCTAAGAAACTCTGTCTATCCCCAAACACCCCCACCTCCTAAATCTGCCTTTTGTTCCCCCTTCTGAATTATATACTGGGTTTCCTAGTTCAAATTAAATAATATGCGCTTCCCTGGCCACCTTTTCTCTACAAACTGATTGACTGTTCAAATTTTCCAGATACAGTGGACCAAATTTTTGGATGTCCCCCAACATCTTTTACAGTTTTACAGTTTCATCTTCCTCTAATTTTCATCTGTGATTCACCTGGTGAGAGGCACAGAGGCTGCTGCTCCTCAGCAGCACCTTTTGAATCATCATCTACCTGAGAATTTCTGTCACCACCAGATGGGTTCATCTTGGGATTATCATTAATTTTCACTAATTAAAAAAGCCTCTATTTTAACAGGATCAAAATCTTTTGCACAAATTATCACTCAGCTCTGGTGTAGTGAAAAGATTATGTAAGAGCAAACAAAATTTACAGACACATAAAAAGTAGTGCCTTGGCAAAACCTAGGCTTTGGAGATTACTAACAAGGGAGACAATGTTAATTAATAAAGAAGGATAAATTAATTATTAACATAGTCTTAGAGAAACAAGACCAAAGAGGGTCGTTAACAGAGAATATTCCAAAGAAGAATCAGTATAAAAAGGTATCAAAATACAGGGTGAGATGGCAAGGTCAGTAGTACTTTTACCGGTGGCAGTAGGCTCATCGGTAGGTTCAATTGCGATGGCAATCGGGACCATGGAGTAACAAGGCTTCTCCTCTGTTGCATCAGTCTGTGAGCACGTGTAGATGAGAATGCCAGGCTTCTTCCTCCATAAATCTGCTCCTGCCCTCTGCTGTACAACACAGGTCCTGCAATGACCGCCTTGCCTTCTGTTGGAGGCAGACATCCGTGTTCCCCATGGCTGAGAGACTAGTCCCACTCATCAGACAGAGTAGACTCAAACACACTGGCAAACTTGTGGGGGCCTGAAGCTGAATGATCTCTGCCTCAGAAATGCAAACTGAGGAACAGAGCTTACATACACTGAAAGGTAGCAGCAACTGTGTGAGTTAAGGCCTGGGAGGTGTCTGTTTGGCTCTCAGAGTAGGATTTAGAAAACACAAAGACTGGCATATTGAAAGGGCATATTAAGGCCTCAGTGAGGGAAAATATGGCTACAGGGAACATCTCTGAGGGATCCAGCAAGAGCACACAGAGGGTATCAAGTGACCAGCAGCAAGCAGCCACATGTAGGCAGCTTATAAATTACAATAACGTAACAGAGGAGGAAAATCCACCGTGGTAGAAGAGGTAGAAGAAATACATTTCTTCTACACACAAGGTAGAAGAAATAAAAAGAACAAGGAATGACACACAGGCAGTGGTGACAGAAGAAAACTCAGCCGTTTTGCTGGGCAGGGGCAGCTGGGGGCATCACAGGTTGGTTCACTTAAGGGGCCCCACCACAAAACTCTGTACTGGCCAGCTGGGAGGAAGGAGGCGAGTTGCTGGGGACAGCAGGGAGAAGCACACCCATGGCTTTGAGAGGAGGCCTGCACTATACAAGTGAGAAAGAAACATAATGCTTACATGTTTTCTGGCATGAAAAATAATAAACACGTTATTAGAGAGGCCAAATCTGGAGTACCATGTCCAGTTCCGGACTCCTCAGTACAGAAAGACAAGGAACTACTGGAGAGGGTCCAGCCACACAAATACAATTGCTGGGGCATCTCTCTTATGAGTGGGAGCTGGGCCTGTTTAGTCTAGAGAAGACTAAGAAGGGATCTTGTCAATAAATGTAAATATCTTAAAGGCAGGTGTCAAGAGGATGGTGCCAGACTTTTCAGTCATGTGCAGTGACATGACGAGGAGCAATGGCTGTAAGTTAAAACACAAGAAATTCCACCTCAACATGAAGTATAACTTCTTTATGTTGAGGGTGGCCAAGCACTGGAATCACCTACCCAGGGAGGTTGTGGACCGTCTCTCTCTGCAACTGTTCAAAACCCATCTAGGTATGTTCCTATGCTACCTGCTCTGGGTGACCCTTGACTTAGCAGTGGTGTTGGGCTGGATGATCTCCAGAAGTCCCTTCCAACTTCAATGGCTCTGTGTTTCTGTGATGCCAGACCATGGATGTCACACCTGTTTTGGGAAGTTTCCCTGGCAAGACTGCAGGTAGCAGGGTGGGTAAGAGAGCAGCAAAGTGAGTAAGGCATGGTAATGTGAGGCATGGTGAGGGGAGGCATGGCGAGTGCTGGGTCCTGCCCTTTGTGCTCAACAACCCCAGGCAGCTCCACAGGCTGGGGCAGAGTGTCTGGAAAGCTGCCCACAGGAAAAGGAGCTGGGGGTGCTGGTGACAGCAGCTGGGCATGAGCCAGCAGTGCCCAGGTGGCCAAGAAGGCCAATGGCACCCTGGCCTGTACCAGCACTAGTGTGGGCAGCAGGACCAGGACAGGGATTGACACCCTGTACTTGGCACCACTGAAACCACACCTCCAGTGCTGTGTCCAGTCCTTGGCCCCTCACTAGGAGGAGGACATTGAGGTCCTGGCAGAATACCAGAGGTGGCCAACAAAGCTGGTAAAGGGTTTGGAGCAGAAGTCCTATGAGGACCAGCTGAGGGAACTGGAGCTGTTTAACCTGGAGGAGACTGAGGGGTGACCTTACACACTCTCTACAGCTATCTGAAAGGAGGTGCAGCAAGGGGAGGGCCGGCAACTAGCCAGAAGGATAAGGGGACACATTACTAAGCTGCACCAGGAGAGCTTTAGGTTCGACATCGGGAGGAATTTCTTGACAGAAAGGGTGACAAGATATTGGAAAGAGCTCCGCAGGGAGATGCTAGAGTCACTATCCCTAAAATTGTCTAAGGACAGACTGGCCGTGGCCCTGGGTGCCATGGTGTGGTTGACACGGTGACACGCTGGACTCCATAACGCCCCAGGTCTTTCCCAACACAACCGATCCCGGGATTCCGGGCCCCGCCCGAGGGCCGTGGGGCGCCCCCTGCTGGCTGCGGCGCGGCGCAGGCGCGGCCCGAGGCGCAGGTCCTTCCTTCCGGCCGCCATCTCGCTGCGCCCGCGTGCGGATCCCGGCCCCGCGTCCTGCCCGCCGCCTCCAGCCCCGGTCCGCGCCCCGCCGCTCGCCGAGGTACCGCGGGGGCGGCGGGGGGCGGCCGGGAGGGGAGCGTGACTCGGCCGGGGGCGGGGGCGGTGGTGGTTTGCAGGAAGGGACAGCGGTTACGGGCTGGGCCTGAAGGGAGGCTGGACTGGGCTGGGCGGCTCTGCCCGCGATCTGAGACCGTTCCCGGCCCTGTGGCGGGGCTGCCCCGTGCCTCGGAGGACGTGTGGTGAGGGGCGGCTGTAGAGACCCCTGTGTCCTCTTTCCCGACCTGTGTTCCCACACACCCGCCTGCTCCGGGCGCTTTTGTTGTTTCCGCAGATGAAGGAGACCATCATGAACCAGGAGAAGCTGGCCAAGCTGCAGGCCCAAGTGCGCATCGGTGGCAAGGTAGGAGCCGCCTCCCCGCTCTGCTATGGGGATTGCATGTCCCTGCCCGCATATCTGGCCTGGCACAAGGGGTCGTGGAGACGGGTGTGGGGAGCAGTCCTGAATGCTCTCAGGTTCGCTGGACTCTCTTCAAGGGAAGCTGTGCTCCTCCACGGCCCTCTGAAGTCACTTTTGTAGTAGCTGAATCTCCAGCTGCTTCTCTCTGTGTATGTTACATTACAGCAGACTTAATATTCTGTATTAGGGTGAATGGGAACCCTATCATCAGCAACATCTAGGGCAAGGTACTGCAGCTGGGTCAGGGCAACCTCTGGTATCAACACAGGCTGGGGATAAAGAGATGGAGAGCAGCCCTGCCCAGAAGGATTTGGTGTTGTAGGATAAGAGGCTGGATATGTCTCATCCGTGGCACTTCCAGCACAGAGAGCCAAACGTGTCCTGGGCTGCACCCAGAGCAGCGTGGGCAGCAGGGCCAGGGAGGGGATTCTGCCCCTCTGCTCTGCTCTGCTGAGACCCCACCTGCAGGGCTGCATCAGCTCTGGGGGCACAGCACAGGGAGGACAGGGAGATGTTGGAGCAAGTCTAGAGAAGGGACAGCAAGATGATTGGAGGTCTGGAGCTCCTCTCCTGTCAGAACAGTTTGAGAGAATTGGGACTGGTCAGCCTCCAAAAGAGGAGGCATTGGGGTAACCTTACTGTGGTCTCCTAGTACTTGAAGGGTGCCTACAGGAAAGACACATCAAGACTATTTACAAGAGCACCTAGTGGCGACAAGGGGAAACAGGTTTTAACTTGAAGTAGGTTTACATTGGATATTAGGAAAAAATTCTTTACTGTGAGGCTGGTCAGGCACTGGAACAGGTTGCCCAGAGAAGCTGTGGGTGCTGCATCCCTGGGAGTGTTAAGGTCTAGATTGGATGGGACTCTGAGTAACCTGGTGTAGTTCGAGGTACCCATGGCAGGAGGGTTGGAACTAGATAGCTGTTGTAGTCCTGTTCCATTATAGTTGTATGGGCTGTTTCAGAAAATATATGGAATTTGAAGTGAGTATACCTTACAGCAGGTGGGGTTGGGTATAGTTTTCATAACAGGTCATAGAGAGTTATGTTGTCAACTTGTCAGAAATACTGAGGATGCTCAAGGCAGTTTTTTGTCTTTCCGCACAAAGTTGGAAATTCTACGCTTGTCATACTTCTGTAGTTGCAGACTAACATAACCAAAACAACTACTTAATTTTTTACATCTGAATATATATGTTTGTATTGTGTGTTTACTTATGATCTGAGAAAAGTATGTTTAATATAGTCATGTGACAGCAAACGTTTTAATTATGGTGTCGGTCTTAATTCAGGAATTTGTCAGGAATCTTTCATACCTGACGGAGTATACACAGTGTTCTAGATCACAAATTATTCTCCAGAACTCTTGCTGACAGAGTTTCCAGGAGCTTTCATTCCAGTGTTACTTTTTTTCTTTTCTTTTTGCCAATTGCTGTTGATTTAGGCAGCCTTAAAACAGTTTATGTAGTAATTAACTGCCATGGTAATTGTTGCATATTCTTGTTCCATGTTAATAGTTAATTAGAGAACTCCTGTATTGTATTGCTGTTTGTATGCATACGAACCATTGTGTATTTATTGACTATAGAGGCTTTTAATGTCCATCATGTGAGAGCATGCATTCAGATTACAGTTCCTGCAGCTCACTGGTCAACATAGAGCTTTTAGAGACATTAAGCAAAGCTCAGAATGGTAATTTAGTTTTAAAATTGGCCTGTGAAATAGTTGGAATGCCTGAACTTGCCTTTTTTTAAATAATGTGAAATTATTCCTTGGAGTTTCATGGCATTGTTGCCGTGTAAGTGGAGATGGATGTGGAGGAAGTATATATCCCTTGATCAAGATGTCATATTCTGAAATTTACTGAGAATTCTTTTGTCCAGAGGAACTTAGCATATACCTTATCTAGCTCTGTTCTTGGGTAGACAAGGCACTAAAATAAAGCATTTCTGTTACTTTCAGTAGTTTCCAAACCATTGTGTATACTAACCTGACAGTAGCAGGGTGTGAATATCAAGTTTTCTAGACAAAAACCTGAATGTTCAAATGGTAGTGTTCCGAATGTTAGTTTCATATGAATTTGTCACTAGTGTTCCTCATTGTTGGTAACAGAATTAATGTTAGAATTGTTAGTGTCCAGCCAACTTTCAAACGTCTGAGAGTAAACTGAAAAGGAATTGCAGCTGTTTGTACAGCTAGGCAGCAACACATTTTCTTATTATTCACATGTGGTAAATAAGCAGCTGGAATGGGAGTACTTAGATTACTAGTTACATTACTGTCAAAAAGTAGCTTAGTTTCACTTACTTATATTTTATATCAGATTTTCCTGAATGCTGGTGCAAACAATTAGAGAATGACTTTCTCTGCTTTTTTTCATAGAAATAGGTACCTTCTAATGTGGGACATTTACTTCCCTGGAGAACTGAAAGGCTCTGGGTCTTTAGGACAACTTAACCTTTGCTTGTTTGGTTTCTAAACAGGCATGGTCGAGAAGACTAGAGATATTTTTTAATATAAATATATTTCAAATATATAAGTCATCTTCAAATATATATGTCCATTCTTCAAATATATAAGCCCATCAGATGAGAGATAGTTATTTAGAATAAAAATGTAGTATTTTGACTTTTCTTATATTCATTTGTTAGTGATGTGTTCATACGTTTATGGCATCTGACTATTACCAAATTTGGCTATAATTTAAGGAAATTAATCTAAGAAAAACTAATAACTTTCAGAAATTGCTTAAAACTGTTCATTCTTCGGTTTTATGGCTGGATAAATTTGCAACTTCCCTTTTTTAAGATGCTGCAGTAAACCATGGAATTTGTGGGACAAGTATTGTTGGTTGGCATTGCTTCCTAAAACCTCATGCTTCTCCCACATATGCAAATCTTGCCTTAGTGCAAGAGAAAGACTGCTGCAGTGCAGTTAGACAGCAGGACTGCATACAGAAACATAGGAGCAGTATTTTAGGTTTATTTGTAGATATTGTAAAGTAGTTATACAGCCATTAGGAGTAGAGTTTGTGAAAACTACTGAAGTTCTACCTTGTAATTTTTTTTTTTTTTCTGCAAAGGGTACTGCCCGCAGAAAGAAGAAGGTTGTTCACAGAACAGCTACAGCAGATGATAAAAAACTTCAGTTTTCATTGAAGAAACTGGGCGTCAACAATATTTCTGGAATTGAAGAGGTAATTGCTTCAAAGGAAAAAAACCCAATTTCTGTGTATAATTAGAAAATGTATTAAAATTAATTTTCTGGTAAGTAACATACATTTTTATAAATTATTGATGGGTCTTCCTGGACCTGTAAGAACTTTGATTTCCTGTTGAGTTGAAAAATCCTGTTAGACTGCTTCAAAGACTGGATTTTTTTTTTTTTTCTTGCAGGTAAACATGTTTACCAATCAAGGAACAGTCATTCACTTCAATAACCCAAAAGTTCAGGCATCTCTGGCTGCTAACACTTTCACTATCACCGGCCATGCTGAGACAAAGCAGCTGACAGAAATGCTGCCTAGCATCCTAAACCAGCTTGGAGCTGACAGTCTGACCAGCCTCAGGAGATTGGCAGAAGCCCTACCCAAGCAATGTAGGTTGAAACTTGACTGAGTGTCATGTTGGCAGCTGACATGAGGCTTATTTCTGCAGCAGCAGTGATGTTCTGTGCATTCTTGTTGTCTGCAAGCATGTTATAAAATTCTTACAAAGAAATCAAATTCTTTAAAATCAGTTTTATTTATAGCTCAAATCCAATGATAAGTATGACTCAGCAAAGTAGAAGTCACCTATTAGTGTGTCTTTTAGCTGGTTAGCCTGGGAAAACTGTAGCTGGACTTGATTTTCTGGTAGTTTCCTTCTTGTGACTGATGTATTTTGACATATCTTTATTAAATTTGGGTGGATTAATTACTCTCTAAGTATTAGGCTTTAAAGAAAGATAAGTTTGAGTGTATGTCTTGACACTTCAAATGGAAATGTAAGTAATGGGGAAAGGGGCATAACAGATACCTTGAAGTTGCTTTTCTCCCTCACAGGTGTGGTTAACGTATTTGTCCATGGGCTTTTTGATAACTAGGGAGGAATTACAGGGTATTGAAAGGAGGTACATTTTAATTTCAGTATGTGTAGAACAATGTAGAGAACAGGGCTGATACGAGCATTAAGCTAGATACACCAACTTCCTATTCCGTACTTAAAATAGTAAAAAAGTATGAATGTTTGTTCTTTCTAAAACTGGGAAAAGGAGAGGAGGGACTTAAATATGTAGTGTTTGAAAAGGGTGCTGCTGCTGTAGGGTGAGAATTAGGTGTGAAAGTCTGGTTGATGCTAGGAACATTCCTTGTGTCCTGTGTGTACAGTCTTCCTACTTTCTGAAATATCTTAATCCCATTCCTTTAAAGATACAGAACAGCCTAAAGATGGAAAAAATTAGATAATACCATTATTTATTTATTTATATTATTAATACCATAAACGGCCAGTTTTTGGCCGTTCTAACTTGATTGGTTTTTTTCTTCTGTTTTGTTGCCAACAAAGCAGCCTCTGTTTGCATTCCTAAAATTGATGGTACCCTCCTGTCAACTTACTGTAATGAAAAGATTTTTGCTAGACTTAGTCTTCAAGATGTGGGGTGAAGTATTCTTCATCATGGTCCTTAAATCCTTTCTTCTAATGTGTGACTGTGACTTTCTTGTGATAGTAATAGGGCTTGAAAGAAAAAAGTGTTTAAAGGATTTAGAGTGATTGCTAAGTTCTGTATTGTGATAACAATGAGAAGCTAATTATAAGAGGATGTGCATTGTGGAGTTTTAGAAGGAGGGAAACTTGTTTAAAGGGATTACTTTTTAGGTTCTAGTAAATAGCTGTTTTGTGCAACTAAGAGTCGATGCTAGACTAGTTGCACAAAACTTTCTATGCATCTGTGATGATTGCAGGTGTTAACGTAAACTTGGACTGGTGTTGGGGATGAGAGAGAATGCAGGTAATTAGGTGAAATAACTTGGTTTGCTTCTCAAATCTTGTTTTTAACCTTAAGATGCATTTAAACTTCAACAAATTTCTGCTGCTTAAAAAACCAAATGGTTGATGATGTCCTTGCCCCAAGCCTTTCAAAACAGTTTATTCATTAGTTCTGATTCTCTAGAAATGAATGTACGGGTCTAGTAAGAACCCATCTTATACCTCATGCTTTTGTTAAAAACTGAGAAGGATTAATTGGAATAAAGCTGAGGTAGTAGAGCGTAAGAGACAGCTTGACAGTATACTGAAGAAAAGTGATAGAGTAGTGGCACGGGCATCCAGACACTTGAGATGTCAGTTCTTAGCATTATACTTCTGTGGGTGCTCACTGGTCTGCTACAATGGAGATGGTAAAGTCTCACAACCTCTATCAAATGCAACAGGAATGGTTAAAGAAATTCCTGAGTCAGCAAACGTGGACCAGAACACTAGGTCACCTCAACCACCTAAGGTGTGTAAAATTCTGTGTCCAGTTCCATATTCCTCTGACTTTGCCAGGGAACACTAATAGGTTTTAAGTACTTCTGGTTGTATCTAGAACTTCACTGTTCTGTTCGCTAGAACGGTGTGCCTGCAACTTCACAATTACACCTCACCTTTTTTGGATGTGTAGGATAATAAGATCCTTTCTGTTCCTTAAAACTTGATGATGTAAAATTTAATGTGGCTGTCCATAAACTAACCTACTTTTAGGAAAAACTAGTGAAATCAATCTTCACTTGTATTTGGAAATAACTGTTGTGCAGGGCACTCAGTATACCTAGATGCAAGCTGTTGACTAGTATGCTGTTTAGTGTGCATCTTCTAATTTCACCACTGGGCTGTTGGAGCATTATCAGTAACAAAAGAAATGTGAACTTGCTACATTAGATAAGGATTTTTATTTACAGAACTTACTCTCTTTATTTACTCTATTATCCAGAGTCTTTGATAATGTTTTCAAAAACACAAAGCTAAACAATAAATCAAAATGCCTATGATGATTTTGAATTAAAATCATCTTTTGAACTACTTGCTCTTGCAGCTGTGGATGGAAAAGCACCACTTGCTACTGGTGAAGATGATGATGATGAAGTCCCAGGTAAGTACAAACATGCAATAAAGGAAAAGGAAGTGAATTTTGCTAAGAGATCTTACACATAGCATAGGATCAGACGAGGGATAGTAAGAGTGTTGCCTAGTCACGCTGTCACAGAATTTCTGTGGGCAGATTGTTTCATTAATTTCAGGTACCATGAGAGACTTTGCAGTTTGAGCTAGTATTTTGGTCCTATGTTGAGGTGATAGCAATGACTAAGATAATTATTTAATATTCCATAAGAAATTACCTTGTCAGAGTCACTGCTCAGTTGCTATAGTGAAGTTAAATGCTTTTGGAATTGGGCTTTATAATGAACCATCCAAATTTTCCTTAGTTGAGCAAGGAGGATGAACCTTGAAGCTCTTAAAAATTATTTCTTCTGTATTAGACAAGCTGAAAGTTTTTATGGTGTGAAAACTTGGTATGAAATAGGACTTAGGAAAAAAATTAGAACCCAAAATGTTTGACAAAGGGGAAGTGGGTCAAACTTTAATTCCAACAATCTTTTTCTAGATCTTGTTGAAAACTTCGATGAAGCTTCGAAGAATGAGGCAAACTGAACTGTCACCTCCTGAATAAAATTAAAACTTGAAAAAGCTACACGGAGCTGCTATTTTATATTTTGACTGCCTTGATTTCATTTCCTGATGAGATCTCGAGATCTGTGATATTTGGAAACTCCTTGAATCTACAGCTCCTTAGTTACTGCTTGTACACAATATTATTTTTGTGGCCCGATTGAACAAACCTATGCTTTGAAATAAGTCAGATTGCTAACAAATTTCTGCCTAGACACATTTTTTGAGTAACTTGTATACAAGCAAACACTCACCTTTAATGAACTTTGGCATACAATAAAAATATAAAATAAAGTTTCTGGTGTGACTTTTTGTCAGAAAATCAGGGACAAAAATGTTAAACAATCTTTAAGGTTGTGCTTTCCTGCAGAGCATCTTTCCTTTTGCAGTGTTAAAAAAAGGAAGACTCCTGAAAAGAAACTTTCTGTGCATAATGAAACCTTTTGGACTTAATTGGTGAATTTCTGTTATTGCAGGTTAGAGCTTGGTAGGCTGTAAGTCACTTTGTAACCTACTGAATTTAAGAAATAGAATTGTATTTTAGCAACAGTTAAGGGTGGCTTAATATGACACAAAATATACAAGTTGAAGAATCTGTACTTGCCAACTGCTTACGGCTTTGGGGAGCTACATGTGAGTGTTAAATTTTTATCTTCAGTGAGTGTTTAATAGGTATTTACATACCATGACTGTTTATTGGGTTAAACAATAAATCACCATTTTAATTTTACTTACCTGAAACCATCAGTTATATGGGGGGAATGAAGTACAGAAAGGGGGAAAAGCATTAATGGACTTGATAGTGGCTCTTAACTAAGTCTGTATTTACCAGCTTCAGATCTATTAACTAACAATTTGAATGTTTGAGGAATGTATTGTTTTTATTGTTTTTTGGATTTTTTGCTGTGTTTCAGAGAAAAAGATAACTTCTTAGGGCACAAGGAAGAAATTTTTGATTCCATTCTGACCTCTGTATAGCTGGAGTTTCCAGGGTTGAGAGCTAAATTTCATCATGTTTGTGAGTCATTGATATTAATGATAGATCAGAACACTTGCATAACAGAAGGTAAGCTAGGACAGAAGAGCACCCAGGTACCAGCCTTCTAAGGTTGTTTCTAGAGCAGATAATTCAGGAACTGTTGATTTACTGTGACTTACTGAGGATAAAATTCAGGGCAAGGTTTGCTATAGCCATAGAAAAGCTCTTGGTGTGCTTGGATAAGGGTGGGTCTGTGTCTTGACTTGCCAGGCGTGTTTGTCATGATGTACATTGGGAAATAGTGGAGGAACTTGTTCAAGCACTAAAACTACTGTGGTTAGAGGTAAGACAGCTGACTAATGTTAGCATGACATGGCTGAAGTCTGGTGCAAGAACTTTGAGTAACAATTTTAGAGTGCTTGTCTTGGTTTACAAGTACTTTTAACAGTGAACTGTATTTGCAGCATGGAATTAGCTAAAAGAGTGCATTCATTGAATTGTTGCAGTAAGGTAGAAAAACTAGGCCTGTGTGAATTTGACTTTTGAAATGAAGATGGTAAATGTAATTACCATGTGTAAGTGAAAAAAACCAAAATCTGCAGAGTAGCTTGCCAGATTTCCTGTGACCTGTTGAATAAATAAATGATATTCTGGGTTTTGATCAATCTGTTTTGTGATTCAGATATGCTAGTGCACATAAATACTTGCTTTAAGCCACTGTAGTCCTTATGAAATACTTTGTGCTGGTTTCTGTCTTAAAAAATAACTTCAGACCTTGCTTGGATGTTTTAGACATTGTTTTCAATGTCCTTTTCCCCTCTAACAGACACACATTTGGTATTCTTTTTAAAAGTAAGATCCTTTCTTTTTAAAAGTAAGATCCTTACTAAAGCAGAGTCTTTGAAGAGCAAAGTAAGGCTAATTAGTGATAAACAGCCTTGTGACATGGCTGTGGAAGTCTTTGTACAAGGTATGCTTCCAGTACACTCCCTATCAGGAAATACTGGCATAATTCGCATCTTCAGACTCAGACTGAGGACAAAGGTATGAGCAAAATATGTTCTTGACTACAGCAGAGTCTAAATGGAGGTATCTATCTGGTTATATCCAAGGTTGTATTATTCTTCATGTTTAACTTAGTGTTCAATACTGGACTCAGTGGTGTGATTTTTCTCTTGGTAAGGAGTTTGGTTATGGTTTTCCTAATCTGTCATTAATTGCTAGAAACTGAGAGTTGTGCTGATGTTTCTCATCAGGCTGAACTTCTATATAACCATACTGTAATTATGCTGTTACGGATTCATATCTCTAGTTTTATTGAAGGAAAATGGCTCTCCATTTCAAATATTTTGGACAATGGAGAAATAAAAACAGATGCCTGTGTTTCTACTGAGCTTTTTATTTTTAAAAGGCTACGGGAATGTTCAGGTTCTGTCACATTAAGTTCTGAAATAGCTTAACTCAATGCAGTGGTGGGTTCTAGTGAGGTTTTTTCATAATGTTTGGAACAGATTTTTGGAAATATTTTCATAATTGTTAATCTTATGCTTTAAGGGCTTTGCAATCTTTTAATTAAATAAATAATTAAATCTAATATAAAAATATAAAAGCCCAAACAACAGAACCCTTTTGGGAGATGGTGAAGCTGTGTGTTTTATTAAGCTTCTAACTATGGTTTTAAATTAATACTGGTTTTAAAGCTCTGAAAGCCACCTTGCTTTATTATTACATGCTAGTTATTATTACTAAAGTCTTGTGAATCTGTGGTTGTGTCTCTTAGGAAAAGTAATAATTGAGAATTTCACATAATTTGTTGCACACATGTTGTGCACAGGGAAGAACATTTGGTGTAAAATGTTCACAGTTCAGTACTTCAGATGTGAAAATCAATGCTTGTGTTTGCCTGGTGTCTGGGGAAAGTTAAGTGTAGTTGAAGTTTTGTGCTGATACTGTGTTCTGTGGGTGAAACATCATACAGAAGATTTACTTTTCCTCAAGTTGTGTGCTGTATCTGCTGAAAACAGAAATGTTTAATGGTATGGTTGGAATAACAAGTTATTTTCTCCTGTAAATGTGGGAATAGATTAGAACAAGTTAGTAAACTGGAGACTTAATGTTCAACAGAGATACAGGGAAGTCCATGTTGGTGATGACTAGATTACAGCCTTAAGTGACTGGCAAGGTGATGGTGTATGTAAAGAGAGATTTCTAAGCTATGTATTTTAAAATATTAATTAATAAGTACTCAACTCATGTCTTACAGTTAACTAATACATGCGATGTGATTTCTGATATTTCTGAGCTGTTCTTTCTTCCTATTCTAGCATTTCAGCCATATCTGTTAGAGTTGCTGAAAATATTTTCTACTGGATATGAAAGTTGTAAGATCCTGACCAGTAACAGGTTGGACTCTGAGAGGAAGTCTTGTTTTACAAAAAAATGGAGTTTACAGAGCAGCTGAGACAAGTTTATTTAGCTTCAGTGAATTGTCTGTAGCATGAGGGAGTACCACAATTAGTTTGACTGTGAGTTGAACTCAGTAGCTGTGAAGATGGATGAATATGGAGTGAAGAGTGGATGTCTGTGGAAGCTCTGAGAATCAGCAGTATAACGGTTTCTGTGTATTCTAATTGACTTTAAGCTGTGGTTTCTTGGTAACATGGTACCTACAATCTCATATGAAAGTTTTAACTGCTCTGCTAATGTTCTTTCTTCCTGCATGGATTATCATTATAAAGTAATGTTATTGAATAGAAGGAGGACATTTTATGTAATACCTTTACTGTACTGTCTTGCTGTAATCTGTTTTTTTTTCAAAGAGATTTAACAGATGTAACTTAACATTATCTTTACATTGCACCTAAGGTGTCGTGGTAGTGATAAGAAAAAAGCCATTCTGACAATGTTTGTGTAATGCAAGGATTTACTTTAACAGATGGTTACAGCCCAATGTTTTGCATTTCTAGTGAATCCAAACACCACAATTGTTGACCAATTAGTGTTGTAATGGTATAGATACTAATGATTATAGCCTGTGTCTATAACTTCTTACATGGGTGCAAGGCAGAATTCTAGTTGACCTTGCTGCTATTCAGATTGGTTGAAAGTCAGTTTGATCATGCGAAAATTTTTGGCTGTGATACCAAATAACATGTCTCACACATGGATTTGATGTGCACTCCAGGATGCCAGCAGATAAACGTGGAAGTATCTGGGGCACTTGAGATCCTTATTCTGGACTTCTGTTTTTATTTTTTTTTCCCTTTCTGGGGAAATGTAGTAATGGATTATATCCTATTCCAAATGTTTAGGACACACATGAAGTCAAGTTAACAATTCTTGACATCATCTATGTGAGTTGTCCCTGCATTAATAATGTCAATAAGACTTATGCTGTCTCAAAAATTTAGGCCTTGCACACCTGATCAGTATCCTTCTTCACAGCTGACATATGACATGTGGCAAGTATTTGCACCTGCATGTTATCACTGAGTTTAAAATGATGCAGTAAGATTAGGCAAGTTTTGAAGTTGTTGAAGATATCGACTGAAATGGAGGGAGCTGTGGGCTTAAGCTGCTGCTCCAGGAACTGTCACTAGTCCTGCTGTTCTTTCCTGTTATTTCCAGTAACTGCATCAGGCAAATGCAGATGTAACTGAGTATGACTAGACAGTCAGATCTCTCAACAGTAGCATCTTGTGAGCTGATATTTTGTGATGGATTTCTAATAACTGTAAGCAAGATTACTGCCACCTTTATCAACCCAACTGAGATGTAGGAGGGATTCGTGCATTCTTTTGCCTGTAAAAAGATAGATAGTAGGATGGTTGGGGGTGCCAAAATCTATGCTTGTGTGACACTGGTGTTTGACATTACATCTGTGGTATTGCATAGATAACTGTCACTGGTAATCACAGTAGAGTAGAATGGGGTTAAAATATATGGGGTTATGGGTAGCTTCCTTGTCTGTTCAGTTTTGTTGCCTCTGCAGAACTCGGAGGAGTTAAAAGTGATTGTGCCTCATTAGAGCCACGTAGGTGAGTAACATAGCTAAGATGCACAGTGAGCAGACTTAAGTGGTTTGGAGCCATTTTTATTACACTTATGAATAACTGCATCTTAAAGACTTCTACATTTGTACTGAATTCTAACATTGTTTGGTTTCACCTGTACAGGTCAGTCGGCTCGTTTTGTTAAGAGTTGTGGCATTCATAAGCATGAGCCTTATGTAAACATATGTTGAGGGTAATGTGAATATAAGTGTTGTAGGATTCAAACCTCAACTAAAAATGAGATGAAGTAAAAAAATTGAACAATTGTGTCAGCAGAGGGGCAGGTTTATTGATTTGAGAGGTCCATTAAATAAGTTTTTGTTCCAGGGACAGTTGGTATTCAAAGCACTAGGGAGGAGTTAATTTGGCAGTTTATTTCTTTCCCCTCCCAGCTGCTTTGCACCAGTTAGTGTCAGGAATCAGTAGTTAGCACAGTTCTTTCTGGTTTAAGGAACCTTCTAAACAATGTGAAACCAGCATAGCCAGCTCATGTAGCTGGGGTTTGCCTGTAGCGTATGTTGGGGGCAACATTTGGATAAACAATTCCCATGTACATCTGCAGCATTTCATGCTCCAGTAATTACTACCCGGGGGTGACAATCTTTTAAGTTTTTTTGGGGGTTGGGGGTGGGGGGGATTTTACAGTGTAGAAGCTAGACTAGCTTACAGGTCTCAGGATTCACTGAGTCATCATCATCTACCAGCATACAAAATTCGGACTTGCTCAGATGTGACCTTGTTCACGCACACACTGGTGTCTAGGCTGACCTCTGTCAGGAGCCATATTCCAGGTGGGTTGTCATTCTGCTTTAGTGTGTCAGCCCCTGCATTTGTGCAACAGACCCTTTACTCACATTATATTTGTTCCTCATATTTTAGCATTGTCCTATTTTAATAATTTGTACCTTGAAAATAGGTGATTATTTATTTCAAAACCTGGTGTTGTTTTTATTCCTGATTATGTCCCACCTTGGCAAGTCTCTGGTTTCATCAGGATATACAGACAAACTATGTAAGCAGGCTGTAAATTAGATTCCAGTGGGGATGCAAGGCTTCAAGGATGCACCGGTACATTTTTCTGGGATGCTGTGGACCTTCTGGAAACTGTATTTTGTGTGAACAGAAAACCATAATGCTTCTAAACAAAAGCCTTTTTGGAGACAATGGTGATGTTGTTACGTCTGTGATCTTACCCTATATTTGGGATAGACATTATACAACAGTTGCAGAATAGATAAGCAAGCTATGTTTGTAATGCATTTTCAGAAACAATTGTGTTGAATCCCTTCGACTGTAACATTTAACACAGTCTAGGTGTAGCTTAGTTGCTACAAAACAGAGGTGGAAGGATCTGTGGGGTTTTGCTAAAGCTTGCCTATTTTTCCGTGGTGCTAGAAACCTCAATAAGTTCTGGCACCTCAAATGTGCCCACAGACTACATTCAGTGTCCTTTAGCTGACAATAGTACACAAGGTTGAGTGCAGCCATTGGATGGTATGATAGGTCCTCCTAAAATGCTTGGCAATGGTATATACTAGAACTGGTGTGAAAGTGATGCTGTTCTGTAAGCTTCATTTCCTGTTTATGAAATAGAAAAGCTGATGTGCTAGAAAATTTTGTAGGCTGTGAAAAGCATGTGATGTGATTGTATTTGCTATGCTTTGATTTCAGTGCTAAAAAAAGAGCATGTACAGTTGATTTACATAATGAATCAAAACAATATCTCCCACAATGCAGGTCAGGATTTTTTTTTTTTCCAGAGGATTATTCAAGGATTACGTAGGTTTATTCTTGCAGGAAAAGGATGAGCTGTACAGTTCAGTCCCACAACTGTAATCCACCTTGTTGCTGTGTCCAGTTTACATCTTCCTTTTTTATTGGGGTCTGCAACCTTCCCTGCTGATTTCTGTGTACATGGTTGGCCTCATCACTGCTCATCTGCAGAAGATGGACTGACATGCTTTTACAGTCCTGTATGCCTGGAGAGTTGCTAGCTTAATTTGGTGACAAATAACCCTCAACAGAAAGATCTATTCAGACGTCATTCCTAGGACTAGCCCCTAACAATATCTTTGATCTTTTAAAGTTCCAAGTGACTGGATTCCTAATTCACCCAGTTATACATTCATTGCCAGATGGAGCAGTGTACTTCCTGAAAGCATTATGTGCTGCACAGCAGGAGGTGCATGCAAGCGGAACTGCCATAACAATACTAATGATGATCATTCTAGTGATGGGCAGTGTCTGTACTCTGATTTATACTGTTGTAAAGGGAAAAAATCTTGTCCTCGATGTTGAGAAAAAACTACTGGAATGCTCCTAACATCAGCTTGCTAGTTAAAACTGCAGAACATATTTGAGTCTATATTGAGTAATTTGAGTCATTCAGTAAATGCAGTCTGTCTTTTTTTTCTTCTTTTTTTTTTTTTTTTTTCCTATCCCTTATTCCTTCCAGAGAATATGGAGTTATGTCTGGTTGATGCTAGGTGTAGGCTAGAGCTGTGAATGTGAACTGCTTAGCCAAAATAAGTCCCCTAGAATTAGGATAAACTTTCATGGTTGCTCTACTTCTGACATTTTTTGTCCCAGGTACTGTTAAATAAAACATTTGTGGAAGATAAGTAATAGTTCTTGCATTAGTTTACAGCTGTTTCCTCAGGCTGAACTAAGCATCATTACCAGGATTTAAAGAAGCAAGATTCAGGATTGCCTAAAAGTAGATTGTAGGACCAAGGCACAATGAAGTTGCTCTGGAAATGCGAAATTGTTGCATGCTGTAAGTAAAAGTTGTCGCATGTTGTTTCTCAGCTAAGAGTAAGGTTCAGTGGCTGATTATCATCTTGGAGTTGTGCAACATTATTTCTTACTGCAGGAATACCACTGGGTTAACAATTGCTGAGTTCTCTTGAGGGGAAAGTGTCATGGGGCACTTCCATCATGGCCCTGGGACAGAGTTTGCATCTAGTGCCGCAGTGGGGAGCCGAGATCATCTGGAGTGGATCATGTAAAAAGTGAAGAGCTGTGGCCTTGTCTTCCATCACTTGGCTCCCTGCTGTGGGCACCTGCTCCCTGTGTGGCATAAGGAGGTGTAGGATACAGAGGTTTGGGTTTTTTTTAATACCAAGGAAAAACCCACAGGAGGGCTGAAGGGAGATTATGCTCTACCCTGGGAAGGTCTGGCAGGAGGTTGCTGCTTTCTGTAACTGTCTCAAAAATACAAGTGGGGAATTCAAAGTACAAGACAGATGAACAAAGAAGGCAACAGAGTGGAACTAGTAACAGCCCCAGGGAAAACCAGAGCAGACAGGGAAGAGTGTTACAAAGTGCTCATCAAATTTACATGCAAATAGTAATGCTAACATTGTACATGATTAACCAGAATACCCTGCAAAGTCAAACGGGAATGAATAAGACAAAGACTTTGTGCGGCTCTGAAGCATTTGGCTGTTACTACTACATGAAACTGCTGGCAATCTGCTTTGTGAACAGAGTTCATGGCATCTGTGTTTACATGCTGCACATTGAATTTGGCAAAAAATAATTTAGTTAATCAGGAAAAGCAACTTATTATAGATAAATAGATCTTAGTACTCTGAAAGAGTGCATATTGTCATTCAAGTTCAAATGTAAAAGATGAACAATTACTGTAGGAGATTACATTGGCAAGAGCTTTTGGTAAAAAAGTTGGAGAAAACATGGAATTAAGATTCTGACTGCAGGATTTTCACACTCCTCTGGTCCTGTGACAAGGAAACACTGCTGCCTTTGGACCCATGGGGGTGGTTCAAAAGGTAAGTCTGCCTTAGTGTCTTCTCACTGCCATCAGAGGCTACAGAAATTCACTAGAACAAAACATAAGACTGACATTTCAAAACTCTAAGCCAATGCTGAAGTTCCCACCACTTACAATTTTTGTCACTATAAACAAAGAAAAATGAATACTAAGAAGTATTTATTTACACCAAGAGAAACAAAAATTGTGCCGTAGAGAAACACAAAGTACATGGAGCAAAGCATGCTGTTAATATTGCATAATCACCAGTGGTCTATGGTTTTTATGCAGGGATTTTTTTTTTTTTTTTTTTTTCTGTGAGTAAAGCTTTTTCTTTGCATAGTTTTTTGTTGGTATTTTTTTTCCTACTGTTTACTAACTCTTGACTAAGTTTTCCTCAGGGTGTCTGAATCATAGCTTATGAAACACTGCTGGTTGGTCCCTGCAAGGTCCTCAGAAGTGCCACAAACTTCAATTCGTGTTACTTTAGCAGCATAATGTTACATTGTAGAAAGGTTTTATGACGAAGGAAACAGCTTTTGAAATATTACCATCTTCACCTTTGTACTTGCTCTTGTGGGTGATGTTGTAATGACTATCTGATAATTGATTGAAATTCTGCATCAAAAATATGGAAGAAATTTGAATTGCATTGTCTTAATCTACATTCCTCTATTCCAATGTCTTCACATATAATTAAAAAATTAATTTTCTAGGATATGTTTTGAGGCAATAGTTAAGAAGTCAGTTCTATTTCCTATATATTATCTCTTTGCCGACTGAAATTCAAGGCAAAATACAGAGCAGATACTGAAGGTTCATTATTTAGAACAAGTACTTTCCTGTAACACAAATAATACAGGAAAAAGAAATTCTGCTCTTTAAGCATACTGATGCAGTTTTGTCAATGCATGAGATGTCTTGCAATTTAAGAAAAAATGGCTCAGGTTATGGTATCTGAAGGAAACACAATTTTCATTTTATCTGTGTTAATTTTTAACAAATGTGGAAGTTGAGCATTTGTTTTTACAAAGGACATTAAATCTCAGTATTTTTAATATGCAATTTTAAAGTAATTGCCACTGCATCTTATTTTACTTTAAAATTACTTACAAGAGACATATTTTTCTGGATTTTGCTTATGGAACGTTTTTTCTCTCTTGCTTCCAAGGCATGTCAGATTTGCTGTTTCTTTCACCTGATTTAATCATGCATGATGCAATAAAACTGGTGTAAAAGCTACAGGTGTCAAAGCCTGGGAGACAGAAAATGGAGCAAGGATTTTACCAACATCTGCAAGGTCAGTTACATTTTTTGCTTTACTTTCCCTAAGGTTGATTCCATTTAAGGTTTCAGCATCATGAAAGACATGCATCTTGCGCAACCTTTGAGAGGTTAATTCTGACCCAATGTACACCTTATATGTACCACAGATGTTTCAGTACACAGTCAGAGGGAAATTTAGCCGGAAATTCAGGTTTAATCCATGGATGTTTGGAATTTTTTTCTACATTTTCCCCTTTTGTATATTTAGTCACTTTGTTACTTCCAAGTTAGCATTTTTAATTCATTATTTCTCTGACTGAATCAGAACTTGGCTGGATTGTTCTCCAGCCTTGCAGTCCCTTTCATCAAAATCACAGTACATGTTCTTTAAATAGTACTCATTTTCCTTGTGTGCGGATTTATTTTCAAATAGAAAAAAATTAGCATAGTAGAGACACTATACAAGAAATACAGGAATTTGGAGGTTGGGCTGAATACCCATGGACTGGGGAAGAAAGGCAGTGATTATTGGTGTATGGATGTCAGTAGATGCCAGACATCTAGTGGACACAACGGAGAAATACTTGAAACCGTGAACGTTACATAGGGAAAAACCCTATGTACAGTTGGGGGAGTGCTGCCAAGAAGTCTCTTTCAAAAGCTTATCTGTTATTTGTGCAAGATTGTTATGTACCATCATTCACTGTAGCTTTGACTAAGTGCAGAAGTCCCAGAAAATCATTAACATTGTCTGAGCTTTTTGCAACTAATTTCAAAATCTTAATTGCTGTTTTGACTGAACAGCTACACTGGGACATCCCCAGCCTGGAGGACAAGAGACTGGAGAGCAGCCCTGCAAAAGATGTGAGGGTTTGGACTGGGGACAAGTTGAAAATGACCCAGCAGTGCCCTGGCAGCCAGGAGGGCCACCCCTGCCCTGGGGGCATCAGGGACAGCATGGCCAGTCAGGCAAGGGAGGGGATTGTCCTGCTGTGCTCTGAGCTGGGACAGCCTCACCTCCAGTGCTGGGGGCAGTTCTGGGTGCCTCAATAAAAAAGAGATATAAAATTATTGGGGAGTGTCCAGAGGAGGGCCATGAGGGTGGTGAAGGGCCTGGAGGGGAAGCTGAATGAGCAGCAGCTGAGCTCACTTGGTCTGTTCAGCCTGGAGGAGACTGAGGTGACATTACGACAGCCTACAGCTTCTTCATAAGAGGAAGTGGAGAGGCAGGCACTGATCTCCTCTCTGGTAACCAGAGTTTGGACATAAGGAGATGGAATGAAACTGCATCTGGGAAAGGTTCAGACTGAACATGGGAGAAAGGCTCTTTATTGAAAGGGTGGTTGGTCACTGAACAGGTTCGCAGGAGAATGGTCTTCAAGCTTGTCGGCATTCAGGAGCATCTGGATGATGCTTAGTCTGAGGTAGTCTGAGGTAGTCATAGAATATCTGAAGTTGGAAGGGACCCATAGGGATCTTCCTGCAAGGTGCAGGGAATGTGACTCAGTGATCTGTATGGTCTCTTTCAGCTTGAGATATTCTATGATCCAAATACTACAGTGACTGGAGTGCAGGAGGCTGTGGCTTTTCTTCCCCAGCTATCCCAGCTGATACCTTTCAGACAATGCATGGCAGAAGACTAAACATCAGTTTAACCAATGGACATCTAAGCTGCAACAATCAAGTCTTCTCACTGGATTCATTGTGGTAATACCTTTTTCTTATTTCTGTATTGTTGTTTTCCTTATTTATTTTCTTAATGGTACTTTTATGCTTTTGTGTTATTAGCATAGATAACAATAACCAAAATAGCTACATACCTCCTCTTCATTGCAACCAAATTGTTCTCAAACAACACTTCCCCCCATATATATAAACCCACCAATCGGTGTTTTTCACTCTAATGCACCCAAAAGGATCTGTCTGTTCATTATTCAAATCCCTATAAACTGTGTCCAGCACAGTTAATTCTCTCAGGTACTGGATACCTTTTTTGTTGGCATTCCACATTGCACCTACTTGGGTGCACTGCTGGATCATTCTTGACAGTACCTTTCCTTCATGCTTGACAGGAGTCGCCTCCAGGGTTGGAGTTTCTGTCCTCTTCCAAATCCTCTTGTCAGTGCCTACATCCCAGGGTCAGGGATCCCAGTTACCCAGCTTCATTACTGTCTGCTTTCACGTTGTGAGCTGCAATATCCCTGTATTGGACCAGGCAGGTCACCAGGGGCTCCCTGTCTGGTGGCTGAAATCCTCTTGTGTATCCCACACCTCATCCAGGGATGGAAATGGAGTGATTATCCTTGACCCTGCCTCTTCCTCCTATTGGGAGGACCCTGCTTCTTCCTCTGAACTGATTTGATCTTGGATTTTTTTCTTCTGTATAGGGACAACTGCTACTGTCCCTGAAACTGTGGGGAAAACCTGAAACTATCCAACAACATTTTTAATGATTATCCATCAAGGTATTATTTCTGGCCAGGATGTGCAACAGAAATCTTTTCATCCACACATAGCCTGGGTGTGCAGAGAAAATCATCCTATGACACATGAATTTTACCAGATTTTTCGCAAACTTTATACAGTCAAAAGCCATGATTCATTGGTTCAATTTGCATTGGTTCCAAGTTACATAGTTCTTAGTACGGATCTTTTTGCTAATTAGGTCCTCATTCTTATCTCTGCTTTCTCAGACTAGGTGTCTCTGACCGTGCCAGGGATGCTTTTTGGAGTACTGTTTATGGCCCTTGATGGCCATTGATGGCTCTTATCCTTAGTGTCTCTTCTGTGCTACTCCCAGTCTGTTGAGATGTTAAGCTTATTAGGCCTCACCTAGTGGGACAATGCCCTAAGACCAAACTTCAGTTCCCTTCCCCTGGGGCACAGGCAAACAAACATGACTAAAGTCATAACTAAAGTTATAAGATAAAAAAAAATAAATTTTTAAACTTGGTGTATTTTGCACACTACCAGCAGAGGTTGTGTCTCTGGTTCAGCTGCAGTTTGAGTGGCCATGGTGCCTGGTGGTCTGCCCTGAGCGTGTTGTTTAGGGCCAAGCAGTGTCCAGGAAACAGTAGCCAAAGCCCAACATGTTGCATTAACTTTATAAATAATTTGATGAGTGAAGGTATGGGTGTTAACGTCTTTGGAATGGGTCTTATGTCTGTACTAAATTCAAGGCAGCAGGTTTGTTGCAGAATTCGGACAGCTTGGCTCCTGAGACAGACAAGGGTCTACACAAGCCTGAACTTCTGAACCTTGGGGTAAAATGATAGGTTCAATGGAACATACGGGAATAGGCAGTTTGGGAAGGCTGTACCTTCCTAGTACCTCAGCCAATGGGGAAATAAAGAAGGAAACAGGTGGCCGGGAGTTTAGGATAAAAGGAGGCGCTTTTTTTCTCAAACACACAGGAAAAAAGTACCCTCGGGCATGTGCCCCAGAGGACTCTCTCCCTTTATTCGAATAAAGTTGAAGGACTCCTCTGTCTCCTTTTTGGACATAAACTTCTGGCATTTTTGCATTTTCCTGACACGGGTGAACTTCCCAACTACTGAAGCACAATAATCCTTCAAAAGCTGGCCCATTTTCTCCCACATTCCATGCCACTCATGACTATCTACCCTCAGGGCAGATGTCCGAATAACCTCCCTAGAAATATCTAAAGAGGACGTAGACCGAACTGAGGAGACTTGCCATACTTAGCAACAAGAACATGCTCTTCTTAACATCCAAAGTGAATTCAAAATTCTCAAAAGCTCTTGTAATAGTTAAAATAAGAGGAAAATCATCCTCTCCAGTTCCCCCTTGCCATATTGGATATGACTATTAAATGCAGTCCCAAAACGTAGTGCCTGAGATGAGGGTAGGAGAGCAACACTGAATAAACATCCCAAATGACCCTCACCTCCCTTGCTGTTATCACGCCACAAACTGATGTCACACAGTACAGCCACAGAACAATCCTGATCCCTCTCCCTCATCTGAAAAATAGCATCAGGAGGAGCACATACAGGAATATATAAAGGGTTAGACAACACCCACATCAAGAGACAAAGCAACGCTGTGACCAATGGCTCCCTACCAAATACAGCAAATGCTTACATCAAATTTGTTTCCAATCCCCTCTGGTTTTATCTGTAATCTCAATCCTTCCTAACCCTTAGTGGGCAAAACTGCTGTGTCTTAGGAATGGTACCACCCAGTTTAGTGCTCCTACCAAGACGTTTTAAACCACATTGCCACTTGTGAGCACTCCCTTTCTATTTTCCCCTGGGGTTAGAAGGAAAGGGGAATTCCAGGCAAAAAAGGTAAACATCACAGCTTGAGATAAGAAAAATTTACTGGAAACAACAATGAGGTAAGAAAACAAACATTAACAGCAATAATGTACAAAACCAGAGTGATTTACATGCAAAAATGCTCACTTGCAGAGCTCCACTGACCTGACTACAACCAGTCCACTCCGACTGGAAGGAACTCCTTCCTGGAAGGGACTTCGTCCTTCTCTTAGCAGTGAGGTGAGGTGATACAGAATAACCTCTGGGTCCTAGCCCCATCCTCACTATTGCAAAAATGAACCCTGTTCTGGCTCCAGCCAGGATATATATTAACCAGAGATCTCAAAAACTTCTCACGCAATGTACATTTTGGTATTATTAACAATACAGATACCTATCTTCTGTGGCGATATCTTTCAATATCTAAACACATTTCTTCCTGTTAATATGTATCAATGAAATAGGACACAGTGCCACCCACCGCATTCAGTGTAAACATTTAGATGGTCAAAACTGGGTTTATTTACAAAGTTTTTCATGCATGACAAATGACTCTTCTAACATTATATAAAATATACTTAAGAAAAGGATGACATTGCACATTTGTATTAACAACAGTGAAAGAAGAGGAAGAACACTAAAAAGCTTAAAACTAAAGCCAGCAAATAGTTGCACTGAGGTAAAGTTACAAAACAACCAACTCATGTCACTGATTAGAGCTAAACAGCAGTTCAAATCTTCAAGCCAAGATGTGGCACCTGCAGAAGAGCCAACCATTATTCCTTGATATTTTGAAGTAGCTTTAATAAATGAGACTCAATAACCTGCTGAACTAAAGCAGAGAAAGAGATGAGGTTAATTAGTGTTGATTATCTTGGTATTTTTAGGGTTATACTGTTTTTTCTGGCAGATACCTGCTTGTCCTGTGCAATCATTTAATAAAAAACAGGTATGTATAAATTCACTCTGTGAATGAAGTCAGCATTCCTTCAGAAAATAAAAGCTTTTTATAATGCAAAAAACAGTACACCCAGTTAGGCAAACAATGTTTTTGTGGGTCATCATCAGTTCTTTCATTTGAATAGGCTGATAGCACATGGAAAGTAAACTTTTAGCCTGCAAACAGAAAGCAGGCAAAAACATCTATTATTTTTCTTCTATGAAACTCTTTGAGATTGAGCTTTTGAAGCAGTCTTCTATGTAGAATCCTGTGAAGTTGTACTGTGCTGGTTTCAGGTGGGGTAGGGTTAATTTTCTTCTCAGTGGCTGGTATGGGGCTGTGTTTTGGGTTTGTGCTGAACACAGGGTTGATAATACAGAGATACTTTCATTGCTGTTGATCAGGGCTTGCACAGAGCCAAGGCCTTTTCTGCTTTTGGTACTGCCACACTGGTGAGGGGTCTGGGGGTGCCTGGGAGGCTGGGAGGAGACAGAGCCAGGACAGGTGACCCCAACTGACCAAAGGGATATTCCAGACCATGTGACACCATGCTCTCTGTATAAAGTGAGGAGAGGAAGCAGGAAAGGCGGACACATTTGTGGTGATTTCATTTGTCTTCTCAAGTAACCATTACCCAAGTAACCAAGTAAGCCGGGCATGGTGGGGCCTGGGTCTTGTGGAACACCTGCCTGCTTCATGGGAAGCACTGAATTAATTCCTTGGTTTGTTTTGCTTGTCTGCAAAAAAGTGCATAGTCTTTGCTTTCCCTATTGAACTTTTTCTCAATCTCTGAGTTCTCCAGCTTTCACCCTTCTGATTCTCTCCCTGATCTCTCTGGTGGGGGAGCGAGTAAGCAACTGTGTAGGGCTTGGCTGCTGCCTGGGGTTAAACCATGACACATGGTTTAACCATGGCTCATTCATAAGCACAGAGCTCTGCTTAGAGAAGCTAAACATACAGTGCTGGGCTTTTTTGATTCCATTCATTTCTGTAATGACAGACAATTTCACAGCTTTCAAAATGACAACAGCAATGAGGGGAAAGGCCAACAAGGAGACCCCTTCTTTGCTTCTGGTTTCCATAACCAAGTCAGATAGTGTAATTCACTGATTACTGTTTATCTCCAAGACAAACTAGAGCTTGAGCTGATCTGACTGAAGAAAGTATTGCAAACTACGTAATAATGCCAGTCAAGTGGGGCAAGAGGTTCAGGAGGGGTGCAGGCCTTTTTCCACTGTCCAGGGTGAGGGAGCAGCTTAGCTCCCCTTGTCTGAGTCATGGCTGCACCAGCCCTTAACACCATTATATGTGTCCAGTGATACAGAGATGAGGTCAGTGACGTTTTCTTACTAAGAACCTGACTTTCTGAGACAAGAATGGAAGCTTCTACCCTTTTTGGCCTGATACATTTAGGATTATTAAGACTTGTAGGACAGGTAACATGTTAAGAGCTGCAAAACCTCTACTAGGCCATTACAGCAGCTACATAAATGAAAAGCTGTAAAAATTAATGTATTTTTTTAAGGGTTTACATTTGCAATACTCACCACTCCGATAGCCCAAGGCTACAGCCAAATCCATGGAGTTATAGCCAGCATCTGTTTCGATAGTTGGATCAGCACCATTTTCTATGTAAAACAGGAACAGAATCTTGTATTTCTGACAATAAGAACTGATTGTACATTATTACTGATAATCTGGTTTGGACAATCTGCTTACCGAGAAGAATTTTTACACATTTCACATGGTTCCCATGTACTGCATATAGCAAGGGTGTGCCTCCATTCTGCAAAAGCACAGAAATGCCTTAGACACTTAAGTGATTAAATAGTCTGCCACTGTAATTCCTTAACATATGCTTCCGTGTACTAAGAGATTTCCTAGGTTTTATACAAATGAGGTTGTCTTTTAGATCTTCACAACTTCCATCATTTTTGTCTACTGTTCAAATGCTAAGATCATACTTCTACAAGAAATCAGCATTAGTCTCATCCTCCTTCTACCAAGAAGTCAGAACTAGTAGCATCAACTTCTCTATTCTGTACAAGTTTTGAAACTCTCAGGTATTTCAGAAGAGGTAGAACAATTTTTAAACTCAGGCCACTGCTATGTCCTGCCTCAATTTTCTGACTAAAGTACACTCTGACTAAATTCAAGATAGAGTCTTACCCAGTCATACTCATTGACATCAACTCCACAGTCGAGCAGCATTTTGACAATATCTGTGTATCCTTTACTGCAGGCCAGTGAGAGGGCACTTTCTCTCCCCTTCCCCAGAATCTGAGGATCTGCACCCTGAAATAAAGTATCAATTTAAAAAAAGAAGCAAATTTGAGGTTTTACATAAACCTTTAAAACTTTTAAGCTTGTAGCAGCATTGACAAACTTAGGAAAACAAAATAAACTAAAGAGTAAATGAATTAAAAATTGTGATTTTTTTCCTTACACTCTGGAGGAGAAATTCCACTACTGCTATCTGCCCATGAGCTGCAGCCCACATCAGAGGGGTAAATCCTTCTTCATCCTTATGATTGATTAAATTTTCTGTTCAGAGGAAGAGATATAACTTATTTCACAGTGCACTGTATCAGCTGGTAAAATGCGTTCATGGTAACATTTTTTCACCAGGAACCAGTGTGACCTAAAAGTCATTCTCAACTTTACAATCAAAATTCTGTCCCAGTGGTGGTGGCAGTATCTCTGTCCAAGAAAGAAAAACACATCCAACTGACCAAAGTAAAATTTCAGCCTGTAGTTTAATAATTTAAAATTTAAGTTGTTTAAGCTCTATAAATCAAACTCTGTTTTTACTCAGAAATATTACAACTTGTCTGTAATCTGGGCTTCACCTTTGTAAAGAAGATAAAGAATGTTTGAAAAATAGAGGTACATCCTGTATTATACTGTAGACTGTGTTTTTTTCAATAGAGCGAGACACACAATTTTGTAAAGAATGAACTTGTACATACAATAGAGATAAAACAACTTCACTTCCAACATAGTTCATTATGTTTTCCAGTAAACATTTCAACAAGGATGCACTGAAGCATGGGTGTTTACTATTAGTGCAGTAAGAATATACTGTTAATGTCACTAAACTCATAAATATATTAGGTAGAGCTGAAATTTTGTACCTGTATCATGGACACAAAAATGCCACACTACCCATTCAGAATGGGTAGTACTATTATATTGCAGGTGTGAGCCATGGCTTAAATTAGCAACACGTAGGTCTTTATGCTGATTAATGATTAAATAGAATTGGAAAACCATCATTAATAGAAATATGTTTTAAATGACAAAGACAAATTATAAATAAAATAAAATAAACTGCTGTGACAGAACTAACATATTCCTTTCTTAGTTCCATGGATTACCTATATAGCTAGAGAGCAGGGAGAGGAAGGAATTTACCTACTCCTAAAAATACTAATGTTTTAATTTAAAATGCAAATCATACAGTGAGTGAGCAAGAGACTGATACAAACTAATAGTCCACATCTGCAAAGAACACATACTTCAAATGTCCTCCAATTTGTACTAGAATTGAGGACTTCATAACTTTGGGGAAAAGGTCAAACACAACAACAAGTGGCCCAAAGAAAAAAACAAAGGCATTTAACTCCTTCTTTCTCACCTTGTTCAATACGTGTGGCCAGATATAACATTTCTCCCTGAGCAGCCAGCTGATGAACTGATAAAGCTGCAAAAAAGGAAGCAAAAACGTGTTACATACTCCAGTTTTCATTCTGCTCTATTTAGAACTGAACATAACATGTCCGTTGTCTTCAGCAGTACAGAACTCGGAATCCAGAGTGTACATAATTTCATCCTATGCTCTGAACATACATAGTGGTTGAAACCTGAAAATTTTCCCAAGAGTTTCATTAAGGTAATTTTTAAACCAATGCAGTAGTCATTCTTGAAAACAAGGACACTTCCCACACTGACTCTACAAAGTATCATGCTCTCTTCACTGTTGTTTGGTCAGCAACGCAAGATTACTTTAAGACCCATTTATCAAATGAAAATAAACATATTTTGGTAAATTAAGGCTGTTTAATTTAAAACCCACACTTGAATCACTAGAATACCTGTCCTGCTACTCAACAGAGAAAGCCTCTGTGTGACTCTCACTCACTACAATGTGGAATAGATTAGACACTTGCAGTATTTTGTATTTACATTACATTACATTTTAAGTATCTTGCAGCATTTACCAATCATCTAATTTTAAGATGCACAACTTCAGAAAACACGGGCATGAAGTACAATTATTTACAATTTAGAATCTAATTCTTGATTTAAAAAATAAAGGTAAGGGGGTTTCTGTTTTTTTTTTCCTTTCTAAAAATAAACTTCAGTCATGAATTCCATATATCAGGTGGACGACTACTGCATGGTTGGACCCATGTGAAATTAGACAGGACTATCTCAGTGTTTTTCTACCTTAAAGTTCATTGCAACACGAAAGAAAAAACTGCATAAATCTGTCAACCATCCAACACAGAGTTCACAAAATAATTATTAATAGTAAGGCAGAAGGATACTTACAGTTTACAAGTAGAGGCGTTGTAGAGACTTCATTTCCCCTGTGTTTGTTAGTTAGTGTAGTTGATTGTTTTATTGGTGAGAAATGCTTAGTAGTCGATGGAGTATAAACATGTCTTACTTGGATGCCAGGGGAAGGAGAAGTGTGGCTGTTGCATTCAGCTACATTGAACAAAAAACAGAGAGGATTTCAGTACTAATAAAAGCATTAAAAGCAAGCCATAGATTCTGAGTCAAACTGTAAAGCACCAGTATCACAAGACCTTTAAAATCCGTATTAAGAAAGCTTTGTGACATGTGCTTTTCCCTCTGTGTATTGTGAAAGCTAAATAAAGGGCTACATTAATTTCTAGCATAAAATAATTATGCTATGTCACACATTCAGTATGGCATAATGTCACTCAAAAGACAAGTTAGTGTAATGTAAGCCTTTGTCTAGATTTTTCAACATGCCTGGCAGGGATTTATTAGGTAGGAAGGCTCTACTTATCATCTTCTTAGAGACACTCTCCAAGGCGATAACAGGATGCAGCTCTGGTCAGACATGCACTTAGGTACCTGCTCAGCCTTTGCCTGCTCCCTAACCAGCCCACTGCACGAGTGGAGGAAACCTTCATTAACTTTCTTCACAAATGCTCTTCCCACTCCTGGATAAAATTTTAATAGCATTATGAATACTTATCCAGCAAGAATGCCTGATGAACACCTATCCAGCAGGAAGACAGGTTCCAGGTTCCACACTAACTTACATAAAATGCTACATCGGGTCACCACTTAGAATTCAGGAAGTCATTCACTGCTGATGTTTTCCTTCATACTGACTTTTCTTGCTTTCTCTTAGAATCTAATGGCGTTTTATTACAGATATATGTTGTCTTGGCTTCTAATTATCAAATGTAGCTTTTGGTTTTGAGATTCAGTACTGAAAAGACATATTGAAGGATTAAACTCTATATTGGCTTAATTGATTTGACAGCAGTGTGCACCAGTAATTAATAACTACAAGCTAATTAACACACACACTGAATTAACACCACAGAGAACTTTGTGATCATAAATGCAAGCACAGATTCGGGGAGAGAACTAAATAAAAGAAATAGAGTGTAACAGAAAACAAAATTATGTTTTGTTTGCCAATCAAACAGCTACAACTGACTGCATTGAATTAAGAGTCCTACCAGAGATTTTTGTGGTCTCTGGATTTGGAGGACTACTTCTAAGGGATTTACAAATGTTACCTCACAAAAAAACCCCTACTGCTGACAGGTGTAAATCTGCCACTCAGACTTGCAGCTCTGCTAGTGAGCACTTGAGGTGAATCAAAGAAGCTCGAAAACTACAATGGCTGAACTGCAGCCAAACAACACAAGTCAGTGAAACCACCAAAATTCAAAGCAGGCTTGTGTTTGCATTTGTTACAGGAAATAGATCACAAGAACTTAATGAAAAGATACACCACTAATAGTCTGAAATATGACAGCAAGTGCTAGAAACCACAATTGTTATGGGGAAGTAGATGGAAGTCCTAATTTTGCTCTGTGTCAATCTCCTTAAAAAGGATGGATCAATTCTGATGAATCTGCCCAACAATGGTTGGATTAGCTGCAGGGATCCAGACCTGGAGCAGCATTTGCTTTCAAGAAGTGTGAAGTCACAGGAGGAGAAGCTCTGTGACATACCTTTCATCACCCTCGAGAAAAGATACAACATGTTGCTGAAAGCTACTGAAGCTGATCATATAGTGCTTTCACTAATGTTTTGTAAAGAACCATACTGCTGTATGATCTGCCATGCAGAAGCAGCTTGTGTTCCTAATTAGCATCACCTCTTTACTAACTTAAGAGACTTTTTGTGCAACTGATTGTTCAATTAATATAAACATTTAAAATGCAATATAAAGTTAATCTTGGAGAAAATTTTTATATTAAGACTCCATTAAGCATATAATAAAAGTGTTAGAGGAACACATTTTAGAAAACTGATTGATACATGTATAACACACATAGAAGCTTTTTTCTAGAAAATATAACTTCACAGAATGACATACTCCACAGACAATATTTTGTACCATAAATTCAACCTTTAAATAAAACAGATGCAACTTCAAGGTCAGAGTTGACTTGATCTTGAATATTTTTACTGTCCTCCTCGTTCAAAGACTTCACAAATCGTGAGCAGACATTCATATCAAATCTGTTGGGCAGAATGAATTTCATCCCCATGGTGACACCCTGAGCTGGCCCTTCCTCTGTGCTGGTGTCAAGCTGATGTTCCACTTTAATGTCTGGCATGGGTGGAAGGCTGTAGCTTGTGGTACATTCTTCCACAATTAACTGGGCCTCAACATCTAAATTTGTTGAAGATGCCATGATCTCAGTCCTGTACAAGTTTCATGCAAAATGATGTTTCATTGTTTCCCACCAGGAGCAATTCCCGCCAGCCAAGCCCAACCTGCAGCAGAACAGATGATTTTGTTTTAGGAACAGATTATGAACGTTCTGGCAAAACAATGCATAAAAACCCATCAAACTTTATTTAAGCTTATGGCATTTAGTTTTGTCAGTCAAAACACTAGTGAAATATCAATCTCGTTGCTGTCAGAAGTTAGTGACCAAAATATCCGTTTACAATTCAGCACCAGGATGCTTAAACCAAATTCCACTATTAAACCAGTAGGAGTCTCATCCATGCTAAATGATACTTCAGAAGACTTGCCTACCTGCAACAAAAAATCCCACAAAACAACAAAGCAGGTTTATACCAAGTCACGAACAAACTACAAGAAGATGATTTTATTTCCTAGAAATAAAATCTAAGCCAAACTTGACGGAAAAGTTAAAGCGACTTTAACCTCCTTCATGCCTTTCGCTACGTCAGGAAAATAAACTGCTTCTATCACATATGCAGGAAGAAAAACCAGATCCCTTTTAAACCGATAGAAGTAACCCCAGAATACCCGCGGCTTGCTCACAGTACCGCGGGAAGCCTCGGGCGGGGCCGTGTTCCGCGCAGCTCCCGGCAGGCCTGGAGCCGTCCCCTCTCCCTAAGGACAGCCCGTGAGGGGGCAGTCCGTGAGGGGGCAGTCCGTGAGGGGGCAGTCCGTCAGGGGCAGTCCGCGAGGGACAGTCCGTGAGGGGCAGCCCGTCAGGGACAGTCCGTGAGGGGGCAGTCCGTCAGGGACAGTCCGT
>CM031878.1:24166368-24247593 GCA_018697195.1 Certhia americana | reverse complement strand
CGGAGAGCCGTGTGCGGAGTGCGGTGTGCGGAGTGCGGTGTGCGGTGAGCGGAGTGCGGTGAGCGGTGTGCGGTGAGCCGTGTGCGGAGTGCGGAGTGCGGTGAGCCGTGAGCGGAGTGCGGAGTGCGGTGTGCGGTGAGCGGAGTGCGGAGTGCGGTGAGCGGAGTGCGGAGTGCGGAGTGCGGTGTGCGGTGAGCGGAGTGCGGAGTGCGGAGTGCGGTGAGCCGTGTGCGGTGAGCCGTGTGCGGAGTGCGGAGTGCGGAGTGTCGTGTGCGGTGAGCCGTGTGCGGAGTGCGGAGTGCGGAGTGCGGTGTGCGGTGAGCGGAGTGTCGTGTGCGGTGAGCGGAGTGCCCCGTGCCCCGTGCCCCTCGCTCCGTGCCCCGTGCCCCTCGCTCCGTGCCCCGTGCCCCGTGCCCCGTGCCCCGTGCTCCGTGCCCCGTGCCCCGCCCATCGGCCCTTCCCGCGGGCCTGGCCCGCACCCGCCCCTCATGGCCGCCTACAAGCCCGTGGTGGTGCAGGCGTGCCCAAAGCTCGGGGAGAGGATCACCCAGGACACGCTGTACTGGCGGGGATACAAGGTAGGAGGAAGCGGCCCAACAGTCGCAGTTACTGCCCCAGGATGCCTTTGTCGTGCAATTAAAGAGTTCTTTTTTTTTTTTCTTTTTTTTTCTTTTTTTTTTTTTGAAATAAACATAACCCAAACCCACGCAGTTAGTTTTTAACCTCAAAACACATAATTAAATTAATAAGTCAGTGGTAATGCACGAATTGGAAAAAAAGTACAAGAGCAGGAGTAGCCTGTCAGATGAAACTCACTGTCTAAACTCACTATCTACTATATATCGTATCTCAAAAACGTTTTGATTCTGATGGAGTCTTCAGTTTTTTGCAGGAAAAATAGCTTTTATTTTGCTGTTTTCATGCTTGATGGTGTGCTTATCTGTTTTTAATGGTCTTTATTACATTTGGTTTAGACACCTGTTCAGATAAAGGAATTCGGTGCAGTAAATAAAATTGACTTCTCCCCAGTCCCGCCATATAACTATGCCGTCACAGCATCCTCGAGGGTAAGTGGCTTTTCTGAGGCCTTTATGCTCTCGTTCTTCAGTTGGCATATCACACAAGAAGATGTAACGCTCTCTTGTTTTGCCAGGTCCACATCTATGGTCGTTACTCCCAGGAGCCCATCAAGACGTTCTCTCGTTTCCGGGACGCGGCGTACTGTGCCACCTACAGGGACGACGGGCGCCTGCTCACCGCCGGCAGCGAGGACGGCAGCATCTGCCTCTTCGACGTCAGCGGCAAGGCACCGCTGAGGCAGTTCGAGGGTCACACCAAGTAAGGCACAATTGGTTTGTTTCGATTGCCTGTGTAAGCTGCTGTGTTGTATTTGCACATCACAGACTCATCACAGACCGGGCAGTTTGACCTTAAAGAGCGTCTTGTTCCAGCCTCCCTGCCACAGGGCAGGGACACCTGCCACTAGACCAGATTGCTCAGAGCCCCATCCAGCCTAGCCTTGAACACTGCCAGGGAAGGGGCATCCCCTCTTCTCTGGGCAACCTGTTCCGGTGCCTCAGCAATATACTTACGTTAATTTACAGTCGTATGTCTGCTTCACATGCTGATGAAAATCTGAGTAGTACACATTCATGTTGCTTTCGACTGTCTCGTGTAGATCTTACTAGAAAGTAGATGGTAAAGTTAAATTAAAAATGGGAGTGAATTTTAAAAAAATTCTAAATGCGAACCAAGTCTGTAGAAGAATAAATGCATTTTCTCTTTCATGTAGGTGTCTCTTATGTTGTGTAGATACAGTCTTGTAAGTACATTTCATTGATAAGCACATTTTATTTGATGCTTGTAGAAAAAGAGTTCTAAAAAGTGTCTAAGCAAAAACAATGAAGGAAAACCAGGAATTCCTTAAGAAAAAGCTCCAAAAATAAAACAGAAAAAGTGTGTAATGGTAGCACGGAGTGGGGGCAAGTTAGTGTTGTCTTCTTCTCACTGATTTATTAGTGAGGAGAAGACAATGACAATGCTTTAGCAGACTTCTGTGCTATGAAAGATCAGTGTGTGGGTTTTATCTATGTAGAACATGAATAATTCCTCTTTCAGTGGGAAGTACCCAGACTGACCATGGCAGTGTTTCTGTTTGAGGTCTGTTTGCAAATTGGGTGTTACATTCTAATGACTAGTTAGGTGTGTACCTGTGCACACCTGCATTTACATATCTGTGTTTTCTGCCAACATCTGTTGGAATATTACAGTGATTAAATACAGACTTCAGCAGTGATTTTAAAGGACAAAATTGTTCAAAGCAGCCATACTTGAAATTTGCTGTTATAAAGTGAGGCTTTGTAAGTTCTGATATTAAGCACTGTGCTTCTTTGAAGTCTTCATACAGACTTAATTCCTCTTGAACATGAATATATTTTAACTTTGGGTATTGTGGACTTTGTTTTCTAGACCAGTTCATGTAGTGGGCTTCCTGTCTGATAAATACCGAATATTTTCTGGTGGTGATGATTATTCATCAAATTTGTGGGATATTCCAAGTGCCACAGAAATCATCTCTTACAGTGAACATACTGATTATGTGAGATGTGGCTGTGCAAGTAAAGTGAATGCAGATGTCTTCATAACAGGTTTGGGTTTATTTTTTATTTATGCTTCTTTTGGATTGAAAAAAAATGCTGAAAGAGAATTTTTGGTACAGTAGGGTCATGTGTATTGTATTTTAGTCATGAAGGGTCAGTCTGCCGGTGCAGTGCCTACTTTGTTGTTTCCTGCTTGATTTTTAAGCTTGACACTGATGTTTAAGGGGAAACTGCAGGAACTGAGTTTTGATATCTTTTTTGTTTAGCCTATTAAGTCAGGACTAACAGAACTTTTGAAAGAAAATACTGTGAATATATCCTTTGGCTGGGAGTGAGTGAAATGTACCAAGTTTCTGGATCTCGATAGTAGTCTGTAAAGCCTATAACTGGCAGACTCGAAAATGTGAGGTCATATGCAGTTACTTGGAACCAGTTATTTTTGTTTTTCCTAGCAGAAGCTTTTTATCAATCTGTGGAAAACTGTGAAAAATAACAGTCTTCCTTTTTTCAAGAGGCACAAGAGTCTAGGTTTTATCAGGCTTAATGGAAGTGAAATTAAATGAAGAAAAATTACTTTTACAGACTGACATGCATTTAGGGCTAGAATTAGAAAATTTATGTTGCCCCAAGGCTGCAAACTAACCAAAATAAATCACAATGGGTTTTTACATGTATGGTTTAAAACTTGTTATTAACCAAGAACTTCCATAGGTGGTAGGACACGGCTGTTTAGTTCCTGAGTTAGTTGAAATTATGAAACTGATTTATGCTGGTGTCTGCAGGTTCCTATGATCACACTGTGAAACTGTTTGATGCACGAACAAAGAGTAGTGTCATGACAATAGAACATGGCCATCCCGTGGAGAGCGTGCTTCTGTTTCCATCTGGTGGACTTCTAGTATCTGCAGGTAATTCTTTAAAATCAAATAAATCAAATACCTTTTCTGTGGTGCTCATTTGAGAAATACTTCAGCTACTTACTTTTTGTGTGATGTTTTAGTTTGGTAATGAAGTGGTAAGTGACATAACGGTTGGATTTCTCAAATATCTTTTGTAGGAATCTGTTTATCTGGTGGATGCAAATAGGGGTCTTTCCTTTTTGTCTTTGTTTTGATATTCTTGTAGTTGCCATTTCCCCCCTCTCCCTCAAGTTGTATTTAGTAACAAAATGCAGACTCTAATTGGCCCACTTCTTAAGGAATTAACGTACTTAAGTTTTGAAAAGATGGCATTGTGTCTTTCTCGTCATGTTGACAAGCTTTTTTAATCGCTTGTTGCCATTGCATCAGAAGTACTGCAACACCATACTTTATAGATTTTCTTTTTTTTGGTAATGAGTATGGCCATTCAGAATGGCCGTAAAAAAGAGCAGGCTTATGCTCGGAGATAGAGTGGAAGAGGATGGTGAGTAGGTACAGAAGTGTTACAAGGTAAGGGTACCTGTGAAGGAGATACTGCATCACTCTGAAAACTTCTCAGAGAAGCATGAATGCATACATATATATGTAAGACTGTTTTGTGTGCTTCCTCTTCACAGGAGGTCGGTATGTCAAGGTTTGGGATGTACTAAAAGGTGGACAGTTACTAGTTTCACTTAAAAATCACCATAAAACTGTAACTTGTTTGTGCCTGAACAGCTCTGGACAAAGGTTATTGTCAGGATCCCTGGACAGGTTGGTATATTGTGTGGCTTCCTTATGTTTGCATTCTTTAGGACTTTTTTCTATGAAAGGTATTATTTCACATCACTGTTAACCTGTGCATGGTTTTTGGGCTTTATTTGAGAATATGTTTTGGGGCTGAGGTACCTGCTGCAAAGCTGACCCTGCTTTTGCAGGGGCCTTGGTCTAAATGAGCTTTAAAAGGTTCCTTCCAACTCAAACTGTATGATTCTGTCATACACCTTAACCTTTTCCTCTTACTAATCTGAATATCAATAAGGATTGTGTGTGCCATTTGGGAATGCATATGGGGAACTTCTGAATAAATGCTCAATTTTTAAAATCTCTAAACTGACCTTTCCTATTAACTTTAACTGCAATTTAATTAATTTAACTAATTAGTTAACTACATTTTAATTAATTAATTTAACTATAACTTTAATACAGTTTAAGTAGCTAAAAGTGTATTGGCATTCACTTTTTAAAAGCCTGGGTTTTGTGTCTCTCTTATTGCTTCTTGTACCCCAGAATGCTTCTGAACATGACCTCTTTCCTTTTTTGTTTGGTTTCAGTTGATGAGTACTGGTAGTTGGTGTCTTGTCTCCAAGACATTTAGAAGTATGAAGTTATCTGAAATGATAGTGGGTGTGTTTTCCTCCCTCCTGTGTTTCCTAGGCTACCTCAGGCTTTATGATTACATAACACTAAATTTTATCCTTGATTATATTTAAGATAATATTTTTTTTTTTCAATTCATTAAATATTTCATACTTGCAAGCAAATCCTTAAGGGGCAGCTGGATACAAGAATATCTGTGGATTTGCTCCCAGACATTGCTAGTAGATTTCGTATTCTAAATTTGAAGAATGTGAAGAACAAATTTGAAGAGATGCTGTTGTAGTGTTTTCCTAATACGCATTTCTGAATTCAAATAGTCACTACATCTTTTGCTCTTGCCTCATTTTTACCTTTTTTGGGGTAAGAGCAATCCTGATTTGACTTGTGGATACCTTTTAACAGAACATTACTGTTGTAGGGGTAATACCTAAGAAGTTCAGTGGTAGTCTGAGGAATTCAATTGTGTTGCATTCAGTTTTCTGATACTCAGTTTCCTTAAATGATCTGTAGCATATGAGAATGATGAAGTTCCTGTAAAGTGAATACAGTAAAGCTTTACTAACAGTGTTTTTATCTTTACTCTTCTGTGTAGGCATGTGAAGATTTACAGTACTACATCTTACAAAGTAGTCCACAGCTTCAGCTATGCAACATCCATTCTCAGTCTTGCATTGTCGGTAAGTACATTTGAAGTCTTCCTAGACAAGGTAATTCCTGATACCTTTTAAGTCACAAAAGTAAATAATTGTTGCTTTCACGGCTATTGGATGTTCCAGAGGAATGCTGTACATGGAAAGTAGGGTGATTGAATATGTTTCTCCTAACAAACACTAAGAGATAATAAACATAATAAATGCAAATACCACGTTACCTGACTAGATCAGTACAAAAGCTTGTGTTTATGAATGACAGTGTACATCATAGGGAAGGTATTCACTTTAGAAGGGAAGTCCTTTGAATTTGAGAAGATTGTACTCACCTTTTGCCTTTCAGGAATGCTGTGAGTCCTTTTGCATGGCAGCAATAACAAAAAAGGAGTTAATTTATTGAGAAGTTTAGAATAGGGTGTGAACTTTAAAAGTTAGTGGTATCAGGTTGGTCTGAGGAAGAAAGAAGGGTGTGAGCATAAACTGTTTGTCAAGGCATGTCTTAGTAGCAGACAGCAGAGACTCTGACTTCTCAGAAGTGCTTGATTTCCAGTGGGTAAGTGACCTGCTGGCCAGAAATTTGGAGGCTATCACCATGTTAGGCTTTTATCATACCATAGAGTCATAGAATGGCTTGGGTTGGAAGGAATATTAAAGGTCATCTAGTTTCAACCCCCCTGCCCTGTGCAAGGACACAGCTAGATCAGGTTGTGCAAAGCCCCATCCAGTCTGGCCTTGAACACTTCAAGGGTGGCGCATCCACAATTTTTCTGGGTGATATTTATCCCACTTGGTTATGTAAGTGAAATTACATATACCAATGACTGGTGTTTCGAACAACTTTCAGGTGTTTCTCAAAATCTGGGTGTTCCATGACAGCTTTGCTTTCTCATAGGTTCTGTTCATGCCTGCTGTATGGTACCTAATAGCCAAAGGGAGTTAGTTTGCTGTTGGAAAAAACCAAACTTATAGTTACAGAAGGTTGTTAATGCGTAATTGAGCTTGATTCACTAGTCAATCTATAATGTTGCTTATTAGCATAGCCTTGAAGCTGTCCCTTGACGGAGGTATTTGAGCAAGGTATTCAATCACAGAACCTGAAAGAAGTGCCTTCCACCTTAAGTCATCTGTGATACTTTGATTTGAACCCTATCACAAAGCATAAAACCACAAAAATGTGTATGATAGAGCACATATAGGTATGATAGCACAAATAAAACACTGGATCCTAACTGTGATGTCTTTGTGCTAGCCTGAAGATGAAACCATAGTTGTAGGCATGACCAATGGGGTGCTAAATGTTAAACACAGAAAACCAGAAGAAAAGAATGAAAACTCTCAAAAGAAGAGACAGCCAGCATATAGAACCTATGTGAAAGGAAGAACTTACATGCCAAAACAGGTAGGATGTGGTAAGAAAATGTGTGCTGAAACATGTCTGAAAAATTGGTTTCTTTGAATGTGCTAAATTGGAGAAGGGGAGGGAATATATAAAATTATTCATGGTAATATATCTAATCCATTATGTGAATGTGTGAGTATTTGTCTTACTCTGAACTCTTTCTTTGAATTCTAGGAAGACTTCTGTGTCAGTAAACCTGTAAAACGTGTTTTGAGAAAATATGATAAGCTGTTGAGGAGCTTTCAGTCTTCCAAGGCTCTTGATGCAGTACTGGAGGTGAGTACATTTGTTTTTCTTGTCAGAATTCTGTGCTGTCCTGATATTAATTTTCCCTGTATGTCACACTAGTTTTATTTTAGTGTATAACTAGAAAGGAGTATCAGTTGGGTTCCATTTTAGTTTTGCTGACACTAGTCCTCTGTTGTGTGTAAAGATGTTGCTTTGTTACTAAACTCTTCTTGTATGTGTCCAGCCACCCATCATGCTTCATACTCCTGAAGTTACAGTTGCAGTCATGCAGGAACTACATCGAAGAGGAACACTGAGAAGTGCACTTGCAGGCCGAGATGAGAAGCAAGTTAATCTCCTGCTTACCTTTGTGGCAAGGTATTATTTTAACATGAGTTCCCCCTGACTACTTTGACACTTCTATTTCCTAGTAATTTGCCACAGAGTTTCAACTGATCGCAGGTACTCTGAAATCTCACATGCCTTTTCCATTCTGAGACCAAGGTTTTGGTGTAGGTTTGAAATAGTTTACCTGTTAGCACAGAAGAGTTTTGCTGATAGTATGAGATATTCTACTTTGCCAGACTCTCTACCAGTGGTCTGTTATTTTCTGTTTCCTTAAAAATGAAACTTTTATGTACTTGAGGCTCTTTGGCACTCCTCCAGCCTCTGCTGCCTTCCTGAAAGGAAGAGGGTAGATACCACATATGTGGGTTTTTTTGACTTGCATCTCTGACTGCTGTTCTGTGATGTCTCTTCATCTTGAAAAATTTGTCTGTATTCCTGTGCTTGTTGGCAATGGAGTGCAGTTGACAAAATCAGTAAAATTGCAATGTCTTCTGATTTTGCAGGCGTGTAATTGAGCCTAGATTTACTCCTGTGCTGGTGACTGTTGCCGATATGATCACTGGTAAGACAACACAAAAAAGATTGTCAAAGCCATGTATTTAGCTTGCAAATAAGATTAGAAGTGCTACATTTTGAAGAAACCAAACCTTTATGGCTTTGTTTATATGTGTGGACTTAGTGTCAAGAGAATGTTCCAAAAAAGAGATATTTCCAGATAACTTTGACCATAGTCAGGATTTGATTTGCACAGGCTGCAGGAAGCTCCTCATGGTTTTTAAGTACCTTTGATACTTCATGTTTCAGTGTTTGCATAGTACAAATAGCTTTGTCTTACGCATGAGGTAAAAATAGTATTTGAAGTCATAAAAACTTCTGTTTCTGTTAGATTGACATACTGCTGTTCTAAGTACAACCACTGCTTTCAGAACAGACAACATTAAAGTTGTCGTATTTTTTTCAGAATGTTGGACTTGTGCTAGAATCCTTACATATATCTCTAACTAGCTAATGTAATTTTTGCCTTGATATACATCTGTGGATTCTTAACTGATATTTCTTTACAGACATTTATCAGCCTGTGGTTGGGCAGTCAGCGATAGTCGATAAACAGTTCTTGAAACTCCAGCAAGCTATTGGAAAAGAAATTGATTATCAAGAAGAACTACTAGAAGTTCTGGGAATGATGGATACGCTGTTTGCTACTTTTACTAAGAAAAGAGATACGTGTCTAGAAGAGAACAAAAGTAATGGTGTTACAGAGATCATTGAAACAAGTATGAATTACTGACACCCATCAAAACAAATTGTCACAATTGTGAACTTAGAAGACATGACCTGTTTTCCTGGTAACTTCTTATAATAGTGACTTTCAAAATAAGTGTCTCTGTGTTGAAGTTCTGTGTTGCTGAATAGGCTTGATTACTGAAGACAGGGAAAGAACATTTTCAAGATTGTCCATGTAATATTTTTCAAACAATTTAGTTTTAAAGTTTTAGTTTTAAAGTTTTATTTCAGAGTTACTTAACTTCTTAAGGATTTACATGGCCTGATTTTTGGTAGCGGCAGGGCTGCAGGGGTGGCTTCTGTGAGAAGCTGCCAGAGGCTTCCTTCATGTTTGGCAGAACCAATCCCTGGTGGCTCCAAAGATGGATGTACCACTGTTCAAGGCTGGGCCAACTAGAAATGCTAACAACAAAGTTACTGTGTGTTGAGGTCCGTGTCGGAGAAGGGAACAGACAGCACACCAACATGATGTGGAACTGATTCCGATTTATTAAGCAAGTGAAAAACCTTATATATGTTTTGTGTACATGCAAGGTACAATCAGCATAGTTTGTGCCAAAGGCTAAAAATATATCTGTTCATGGTCAAATCTCCAGGTGTTCAGCTTCATCCCTCCTGTGCTGCTAGCAGAACTTTTTAATGATCTTGGTTATCTTTCTTGTGATTCTCTGCCGGTAACCTCCTAACTCGGGCTGCTATGTTTTAACATTCCTTTGTCTAGCTTCTGTTCCTTCTGCTTCACACAATTTTTTATTAAAGACACATTACAGGATTCTCTTGTACACCAGCTGGAGGCTTATGGCCCCTGTAAAGGCCCCAACAACTGTGCAGTTGTGATTGCAGCCTGAGGAGAGCAGAGTGAGAACATGTGAGAAGAACCCTGTGGACACCAAGGGATTCCCCTGCAGCCCATGGTGAGACAGCTGTGTCCCTGCAGCCCATGGAGTTCCATGGGGAATGCAGAGATCCACCTGCAGCCCATGGAGCAGCCCACGCTGGAGCAGGTGGATGCCTGGGAGGAGGCTGTGACCCTGTGGGAGACCAATGGAGAGAGGGAACCTGCTCCCAGGCTGGAGCAGCCTGTCCTTGGAGGACTGCACCCCATGGAAGAGTGACCCACAACTGCAGCAGTTTTGGGAGGACTGCTGCCTGTGGGATGGACTCACACTGGAGAAGTTCTTGGAGATCTGTCTCCATGGGAGGGGACCCCACAGTGCAGCAGGGGAAGGACTCCTCTCCCTGAGCAGTGGAAGAAGCCATGGGTCATGAACTGAACAAAACCCCTATTCGCTGTGCCACAGGGGGAGGAGGTGGAGCTGGGACCTGGGGTGGGGTGAGGAGGAGGGTGTTTTTAAGGGTTTATTTTTACTTCTCATTCTCCTGCTTTTAATTTTGTTTAGTAATAAATATAATTAATATCTCTAAGTTGAGCCTGGTTTGCCCATCATGGTATTTGATGAATCATCTCTCCTGCTTCTTATATCAACCCATGAATCCTTCATTATATTTTTTGTCCCCTGTCCAGCTGCAGAGGAGGGTGAGTGAGGGGCTTTGGTGGCTGCCTGCTATCTGGCCATCACCAACTCACTACAGTTCTGTGTCCAGTACTGTAAGCAGTCAACGATTTTCAGTATTTATTTACCAGAAAATAATTGATGTTTGTGTAATTTTAAAGTGTTACTGTTCTTATTTAAGGTTAATATCCAATCTCACATCCTTGGAAATACAAAGAAAACAGCATACGCATTTGATAACACTTGACTACATTGTTTTTTCTGTCCCTGCTGCATCTCCATTTAAGATTTCCCTGAATTCACAATGCACAGAATGAGAATGTGAGAATGACTTAAGTGCATGCTTATGTATATTGGAAAACTTTAGTTTAGTTTTTTTGATGATGCATATGTATTAATTACAATTTTCTAGAAAATAGCTAATACTTCTAAAGGGGAATTAATTAAATTAAAGTAATGAGTAAAGTGCACACCAGTGAGAAGATATTCCAGTTGAATACCAAAACTCATTTTTTGTGTAATTCTGTCACTTTTAATGCACAGTAGATGTAATTTGCATCTATGGTTTGAATGCTAGGGTAGTGGTTCATTTTAACGTCAAGCAGGGCTGGATCAGTATGAATACATTGGAAAGAGGTGTGCCAAAGGCTGTTGAGCACATGTAGTATGTCACTAGGCTGGAACTTTGTTATAAATCTGTTCCATGGCTTGAATTTTCCCCTAGGCCTGGAATTTGAGATGTAATAGGAATTTCTTAAAAAATTAGTATGCTCATGTGTGACATTGAAAGGCAGATATCAGTGGTAGAAATAGAAGAGTTTTGCAAATTATACCTAAAATCTTAATAGTTGTGACTGAAAAGCATGGAGTGCTGTCTGATATGCCCTTAAATTACTATGTGAACAATGTATAGTCCTGACTACTGGGATTTACTGGTTTTAAATTCTTAGACTGACAGCAAGTAACAGTGAGGAGTGTGTTCCTTCAAATGTCAGACTTCTAGTTTCCTTGCTGCTTACTTACCTTTTTTTTTTTTTTTTTTATGTTTGTAGACCTGAACCTTTTGTCTTTAACGAAATCAGTGTACTTCTTTGAATTGTGTGACTTAGTCAGGCAACATCACTTAGATTTCACACAGAATTAATTTTCAGGAGTGGGGGTGGTGGTGAGGCTCCAGAGTTGAAGGAGCATGTTCCTCATGGCAGCATAGTTTTTTATGGCTTGAAAACCTCTAACCTTGACATGAAACACTCTTAGTTCTTGCTGACAGTATTCATGTCTATAGTATGTATCCATTTCAGTGCTTTAAAGTTTGATGTGTGGCTAGCAGAAGCATAGGAAAACATTAGATTAAAATAGTGATTAGTCGGATCTGAGGTGGAGAGAACGGATTTGATGGTTGCACTCTTTAAGTCGATGAGAATTTGGTTGGTTGTTTGCATCCAAAGGGTAATGGTCAAGGGCTCACTGTCCAGATGGAGATCAGTGATACATGAGCAGCGTCCCTCAGGAATCCATATGGGAGCCAGAACCATTCAGTATCTTCGTCAATCACATGGACACTGGGATCGAGTGCATCCTCAGCAGGTTTGTAGCTGACACCAAGTCAAGGGGTATGGTTGACACACCTGAAAGATGGGATGCCATTCTGAGGGACGTGGACAGACTTGCGAACAGGGCACGTGAGGTTTAACAAGTCCAACGGCACCTGGGTCAGAGCAGTCCTGGTACCAACACTGGCTGGGGAAGGACAGATCACAGCAGCCCTGCCCAGAAGGATTTGGGGGTGCTGGGGGGAGAGAGGCTGGACATGTCCCAGCCATGGCACTCACAGCCCAGAGAGCCAAACGTGTCCTGGGCTGCACCCAGAGCAGCGTGGGCAGCAGGGCCAGGGAGGGGATTCTGCCCCTCTGCTCTGCTCTGCTGAGACCCCACCTGCAGGGCTGCATCAGCTCTGGGGGCACAGCACAGGGAGGACAGGGACCTGCTGGAGGGAGTACAGAGGAGAACACAAAGATGGTCACAGGACTGGATTCCTCAGCTATGGAAGACAGGCTGACAGACTTGGGGAAGATAAACCTGGGGAAGATAAGGCTCTAGGGGGGGCTTGTGGCTTTCCAGCACTTGGAAGGAGCTGATAAGAAACACGGGGACAGACTTTTGAGTAGGCGCTGTTGTGATAGGACAAGGGGTGATGGTTAAAACATAAAGAAGGGTAGACGTAGACTAGACATGTGGAAGTTCTTTACAGTGGGAGTGGTGAAATGTTGGAACAGGTTTCCCAGAATTGATGATTGCTTCCTGCCTGTAAGCATTCGATGTCGGTTTGGATGAGGCTCTGAACAGCCTGATCTGGTTGAAGAAGAACTCTGCTTATTGCAAGGGAATTCGACTAGATGACTACTTTAAAGTTCTGTTCCAACCCAATTTGTTCTATGTATCTGTATCTTACAGATACTATGTAATAAATAAGTTAATGTTTGCTATTCATACTTCTGAGTGAATTTGCCAAGGTAGATGTGGAAACTTGTGAGATATCCTCTACACAAAAGGAAGTGGGATGAAAATATGAAAACACAAATGCTATTTAAGATCTTGATGTCTAAGAAGACTAGTAAAATGAAGTCTGGAAGACTTATATGAATGACGAATTGTATTTTGAGTTCCACTGGATTTCCTACCTCTGCATTGAAAGTTAGAATTTGTTCAGGTGACAAACTTGCTACACTTACTTGTTCTCTGTGAATGTCAGTTTTTGTTCTAAAGAATAACAGAGTTTTTTTTCCCCATTTATTAAGATTTTTTTACATTAGGCAAGTTCTTCAGTACCCCGTATTACCAGTGTAGTGCCTGTTGTTCATGTTCTGATTTTATTTAATTACAATAGTAATATAAAACTTCGGGGTTTTTCTTTTAAAGTAGGCTGCAGCTTGAATAACATAGGAGAAAAAACTCCAGGTAAGAGTCTGTAGTGGTCTCTTGTGCTAGTGGATATTTGAAATGCTTTACAGCAGTGCCAAGCATACATCTTTTTGTTCTACAAGTGAAAAAGCAATTTGTTTATATGAAGTATAGTTATTTTTCCAGCAGTGCATTATCTTATGCTCCAGAATCTAGTATTTTAAGTATTAAGATGAAATGTAATAAACTGGAATGCTTAAAGTAGTTAATTGTACATTGTATTGGAGGGGATGTAGTCCTGGGTGTCATGTTTTGGGAAAAGATATTAATCCTATATGGGAAAGGGACCATTTATTGCACATGGCATCATCCTTGACTTGTAGGTCATTTGGAAATAACCAAGTTGATTTGTCTTTGAAATATAGTTAATGAATTACCTTGCCCCAGAGCAGGTAGTTGCAGACAAAAAGCATGTTTGTTATTGTTCTTTTAATGTACTTTTCATAGGAAACATTCTTGCAGCCCTTTGTTGCAAAGAAAGAATACCTCCTAATCCTTGAATATTTTTGTGGTTCAGGAGCATAGTTAATGTGGAGTGTAACCAGAAGAGAGGCTTTTCTACATAAATGCAACCAGAAATAGACTGGGATTCAGAAAGAATAGTGACTAAAAACTTCCCTTTCCTGTCTTCAGGCATTTGAATTACAAGGGAGAGATGGAGAGATGAGCTGGTTGGTCTTTTTGCTGCTTTTATCAAGGCTTCAACTGAATATTCCCCAACAAAGACAGTGGTATCTTCCCTGGAGTAATTCCACCAATGGATGAAACTTTTATTGTTAGGTAACATATACATTCTAATTCCATGAGGGTATTTCAACCCCCATGATAGGCTTGAAGACCATGCTGCTAGAATTTACTAAGTTGTATTGTTCAAGTTGTTCAAGGCTGAGAAACTTAATGATTTGAAAGCTTTTAGTATTTAAAAAAACCCCTAAAATTCTTATTATTGAACAATATGATTAAACTGTGTAGAGTGTTTAAACAGTAAGAAACTGAAGCAAACTTACAAAAATGAGTATCAGAGATAACTGGTCCATTACCTGATGGGATTAGTTACCTCACAAATATGGATGTAGACAGAGTAGAGGCATTTAATGCCTTCTTCACTTCTGTCTTCAACACAGGTCTCTCCAAGAAGGCCATGACTAGAGGGATAATGAGCTCCTTGGCTGACTCTGAACAAGTTTGAGGCTTCTTCAGCTGGGTGTGCATAAATCTATGGGCCCCAATGAGATTGATCCCAGAGTACTGAAAGAAGTGGCTAATGTTATTGTAACCTCTCACCCTTAGTATTCAACTAGCTTGGAAAACTGGAAAGGTCTCAATTCAAGTGGCAAATACTGCCCCAGTTTTCAAGAAAGGTGAGAAGGAAGGTTGTTATTTACAGGACCACCAGTCTCACTACAATGCTTGGGAAGGATAAGGTAAGCCAGGGTTACTGAAAAACAGTGGAGTGGCAATGCAGTTGTTGGTCACAATCAGCAAAGACTAAGACTCATGAGGGGAAAGTCCTCCTTGACGTATTTAATTTCTTAAATTTCTTGAACTTTATGCCAAGTTCAACCATCTAGTTAATGATGGGAAGCCTGTGGATGTGGACTATAATTTCGTAAGTTCTCTAAGTGAAGTTTCTCCTAGCTGAGGTACTTGGAGAGCAAGGTAGAGTTAGGAGTAGGAAGAGTAGTAGTAAACAAGTACTAAGTAGTAGTAGTAGTACTACTACTAAGCTCAAGAAAACACCTCACTACCTCCTTGCTGACTATACTTTCCATTTTGTAACATTGCTCTTTGTGTGTGCGTTGAAAGTTAAGCATTCAGCTAAACATTTTGATCCTGATTAAGGTAGTAGTTGTCTGAAATCAGATTCTTTATCTTTAGCTGTTTTCAGTAGCCAGTGTGTTCAAGCAGAAACTATGTGGTACATCGTGAAGAACATAGTTAACATAAAAGTGACATAGAAGCCCTAGGCAAAAGCAATTTGATTGATGTTTGGATGGTTTATGAATCAGAAGACAGTCTCTGCAGTGTATGCTTTTTTTTTCCTTTGTTACTTGAATGTGACCTACAAAAACTTACTTGTCATAAGTTGTGCTAGACACATAGTCCCAAGACTTACACGAAGCTTGCCCAAGTCCTTATTTGTGTGATAGAAATGCAGGAGGTGGTTTCCTCTGGAACTGAGGCCTGAAAGTATCTTATAGTAATGTTACATCATTACATTGGAAATGATGTAAATTAACCTTATAATAATGTTTGTATCTTTTTCAGTTTTCAATATTTGACATTGACATCCTAGGTCTACGGCTGCTGCAGATGCACCTATGTTTGTATTCTTCTGTAGAATAACATGCAGGTGGACAGCTTGCTATATTCAGTGCTGAGTGAATGTAGCAACTGAAGTAAAGCAATCCTTACGTATGCTTCCAGTAAAGTGTGCTGGGGCTGGATGTAGAGGAAAGGTGCTGTAAGATGTTTGCAAGCTATCCCTAACCTGGCTGCACCCCATCAACCTGTATGTCTTTTCCTTCTGGTAAGTTCAACTTTCCGAAGTCCTGATCACACCATAACCAGCAGGTTCTCTCTGTAATTTTGGAGTTGTGAACTTTAGTCCCTGCTTCCTTGCACAGATGTTTTTTTATGTGATCAGCCACACAAAGCAAAAACAATGAAAAGTTTCAAATTTTAGAAATGAGCACACACCTGTGTAAAGCCATGAAATTTTTGTTGAAAGACATGGGATAGTAATTGGATTTTACTGGCTTGTTTCTCTACTTCAGGGATTTGAGAAGTAATTCACTTTTCCATAGAATTGAGAGGGGACAACACCTTCAAAGCAAAAATATTCGTATGAACGCGTCAGTTGGGTCAGGCATGTTTCCCTCCTCCTGCATGTGAAAACACAAAACACTTTGCTTCAATGGCAACTTTTTTATACCCTTTCGAGGCTGATTGAGGTGTGTGTGTGGGGGAGAGTGTCCCCTTTCCCATTGTACTTAGGGACTTAACACTCTCTCCCACCACCCACCCTTCTTTCTTCTTCCCTCTCACCTTTCTCGTTTTTTGGTTACATGTTCAACATTGCTTCTTTCCCAACGGCACTTAAAAGATGCAATGAACAGAGCAAATAAACCATACCTAAATCATAGGTAACAAGAATTAGAAACCAGAATTAACACTTTTCCTTATTTTACCCCATGGTTCTTTTGGACTGAAGCAAAATCCTATTTCACGTCTCACAAGGAGGTATTTTTCGGCCTCTGCTCTGTTGAAGCAGTCTAATTTGCTTAATATTAATCTAATGCTGCTGTTACAAATAAAGTATGCTGTCCATGTATAGCAGAGTGGTTATGAATTAAGTTACAGCGGAGCAAGAGGAAAATTACTAAGGCCCTACCCCCAGTCTGCTACTTATAATCCCATATCTTCAGTGCTTCACTGTCCTTAACCAGTGAAACAGGTTGGTAGAAAAGCTTTAGGGCGTCAACAGAAGATGTTTTCAAGAACAGCTGAAGTTACATATCATGTATACGTGGCAGCGGAGAAGCTAAGAGTTCTTGTGGTTTGTCGGGATCCATGCAGTACGCTACCCGAGACACGCGTGGAAGGGCTGGGCAGCTCGCTGATCAAGCAGCGCCTTGAGTGGGCAGCCCCCAGCCCGGCGCTGGTACTGCGGCACCGCGGCCCGGGCAGCGCAGCCGAGCGCTGCAGCCACCGAGCAGGAACGCGGGGGCTGCCCCGCCGGGACACGGCACCCATCCCCTACCGAGGGCACCGGGGGCTCCCGCGGCCGGGGCTCCCGCCGTCCATTCCCTGTGCCGTCGAGCTGCCGGCGGGGGGCTGCGGGGACTGCCTCGGTGCTCTCTGCTCCCCAAGAGCCTGCCGGCGCCGGGGGCTGTCACAAAGCGCCTTTGTTCCCTCGTCCCGCGGGCTGCCGGGGCGGGGGCGGCGCATCCGCGGGCCCGGGCGCGATCCGCAGCGCTGCCGCGGGCGGCTCGGCAGCAGCGCCTCCCTCCCGGGCTCCCTCCCTGCCCGGCGGAGGAGCCTGGCCCCGGACACCGCGTAAGGTAAGGCGGCCGCGGAGGGCGAGACACCTGCTGTCCCCCGGGGCCGGGCGGGGAGCGGGGCTCTGTGCCGAGCCCCGAGGAGCTGCGGCGATGCTCCGCTGGCGGTGACCGCGTCCTGCCGCCGCCGTGCGCCTGGGCGGGCTCTGCTGGTGTCCGTGCAGAACCTTTGCATGCGCTGTCATTCTCCTACAAAGCCCCAAAAGACGGAGAGGGATTCGACTAGGGCTTTATTGTGGCTTTGTTGTTGTTGTTGTTTTCCTCTTTTAAATTCATTATTTTGCTACAAAAGGTACTTTTTTCCCCCCAGTTTTTGTCACAGTGGGGGCAAGATATTCGGGCTTGATTATGAAGATGCTTGCCTTTCTCATACAAAGCAAAATAAGTTTTAAAATTGGTTACTCTTCGTTTTTTAAGCAGCCAAACACGTAAAGGAAATGAAAGCTTTTCTGATGGTAAAATTCTGAGAAGCAACTTTCAAAGCAGTTCTTCGTAGCGTTTTGTTGGGGCCCTGCTGTGCACAGCTTAGAAGTGTGCCAGACTCTAAAATCCTCCTTCATTTTTATGCACTTAACTCCTGCCTCTGTATCTGATCCTGTGTAAAAAATGGACGGAGTTCTTCTCATAAATCTTATAAGGCACGCAGATGTGGCTGAAAACGTACAAAATGCTCTATTTTACAGAAGTAATTTGCTCTTTGCTGCACATTGTAGAAATAGGATATCAGGAGGCATTTTGCTAAGAGGTTTTTTTTCCCGTATGAGTTAAGATTGAACTGTATCCTGTGAACTTGGTGCGAAAAATTGACAGGACAACAGGTGGAAATATTAGACTACTTAATTGCTTTTAATTTTCCACAATGGTGTTTAAACATTGACTGAAACAAAGGAAGTGATCATGTAGGTGTGTCTTGATAACAGGCAACTCATCTGGCCTTCTCAGTTAACTTGCAAATTAGACACTTATGCCAATGATTTACACAATTTTCAAAACTTTATAGATTTTCCTACCAACTAATTAAGTTGTATCTTTTAGACTTAGCATCACTAAGACAAGCAGATCCTACCAAACTATGTTAATAGTTAAAAGAGGGCTGTAAGGTGGAAAAGTTGCCCTTCTCAATGGAGGCTGCTGCTTTGATTATTAGAATTATGTTTAATGACTTTTTGTATAAATATTTTTGGTAGTTCTTAGTGTAGAGTTTATTGCATGGTTCTAGCTGTCCATGAAGGCGGAACACCAGTTACAAAAGTGTCATTAAATACACAGAATATCCTCTTGCTTTGTTAATTATAGCAGTTTGGTGGGTGGCCAAGCCTGAGGGATGATGAAGTGTCACGAGATAACATTGGAACCCGCATTTGAAAGCATTTGTACAACAAAAAGTTTCTGGTCCACTTCTTTGCTACCTTGTCCTTAAGCTGCATAACTGTGCTGCATGAACTCTTTAAAGTGTTTGCGGTAGCTCTGGTCTTGTGGATTCACAGTGCCCAAACTAGGGAGTAGTATGCTAAAACCATTTAAAAAATTATAATTAGAAAACTACTGTATCTGTCAAAATGGGTGTTAAAACAAGTAAGACAGGTGTCCCACAATGTTATAAAACATATTTTATTTGTTTCAGTAACCTCAGTAGTACGTTTGGTTTTATAGTTGTCTTTCAGTAATGTATAACCCACATTTCACATTTTTAAGGTTTCTAAACTCTAGAGCCCCATTTTCGTTGAAATGAAAATGCTACATTAAGAATGTTACTACAGGAATGCATAAAGAATGTATTTGGCCAACCTCAACAGCAGGTTTCTGTCAGAAAAGGCATTTTTTTCCTAGAGTTTTTTCTGTGTTTTAAAACCCAAGACTGTTCTTCAAAGATGAAGAAGTGAGATCCTTTTTTTGTAGACTGTTAAATTCCCTTCTAAGGATCACAAAATGGTTGTGCTTTTAACATATTTGGATTTATTGTGGTATTTCAATCGCCCTGAATGGGGTGATTTTTTTTTTTTAAATAAGATTTAAGCTTCAGTTTTTCTCAAATTGTTGAAAAGAGTGATATCTTACAAGGTAGTTAGCTGCATTTCTTCTGTTCAATTGCCTTCAAGGGCAGCTAAAGTCTGGTGAAGTAATCAACACTAGTGCAAACTGCTTCATGATAAATGTGATAGGCAAAGGTTTATTTCACGTCTCTATTTGAATAGTGTTAGAAGGCAGTAAATGAGAGTGGTTGTGAAGCTGTAAGCTGAGGGTTCTGCTTTGTCCCTTCCCTACCCTCCAGTGCTCTAGATGTTCAGGAGTCTGTAGTGGAAAAGTGAAAGATCATGTCGAAAACCTTGGCTGTAAAGTTAAATCTCTGACTTTGGGAATACAGTATTTATTATGCATGTATTTTCAGCTTGCTATTTTTTTCCCTTTCATTTATTTTGTTCAAGGTCTTTTAGTCAGGTCCAGAAAAAAGATCTGTACTTAAAAGAATATTCTGTACCACATTTGACCTGATGGCTGTGTGGTGTAGTTGCTGGTACTGGGGAAACTGTGACTGAGGCATTGGTGTACTAACATAATGTAACTCAGATGTAATCAATGAATTCAGGAACACAGAGTTAGTTCTGTTAGTTCTGTTTAGTTCTATTGCTGTGCTTTTATGGTGGGAGCTGTGGGATGAGTGTTACACTCATGAGTAATAGTTATTACACACTATTACAGATGCTGGTATGTCTATGAGCACCATACTGAAATCTCACAGGTTTTGAAGAGTATTAAGATCTGAGAAACAAAGACTATTTGCATGTTTAAAAATAATAAAATGTTGATAATGATTAGTTACACAGTTGACAAGCAGAAGAGAGCTCCGTAAAAGACCTCTTGATCTGCATGTGCTGCTAGACTTCTTCAAGGCATTTTGCCAAGATAAATATGTTGGATTTTAAAGCATTACAAATGATGCCCTGGGGATTCCTGCCTGCCTTCCAGTGGCCTCAGAGTGGGATGCATCCTCACTTTATTGTTGTTTTGGTTCACTACAAATAGAGATTTTATGTGCTTGTCTTGATATAGTGGTAATAAGACTAATTCTCAGTGTTGTATAGGCAGAAGTTTCAGTGTGACCATCGCTAAAAAGAAGTATAATTAAAAAGGAAGAATTGAATTCCGAGGCACCTGTGCAGATCATTGAGGGTTTATTTACAGTATGATATTTTTGACATTCAGTCAGTTGTTTTACTCTCATGAAGCAGCAGGTCTATGGCACAGAGTTGCGGGATTGTGATCTGGAAGGAGAATGTAGCAAATGGAGCACAAGCAAAGACCTTTTGTTTTATTACCTTTGAATTGATATATGGGAGTATGAAATTCATGTTTTATACCACTGCTCACACTTTGCATCTTTTTGTAAGGCACAGATTTTTGCAAAAACAGTGATCTGGCACAGCTTAATGAGCTGTGGATGCTCATTGGAGCAGCCACAGGACATGAAGTTCAATGAAGTTTGTACAAGTGACTGCTGGATTGCAGAGCAGCATCAAAGCCAGAGTCCTGTTTTCACAGGCTCTGTTGCTTTCTTCCACAGTGATATGCTTTATTTACAGGAAGAGGAGACAATTAAGTTGTTGGTTGTGAGCTGGGTTGCTGTAGGAACAGGAAGTGCCCTTCTGTGTTTAGGAAAATGCTGATGATAGACTGTAAGTGCTAGGACTGCCAATAGTAGTCTGCGTTGGCTGGAGGGTCACCTTGTCAACTGGTAGAAATGCCTTTCTGCTGATACTTACAGTCTGCTTCCCCTTATCTAATTTCTTGGTACGTACAGAGTAAAAATGTTTGAAAACTGAAATCTTACAATGCAGTTAAGTCAATAATGGATGTTTTAATTTTCCATTGGTTTGTTTTCTTATAGTGGTCCTTTTAACATATCATGATAATTGGGAAACCCATGCTGTAAAATGCTAAAATTTGTAGTGTTGAAAAAATATAATGGTCCCATAATTGACAACCAGTAAATAAAATATTGGATGAAGAATATTGGAATTTTTTATTCCAACTTTGCATTGGAATGTCTTGCATTTTTGATAAAACCTAAGAGGCATGCTGCTGTTCCTCTTACTGGTTTGAGCTAATTAAGAACTGGCAATAGCATTTGTCACTAGGTTTAAGGGGATATCGTAGATTAAAAAAAATCCTTACTTAATTAAATGATGGTAAAGATTTTTTGCTCATTTTTGTATATTTACCTCTGCGTGCTGAAACCTCTGCTGCAAGTCTTTTCAGTTTGCACCACATCACAATATATGATTCCATTAATTTGATTGCTAAACTGGATGCTGAAAAGGGTTTTTTTTTGTGTTTACAGATGAATTCGGCTACTCCTGTCATTGGCAGTGTAGGCAATGCCTGAAACCAGACCTGTTTGTCTGTTAGATGCCTGTCGTGCTGGTTTCTGTGTCAGAGGCACAGATGTCAGAGGAAGGGATCGGGTGTTGCTCTGTGAAATTATGTGCATTCATGATATCAGGAGCTCGACCCTCCCCTTGCTGTGTGGGGTCAGACTCTGCCTTAGCACTGGGGAGGATTTGTCTTCGTGGCACCTTGTGTGCACTGGGGGCCCTGCTTTTTGTGGAGGTGGGCAGTTCTTTGCTGTACAGAGGAGGTGGGTGGTGAGTAGTAAGCTGCATGTGATGGTGTCTCTTTCGGCCCCCGATCTGAAATGGAGGTTGCACAAGTGCTGCGCTGTAGCCAGAGCTGAGTATTTCCTCCCTACGTGCATCCTCTTCCTGCCTCTCCCAGACACTTCCAGCAGCCAGGCTGAATTACTGTAAGCCACAGAAAGAGGAAAGACGTGAGCCATTCATGTGAAATTTTCTTCTAAACATCCAGCACTCTTCAGAGTGTGAGAAAAGCAAAAGGAGCCACTTACTGCTGTGTGTTGACATATATTGAGTCTTCTGTAGGAAGTAACACATCCCATTAGGTACTCCTTTGTATCCAGGAAACACCATTATAAGTTGGTTTGTCAGGCAAGTACACAGGGAAAATACTGATAATCTTTCAGCATGTTTCTGGTCAGTGCTGTATGAAAAACCTTGGTTGGTTCTGATGAGCTTATTCATCCACTCAGGATTCCTGCTGAGCTAGGTACTCAGTATTTCTGATTGCTCAGGCTCGAGGGGGATCCATGATGTGACACAAGCAAAGGGTGAAGGGAAGCCAGGATGGCACCATCTCTCCAGTGAATTGTTTGTATTTGCCAATATAAAAGAAGTTTGTTGTGCTGGTGATGCAATTTTTATCCTCCCAAGGAAAAGCTGTTGTTTTCTTGCTCACAGTTTCTGTAGAATAGGTAGACTAGACTGGATACCTCCTTGCTGAGGGGGAAGATGTTGAGATACATCTCTTGAGGCTTTGGAGGTCAGGATAACCATTTGACAAAAGCATCCAAGAGTAGTTCTTACTCTATTGGCATGGCATAATGATTTGAATGTGCTCATATTTTCTTGCAGTGGAGATTTAGTTTGGATGTGTTCCTTTAAAGATTGAGTAGGTGGAGGGGTTTTGTACATTGGAATAAAGCAATGGCATCAGATGGCTGACTGATGTGTCTCTTGTTTCAGACTACCATGAAGTGATGTCCACTTCAGAACAGCAGTAGAAATTGTGAGGTCTGGGATAGATATTAATGCACATCATCTATTCTGTCAGTTAACACCTGTGAAAGGCTCTACCTTAAACTATGCCTTGTGAAGCTAATGTTTCTTAACTTCTCTTGTAACTCTGTTTTTTTCTGTACCAACAGGGCTGTGCTTCCCCTGCTGTTCCTCTTAAGGTTGGGCTCAGGATGCTGTTGCTGGAAACTGCAGAGCTTTGTGTGAAGAAGTGAGATCCTTTGGATCAGCTGGAGGATACCTTCTTTCTACACAGAAAATAAGAAACTTGTCTGTCTGAATCTTGCTGCTGAATAGGCTGGCTGGATTATTGTTTGCCCTGATATCTTACAGTATGAAAGGTTTGGATTTTTTTTGGCTGAACCTTTGTGACCAGTGATTTTGCAAAGGACATAGCCTTGTTTTAGAATTGTGAGAATGTGTGGGCTTGAATTGATGGGCACCAGAAGATGAGGATTAACAAATTTGTAGTCTAAAAGGAGTGGTGGATAGGTTGTTTTTGGTTTCAATTGAAGCCATGCATTTAATTTCTGCATTTGTAGGCAGGGACCTTCTCAAATCCTGTCTGACTCATACAAGGCTCTATGAGCAACATGCAATGAGCTGTACAATAGTGTTGTTCTTGGAAACTGTTCAGCTGTAGAACAAGGCCACATCTGAGTTGAGACAGCCCTCTCTTAAGACAGACTCTTTTTTTGTAGTCTGTTTCAGCAAGCTGAAGACCTGTGCATAGCTGTTGAGCCGGCTCACCTTGCTGCTGTAAAGATGTTGCTTCTGGTGTGCTTTTCTTGTTTGGAAAGAATACTACTTTTAGACTATGAATTTTGAGGGTATAGTGAATCTGAAATGTAGTTATGGAGATCAGAGTTGCTATGATGACTGTTGTATTTTTTCTGGTGCAGCAAACTACTGTCTCAGTAGTTTGCTGCTTATGGTAGTTAAGACAACCTGCCTTGGGGGTGACTTCTATGAAGTTGCTGAAAAACATCAACACCAGACACTTGGGATATTGATGGGGAGTAAAAGTTGCTACAATGCAGTTCAAGTTCAATTTTTTACTTCTAGAGATAAAGGCTGAAATTCCCACTACTTAATTGGCTGCAGCTAGGAGTGTCTCAGCAGCTGGTCTCAGCCTGACCTGTTTTGTTCTGTTCTATGAAATCCATGCAACATGTTAACTAATACCAGCCACCCCTCCTCCAGCCTTACATAGGCATCATTACACCAGTGTTTTCTCATTCTGGGGAGATTTGGGGCAATTGGACAGCTGATGTGCTTAATACCCTTTCTCTCCAACTCCCCCTCCCACCCCCAAATTCTGGAAGATGTTGACCTAGTCTGCAGACACGAGTCACACATTATATCAATGCCTCATGATGGATGTGTAATAATTCCACTGTTTTTTTTCTGTTTGTAGATGCTGTGACAATGGAGTTAAGCTGCTCTGAAGTGCCTCTTTATGTAAGTCCTACAACACTAGACTTCTGCCTGGAGAGTTGCTTTCTTTTGGGTAACAGCTCATTTAAAAGCAGGGTGAATGGGACTAAAAAAAACATCCTCTGGTTTTCTGAGACTGGAGGCTGTTGAATGTTGCTGTCTGATGAGGCATGTGCAGAGGTGATAGTTTTCAGTATTGCAACTCAGCTTTCTGAAGGAAGTTTTAAATTATTTCCTCCTTGTGATCGTTTTGTTCTGCTTCAGTATTCTCAATTGCAGTTTTCAAAAGCAGCTTTACTGCCTGTAAAGGGACACCTTTTTACACACAATTTTTGGTAGTTTTTTAATTACAAAATTCCAAACTACCATTTTCTCAGTTTCCACAAAGCATGGATTTTTTTATTATGTAAAAAAAAGTTGAAATTTGTAACCAGATGGATTTTTGGAACCAAGTGCAAACCCTGAAGTAATTGCTTGAAATAGATGAACTCCAAATTAAAAAAAAAACACGAGGGAGGGCATATGTTAGATAAACTTCATTTATTTCATGCTTTCAAGGGGATGTGATTGTGAGTATTAAAATTTGGGAACTCTAGGTATTCAAGCAATTATTAAAAAAACGGAATTGTGTTTTTTATACTTGTTCTGCTTTGCAGTGAGGGCAGCAGGGGTACATGGATGATGTTTGGGAGAAAATGGGGAACACTGAATGGTTTTCAAAAGGGTAGTAAAAGATGAAACAAAGACAGAAACAAAATAACTATCTGCTTATTGTCATGAGATGGGAATGAAAATGGAGGAATACAAATAATCTGTACCTTGGATTATTGAAGGAACATTCAATTGGTAATGCATCAGTATGGTTTTTATTGTATTTGTCAGCTTCACAGTTGGGACCTCAGGCTTGCAAATATTAGATGTATTATCTTTAAAGGCATCGGGAGAAAAGTATTTTTGAGGCCTGCTCATGTCATGTTTATTGTGTGGTGCTAGGCTTTAAAAGCAAATTTTTACAGGAAACAGAATCAGGGACGTGGTGATACCTGATCTGACTGATTTGGTATCTTCCCATAATAAGGTGACTGACCACTTTGCAAAGGACAGTGCAGTGGTTTTAGTTCAGGTTGTTGAAAATGAAACATTTGATACTGTGTCTCACAGGAAATTGTTATTGACAATGAAGAAGGGGAAGATTATATAAGGAGATAAAGATACATGGGTACTGCCAGAACTGTTGGGTTAGAGAGAAAGACACTACAAGAAATATCCTTAAGGGTCATACTTAAGGCTACTTTAGTATTTTGATTATAACCCTCTTATAATCAGATATAGGCTTGCAAAGTGTATGTAAATTAGTTGACATCATAGTTTTGGGAGATGCTGCTTAGTACTGACAATAATTCAGTAATTATGTGAGAAGATTGAATGTTCCCACCTGTTATTTATGCCAGTGAAAAGTGGAAAGAGTGGTCCGAAACTGCATTTTGGAGACTAATGATGGTACACCTCTTGTGAACAAGGGACCCACGGTGGGAGGCTTGGGGTGTATAAGTCACTTGCAGTGTGGTGGATGGGAGAATGTGATTTTAGTTGAGAACATTCACCCCAAGCTCTGCGCAAATGAAGAGTCTGTACCAGATTTAAGCTTTTCTGTCTGTGGTCCTGTTCTGTGGTAATTTTCCAGCTGTGGTCTTCAGCTTCTCACCAACCCAGGTGATAAATCCCAGAGGGGGCTCCTAACTTGCTAGAAACCCAGTGAGGGTAATTTGTATTGTCACCAACTCATTTTCTTGTGGGGGCAGCAGATGGAGATGGTGTCTATCTTCTGAATCCCCAGTCTCCTAACATGAGGTTAGTGGAGAAACATGGACTACCAGGGACTTGCAGTGGGAGCACCTGGGGTGAGTTTCCCAGAACATGGGATTGTAATAATTTTTTAACATTCTTCTATATTTATTTCTGTTTGTATGTGTGAAAAAGATGAAAAGTTTGCTTTCAACCCCCATCTTAAACTTGGAGAAATCTTAGCAGACCTTATACTGATCATTTGATGAGGTTGATGTAGTTAATCTAATGAATTGGTGCCTGAAAGTGTTGCAGTTTCATGATCTTGCCCATCACAGTACTGTTCATAATCTGAGTGCTTTTGCAATGTGCTTGGAAGATCAAAGACTTCTGTCCATCCTGAAAAATCCTTGAGTCAGGGCAGTTATCTACTATTAGTTAGATCCAATTATTTCATCGGTTCTGGAAACTCCTTCCAAAGGCTTCTGCTTTATTTGCGTGACTTTGTTTGAAAACACAATCATATCAGCATTTAAATTAAACATGAAAGCCCTTTCTGATTATTCAGTTCCTTAGTCACTTTTCATTAAGCAGTTCTCTGACAAGCTGAGCTTGTCTAAATGCGGTTCCATCTCTGTTGCCTAAACGTTGCTTTCATGTCCCATAAGCAGGGATAGAGAAAAAAATCTCTGGAAAACTGAGGGAACATGACAAATACTTTCACTGCCTTGAATTTAGCTTTTTCTTTGATGTTTTCCAGTCCCTTCTAAAGGGCCACAGTGGAACTGCAGAATACAATTTCATGGCAATTGTACACTGTTCACATGCAACTTCAAAGATGTCAGTATATAATTCTAATGCATTATTTTCCACAAGAAAAGTGGAAGAGATCAAAAGGTAGGAAGTAATCTCTTCTTTCCAGCCTCTGTGAAAGCATTTGTTCATTGAGAGAGGGAGAAATCTTATGGGTGCTGGGTCCAAAATTAGGATGCTTTTCACACTGTATGTAAACATGCTTAGCATCTATATCCACTGGATTTTGCACTCTTCTTTGTTGTAAGAATACCTGTCCTGAGAGGCTTGTACTTCATGTCAGATTATCTGAGAATAACTGCAGTTTTGTGTTTATAATTCGCATTTTTAAAGATTGTATGCGGGGTGCTTTGTTGACTCACTGTATGTGAGCAGCTGTTAGCACAGCTGGAGGATGTGTCCATACAGCACAGCTACTTCAAACTGTCGCACTTCAGTGATACTGAATTTCTTGGCAAATCTAAGAGAGTATGTGTAATCTTGTTGGCCTAGTGATGGCTGTTCTCTTTAGTTACATAAGAGAGAATGCTTTCCAAAAGCTCAAGGACCTTGCTAATTTATTATAATTTTTTGTGAAATATCATTTAAGAACACTCTATACAATTACTCAATTTTGAAAATGCATTATTTAGTACACTTCTTCTGTATTCAATTTTGGTGGCAGCATTACATTAAAATCTTAATTACAAGACACATCAATGCCACAAATTAAAAAATAAATGGTAATGAAACAGAAAATTAAATATTTGAAGCACACTTCCTCAGTTAATTTGAGGAGCCTGTTTCTGGCTTCTAGACAGCAAATTGCTGTTAACCACTCTATAAAATTACTCTTTATAAGCCCATCTAGTTTTCAGGATTCACTAACCAAGAATACACTGACAGTTCATAGACACCTTTTTTTCAATGTTTCAATGCTTTTTTTCAATGCATCATTTAAGTATATAGAACGTAAGTAGCTTTTGCCCTCCTAAATTATGCATTTTAAAACTGATACATATAAAATTATATTTAGCTAATTCTTTCTGTAAGAAGAGCTGAGTTTATCATTTCACGGTGTACTAAAGACAGACACTATCTTCAGGCAGACACTGGTCTCATTGTAGATAGAAAAAAGACTATTCATGAAAGATGGAAGATAAAAGCTAAATATTTGAAGAAGCACTTTTCAGATATTAAAGAATTTATGTATGGTAGTTTTTCCTCCTATTGTAAGCAGATTTTAGTGTGGAGAAACAAATCTCCCTCATGGAAAATCATTCCTTCTTATTTAATGGTATGTTACTGGTTTTCGTTTGTTTTAAAGAAGTGTTATTGTTTACCAACTTTAATATTTGACATTGGCAAAGAAATGCCTTCTCACCACAGGGCAAACATACTGTGGAAATAGTGAGCTCTCAAGAGCAGTAAATAAGTGTTCTCAGAAGTTTGTAAATTAGTCTCTGCTGGGATGAGTGTCTCCTGTGGGAGCAGGAGAGATAAATAAAGAAGTGCTGAGCCACAAATTAGTTGTGCCAGCAGTAGCCCAGTTTCATGGAGACACCAAAAGGACCTCATCTCTCCAGGAGATGGTGCTGAAGGTTATGTGTCTGTCTTTCCAAAGGAACTTTTGGATGTTAATTGTCTGGGAAGAGGCAGAAACATGGGCTTCTGGCTTCAAGGCCCAAGGTCTCCTGGAAATTAAAACTTCCACTTGCTCTTGTACTGCAAGGTGCTTACTATTCTCGAAATTCATTCCTAAGGTATTTCATGCTCCCATGTACAACCACTGGAGCAGGCTAAATGTGGACTCAGACAGTGATTGGGAAAAATCAAGCCTCAGCTTTCTCAAGCTAGTCCTGAGAAAGCTGAGGAAAGAATGCAAACAAAATCTAACGCCTGGTGTTTGTTCGAATGAAACAGAGTGAAAGCAAGTGTCATTTGTGTCAAGTTCTTTATCAAGGGGTGTTGGTGTTTCTGCTCCAATTAGCTTTTTGTATTCTCTGTTAACCAATCCGTTTCAAGCCTGCAGAACACACTACATAAAGTGTGCTTGCTGTAATGAAGATAGATATTGCCTTCTGAACAGAGTCCATGTCGTTGTTAATGCCGCTCCTTAGATCAAGTCCTCAAGGTCTAAGCTTAATTAACTTCTCTTGTCTTCTGTTATGCAAGGTCTCCCTCTTAAGGTGTCTCTGCTCTGATGTTTTTACTTGGGGACAGTTTCGTTTCTGAGACTGTTACAGCTTCCTGGGTGAAGCATAGTCACCAAGGAGAGAGAGGTGATTCCATACTGATGTATGGAAGTATTCCTACAGGGTGGTTTTGGAGGGTTTCTCTGGCTGGGTTGGGAAGGGCAGAGAGTAGGATGTGGCAGCAGGCTGCCTGCAGCCAGAGTGTCTGAGGGCCTGGAGTCTTTTAGACTTTGGATAAGTTCAGTGATGGTCTTTGCCTGGGCTGGGTCTGCAAAGCACCAGACACTATTCCAGCATGCTTTTAGGTGATTTGAGTGGGAAGTGGCAGTAGAACTTAGGTATTGGTTATGAGTAGTTGATTGTCTTCCTTGCCAAGCTGTTTGCCTTCCCAGTTCCTCCATGCTGTAGTTGATGTTTGAAGAGGGGTGGAAAGAGATAATTTTCCATGGTTGGATACAGCTTTTGTATTTGCTGCTCTTGCCAGGTATTTGGTATCTTCAACCCTTTGTGGAAAGAAGATGATTTCTAGTCTGTCTTGTCCATTCTGTGCTTTCATGTTCTTTGCTCTTACAGTGAGTCTGGCCTTACTTCTGGGCTCATCTGTGTATTCAATGAGGCTGAAATGACTGCCTTACTTAGACTTCAAAACACAAAAAAGAAATGTGGTTAAAAATGTAAATGTGGTTTGGCCTTTTGGCATGCTTTTGCTAATGCACAGTGCTGTGTTGGCCTGATCCAGCTCTGGCTGGAGTCTGGAGTAATTTGTTGTCTGCTCTGGAAGCCTGATCAGGTCCATCATGAGAAGCCTGCATGGGGATGCACAAAAGAGTATGCACAGGCTGGCCTCTGGATGTAGCCTTGCTGCCACAATGAGACTGAGAAAATGTATCTGAAAGAATAGGACCTATTTTAAAAGATATGGGAGAAAAGAATGGGTGCTTCAAAGGGCATCCCTCAGCAGGCAGATAATTTTTGTACCACTGGTATATTTTTTTTCTCCCTTCAGTCCTTAAATTGAGATTTTTCTAGAGAGGTACTTCGTGCTTGCATGTTTTTGTGTGGTGTCTGCAACAGTAGATCCTTGATATTACATAGGACATGAGAATAATAATTAGTTTGATTTGTATATTTTAAATCAAGTCAGCTGAAAGAGATTACTCCTTTTCTTTTAGTCAGCAGTTGCATGTCAGAAGGGATGTTAATTTTCTTATTGCAGAAATTTTCTGACCTATGTTAACAGCTCATTCTTAAGCTCTTTATTTCCTCTGTATTAGTTTGCGCATGAATGTAAGTTGTTGTGTCCCTGACAGCAAAATGATATTTTCAATGGTAGATAAGCAGGAATATTAATGTACATTTTTGCTCTGGGCTTAAAATTTTTTTCTATTTCTTCTGCCTTCTCCCCTCTCCTTTCTGATAAAAGCATTCTAGATATTTTTATTCCCATCCAGTGGTTCCAGAAGGAAAAGATACCCCATTTATTTATTTATTTATTTATTTATTTATTCATTACTTGTTTATTACTTTGCCATATTGGACTCTGAAAATTTTTCTCCACCTTAACTGTTGTCGCAGTTTGATGATAAGCTAAACACAGCTTTAAGACTGGTGGTGGTAAGGTAAGGAAAATAAAGTCAATTTCATGTGAAGTGCTGATTTGCTATAGACTTGCTCTGTGGTTCGTATTGCTTAAAAACACTGGTAGATTAATTCTGCATAAACGGTCAGTTCCATGACTGTCTTCATACTGCTGCTGACATAGAACAGGCATAAAACGCACAAGGCAGCATAAACTCTGTATCATATGCTTTCCTTTTATACTTAGCTTTTATATATTTCATGCGTTTATAATCCTGCAATTCTTTAGGATAACTCTAAACTCCATATAGAGTGTTAGTGCTGCTTTCCCATTTTAGTCAGACAAAACAATTCCTTTGTAGGCCTGGGAATCAAGGACTGTCTGTCTCAGGTTCTTTCTGTCTCAGGCCCTGAGAAATGTACACAAAAGTGAGCTGGAGGGAGCAAACTTGGGATAAATGACTTCATTACCTGAAGCTGTAATTGGAATATTAACTCCCAAAGTGCAAATGGACCAAACTTATAAAAGTATGAAAACATGTGACCTGTCATCCATATTTTGGGTGTTGCCCCTGGAAGGGCTTTGTCTGCCCTAAATGTACCTGAAGGCCCCATAATAAACAGAAACACTTTTTATTCCCTTAATTTTGTCTGATTGCTGCTTTTAGGTAGCCTGCAAAGGTATCAGAAAAAAAGATTGTGTTCCCACATGGGTCAGGTTAGTGTGGCTGGATGTTGCTTATGGTGATGTGGAAGTAGTGCTGCTGCTGGCTGTATCTTAAATTGAGTAAAGGACTGGTTGAGAGGATTAAACAGAAGAAACAGGACTGAGGAGGAGTGTTTTTTAGTTGTAAGATAATGCCATGTGTCATATAAAAGCATATGTCTAATACATACTTCTTTTTAAAGTGGGTAATGTCACAGGCAACTTAACAGTGTGCAGTAGCACAGAGAATTGCAGGCATGTATGTCATGACCTGTTACTTTGTTTCTTCTTTTTAGAGGAATTTTTTTTTTCATTCTTTTGTTTTTGTTTTTTTAAATTCTGTTGGATCCTAGTTCCTTTTGCTGGAGGCAAATATTGTAAATAAAAAAAACCCCTTGTTTTTGTGTCTGTGTCTCTGAAGAGACTGAACCTTTGTTGAGACTAGTGAGGAGGTAGAAAATGTAACTCATTTGGAGACATCAACTTTGGGTAAAACACAGTGTATGCAATTTCAGAAACTCCCAGTACAGCAGATGTATTTCAGTTTGTCACTGAAGGCGGAGTATTGCAATAAGCTTGATTGAAGACCCACAAGATTTAAGGATAGTCTCCTATTAAACCCCAACAACATAACACAATCCTTTATCTCTCTTCCCCTAATTCAGGCCAAGGATTTGTTAAGAGGTTAAAGAAGCACGAAGTATGTACCAGGTGCAGAAGGTGGGAGAGGCCAGACAGGGATTATTTGGGTGGGAGGAAGTTCACAATGCTGTGGGTTAGGGAACTGTGTAAATGGTGTTTTCACACAGGGTGGGGAAAATCCATCTTTGAGGAGTAAACTTGGGCAGCTTTGATCCTGCTGTGAGGCAGGGGAGTCAGCTAGTTAACTTGTCAGTATTTCTTCTATCCTTCTTTGCTTGCAGTGTACTTCTGTCATCGGTTTGGATGTAACAGAGTGCTTAATTTTTTTCTAGTTTATGTGGGCTACTTAGTCAAAAAGGTGACTGTAGTTTCTAGAGTCTTTCTTTTTTTCTACTTTCTTTTTCTTTTAAATAGGCACTGCATCTGAACCAAAGTGAGGAATTTTCTGCTTTTTCATGTCAAAAGAGGGAAGCTTATCTGTCTTCAATAGGAAATTTCTCTTTCAGTGCTTTTCTATTCAAGATAATGCTGGGACTTTGCTAGAGGCATCCTTCAGATTTATTTTGGTGGTCACTGAACACTTTCTTTTCTCTCTTTTTTGATGAGAACAGAGAGATGCCTCAGCTGCTAGTCAACGGACTTCTGTGCTGTATTGGTTTAAGTACCTGTGGGGGTGATGCTTCTTTTGCTTGGAGGTGTTTGTGCAAATGTATCTTCTGCATTTCTCAGAAACCTGCCACATGCTGAAGAAGTACCTACAGGCAGTTGGTGCATAAAACTGATGTGGTTTGGAGACTCTGCCATAGTGCGTTTCCCACATGTTGGCAGTGTCTTTTCCGCAGGTTCAGAGGCTGAAGATCAGCCTCATGCAAATGAGTGAGGTTCTCTGGGTGCTAGTGAAGTTTTGCAGTACGAAGCAGCAGAGGACTGACTCTTCTAGAAGCAACTCTGCGTGCATATTTAATTTTTATAGAAGTGTATGTGTGGGGTTTTGGACAATATGTAGTATTAAATATAGGTCTATCAACACATACCTTGTTTCCAAGTTTGTATATGGAAATATGCTTATTGCAATACTCAGGATAATTAAAAAAAAAAGTCATACTCAGTTGCTTCTTCCCTTAAGCTATTAAATGGGGGGGAAATCTGGCCTGTTTTTTTTTTTTTTTTTTTTTTTTTTGATATTTATAGCCAGACAGTTAGAAAGTGAATGCTTCTAGAGAAATGTTCAGTTATTTTCTCTTTTTTTTTTTCAGTTTGTAACTTCTTTCCTTCCCTGTGTGCAGTGTTGCTTTTTCATTGTGTCCTGAATTCCATTGCACTCAATTCAGCTGGGGTGCATGCTTTCTTAAGCAAGTCCACAATGGAGTTTATTGCAATCTGTAGACTACGTCTGTCTGGTGGACACTATAAAAACATCACAGAACATTGGGAAGGCATGTTTATAAATTTTCTTGTTATTAATGATTTGAATGTGATTGATTTGTGTTCATTTAGAATTTCCCTACTGCTAAAATTTCCCTATTTTAGCATCTTTTGTGTAGAAATGTTCACAGTTGCAGCTGTGTTGCAGAAGGGTAATTAAAACTGTATGGCTGCTACTTGTTCTTGTCTAAGCCCAAGTAAAATATAAACAATTTCTGAAGTGAATCTTCTCAATAGTGAAAAAAATATTTATGTGAAATTGCAGTGGCCAGTAGCAGCTGACATAGAGGAAAATATTCCTATTATTGCTGGCAATACTTGAGGATTTGCATTTACTTCAATGTGTTGGGACTTGCATTTTGGAACAATTAAGCCATTGTTTTAACCCAGCTCATAAGTATTTTTCTTAGAGCATGTAATTACAAAGCTGGTATTTGTTTGTCCTGTTACATTTAGAGATGATATGCTTGAAAGCCCTAGATAAAATGTTAGTTCTCAGGCTAGTATGCTACATGCATAGTTTGGTAAAGAAATTTTTAGTGTATTTCAGAGAGTGTTATTTTTATGGTAAAAATCTGCTGGGAAAGTAGATTTATCCAGGCTATGTATGCAAGGATAGAGAGCAATTGTTGAAATTAAGTATGGTTGCCTGCATCTGAAAATCCTCTAAAGACCATTTTGTGTTGCATCTGTTTGGCTGGGGCAGGTGGGGAAGATGGTGGTTTCAAAGTGGAAGAAGCTCAGTTCATGTTAATGGTCAGTTGTTTATTGAGGTATGGAGTGTCTTGCAGCAGACTAGGGATGAAGCACGGTGGAGGTGCCATGGTCAAACCTTCAGCCTCTCCTGCCTGCCTGGATGCTGTCATGTTTCAGCTGTGAGGGATTGCTACCTGCATTTCCCTCTTTCCCTCACAAAGAGCCTACCTCAGTCCCTTGCTGGGATGCAGAACAATGTGAGATGAGTATCAGGAGGTGGAAGCTCTTCTCCCTTTGCTGTTTCTTACCCAGGACACAGGTTCAGGGGTCTTGCCTGCTGCATGCCTGACATGGACAGTTCTCAAGTGCCCTAGATAAACCAAGGGAAAATATAAGAAAAAGTGCATAGATCTATAAATCTTGTTAAAAACACAAACCTTGCTAATCTCCTCCCTGGTACCAGTGCCAGGATAGTGTCTTCCCTGGTAAGAAAAGGTAGGCTTTACTTTATGGATTCCAGAGAGGTAAATCTAACACTTCCTCAGCCACTGGTTTAATGTGTTTTGAGTCAAGTCTGTCTCTCTTAAGATCCTCTTAACAGCAATGTCTTCTCGCCAGTTCCCCTGTGTGCTTTTCTGGTTTTTATTTTAAGGATTACATGGCTTTCATTAAATTGATGTCAAAATTCCTTTTGGCTGCAATGGGCTGAGGGCTTCTCCCATGTTCTTTTTCTTCTGTTTTCTGGTATCTGTTTGCAGTCAAAAGTGTTGATGCAGCTGCCTGAAGTTCCCTGCTGTTGCAGGCCTGAATGGTGTTTGAGAGGTCTCTAGTTTTCATGTGTTCCTGTGTTCTATAGAGGTGAATATGCTTATAGCCATGCATGTGTCAATCTAGGTAAGCTACTTGCTGGTTGGTCTCAATAAGTGCTCTTTGACTTTAAAGTTTGTTTTCTCTACAAGTCATCAGAATCAACACAGCGTGAGCTTGACACAAGGACCTTCCCCTGCAAAACAAACTGTGGTCAGGGAGCGTGTTTATTTGCTGAGATGGTGAAGCATCCTTCCCCTTGCTTTGATTAAGTGGGGACTGAACTATCTGAGGTTCATATGGACCCTGAAAGCATGCTTAAGCATACCTACACATAGAAACCAAGCTCTCTCTTGTTGCATTTTCCCTAGTTTATGAAGATACAGATAACCTTATTAAGGCAAGGAAAGAGTTGGGAGAGAGGTTAGGCTGTTAAAAGAATGAACCTGTGAAATGGTGTCAATGACATCTAGCAGCTGGATTGTCGAGAATCTGGCTGATCTGGACCCATGCTCTCAAAGCTGCCTTGTATGCAGTGTACTTGGCCACTTTTCCAAAGATGAGGTGCCAGTGTGACTTACCTCATTTGGGTTTTGGTATCTAGAGGATAAGCTTAAATTTTGTATTTAGAAATGTAGAAGAAACAGTTGGGATGTATTTACAGTTTCAGTATCTGGAACAAACTCAGGCCAGATATTCTGTAGAAGGACAGTTCTCTCACTTCAGGTGGTGTGTATACTGTAATCTATTTCTGTAGATTTTGCTCTATTATACTGATGTGAGTTAGGGCTTAATTACTTACTTTCAAATGCTAATGAATGTAGTTTTAGTTTATTTGTGCTTTAGTAGTAAGTCAGTGCCAGAATTTTTTTGCAGACTTGAGAAGGTGCTTTGGTCATGCTTTGCAGAACGGGTTGTGAAGCAGTGGAGAAGCCCTTCTCTCACTGGTCAGAGTAATTCTGTGCAAATGAGTTTTCTAAGTGTGAATTTCTCATGAAAGTGTTTCATTGTTGTTTATGTAGACCATTTAGTTGCTGTAATAGCTTAGTGGATATACTTCGATTGAAAACCTGGATTGAGTACTCTGGCTCTTGCAGGAAGCAGTGCTTTTACAAAAGAGGTGTTATCTCCAAAAAAACTTCCAAAAGCTTTGTGAAAGCAGACAGACATTTCTTTTGTGGAGGACTAAATTACTGCATCTAGTTGCAAGATCCAGCCTGCTTCCCTCTTGCTTGTGTGTGTTGTTAGGAGAGGAGGAGGAAGATGGGACCTGGAATTGCCCCCACTCCAGTGACTCCGAGTTAATTTGTCTGTGGTGGAAAGACCTATACAGGTAGCTCTTACTGCAGTTTGCTTCCAAGGAATGGACTGACCTTGCCTGAGGGACTCAGGATATAAATACTTCTGCAGGGATTGAGTATAAAACTCAAATTACTTTCTCAAAGCATTTTTGTATGTAGGAGTTTTCTAGAATGGACTGCAAGTGGTCTTTGTAGAAAAAAAGAATGTGATTAAAGCAGTCCTGTAATATATTTGGCTTCAAACAGAGACAGTGTGAAAGTAAACTGATACATGTTTTAGGAACAGCAGCACCATCAAGAAGAAATATGTTTAAATGGAGCAACATGGAACAAGAATATCTGAAGGCAGGACAGAAAGTGCTGGAGATGATAGGAGCTTGCATGAAATAACTGTTTCTGATGCCACGTGTGATAACCACACAGCACCAAAAATAATATTCCACTCTTACTTTCTGTGTTATCTCTGAATCGTCTACCATAATACAGGGTTTAACCCTCTTTTTTGATCATTTGAGATTTTCTAATTGAATCACTTAATTGTTTGGCCAGCTACAAGCTAGCTGCCGGTTTGCCTTCTTTTGTAAAGTCTTTGCTGAAATGACCATGGCTTTCATTTTTTGGAGTGTTGTAAGGAGTGAGCTGCATAAAATTTAGTTTTTATTATGTACATGTGAGCTTTCCACTGTCTTTTTCCCTCTAGATAAGGAAGGATTAGTGAAATTCTCCCTTATGCTTATACATTATGTAATGTAATTTTAAGATGTTTCTCTGTCCTAAGTTAATATTTTTAAAAAAGAAGCAGTATGGCTACAATTTGGCTTGAATTTCCCCCCCCAACATTCAGCTAATTCAGTGAGAGACATTTCCACAGAATATGTCCCTTGTGCTGTGTAATTAGGGCAAAGAAAACATGAAAGCTGTGTGGCTGTATACTCTCTCTGACTCAGGGATCCAGAGGGCATGGAGATGGTTTGGGAGTTGTGGCCCCAAGTGACCATGTGGAAGAAATTCTGCTGTGCTCCCATGCACTAGGCAGCTGTCAGCTAAGAACCCACTGGAGCAGACTGTGGAGGGCCTTCTGAGACTTACCCTATTTCTCTCTCCCCAGAACAGACATCCACATTATTACTCAACAGACCAAAAGGTCTACTACAATTCATTTTTTTTAAAAAAAGATTGCTTTAATAACAACAGTAAAACCAGCAACTGCAATAATAACAACAACAACAACAACAACAACAACAACAACAACAACAACAACAACAACAACAACAATACATTCTGTCTATAGTAGTGCAAAACCCAAAGAGAAATAGGAGAAAGCACTTCAATGCTATAATAACACTTCAGGGCACTAAAAAAGAGGGTTGTTGTCAGTGTTTGGGGATGACAGGTGTGTTTGCTCTTGATACTGAACTCATAATGTTGTTTACATCTGTCCTTTTGGGAACAGTCTTATCTAAGGAAGAATTTGTGCTTGAAACTAGCCTTTGCCTCTTTGCCCCAGTTCATTAGAGTTGTCTGCATTGAAGAGGAAAACACATGCAGAATTCACATTGTTATGAGTGAGGAGAAAGATGTCCTTGGGGAAGGCAGGCCAAGATGTGATGTTGTTGTGGGTGACAAGAGTCACACTGCAGTGAAGTGTTTGGCTTATAATGGACAGAGTAAGGACAGTTAGAAGCATAATTGTGGTTTTCAGCCACAGGATTTTCTGTGCTACTGTGTTCTGCTTTGTTTTTTACAAGACTTGCTTGTGGAGCCAGTGGAGTCAGTGCTGTGGTAAGTGGTTTGTATAGAGCAGGGCAGGCATCTTTGGAAATATGGCTCAGATATTCTTCTGTAGCAATTCTTCTGCCAGATGTTGGGGCAATTCTGCCTTATTTAGAACAACTGTGGCAGTCAGGAACTGTGCTGTGTGCATGCTGTCCTCCTCCTCAAGGAAATGCAGCTTGATCTAAATTTCCTCCCTCAGACTTGTCAGACACTTGTTGTTTGCTGCTTCTTAGATCGGCTTTCCTGTTCTTGTTTGAAGCTATTGTATGAGAGGTTTTTCTTGGCTGCTTGCTTTCTATTTACTATAAAGAAACTCACAGACAGATATCTGGGAACCAGTGTTCTTTGAAACCGTTTGCAGAATTGCATTGGTGCTTCTTTTTGAAAACTAAATCTAAGATAATTTAAATCACTTCTGAATATTTTTAAATTTTTAGAACGAAACTTGTGCTTTTGTAAATAACAAAATATTTGGGTTCAGGTTATTCTGATGCATTTTAAATAAAAAGCCAGTTACAGTTGGGGTAGGATGAAAGGAATTGTTTGAAAGATGCTATTTAAAAAGCATTTTTTAAAGTCAGCTTTGTTTTTGCAGGCATAAAAATAGTGTTTTTTTCTAAGCAGAAGTAGGAAACGGAAGATTTGTCATTGCATCATATCAGAACTTCTGTACAGTTGAATTATAAAGGTCACAGTAATCTTGGACCTGAATTATACGTCAGTGGGTCTGTTGAAGATGAGAAATTTACTGGATGTTTCAGAAAGCACTTTCATTTTTCAGGGACAGCTGACTATACATGCAAAATTTGACAAAGATATTTACCTCCCAGAGGATGCTGAGTTTTACTTTGTTTTTGATGGATCCCTCAAGAGACACATAATGTTTGCTGAGTGAGTTAGTGACAACACTCTTCAGTCCATAGTTCCAGGTGAGCCTTAGTTCATGCTTATATTTTCCCACTCTTTGCTCTACCCCAACCCCATTTCAAAGTTGGGCATGACTGGACAGTTTGATATAACTATTTTATGTCTCTGTAATGGAGAAAAGGCAGGGATTTGAATGATCGCCTTTAGGATCCAGGGTGAGTTTGACTCTCCACAGGTGATCCTAGCTTTTGTAGCAATCCATGCCAACAGAGTATCAGTTTAAGCTTTACTAGACTTGTACCTTTGGGTGTGCATTAAAGTGCAGTCTTCAGGGATGACATAATTTTTGATGTGACTTTATTCTATGCCACAGCTGTTTGCCTCTGGTAGTCCTAACACCTGCAAAAGTCCTGTGTTTTCTGAGCTTTCTTTTGGTGCAGCTGTCAGCCTGGTTTGCAAGGCCCTCCTGCTTGTGATGCTTGGAGCTTTGCTGGAGCTGCACATGGTGCAGAAGTGTCTGGGAACCTGTTCCAGGGTGCCTCATTGCAAACAAGGGACGCATGTGTTGCCTCCCACCTGGCTCTCTGCCTTGGGCTTGTCTCCCTTGTGGATGTAATATAAACCTTGCTTGTCACCTTAATTGCGTGCTTTGTGACCTTTTCATTTGTGTGAGTAGGAGGCTAGAAGACATGATGTACCTGTGCAATAGGATCTCCTTGTTTTCCCTTGTGTTCTAAAGGGGATTTAGAGTCTTAAAATAAATGCAGAGTATAAAAAAGGGAAGTTCATTGCTGTTACAGAGTGGCTCCTTTTAACCCATAAATGCTAAATTATTGTCATGGATTACATCTGGACAAAAGGCAATGCTAGGCTTGTTCCAAGTTGGTTTTAATTTTAAGATCTCAGCATATTCTGTGACACTCTTAAATTGTTGCTTCTGGGGTAGGAACAAAATCAGAAGGCTACAGGCAACACTTAATCATGACAAAAGCCATGAACAAATGAAAATAAAATGTGAGGTTAAACTGTATCCCTGCTGATGTTAGCTTTATTTTATGGTAGACATACTACACATAAGGGAATACAACTTTAAAAACAACTACAGTTGTGGTAAGTTCATATTTCCTTCTGCAGTTACGTGGTTGCACACGCACTCTTTTCAGAGTATATTGGAAAATTTAAACTTGTGCACTTAGTACATCATGGTTAACTCTCCAGTGGGAGGTACAGCTTGCACCTCTTTTAGATATCCTCTTTTAGGCATCCACCCTCCCTTAGATGTCAAAAGAGTAGGAAGGAAAGACAAAGTGCTGAAGAGGTTAAAGGGACAAACTCTCTTGACTTTGAGGGTCCCAGCTGTAAATTACAGAACTGATACAGCATTTAATCAACTTTGCCAAGAGCCTGAAGAGTGCATTAGTTAAAAGTTTCTGGGTTTTGTCCTAGGAAAATACAAAATCGGTTTTAATAAGTAGATGTATTACTCAGAATTCATTTTGCAGACCACAACCCTATGCTTTTCATGAGCATTTAATTTTTCTTAATGTTTATCCAAGAATCTTCAATTCTTTCCACTGTAGTTAAAGAACCCTCACCTAAGAAGACTGGTTCTAAACAATTGAGTGGTTATAATTGGGAGGACCATCAGTTCAAGTCTAGTTGAATCCAAGTTCATCAGTATAAATGCTTGGTGCATGTCCTAAGACAAATAAGTGTAATGAAAGGGAAGAATAAAATAATTCTGAATGAGCAGCCATAGCTCTTAGAGGTGGATGAGAATGAAAAATACCTAATGTATTTTCTGAACATAGATGATGTTAGTGATTGATTTACATTATACTTGCAGGCCACGGACACCAAGAAGCAGTTTCTGTGTCTGTGTTAATGTACACGGTGGGTTTCTCACCTGTGGTCCTCAGTAGCTGTCCCATCACTTACAGAGAGAATCTGTCATGCAAGTTGTCTCGCTTTTTGGTTGGTCATGCGGAATGTGTCACTGCCACTAGTCACAGGCTGTTGCTGGATAAGTTTGGGCTTAGGATGAAAGATCTGCAGTCACTGGATAATGACTTGATGATGGCCATCGCTTATGAAAAGTTGCCTTCAACCTGGAACATCCTTGGAAGCTGCCCAGAAGGTGGTAGTGTTCTTTTTGAAGTTAGAAAGCTTTTGACAGTGGTTTGATGCACAGTTCGGAGCAGAATATCTCACTGTTTTGTCCAGTTTTGCTACTCTTGTGCTTTAGTTTGTGGTTAATACGAAAAATTGTTAATACGAAAGAGTGTGAGGGGGCAGTCAGAGATTTGGTTTGTGCCCAGAGGTTGAAAGGATAATGAAGGTTTATTGTAACTCTGTCTCCCTAGAAGGTTTTCTTGCCTTGACTCACTGTGACTGCAGTTCTTTATTTGTAAGTAAAGCTGTCTCAAAAAAGCAAGAACTGTATCATGAAGCTTTGCAGCCATAATTCTAACCAAGTGAGATATTTTATCCTGGGCAAAAAAGGTAGTAGTGAGAGAAGAGTATATTACTGTAGGCATTCTGATGCGCAGAATAAACATAATTTTTGCATCTGTTCTGTCAGCATTTATCCTTCGTTTATGACTATGGTCATTCTTTGGGGAAAATATCATTTAACAAATTTATAAGTGGCTTTTTAAATTTTGGAATGAAAGTACATGTGATACTTTACATTAGGGTATGCTATGGAAAAACTTCATAACAAAATCAGGGGAGATTTTTCTAGTTTCAGGTTTCATTGCAAACGAAAAGCTGTAGTTAGGATATGCTGAAGAGTTTATTTGGGTTTTTTTGTGGAGTCAGCTGATTTATAACTGAGGGTGGAAACTCCACTATACTTGATAGCTTCACATGTTTTTCATTGAAAATTTGGTAGTTTTGGCTGTTTTTCTTTTAGTACTTTAAATTGCTGAAAATTAGAAGACAGGCAGTGTCCATGTGAGCCAAACTGAAAGAGATGTATGCAAGCTTTTGGGAAATAAAAGCATATCAGTTAAGCTCATTTCTATGGGTAAGAGCTTTATTCACATCTTAAAACTTTCTAATTCTTAATGACGGATAACTTAAAATCTGAGGAGTGTTTTCTGTCTATCTGTTGTAAGCAACCCTTTAACAGATGTAAAAAACAAGTACCTAATCTCATTCAAATATTGGCTGGACAGGAGAGGAAAAAACAAAAGGCTGTTACTTGTTTAATTTTCATGTGGAGTAAATACTTGTTCAACTTCTGGAAAAACTGTTGGATTTTAGCAATAAGGACCTTGTATCAAAACCTGAAGAAATTAACTGTAGTTTTGTTCACAGGCTTATCTAAGCTTTTCACCAGCTGAAACCCAACCCAGAAGTAACAGCAGGATGCCAGGGCTACTGAGAGATGCTTGGGCATAGCCAGCTAAGTACCTGCTTGCTTGAAACAGGAAAGGTTATCCTGGGTGTGTTGTAGGTTCGGAGAGTCAGAGATCATCTCAGCCACTATCATAATAACCTCTGCCAGGGCAACTGCTATCCACATAGCAAAATTCTTTAATTTTCTGTTGTGCTAATTGTTAATTTTCAGGTGTACTGCAATGTTTATATAGAAAAAAAATATGTTGCCCTTGCAATATAGATCTTGTATTTTTTTCCTGTGTATTTTTCATACTTTGTTCACTTTTCAGATTAAAACACTATGCATAAACAAAATTTCAATGCAGCCAAAAAAGCTGGGATATGTGTCCCCATTGCCATATGTGTGAACAGTTGAAGTGTTAGAAATGTCTTTAGCATACTATGGTGGGATTGCTTCATGGGCACTGTTGCACTTGAAGAAGTGACATCTCCTTTTGTACAACAGATGCTGCTTGTAAATGAAGCCAGAGTCTTTTGCCTGGTTTCTGAATAAATAAAATTCCTGGGACTTGGTAGCAATGTTCATTTATGGTGGGATCTCTCAATGACTCCTGCTTGGGCAGTGCCTGGTGCCACCCTCGAAGGGGGACCACTGAAAGTTTTCTGGATAGCTTTTCCTTCAGTCCAAAGGAGGCTTGTGCTTCCCTTCATCTCTCTCTGGGGTCCAGGCTTAGGATGGACCTGGTATCGATTTTGCTCTCCTCTAGGCAGTTTGTATAATTTTTCTTTAACTTCTGTATCCTTTCTCTCTCCTTTCTGAAAGTATAGTTTTGATCCTCTCTCCTGAATCTGAGAAGCACTGAGTGGAGTTGCTTCCTTGTGCTGTCCTCATCACTGTGTTTTTGTCCCCAAAGCCAAGAAAGCCAAGCAAAGCTGAGGGTTAGCTGTGGCTGAGGGAGGCCTGTGCGTGGAGGGGAAGGAGAGGGAGGGAGAAGGGGATGTACTGAGACAGGAGAGCTTCAGATCTCTCAGCACATGAAGAGAAGTGCTTCATCTTCAACTGTGAGGCCATTGGGGGTTATCCCTGTACTGTTCTACATGCTCTGAAAGATCAAAATGGGTGAGAAACTGGATATAGAAATATAGAAGTAGATTGAGATCTTCCCCTACCTGCTGACTCCTTGTATCAAAGATTGGAGGTGCCTTGACGCTTGACATTGTCAGGATGCTCTTTTTAATATGAACATCATGAAAGATGGTGGGTGCTATCATCCGTCACTACTTAGGACGTTGTACCTTTGTGATTCTGTCAGTTTTCAGAGCTGTGGGGCTATTTTTATTGGAAGAAAATACTTTTGAGTGACATGTTGCTGGAGAAAACTATTGCACCATCTGGTGTTTTTTGACCTCTTTCCTTTTTATGAGGATTTAGAAACGTAAGGATTGATGGAAAGATAGAAGAACTCTTTATTTATAGGAGTTTTGGTATTCAGGAAAAAAGGTTGTATTGCTTTTATAAGGTATAAGAAGGATTGGATAAAGAGAGCCAAGAGATTGTCTAGGAAGCATTGCAAATAATTCAGGAATTTAGTGCAGTTGCAGAGGTCAGGAGTTATTTGCCACATTATAGGAAGTTCAACAAAAGAAACAAGAAAGCATGACCCTTTTTGTAATCCTCACTTGTAATAGATGCCTGTGTGACAGCTGTGACAGGAGCTGCTCACCCCCATAGAGTGGTCAGATGCTGAGGTCAGCATCTTGCTGCTGGAGAAGACTGGGGACTCAACAAAGATGCTATGCTTAGACATTTATTTGTTGGTGGGTTTCAGGAAGGGGAAGGAGGGGTAGAGAGGAGGGAGAAGCTGATTTTCTTGTTTATTGCACTTTGATAAAGGGTATTTTCCTGCTGAACTGGATTATTCAATTTATGGAGACAATCAGTATTAAATAATAAGTTAAATAAATTGTTAGTGCTACCAGAAAAAAAAAAAAAAAGAAAAAAAAAAAAAAAAAAAAGAGAATTTTCCCACAGTATTTTTGTTTACCAAAAAAAGAAAAAATAACAAAAAGGTAAAGATTCAAAGAAGGAAGGCAGGAAACAAAGACTTAAAAATGAAAAAGAGAGAAACAAGAAATTAATCTGAATGAGAAAAATGCTTCCAAGTAACTCGTTGTTTCTTAGCACAGGGTTATGGCAGCCTTCCAGTACTGGCAGTCCCAAGAACCATCAGACATAGGTTCAGCATCTTCCTGGCTGCCTTTTTATCCTTGATACACACAGGTTTACATTTCTCAGCTGTCAGAGGGCAAATGGGAGCACAGGAGGGCACTTTGTAAGCAGTGCACTTTGTGAACAAGAAACTGAGGGCATCTCAGTTTCTGGTTGTTTTAGGGATGCTGCCAAGAGAGTGAGTTCTTGTTGTCTAGGTTACTTAACTATGCTGGTAAACAAAGAGAAACAGTTGCTGCCAGCTTTGCCACCATTTACAGTTATTTTCAAAAGGAAGACTGCTCTTTTAGGTTTCTGTCTATTAATAGAAGCAGTAACTTTACAGCCTGAATTAAGAAAACTAATTGTGAATCACAGAGAAGGGAACAGAGTTTAGTTTGGTTTTGTGAACAAGGAGATTTTCCATTTTATTTCATAAACACTTTGTTTTCTAGGGATAGGTCTTATGGAATGAACTGAGCTACCAAACTGTGCTGCTTTATAGTCTGGCTTTGGGGGATACCTTTCCATTTTCTGGGGCACTTTTTACTTTATAGCCCTTGCACCACCCTTTTCTGTGTAATTAGCATTACTCTTCTCACTTGGTATTACACACGTTCCTTCTAAAGTGCACAAGCTCAAACTGGACTAATGCATGTCGTGGTTTTGATGTAAATCAAAGAAAATTCTGTCTTTGTCTTCTCTTCAGCTGGAATTTTAGATTACTTTTTTCCCCCGTGGAAGGAAATGGAGAGGAGTGCAAAGTGCCTGTTCTTTTTCACAGAATTAGAAAAACACTGGAAACAGTGGATAAGTGTGTCTAGGTCTGGTGAGATTTGTGAGGAGAGGTGATTTTATTCTAGTCAGAGAATTCAGGGAGTTAGAGAAACATATAAATCTTTGGCCCACTAGAAGTTTGTCCTTTTGGAAACTGCCTGGCAGAGGGAGGAGGATGCTAGCCTGTGCATTGTGAAGCAGATGAGTATCTTCTAGAGCCTGCAACTGACCCAGAAACCTGCAGGGGGCAAGATATTTTCAAGCATGCTTCAAGCTATGGGTTTCCAGCAGGTGTATGGTTCTCACTCCTGGTCATTGGTAATAACAGCTGAGAGGAGACATTTGAGATCCCTTTGACCATGAAGGGGCTTTTTGTGAAAAGCACTGAGCGCTTGGAGATACACAGAGTTAGAGACACACAGGAGAGTGAGTACTGTAAGATATACAGGAGCTAGTTTCCTATTGAAGGCAGTATAAGTAGTGGGGAACTGTAGCCACTCTGCTGCTGAAGAGACCAGTGGTCTGACCCAGACCTCAGCTTTCAATTGGCACTGGGCTGGAGAGTGCTGTTCTCCTGTCTGAAAGGTTGTCCCAGCTGGTCTTGTGCACTTGGGTGGTGCTCAATAAACAAGTATCATACACCAGACACCTCGAGGGAGTGTTTGGCTGCAGTACTAAAGGATGAGGAATATCCCTCTCAGCAACAGATGCCATCTGCTGTAGTGTTCTGCATCATAGTTGGGGTCACCCAGTCAGCAGAGTTACTTAGAACTTCATCTGAGGCATAGGTGTGGCACCATGGTGCATGGGGCTGGTGGATGGGAGCCTTTTGTAACCCTCGTGCAGCTAAAATTACTGAGGCAAGCTCCCTTTGCAATGAACCTTTACCTTCTCTCATCTCCTTTTCTTCAGTAGGATTGATGCCAGCCTCTGGAGCTGGTTCATGCAAGTGTACTCTCAGATGGTTTGTCACATACCTGATTTCATGCATTGCAGCCACTTGTGTATGTTTTTTGCAGCAGTGGGGTGCACTGAAGACAGCTTTATAAATAATCTCATTCCTAATGGAGAAATGAAAAAATTAGCAGTAGTGTATAAAAGTATGAAGCCAGGAAAAAATGAAATGAAATGACAAATGAAAATTTGTCAGCCGGTTTTGATGTCTCCCCCTTCTTTCAATCTTGAGGTTTTTCATCTCCTTCCAGGAAATGAATAAGATTCAGAGCCCAGAAAAGGCTTAGTCATTTCTGTCAAAGAGAAATATTTGGTTTTAGTTCGTTTTTTTGGACATAGGAAAGGATTCAGGTGCAAGGAAGAACAAAAGGATTTTTTTTTTTTTTTAATGTTTGAAACAGACTGTTTTGCTCAGCTCTGAGTAACTCAAACAGAATGTTTTAGCAGGACAACTGGGATGCAGTGCAAAACAAAGTCTTGATAGTGCATATAATTTCCAGCTGCACCTGCCTTGCAGTAGCTGACCCTGTCTGAATCAGCCAGCAGTGTGTCCTTCATATCATAGGAGTTGTTTGGTTTGTGCATTGATGGGAAATGATGTTTTCTACCAATTAAATTAAATGGCATTTTATACCATTTAAATATGAATATGTTGAAGAAGCCTTGTGTTTTCCTTTTTTTCCTTATTTTGTTCCAGCTTGTCACAGATTTCACAGAATGAATTGTGTTGGGCTTTTTTACACAATATGCGTGTCTTTATTTCTGGATAGTTTTCTTTTTGTTGTGTTTTCTTTGTGGTTCCCCCCTCCTTGCCTTTATGCCACACTTAAATTCTTCCCCAAGGGAATGGGAAAATAAAGTGAAAAGTGTAGGAAAATGCAACTTGTTCTGCCACAGTAAGGAAGTATAAGAGAAGGTAGTAAGAGAACTGAAACTAGAAATGTTCTTCAGGGACAGAACTGCGTACCCCCTGTTGTTTCAGAACGTTACTATCTTTTAATGGAAATAATTTCTTTATAGGCTGGTCTTTTAAAAAATCTTATTATCAGTCATCATGGTGTGGTTTTTTTTTTTTTTTTTTTTTTTTTTTTTAATTGCTGGGCCTGGAATGGAACAATAGCAGATTTTGGATGTTAGTGTCCCTGGAGATAACCAGGTCCATTGTTCCTGAGGATGACCTGGTCCTACCCTCCACTTGGAGCAGGGCTAGCCTGAGAGTTGTATCGGGTTGCTAAGGGTCAGGTTCTGAACACCTCCAAGGACAGACAGTTTGTAACCTCTCTGGGCCACCTGTCCCAGTGCTTCACTGTCCTTGTGGTGAAAAATCCCTGTACTGAAGAGCATTCTTACCTTTCCATTTGTCCTTTTGAGAAGACAGTTCAAATTTCAGATTTTACTGTCATGAAGGTATTAGTAATTGTTTTATGTCATCAGTTTCTATTCACTCCTGTGCAGGCCATGTAGGAATAGTAAGTAGAGAGCAGTCCAGCAAACACATCGTCTAGAGAGGTAAAGGATGGGGAGGAACATGAGTGCTGTTTCTGTCTAAGTATATCAGGGCTGAAAGCTGACAGTGAACCTGCTTGGTGGTTCAGCTACCATGTGCATTCAAGCTGGCCGTGAACAAATTTAGCATAAGGTTAGATGGAGGTTGTTAGGCTAGGCAGATAAAGATCAGTTACTTGATTATTTGTGGTGAGATAGTAGAAGTTATTGTTTTAGATAGTGGTTTCAGAAGGCAAAGATTAATTACTGTTATTTTAAAAACTTGTTCTTTTGCAGCAGACTTATTCATACTGCATTGTTTGTAAGATTTGGCTGCCAGAAGAGTAACTTTATTTGCTGCGGTGTCGGAGCACAGAGAAGGCTATACCTCATCAGGGAAAGGGCTTCCTAAGGGCTCCCTTTTTGCTGAGTGGGAAAGCCCCAATCTTATCATCCTCAGAGCAAGCTTATCTGATTATTTTTTTGCATTGTTACAGTATATGTTGAAACCCTGTGGCCACAGGCCAACGTTCAGAGTAGAGTTTGCCTTTTTGTTTCAATACACTTAGTGTGAAGACTGGGGGCTGCATCTGCAGATATTTAACATGCTTAATATGGATTGATGTATTTGCATGTGTTTTAATTAGATTAATTTGTCTGCTGTCTTGTTACTAACACTGTAGTGTAGTGTTGTATGGCCTAGTTGGAAGTATCTGAAGATCATAGTTTGATGTCTAAAGTGGGACTTTAGAGTTTCAGTATTCCAGATTGAGGAACAATTCTGAAAAACTTCCTTTTTTTTTTTTCTTCCATGAATGCATAATTTTTGTTCAGGGTTAACATTTTGGACCACATAATTTCCACATTGTTTAGACTTTGAGTCCCTGGTGTACATATAAACATTCCAGATGAGGTGCTCTGCTAGCATCCAGACGGGTGGCACAGCCTTGAGTCTGCTGAAGTCCTTGCAGGGGAGACTCTCTGAAGTACAGAAATAGCACTGGGACACTGATGTTGTTATCAGTCTCTATTCAGAAATACAGCTAGGGAAAGAGAAGATACTGGCACACATTTTCATACTGTGTCTGAATTGTTATGTCATTCTCTGAGCAAGTGAGAGATCTGGGCTTCCAGCATTGTTTTTCATTTCTGATGACAATATAATGAGAAAGACATCCATGTCTAAACAGCAGAGACTTCTCCTACCTGATTGTTGTGTTTTAGTCAGTCTGTTGTTTTCTTGGTCTTCTTCCCTGCTTCCCCTGGATTTCCCGTTGCACCATGCCCTGTTTAGAATTACTCTGCAAGGGAGGGAACAGGATATGCTTCCATCATATGGGTGATCAGAGGAAATTTGAAACTGTGCGTATTAAAGACCTATCTGGCTGTGGGAGAAGTTGTACTATGGTCTCTCATTTCTGAAGTAGCACATCAGCCACAGATTTTGGGAAGCCTTAACTCTGCTTATTTAAATGTTCCTTCATAGGAGAGGGTCTTGAATCCAGACAGACCAAGTGTTTGATGAATAGTGTTTGATTGGGCTTTGAAACTGAGAGTTTCAGTCAGTTCTTCTGTGCTGAATTGTTCAAGGCCAGGTTAGATGAAAGGTTAGGTTTGATAAAGCAGGTCACATGTTGGCTAACAGCGAGATGAAGTTTGAACATGATTTTTTAAAGAAATAATGGTGTGACATGTGTGCAGTCCACAAATACTTACATACATATTCTGCTTTAAAGAATTATCTCTGTGTCTTGTTAATGTGTCTACTTCTGTTAGAACTGCAATGAAAATTAGTTTTCAGACACTACATTCAGGTGTGCTGACTGTCACAGTGCTGTGTCCTGGAGCTCCCTTTTACTCTGATGCCTGAAATTTCTTTCATTTGTTGAAGGAAGTGTGGAGTGTTTTTCTGGGATTTGACTGTCTGGAAGTTTTGATTCCACTTGAAATGTAAAGGTTAAAAGTCTGGATGGATTTCCACCAAATACTCAGTACCAAGTACTGAGATCAAAAACTGTATCACCAGCTCCTACACTGATTTCCCCTGTGTAGTGGTAGGGAAAGTTCCTTTAGGTCCTTGCCATTCTGGCTCTATGAGATGTGAGAATAAAGATTTTTTTGAATAATATAACACTCTAAGTCCATTGTTTTCAAAAGAGGTTAATAACTTTTCTCCCATTGCCCCTAGAGAAGGCATTCAGCTTTGTAGGAGGCAACTCTCCTGCTAAAATGTCCAGAGAGGATGTACTCGGCTGGGACATGACAGCAGCCTTCAATTATGTAAAAGGAAGCTGTGAAGGGAAAGAAATGGAAATTTCAGTGGCATTTCTTAAATCACTGGAAATCTAACATATTTTAGCTGATTGTTCTGAAATCTGTAGAGCAACAGTCCCTAAATGCTTGACCCTTGTAGAAGAACCCTTATGTTTAACTTCATACCAAAATATCAGTGTAAGAATCTGGTTGAGTGGCACTTGAGAATATTTTATTTATTGCCTGTAAATTGCAGAGACTTTTTGTTTGAGAATGTATTTATTGAGGCTTATTAATCCTTCCTTGGAGACAGGCCAGGGAATGGTATGAATAATAATTCAGCATCTAGTGACTAAGTCATGATTGTGTTCTCTTCCATTTTAAACTTCATCCTTTAAACTTGGTGATTATGTGTAAAAAGTGGAGAGGAGAGGAAGGATTGGCACATGAGGTCACCTTTTGAGAAGAGAGAAGCAGGAATCATCAGGCACATTCTATGTATGTGTGTGTTATTTTATAGCTTATAAGCTTATAGCTTATATATATGTTTTACTTACCTAATAAGCAGCCTGCCTTGACAAATCATATTCCTTTTTTTTCTCTTTTTAAATTTTTTAGTTTAGATACTTGACTGTGTTGCTGGATGTTTTGTGTCACTGAGGCAAGGCAAATTGCAGGAAAATTGCTTTTTAACTATCTTTTCCATCGGGGCATTTACTGGTGCTAAATGCTATATTGCATACAGAGAATGAGAGAATAAGATTCCAGCCATTTTCTTTGACAGAAGAAATTAGATAGCATTTAGATATCCTTTAGCTCTGCATATTCAATTAAGTATGTAACTGCTGTTTTCAGTGAAAGACCTGAAAAAAGAATTTTGTAGGTCTGAACCTGAGCTGTGTTATTTCTGCAGATGATAATAGGTCTTTGATGCTTACTAGCAAATAAAATGCTGGGGTTTGTTACTGATGATTTTGATCTGCTTGCTGTGGTTTTTTAAGAGCCTGAACAAAAAGAAACTCTTCTCCTCCTTGTGATGAAGTTGGGCTTGGTTAAGCTTTCCCTGTTCTTGGCAGCCCAGCCTGGAGGGTCATCAGCATTAGCATTACCTAATGAGGATGGAGCAACACCGTTAGATTTGGCTTTACAGAATGGACACTCAAAACTTGTTGAGATCTTTATAAAGTGAGTATAGTGGTTTGCTCTTTTCTATGAAAATGTCATTATCATTTAAGGGATGTGGGGAGTACTGCTGTTTATCTGGAGAGAGTTGCCTATTTTGTGCTGGTTTCTACTGCTTTTAGCCAGTATTATAATTTAAAATGGTAAATGTGCATTTACAATTGAAGGAAGTTTATAATTTGTATCCTTCATCACATTTAAAGTCAATTAATAGTCAGTTAAATGATAGAGGACCAGCTGCACCATCAGGTACCTCTCTCAGCACTATATCAGCTGAATCCTGACACCCTAATAGCAAGTAGACATTCCTTACAAATATATATAAATAAGTACTTATATATAAGCAGAATTGTAGGACCACAAAACCTCAGCAGACATTGTGACCCCCTCTAAAGCACAAGTTTGAACAAATAAATAAGGGAGAACCAGCAACAAAGACAGTGCTGCAGTTATGACTCTGTTTTGTGGGAGAGCTGCCGCACTGAAACTGATTTAAAGGACAAGTGCTTTCTGGCACCTTTCAGCTGTCTGGAGCTCTGTCTGTACAGTGCTGAGGAGCTGCAGGGGTTGTATGTATGTATGTATGTGTCTTGGGATACCAAATTACGCATCAAACACCCCTTCTTACTCTTGGCTTTTCTTTGCAAAGAGAAATATGCAAGAATTGGGATACATTTTTATTTTGGTATGTGGCTCTTTCAGTTCTGTCTCCATGCAGCCTGTAGTTTATGTGAGACTTATCCGTACTTCAGCTTAAAAAAAAAAATACAACATGGGTACAGTACATTATGTTATGGCTGTCTCATTTTTTTGTTATGTCCAAACAATACTGTATTCCCTTGAGATACTTTCTGTTTTTCAGTCTTGTGGGATAACAAATCTGCTAGCTGCCAGTTGTGTCCTACTGCTATATATGGCAACACTGACAGGAAAAGGTACTATTGCTCATTTACAGCAATAAGGAGAAATAGATATTGTCACAACTTGCTTTTTCTGGCTTCTTTTAGTAGTGAGTAACTGTCTAGAGCTAACATAGTTTTTTTGCAGTTGATAACTAGAAGTAGCTCTGTGTTCTTAAGGCTAAAGAGTGTCATTGGTACGATTTTGTTTGCCCAGCTGTGTTTTCAGTGGATGTTTCAGATTTTCTGCCTCTGTTTTTTGCAACGGGTGCTTTGGGGTCCTGATGGGTTGTGCTAAAGGTGACTGGAGAGTTCAGTGTGGCTATGCTTTTATTCTACCTGTGCAGAGAGCATCTGCTTTGACTAAAAGCGTGTGTCATTTCAGCTTCCAGGGCAATCAGTTGCTTGACATCTTAAGAGCAGAGATCAGCGACGGTGCCTGCATACAGTTTGTTCATTCATCTGGAGCTCTGACGCTGACATTCAGCTACACTGCACAGCACTTGCTGGAGTCAGACATTAAGCTCTTCAGAAAATACTTCTGGGACAGACCTCTTCTTTACCAGGTACCACAGATTTTCTTCCAGCTGTGATATCCAGCTGTAGACTTTTCAGGCTGGATTTGTTTTCCTTGTTTAGTCTTTTAATTTAAGCTGCTGTGTCACTGATCTCCAGCATGATTTCATGATTACTGTTGTGGGTTTCTACTTTGTGTAAGTGTAGCACATTGTATGTCTGAAGCTGGAGCATAAGAAGTGTTGAGAACTTTGTCAAAACCTCTTTTGCCTCTCAAGTTGTTTTTTAGTTATGGTGGACTCTAAAGAGAGTATCTTTCCCTGAAATCTCTGTGTCTTCAAATGCATTGCCATTGTATTGGTCTTCATACTTTGAAATTTTTAATTTAGTTCCATCCTTCTGGTAGTGTAATGCCTCGAAGTCCTTATCAAGAGCTAACCCTCATCTATTATTTACAACAGATATACAGAGTACTGACTTTTATACAGAGTTTAGTTTCGTTTTACTTATTTTAATGTAAAATGTCTGAAACACTGTCGTAATATCCTTCAGGACATCTCTTGATTCAGTAAAATAAAGAGAATGTTTGAATGTATAAATTCTTTAATAGCAATGCAGATGTTTGCCAGTGTTTTTATATTGAGATATTACATATATTACACATATTACACACATGTAAAACTAGAGACCTAAAAACATACTAAAAGTTGGCATTTTTTTCTGGTCTTGAAGCTCAGCTTTTCTTTTCCATTCTTAGCTTTGTGTTTCCTCATTTGTGCACTGATTTTCCTTGTGTTACCTTTATTGCATGCTGCAGTTTTTAAACTTAGAAAGTTATTTATATTTTATGTTTAATATAGAAACATAAGGTGTGGTACACTGTATAGTCCGTATATATAATCTCATGTAACTACATTGTTGAGATTTGCTTCAATTCAGAAAAGCTACTCTCTGTAGCTTGCAGAATCCCTGAAATTTGTATGTGGTTTTTCCATTGAGACAACAATTAACTCAAAAGGAAAACCAAGACTATAATCAAGAATGCAGTGTTATTTATATGATCGGCTTTTTCTTGCACTCACAAAATCCTTGTTTTTCATTCAGTATTTGAAATGGAAAAAGGAAGTGTGGCATATTAGGTATTCTCAACGACAAAGACTCTGAAAGACTGCAAAATTCTGCATTTGGTATTTTCAGGAAAAAACCTACTGTCCTGGATTTGCTGGTTCCCCTTTGCCATTCCTCTAGTTGCAGCAGTCAGGTTCTGTTGTGGGGATCTTATTCCCCTCCTGCTCAGCATCAGTTTTGCAGCACTTTAAAACAAGCAGAAATAGACCAGAATAATTGGGAAGATCACATGGTTTATTTAGTTAATTTCTTATACACAAGCTGTTGTGTTTAGACTAGGTATTATGTCCCAAAGGAAAGGTAAAATTAATTTTCCTTCTGCTGCAAACAAGAATTTTGAGCTCTTCAGCAGTATCTAAAGCATTAGGAGGCAATTAGATATTTTTGGTAGGTATTAGAGATTTCACAGCATATAGTCTTTTTAAAAATAGAGGTAGCATCTACTGCTGTCCTGGAGTATTCATTTATCTACAGCAGACGAAGGCTGTGCATCTGATGTCTTGAGACTGTATAAATGACTACATTTCTACTTTATGCCTGAGTCAGAAAATCATGAACTGAAGAAAGGAAGTTTTGTTTCAGTTGTGGTGGCATGTAGTGATGGATTTGTGCATTTGTGTGACATGATTACCTCAGCAGCACATCTATTTGTTCAAGAAAAGTATAATCTTTCCAAATTATATTCTTCAGTCTCAGATGTGTCTGTTCTTTCATTTCTTGCTCTATTCCTTAGAAGCCTAAGGAAGTAATGGAAAAGTTAAAACAAGCTGTCAGTAAGCTGAAGTCTCTTGTATAGGAGTCATGCCTTCAATTAGCATTTCAAGAAGTGGAAACCCACAGGTTTTGTGGCCAAAGAGGCAGCAGAGATGGAGGAGATATCTGAAATTGCTGAGAAAGAATGTGGAATTGCTTAATTCTGTGTGACCTTCTTGGGGCAGAGATTACTGTGTGGTTGTGTAGCCTGCCAGTGAAGTGGTTCAGAGGTTTGTTCACTGTGCTCCTCCAGTGGAGACCTAGACAGCAGGAGAAGGTGATCCACGAGGCTGTTTTAGCTGCTGGAGGCTAAGTCAGTGTAGGGCAGAGGTCCCCTGTGAGAGGAAGAGAGATCTGGGGGCTGATGGACATGTTTGAAATGTGTCAGAGTAATGAAAGAAACCTGAAAGATTTCTTTCATTAAGAAGCAAGCCAGGATAATCATCAAAGATGACCAAGATGATTAATGATAATTTAAGTAATTTTTTGCCTGGTTATCGACAGATTTAATAGTTTCCCAACTTTCTTTTGACTTTTTCTGCCTGACAGGTGTTGGAGTGGGAAACTGCCAAGCACAGCAAGAGATGAGCAGAGAAAAATGCAACTTGCCCCATGAGGTGGGACTTCATGGCTTTCAAATTAGTTTGGCTGCAGTATTTAGCCCAGGGCCATCCCCAGCTTTTTCTTTTGTGTTCAGGTTACCATGTCTTTTCTCTGTTTGCAGCTCTTGGTAGCTGGCAAATACACAGGCAGTCTACTAGAGGGAAAGACTAAAGCAAGCAGAGTAGTAGATGAAAGAATGCAAAAGAATCCTTTCTTCCTCCCATTTTGTTTTTAGTTTCTGAAGGTAATTTCTAAAATAGGACACAGTGTCCCAGTCCCCTCTTCCTTTTGAGCAGGAGTGATAGGGTTGGTGTGTATCTGAGTGAGGGAGCAGCCTGGCCAGGGGCCATGGACATGGGGAGTGGAGTGTCTCCTGGTGTCCAGACTGGGTTTATCATGTAGTTAGTGTTTAGTCTTAGTTAATTCTCTTTGTATTACCTATCCATCAAAATTGCTTGCTTTACAGGGATGCTTTTAAGATAAACTAGACTTCTGAACAGACCTGTTGTGCTGCTTTTCTCATAGACAGGAAAGTTACAAGCAATGAAATTCAAATGATAAATATGTTCCTTTAGATCATTCATGTAATATAAGCAGGAGGTGATTTCTCTCTAGTAATTAAAAATATTTTATTGGTTTCCCACTTGAGGGATTGCTGTCAGTTTCCTCTGGAAGATAGCAAATAAAATATTCCTTGAGAATCTCTCTCAGTCATTTTAAGTATTGCTTATAACATAAGTGTTTGCTAGTCTTCAAAACTGTTCTTGAGTTTTCAGATAAATGTTATGGGCATCAAATACAGTTACTGTAATTTTGATTTTTTTTTATAGAGTATTAATTCAAATGAAGTTGAGACAGTGGAAGGTCCAAAAATGCCCTGCAATACAGCACGCTCTGTAGAAGGTACAGTCTTTTTATTCCATAATGTTGCAGTGTTTCAAAGCTCTAGAAAGTTAGCACAGATTCATACACTATTTATTTATTCAGAAAGATTACGTTTCATATGATTTTAGAGACATGTTAGTAGAGAATAGTGGAATAAATAAGTCATACATTACAGGAGTTTTGTAAATCATGATACTCCCTACAAAGCATTGATTTTCCAGTGTCAGACTGAAACTGTTCACAAAATATTACAACATTTATAGTAACTGGAAAAGCCTTAACTGATTCCATTTTAAGGGCTGGAGAAATGTCAGGTGATTCCAGGAGAGGGCAGTGTTTAACTGAATGAACTCCTGCGAAGTCCAGTAAAGCCTGTTAAGTTAATGAAGATAGGAGCAAGTAATGATTTGTATGGGTACTTTTGGTATCCAGCCTAGACTTCTTAATGTGGCGAAATCCTCATTTGTTTGGATGTTTGGATAAAGCAACAAGCTGAAAACTGAGAGCTCTGTGAGAGACTAGGTCCTGCTCTTCAGTGTCTGCTGGAGACAACCTTACCTGAGGGCAGCAGAAATGTGAGCACCTGCAAGAATCGCTGACAGGACCAGGACCAGACACAGGGATGATGCCTTCAGTTTTAGCTTTTATATTTTTCATATTCTGTGCTGTTTTGGTGGGTAGGTTTAGGGTTCATATTAAGTACTACAAAGTTCTTTTCACAGAGTAGATAGACAACACAATGCCTTCTCTAGTTTGATACCAAGGACAACTTTCAGTACCAAGATCAAAAACAATGGTGAAGTGAGAAGAAAAAACAAGGAGGATGGAGCTTCATAATCTGAAGCTGTGGCTGGACAATTGATTCTAACATGATAATGGACCAGAATTTGCAAAATATGTGTGAGACCTCATGATAAGGTGTTCATTTTGTGACCATTTTGGGTGCACCTTGGGTGTAATCCAGCTGGACTCTTGTGCTGCCCAGGTGCTCGTTGAGGCCTTTTAACAAATAACTACTTTATTCTTTTGCTCTGTCTAGTCTCTGTTCCAGGTCAGCCTCTAGAAGGCATCAGGGAAAAGATGGGGACTAGTTCAGAGGGCATCAGCTGGTAACTTCAAGTGAATGGGTTAAACAGGAACACAGTCAAGTATTTGAATGTGTATGCTGCCATTGCTAGTGCTGAAAAAATAGTTTTATACCCAGATTTTCTGTCAGTCTTCAGACAACAAGTGTTCTGCCATTAGAAGTTCAATTTGCAAAGAAATAATAAGTGGTTGTTAGCAGTTACAAACCACGTATCTGTAAGTGCAAGAGAGAATTTATTATACAGGGTTTGTAAATGACCTTGGTGACACAGTGTGAAAATGCATTTACTCAGGGTGTTCACCTGAGTGCTGTACGCTGATCAGGGTTATCTTTATAGTGCTCCTTGGGGATGGAAAGTGAATGGCCTTCATTGGCATCACTATATGTGGCAGTCACTTGGCCAGTGTGACTTGTAGATGATGACTACTTAGATATTTTTCACAAAGAGAAGTTTTAACTTGGTCTGACTTGCACAAGCAGAATGCAGACATCAATAGGTATTCATAGCTCAGAGAGAGGGCGAGAGAGTCTCCAGTTGAGGAGACATCTACTCTCATTTTGTATTCTGATAAGCAGCAGAGTTAGTCCTCATAGGCACACCTACCTATCAGTGTTTTCAAAGGAAACTATACACTTTAGTGCCTTCATGCATCAGAGTTACTTTGCAGCTGGTTTTTTTAAAATTATTTTAATTTCAACACCAGGAAAAGCATGCCATATCTTTTAAGTATTCAGGACCAACACAAACAGATTGTAGTAAACATCCTTGCTTGTTTTATGCTCTGTGATATCTACTTGTAGACATGAGAAGTCTGTAACTACTGGTTGTATGGTGTTAGGCAACAAAGCTTTTTCATCCTCTTATATTTCAATATTGAATTGGTTACCATATTTTTGTAATGAAGACTGTTTTCTAACCACCAAGTCAAAAAAATGAAAAATCACTGAATGGTGGTTACTGGTGACTGGTGGCTTGTCTTACAATTTCCATTTGCCAGCATTCAGGAAATCAAAATAACTTTGTTTGAGATGGAGCTAAAATTGTTGCTGTTGGAAGCAAAAATTATATGAAATGATTGTGCTTTTTACTACATTGTGAGTTGCATGCACTGAACTCCTTTATAAAGTGTCTGCTAAGTTCAGGACTTTATTTTGGCACACTCATGTCATGAAAGTATCCCCCTCAGATTTTAAAGCTGCTGCCATTCCAAGAAGTAGCAGCTACTCACTCCTAAAGTCAAGATAAACAGACCTTTAAAACTCGATGTTATCAGAAGTCCTGAGCTGTTAATGAGAGGAGGTTGATGTAGCCGTGTGTTGCTTCTTGTGAAATGCCATCATATGAAAGCAGTGGGTCAGTGTAAGGGGATGCTGCTAGCTTGATCTCTCATAGCAACTTCAATTCAAATATATGGAGTGATACATTATCCCAACAGTATACAACAGAACAAAAAGTGAAATAGGTGGTATTTGGCTAATTTTGTAGTTTGTGCTTTTCTCTTTTCTGACTTTGGCATTCTATGCCCGTGAGTTGACTGAGTACTGTTGCCTGGAAGGTAAGCCATTGTTGCTACAGTATATATTGTCTAGAGAAAATGGCTTTTTATTTCTGAGAATTGTGGAACTGAGTAATAATAATGCCAAGTGCATGTCAATATGCTAAAAAAAATTCTTCTCATGGAATCTTTAAAACAGAAGAAATAGTCTGTTGCTACTAGCTGAATGGTGGTATATGGAATGTTTATTTTGACAGCACCAGGGACTGGGATTTTGTGCTCTGTGATTGTCCTGTATTAGACTGCAAGGGGAGATATATATGTGAGTACTGCAGCAGTTTAATTAAAGAAGGTGGATTAATTCAAAATGAAAGGTTCTGGTACTGATCATCATGGACCCAGTCCTAACTGCTGGCAGTGTCCAGGGGCCCTGCTGCAGTCAAGGACCACAGGTTGCAATGGCCCCATAACTGTGTCCCAGAACTTCATGTCCAAGAGACCTGCAGGTCATCTGGATTTCTTTTTTGCTGAGGATTGTGTGATTTAGGTAACGAGTCTTTGAATTGTTTTTGCCAAGATGTATTGATACAACTTTTAAAAAAAAAACTTGAGTGTATGCTTTGTTCAATGCCCAAGTAAAGGTCCCCAGGCTCCATGCATGTCAAGGCACCCTACGCTGACTGTTGAAGCATACTTAGTTTAACTGTTTGCTGGAGCAGGAGAAATTAAGAGGATATCTGAGAACAGATATGAACCTAGATTTGAAAGGTTCTGTATAAAAGGAAGCATATTTACCACTCTATAATTTCAGTTCCATTTTATTTTAAAATATGTTTGCTATATAATAATGTTCCTGGAAGCATGAATGATGCTTGTGTTCATTTACATTCCTGTATCCAAATTACTCTTCTTTGCTGTTTCATAGTAGTCCTTCAGGCTGCATTTCAGCAAAACTTGAAAAGGAAGTGGGTTTTTTTGGTTTTTTTTTGGCATTTCTGTGTCCTTCTCCATATTCCTTGGAAGAAAATGTAAACAAAACCCAAACAAACAAACAAACAAACAAGAGTGACAGAAGTGAAGATTTTTTTTCTTTTCTTTTTGGGTTAAAAATGCACAGTCTAATTTCAGAAAGTGCCTGACATATCCACAGAAGAGTGGAGTTCAGTGGCTCTGTGGCATTGGTGTGAAGCACAGTCCTAGAGCTGTTGATTTTCTGAGCATGTGGGGGTTAATCAGCCCAAACATAACTGTGACAGTAACATAGCACTTGTGCATCCAGCTTGCATGCTGCCCATGGGATCACTGCTGCAGGGAGATGCATGGTTTGCCCATGTCCATTGTTCTGGCTTGCCTGCCTGTTTCTTGTGTCTCCTTTTTCATTTGAAAAAGGAGACCAGCAGCAGAAACCAAAGCAGACCCAGACTAAATTTCCTTGTTATTAAAGGCTGCAGTCTTTGCTTTTGCAGATCCTGTGAACTTGGCGTCTCAGTTGTCCCAGGATTGTATGAAGGTACAGATTTACCAATGCTAAGCTTTATTTAGGCTGAGAAGCAGCAATCTCTGCATGCCTATCTAAGCATGTACCAGAGCTAAGAAATAAATTCTAGCCTGCCAGGCAACATTTCTTGCTATTTCTATGCTTCAGGAGTAGTTATGTGTGTAGATGATTATTATTTAAAAGAACCTGTTTTGTAGTTTTGGGCTGAAAAGCCAGGTTGCAGAAGCAAGCTCTGCTTTTGGATTAGAAACCTCTTGTGTTTATGGTGATGCTTAGTGCCTTTAGGGAGCTTGTAGGTGCCAGTTTGGGGTCACCACCACACTTTCATCTTAAGTTTCATCTGTGAGACAGCATGTTCATTACAGCTGAGGAGGTAGTCTCTGAGAGAGACCTTGTGGGTAACTGTAAATCCTTTACTGGATGTAAATGGGAATAATGCTTGATGCAAAAAACACTGCAAGTTCCCATTGTCATGTAGTTGGAGGTATCTAAACAGCTTTTGGGAGAGACCAAAATATGTAAGAAGTGCCATTACAGCTGTATTTCTGTCAGTTGTATTTGATCTCTAGTCTTGTATTGTGCTTTTTATTTAAATGTGTTTGTTTACAAAACTGGAAAATCTTTGCCTTGGTATTTCTTAAACACCTTTTAAAACAAGAGCTTGATTAATATCTCAGTGGGTATGCAGCTGAAACAGTAATTTTGGTTGAGAGGAACAAAATTTGGTCAAACCAGGTAAATCTGGTAAAAGTAGTGTCAATAGCAAGTGACTACTGCTTGTTTTGGATTCTTTTAATAACATTTCAATGTAGTGAAATATTTCTGGGGTGACATGTTATAATAAATAATAATAAAAGGTAATTTTTATAGATGTGGTGACCTCTTTAGGGTTTTTATTGGTTGGTTGCTTGGTTTTTGTAAATTTTTATTGCCAGCTGTGCAGAAGATTGACCATTTGTTTGGAATTCATGTGTTGGTATTGTAATCTCTGACGTCTCAGATTTAAATCCACAGTATGCACACATTTTGGAGTCTATGTTGAAAGTGTGTGTTGGAGCAGTGTTGCAGCTGGGGGAAAAAGATTCTGGTCCCATATTGATTGTCTATTATTTTGATCTAGCAGAAAATCTACAATGAATGAACTGAACTGTGACATTTCTACACGTGTGAACAGCTCAGGCATTAGAAATATTTCTAATCTTAGAAAACACTGCTGTTTTCTCCAGAGCACTGTATATTGGCTAGTCAGAGCACAATTAAGGTTTGTAAGATGAAAACAGGTTGAAAATCAAAGTTTGCATGGGAAGTAAGATATGGTTTGGTCTCTTCTTTTATTATGGTTAGGATTCAAGTCCTTAGGGTCCATTTGCATATGAAAGCAGCATGCCACATCAGTTGCATTTATGAGAATGGCTAAATGAATGGCTGCTGCTTGATAGAGTTTGAACTGAATTCTAAAAGCCTATAGCAAAGTTTACAACTAAGCATAAATACAACTATTTATCTTCAGAGATATAGCTCAATTTTTCTGTTTCTAGCCTTTTCCAGACTCTGGGCTTCCTTCTAAAGAAAATGAAGATCGTGTCTTGTTTGGCATAGGTAAGAAAGAATTAAAAATATTGACTTCCCAAAAGCTACTGATAGTGTCACATCAGTTACACACAAGACAGTTTCCTTGAAGGAGGTGAAGGTAATTGACATTGCAGAGTAAGTTGCTGTAAGATCAGTCAGTTGTATCTATGTCAGAAAGGGAATCTCTTTTGTCTCTGGCATACCTAGGTGGTGTATCCGACAGTATTGTGATACCAGGACTTTTTGGTAATGTGTTAGCCGTTGTAGGAACAACTGCCTTGCAAATAATATCTGATGGAGCCAGCATATGTGACTGAAGCCATATAAGTGATGGAAAGTGAAATGAATTCTGTAGAAATGCTTAAATGCCACAATGAGTTGTAGGTCTGGTAGGAGAATATAGCCAACTGTGCTAGACTGCACATTTAGAGACTGAAATTCCACTGGAAAGGTGCTTTCAAGTTTATGGAAAGCTACAAGAACAATATGCAAACATGGGCTCGTGGAAAGCAGAGAAGCTGGAAAATATGATGAGTAACTAAGCTCTGCAAGTGGGAGCTGCTGTGCCAGGCAGAGTCTGCCAATCTGACATCACTGGCCTGTGGTCCAGTGCTGATCTCAGGAAGAACAGCCCAAATGGAGGCATTCTGTATGCAGATTTTGGTGCTGCAAAGTGAAGATTCACTTCATGTATGCAGAAAGGAAGCAGATGGATGTGCATGTGGATTGATGTGCGTGTGCAGGGGGGATATATGTTATAGGGAAAGGAGCTGACATAAAACCTCAGAGACAGTTCTAAGATAAGAAGCTGGCAGATTATTTTATTATTCTCACTAGATTAGCATCTAGTTATCTATTGTTTTAGTTACTGATATGCCAAATGCCTGTATTTCAAGTATGTAAAGACATTTGTCTCACTGTCCTGTACAGGGAATATAAGAGCTCCATAAAGAAATTCGACTAGTAGCAAAAACTCTAATATTCCCAAAGTCATTCCAGCTTTACTGCTTTTGAGAATAGGACACTGTACCACTCTTTGCCTTGCTCAAAAATGCAAGGTATGTGGGATGTTAGTGCCCATGTGTTCAAATCTGTTTCGTCAAGCAAGACCAAAGTATTGGACTGTATCTCAGTGTAGGAGTGTGTGGAGCCACTGGGGAGTGATTATGATTTGTTAATATGAAAGCCACATTTGCTCCGGTCTTTGTTCCAGTTATACCATCTGGACAGAACATAAAGTAATTTAGAAGCTGACAAAGTAGAAGTTCTCCACCCTGAGATGATAGCTAATATTTCTTCTTACTCCTGAAATGCTTTTTCCTTGTAAGGCATTATTTGCACAGCATTGCTTGTGACAGCTGAAACAGAAGCCAGGTCCTCCGGCTTCAGACCTGCTCATTCTCTGATGCTTGGTTGGGCAGCTGCATCAGTCCCTAAGTCCTCTTGGAGGAACAAGAAAGTGACTTTGGCCATGATTCCTACTGTTAGGAGTGGTAGTGCAGATTTTTAGAGGAACTAAGAGGGTAAAAAGAGTGGTGAATTTGCATATGATTTGGACAAGTTTTAGGTGCTTGAAATTTGATTTCAATAAATTTTCTTAGTATAAGAAAAGCATAAGTAAAATTGTAATTTCTAGATATACATATACGTATTGATATACATATATGTGTTCACACATGTGTGTATGTGAAGTTTGTCCTGAGCACAGGATCATCTTATATTAAACTAAGAAAAATTCCTTGTAATGCCTATATGAGAATGAATCAACCCTCTGCTGCCCCCTATATCTTATTTACTTTAGAGTGTGTGTAAGAAGTTGTCTTGTTTGTGGAAAAGCTGCAGAGAAATCAATTCTACTTGTTTTAGAAGTCTCTGTGACTGACAGTTTGTTTTCCCTATGTAAGGACTGGAGCACAGGGAAATTTGCTGCTGCCCCACTGTGGGCTGTCCTTGCCTATCTCTGGGTTATGCACTCAAGTTGGCCAAGACACTCACCACAATGACTTTCAATGGGATTTTACCATTGACCTCAGCAGGGCCTGAAAGGCTTCCAGTGAGCACTGCATATGAGGTCCGAGGGGGTTGAATTTCTGGCTAGGGAATGAGTGGACTGTTGGGTGTGCAATAAAACGTGGAAGTGGGGAGGGATGAAGAAGGATGGAAATAGAGTTTGATGACAGTCAGAAACTTATAAGTTGACCAAAGCTGTGTTTACTGGTTTATTTGAATGTAAAAAATAGCATATGTTCTAACCTGACTCATTTAACCATATTGCTAAATATCATAGTTTTCTTACCCTGAATTGTTTTAAACTGTTCTAAAAAACTGTTTGCTTGGCAATGCTGTTAAATGACAGTGGTTTTGGCAGGAAAAGCACACAGTGGGGGATAAGAAGAGAAATTCAAATAATTGTCAGAAGGGGAGAGGGAAACAGTTAAGGGGGATTGAATGAAAAAGAATGAATAGAAACAAGTGAACCCTGGAATCTCACCAGTGGATGTGTAAATCAAAGGGGACCTGTAAGAGTGAAATTACGAGTGCTCTTTGAATGGGGGTACAAAGTTCCCCACTTCTGTTTCTCACTTCTTTTTCTGTGTGGTTCTTGCTTTAGAAATTTCTACCAAAAATCAATGTTGTCATGTAATGGTTTTGATTGGAAGGGACCTTTAAAGTAGCAGTGGCTACTGGAAGGGTTCTCCTGTTCCTGCTCTCTGTGTTCTTCCTCAGAGATCCCTTTCAAGCATGTTGTTCATTATGGCTGTTTCTCCACAAAGTTTGGTAAGTGCCTTTGCAGAAGTGCTTTCAACATTTGGTAGGATGCTAAAAGGGCACCAACTCTCCTTGCTTCCCATTTTCTTCATCTTTGGGTTGGGACCTGGCTGCCTTAGGCACCAAGTCTAGTGATGAGTCTTGTAGTTTTGTTTAGGGAATTGTAGTTCAATTTTTTTTGTGCAAGATGCTTCTTATCCTCCAGGATCTCTGGAGAGCCCCAGGGATATCAGTCTAGAGAGTGTGATGGATAAGAAGCCAAGAAGATGATGAGTTTTAGGTTTGCACTATTTAAGAATGGAGGGAACAGGAGTAGGGTACAACAGGATGCTAGACCTTGCTTATCAGGAGTCTGATAAGCAGGGAGACACTCCAGTGCTAATCAGTGCTAGTCTCCAGTGCTAGGAGACACCTGCCAGTGTTCTGTACCCTCTTTCTGCCTCCTTTGGAAATTGCTAGAGATCTGTTTTATGTTTACAAGAGAAAAAACTGCTAAACAAACCTCAAAACCAAACAAACCAACACCCCTTCCACAATGCATTTTTTTTTTCTTTTTTTCATTGAAGGTAAACGTGTTGGAAATACCAAGAGAAAACCAATATCTGCTTGGAAAGAATGAATAACAGAAATAAATAGAAAGCAAGAAATAAAGGATTTTTTTTCTTTCAATACTATGATGTGTTTTATTGCTAGGTATTGTCACCCTCAGAATCAGCAACTCTGTACATTTTGGGAGAAAATCTATTCGGTGACAGCTATATGCTGCTACTGTTGGGCATATAAGAGTGTGAGCAGAGCATGGGTTTTTAAACATTTGTAATTCCTTCCTGTTTTGCATAGCAAGTTGTGGAAGATAATGTTCACAGGTCCATTTATAAAGCTGCAAAAGTTTCTGTTTTCCATTAAGAAAAGTGACCAAAACACCCAGTTTTTCTTCCAAGGATATACAGCTTTTCTTTCCCCCCTAAACTTCATGGAGCAATGATGATGATGATAATTTTTCAAAATAATTTCCGATATCTCCTCCTTACATTGCCAGCAACCTAGTGGTGTCTGTCTGTTCTATTCTGTTTGCTCTGTCACTGATGAGACGCTCCTGGAAACCATGTTTTGCCAGAGATAAAATTACTGATGCAAAATTTTGACAGTTCACTCTGTGACCAGCCAGCTACAAAGTACTTTTAGTAGAGTCTGCCCTTTGATTTTTATGATTCCACAGAAAACCCCATTTAACCACAGACTGGTTTAAGTAACAGCAGGTAGTTGTCATAATGATCTTCTTTGCTGTAAACCAGTGGGCCTGTACTGAAATCTACAGAAAAATATGATTTCAGTGTTGCTGTTTTGTTGTGTTTTCTTTGATTAGAATTCTTCACCATGATGGGTAAGACTTAGAAGTTGTAGGGTTTTTTTTCTTTCAAGATAGAATAAACCATGTTCCTGCTGTTTGGAGTTCTACCTTTGTGCAGTTTTTGTTACATCTGTAAAATTATTATATTTTTGTACTTACTGTGGTCATATTTTTTGCTCCTTTTTTTGTGTTTTTTTTTGCTTCTGGGGGTTTTAGGGCAGAATGTTTTCATTTGGAAGTGTATGTCCAATGTCAGAACTACAGGAAATAATTTTATGGTTACTGATCCATAAGAGTGAAAGTTATGTTTTAAGTGTTGCCTATTTGAGACAGTTACAGGAGTCCTCAGTTTCAGTCTGTGCATCATTTCTGTTTGTGGTAATTTTTATATTTTTCTGGCAGCTTTCCATCCTATTGTTGCTTTATGTAAGGTTTGAGAGAGGTGGAGTGATCCAGCATTGCATTTCTAGTCCAGGACCTGCAGGCTTCTGCTTCAGTTTCTCTCCTTAATACATTTCTAACGAGACTTTGGGGATATCACTTATCTTTTCTCTGCAACTCATTTTTTCCTGAACGAAGACTGTAGAGAGCAAGGTGATAAAGAGGCACTACAGTACTTATATGATTTGGGATATGCAAATACTCAGACTGGTTGTCCAAAAGAAGTTCAGCTTGTGGTAAAGGAAGATTTAAACTCATTAGTTTTTAGTCAAAAGGTAGATGATTTGAAAGTTGCAGAGAGAAACAACTGAAGCAAATTGCACAGTTACCACTGCAGCTAATGATGGTGGCAATTGCACTCTGAGATTTTGGGCTACACCTTTGACATCTTTGTGCTGCTTCTTCCACTTTGCAGAATCTTTGCATGGTTGCTTGAACTAGAAACATAGCTTGGGGTTGGTCTGTCACAGTACTGCCAGCAACAACTTTTAAACAACATTTAAACATGACAGTAACTTATTTCAGTAGATAAAAATATTCACATTTGTTTGGAGTGTCTATAAACAATGCAGTATTGAAGACTGCAGAATAGTTAATAGTAGCAGAAGATTTGGGAAGTCAAATCTTCCTGGGATGTGAGACTGAACTGAATTTAATTAAAGAGCTAGGGAGAAATCTGGAAGAAGCAGCATTAGACACTAAAACAAGCTTGTTCTTGTTGCCTGGAGTTTCTTCCACTCTTGATTTTCTGAGGCATTATAATTCAAGTTATCCTTAAAAGGAAGAAAGAAAAAAAGAAAAATCAACAAGCTACAAACACATGGTTTCTGGCTTCCCAAAAGTTTTTCTTTACCTCTGCCTAAAATTCCAAACAAATTTGCTCAACAAAATAACCCTCCATAAAGATGCTTTTTAAAAATTGATTTTTAAATAACATTTTTTTCAGCCTGTCTTCTGCCCAGTTTCATTTCATGCTAACATAAATGAGCAATCTGGGATGTATCTAATGTCAAGTTACTCTTTAAATGTGAAATATAACCCAGAAATACATTGTGAAGAAAACAGATGTAGTCTTGGGAGTGCACACAAGAAAACATTTCTCAGCTTTCTTCCTTCTCAAGAGGCAGCCTTCCCTTGAAGTCTTCCCTGAAACATAGAGAATTAGATTTTTAATGAGGTGGGTCTTAGGTGAACTTCTTGGCATCACAGTCTGCCAGTGTGAGTGTAGACTCAATAACCAAGTCATTGGCACAACTTTAGTAGAAGCAAGGTCCAAGTCAAACTTTGGTTTGCTTTCACATGACGCAATATGCACGCTCCCTGTTCCTGCTCTCACAGGCCTCTGTGGAGCTGAAACAAGGAAGGCTAATCCCTTAGTCCTCAGGCTTTTGCAAATAATCTCTTATTTTCATCAGTGAGCTTTTAATCAGGATACTGGACAAAAAAGCAACAAGCTTTCCACCCACATTTCCCAGCTAGTCCTTTGATCTGAATAGATACTGCACAAGGAGATCATTTAGGCAAATTATCTCAATATGTACTTTTCTTGCTGGTTGTTTCAAGAGTCAGGGCATACTGACCGCTGCTGTGTGAAAGTAATATTAATGAGCTGCTTATCCTAAACCAAGATTGCTTCTTACCCTAGAGTGATCTTGGTGTTTTATAAAAAGGATAAAAAAGTAAATACCTACCATCAGTCACGAACCAGACATCAGAAAGGTTTAAGTGGAGGAACCCTAACAGCATGTGAGTGAACTGGACAACATGAAGAGTTTGAGACAAAACCCAAGATGATGCAGTGTGTGTGCCCATGGGCTCTGGGGAGCTATGCTGAATTAGTGTTAGGCACAGGTCATGTTCTTTACTAAGTCTTGTAAAAGTACTTAGTCCTTCTATATCCCAGTCTGGTGAATATTTTCCAAGGATCTTGGAGTACTAGTACAGTTTGCAAAACTGTTTCTTTTAAATTTGTGAAGGTACGTTGTTTTTTAGTTTGTCAGAGAAACAAGCCTGAAGTACCACCACTTACAAACAGTTGCTTTTCAAAAGAGGTAGCCATGGCTCAGACCTCTTTGTAGGAAAATGCATCATTCATTGAATATCACAAGCATCACATTTTTATCATTTATAGCAGTGTTATTCCTGTTATAGGTGTTCTAAGTATACTTTTCACCTTGTTCTCAAAGAAAGCATTAAAAAAGGAACCTTAACAATTATTTTAGCAATTCATTTACAATTAGGAATGTGTCTGCTGGGGAATAGTAAAGAAGTTAAAAGAAATTTAGGTAGCACGTTCTTCTCTCAGTCTGAATGATTTGCTGCAACACGGTGATTCCATATGCCTTGTCTGTGAATGATAAAAAAGATAGATCCATTTGGAAGTGAATGCAGTTAAGCATAAAAACTCTTGAACTGACAGTCCAGCTTAAAGCAGTCCAGAAAGCAGTGCACACAAACTGCCTCTGCTTTTCCTGTGACCTGCCATGACTGCAGTGTTTCAGTGAACTTGTTGTGTCTTAAATCTTTGTGATTTTGGGGATGGATAGGGTGCTCTGCTGCTCTCAGCAGAGTGTCTGTGAAGGTAGCAGCTGTTCTGTGCTCCTTTCCAGGCTAATGTCCAAAGATTGCACTAATCAGTCAATAAAAAATTGACCCAAATTTATATCATTTTATTATTATTATTATTTCTGTTATCTGTCTACAGAAGATGTACTTGTTATGGAAAAAGAGGTCCCTAATGTAGCTGAGTTTTGTCATCAGCTGTTTGAATGGAAGAGTGAAGAGCAACACATGAGCGGGAGGTTCGTGGGCTGGGGGTCAGGGCTATTTAACCTCATATCAGAACGTGGCTAGCTTTGATGCCCAATTCACCCAGGACTGCACTTTTCTGGGAATGCAAATTCTGCTGCTTCATACTTGTAGTGGGAAGAAGAGGGTCTGTGATGCTGAATGGTTATGATCCTTCACCCTGTTGAAACCTGTGGATTCATCAGGGTTGAAAGTGTGGAAAACAGTTGTGTACTTCATTAATGTGTATAAATTATGAAAGGGTGGGTGTCAGGAGGATGGTCTTCTCAGTGGTGCTAGGCAATAGGACAAGAGGCAATGGGCAGACACTGATGCACAGGAAATTCCACCTGAAATTGAGGAAGAACTTTACTGTGTGGGTGACTGGGCACTGGAACAGATTGACCAGAGGGTGTGGAGTTTCCCTCACTGGAGATAATGAAGAACCATCTGTGCACAATCCTGTGCCATGTGATCTGGTATGACTCTGCCTGAGCAGGGAGATGGGGCCAGATGACCATTGTGGTCCCTCCTAACGTGACCCATCCTGGGCTTCTGTGATTCTGTTTGCAAAGAAAGCAAGAAACTCTGTGCTCTTCCTTCTCCTGCCTCAAACACTGCCCTTCTCAGCTCTGATGGTCTCTGGGTGATGCAGTGTGTGTAGGGTGCTAGAGAGGGAGATGGAATCCACCAGATCCTGCCACAACATTGGGTAGTGATGATGAACAGTTACTGCCTGTCTGGACCATTTGAAATCCACTGATGAACAGTTTAAATCCCAAACTGCTGTGTTACTTGTGGGGGACCTCTGTTTGCAAAATAAGAAAATAATGGGCCAGTATCTTAAACCAAATATCTGAATCTCCCATCAGAAACTTAGCAATAAAGAGGACTGTGAGAACAAGTGGAGGAGGTTGTCAACTAAGATCTCAAGGCATGGTTTTTTCGTTCTTCAGTGATTGGTTCACAGTGATTTGGGAAATGGAGAGGAATAGCAATGTGGCAAAGCTTCCTAGCTGTTCCTGTATAAACTTCCATAAGAAAGATCCTGGTCTTTAGCAGAGAACACAAGACAAATAGTAAAACTAATGTCTGTGCAAGACCTATCAGGCTGTTGACAGCCACAGTCTGCACAGCCATTGCATCATTGTTGTAGCCAAATAGAGTGTTGTTACAGTTGGAGGGTGCTTGGTGCCTGGCATCTGGTTGGTAATGTTTTCCTTTTAGTTGCCTTTAATTCGTATTTGCTGAGTCTTGTTAAGTCTAATGTAGGATAAAGCAGCCAGTTTGTCTAGGTACATTGATCCTCTCTGTGGGAAGATATGCTCTAATTAGTAAGAACAATGGAGTGAAGAAGGTAGGGAAGCTGTGTGTGCCTGTAGATCACAGAAGCCAGTGGCAAAGATCACCTAACCCTTTCTACACCATTTCACCTTGTCATATGCTTTGATGTATTTTGGGAAAGGCTCTGCTGGACCTGGGACAGAATCAAGCTGGGGAAGATCAATTGCATTGCTGATATCAGGGGAGACTCTTCCCAGAGCATGAAGAGCAAACTGAACAGGGTGTTTTTGGCAGAGCTTTTGTTCAGGCAGCTCTCACCCTTCCTGTGTCCAAAAGTGACCCTGTCCAGCTCTGTCTGTGGAGTCGTTAACCACATTTGCCATCCTGTGCATGTCTTTTATCCATCCGGGGAGGGGGTGGTGGCTCAGGGTTGTCCCCTTCTGCTCTGCCTGAGAGAGAGAACTGCCAGCTGTGGTTTAGCAGTGTTTGGGGAGAGGCAGCCCACCCACCTGGTACCATAGTGCTGTTCACTGCACATGCAGGGAGACAACAGTGGAGTCTGCGGATATGGTGACATTCCTTTGCTTCCTTCTGTCTTGCCATGAGCCACAGGAATGGTCAGACAATAGACAATACACTGAAAAACATTTAGATTTTATGAATGTACTTTAGCAAGCATTGGTTGAAAGAATTTAAGGCATTACATTATTTATCAGAAGTGTTAGCCTTAGATAATACACAGAAACCCTGCCAGTTTTCCTTTACCTTCACACCTGTACCTTGGTATATATAATGAAATATTTTTTTTCAGTGGAAAGTGAGGTTAATATTTTCCAGCTAAAAGCAACTTTTGTCTCCTAAGCGGGCAGATCTCTGCAGTAGCTGCCTGCAAATGCCACTGCTTTGGAAAGGAGCGTCAGGTGAAAAGTGGGTTGGATCATCCTACAAAGTGCAAGAAACAAAATATTTTTAGTCAAAGATTGTATGGCAAAGACCTTCTTTGTGGCAAAGAACAGCATGACATCTTTCATGGTTGTATAAAGGAGTTTTACAAATAAGAAAAAAGAAGTCTTTCACGAGGCCCAAACAGAGCTAGTAATATGAGTGATATTCAATTAACCCTTCAAAAGTAGGGGTTAAGGTTGATAATTTATCTGCACTTTCAGACTGCAATTGACAAATTCCTGTGCAAGACCCTATTCAGGAGAGGTTGCAGTATGCAGGTGAAAAGCCTAAGTACTTGGACAAAAAAAAAGATGATAAACGGCAGGAGTGCATGTTCAGGGTTTTATCACTGCAGAAATTTTGTTGTTGGATTCTCTGAGAATTATGTAATAGGGCTGCTGTTGAAAAATTATTTAACAATCTTAATTACGCATTTGTGTTAGAATGCTAAATGAACGCGTTTTGTTTAAGGGAGGGAGGACAGGCAACGACTGAGCAGTCAGTGCAAACATTTATGCAGTGTACAGAGGTCATTCAGGAAAGTAAATGTCTCGGCATGTAAAATATTTTAATGCTATTGAATACATTGGCTGCATTTCCTCATGGTGAGTGTTTTGTTCGGCTCTGTTTACCCCTCCCTGGACTAAACACAAGCCCAGGAAGAACAATGAGAGTGGGTTCTTTTATTTGAATCTATTAGTGAAAAAAGCAGAAAAGATGCACAAATGGAGATAGCATAGAAGTAAGCAAAATTTACCATTTATCGTTTCTCATAATAAAGAAAAAAAGAATAATTGATGAAATTGAAAGGTGAGAAATTTTAAAACAGCTCTCTAAATTTAAATTGCCCTTTATGCATGGAGCACTGCCACTTGTGTGTGTCTGAAATGAAAACTTTTATTCTGGTTGGCATTAAATATGTCAAATGATCCTGATGCCACACTTGTCGGAAAAATTGCTCTGTAGAGGGGAAATCTTCTCTATGGAGTAGTTGGGAAGGCTTTCTTTGGTATGCTCTGTTCTATCCTTTTCCCAAACCATGGCCATGGTGGTAGGCAGGCAAGTGCCCTGGGTGGTGTGCAGGTGGGAAGGAGTATGTCCGTGCCTGCGTTCCTGTATGCCCAGGGGATTTAGCAGTGCAATTTGAACCTGACATTCCAGGGAGCGGAGATATTTTGAAGTGGATGCTTAAAGCATGGATTTATATCCTCCCTGTATTTTCCATTGTCTGTTGTAATTCCCTGGGGCTGTTAATTATACATATAAATCAAACAAAGCCTCTGTGAGTGTCTAATATTTAAAGTGAAAGTCTGAGGCTTCCAGCGTCTGGGGTGAATTATTCTTTTCAGGCCTAACAAAGCTGGCAGAACTTCAGTTAAGGGAAGGGCAGAACAATGAGTGTTTCAACTGTGTTTTATGTAGTTTGTGCATTTTATGAAGGGTTTGTATAATTATTTTATCCCTGAAAATGCGATGGATATTTTTCTAATGGGTTTTGAATTAAATTTGCATTTGAATTGCATTATTTTCTTCAACAAATACATTGTTATCTCTGACTGAAATGTGGATCAAAGAATCACTTGAAACATAATGCAGAAGTAGCGCTGCAGACCCTAGCAGCCTGAAAAATAATTGAAGTGAAGTAAGGAATGTTAACAAGCTCAAATGTCATCATCTTCCAAAACCTGACATTTAAGCTGATCCACATTCCCTCTCCTCCTTTATGTGGAATACAAACCCACATACATTGTGGAGTAACTAAAAGAAATATTTGCTGGAGTTGGTTAAGAAACACTGGACGTGTTATTTTTGTATTAGCTCTTGTATAGCCACATATAAGCCTGTTTGAAATAAATGTGGTTTGTGTAGCGTAAAGATGTTGGGGGAAGGGATAATGAGTTCCTACTGAATACTAATTGCCTATGAGTTGTTCAGGGAGACTGTATAAGAATGGAAGATTTGTTGTAAATTAGTCACTAGCTGTATTGTGCATTGCAGTGAGGTTAGACCAGAGTTGTAAAAGTGCCAGCTCTACAAAATCCTGATGATTCACTGTCTAACTTGGTGACTGTGTGAAGGAGAAATTACTGTGCAGACTAAATATTATTGGAAAAAGTGCTCCTCTAATGACAGTGTAATCTTTCTTCATGACACTTAAAATTTAAGCTCATTTGAGCTAGAAGGATGGGAGTGACAGATTTTGAGTAGGTTATCATTGCTTTTCCAGTGCAGCATCCCATAGTTTGCCAAAATTTTAACTGCTGAGAGGGAGGGGTATAGCTCTGGAGTGATATAGAGCCCAGAAGATTGATTAGTGCTCATAGCTTGGTGTTCATCTTTGGCTTCTTTAGTTCCAGCATTTTGCCTGACCTAAATTTGAGATCTTCTAACCCCTACTTTTAATATGGAAACAAAGCTTTGCAATAGTTTATTTGCTTTTGAGAAGTATTTTCTCATTCCTTACCCAGCTCCTATTGTTTTCGTTTGCATCAAAATGGAAAGGTGAGTTAATGATTCATTGGCACACAGTGACCTTTCAAATAGCTCTGGACCACGATACAGCAGCTCAGCTCGAAGCTCTCATACTTTAACCTTCTTGCTTCTGCTTTAATATTTGCAGCCTGATCTGTCTACATGCCTGGACGCCTGAAGAGAGCAAACATTTACAGCTTCTCCCTCCCCTGTGTTTAGTGGGCAATTTGATCCTTCTTTGTCCATTCGTTTATTTCACATTTCTCTTAGGCTTGACTTGCAATTGAGAACAACAAAGTGCAACTTTGGGAATCTGCTCTCTGTTGATTTAGCACAAAAATGGACTCAGACTCTGATTCACCTTTTAATTACTCTTGGCCTTCCTTACCTAAAATGAGGATTCGAAGAAGGGCATCCAAACCAGGTAGAAAAAGCTTTCTTCTTTTAAATGATTCTTGCTTTACAGCTTTGCCTCCTTTTAATTTTCTGCTTCTGTGAAGGTGGCTCTATAAACAGCTTGTGTGAGGTAGATTTTCTTTCTGTCAAAAGTCCATCTCACAGTTTTTTATGCCTTTTTAGATAATGGAGTTGGAATTCTTTAAGTAAAAAGGAAGTATTTTTTTTCTCCAGATTATGTACTGCTCTTTACAATTGTTTTTATTTTTGTACTCTCTTAAGGCTCTTTTTTTTTTCTTGATGTATGTATAGCTCTCACTGAACAACTCTGACGCCTTGGAGCTGCATGGCATAGCAGCAGCTGCAAAAGTTCTGCTAGTTGCAGTTATTTTCATTTAGGGAGAATTTGGCAATTCAACTATGCTTTAACAGCTAACAGGTTTGTTGGGGGTTTTTTTAATATAAATGAGAAAAAGTATACCAGAAGGAAGAGAAAAATCTTTTGCTTTTTGAAAAAGAAAATGAAAAGGGTCAATTACTGTCTTTGCAGTTAGACATTATCCTTCTTTGTGGAAAAATCTTTGGGAGGCAGGAATTATAAATGCTGTCAGTATGAGAAAAGGGGGTGGGTGGGTTTAAGGGGCCCAAAGACACTGACTGGTAAGTTTATGTTAGGAAGAATTATGATCGTAAGCTTTAATGAGGAAAGAAAAATTTTTACTACATATAAAAGCAAAAGATTGAAGACAAAGAATGGAAAAAAAAATTCTGCTTCCTTTCATAGAATTGGGAGTTTTTTTCTGTTTCAGAAAGGGAAAAAAATCAGAAAACAAAGACGCATCAGTGTCATTAAATTCAGTAAGCCAAGAGGATAATTTTTACAAGACTGAATAATAATTTTTACACAAGAGAATAATTTTTACACTTTGACCTAGTTTAGAGTGAAAAGTGTGTGCAGAATGCATGTTTTAGTGTGCAAGGCACTTGCTCAACATCTTCCTTCTTTTCATATGGGAATCCAGTATTTCCCAACAGCACAGGAGTTTCTGCGGTGTGTACGGATGCACATACAATTTGCAGAGATGAAATGAGTTTCAAGTTGCACAGTATGTGTTTACTCCATCTCAAAGGAGGACTCATTTTATCTGTAAATGCTGTAGTTGTGCACCTATACTTCATTCACTTTTTTTAGACAGATTTTTTAAAAATACTGCCCCAGCTGTAAAGCAGTGGATACATATGTGGTGTTTGTATGTTTTAGTATTTCACCTTGTTTTTCTGTCCTTGTTAGTAGTATACCAGCACATGTGGCTTGTACACACAGCTGACCTTATATGTGGGGTTGTTGGAGCAAGAAGGTCCTTTTGGGTACCTGTGCATATTTCAGTGGTAAAGTTCAATGGCTCATTTATGCTTGGGGGATTGAAATCCTGTGTGTTGATGTGGTAGGAGAAGTGCCTTTGTAAGGGGAGAGCAAGCTCATGATCTGAGCTCGTGATCTGTGTTTTCTTTCTGCAAGTGTCTGAACATGACCAAGTTGATCCTGGCATGCAGGTGTGGGGCACCTTGCTTATGGCTGCATTTCATTCCTGCAGGGTATGGTCTTAGTGAACAAGAGACTTGCAGTGCCTGGCAGAAAACAGTGCAGGGTTCTTCACTCCACAAATCATTAAATTATTAAATTGTGTGCTCCAGCTGTTCTGGACCATGAAATTTCAGCTGCCACCCTTCCCATCTGAAACATCAGGCTGTTGGTATCTTGACCTAGGGTTGCTCCTCTTGGGAGGCTGGGGAGCTGTGCAGACTGTCCCACTTTGGAATGGAGAATCAAAGCATTTCCCACCATATACATCAGTGTTCTCATATTTTAATGCCCAAAGTCAGTATTCATTGTTGCTCAGGAACCTTTCAGACTGGGGGGTGGAGACCCTCCTGCCCTTCCCCATAACTCCTGATGTCTGTCAGGAGCCAAGTGTAGGCTTCACACCTTTGGGACATGCATTGCAGATTGCCCTCTCCTGCTGAAGCTGCTCAGCACAGCATATTTAAAGGATAATTTAGGCTATACAGAGAATGTAAATATGAGACTGTCTTAGTGATTGGACTGGGGAGAGGATCTAGGTTTTTTTTCCTTGCTGCAAAGCCCCAAAGGTATTTATTTTTGCTATTTTACATGAAATTGACACAAGGCATAGTCCTTACCCTGCACAGTCCTACCTTCTCAGAGGCGGTGACTCTCTCGGCCTTTTTGGGAGCTTTAAAAACATTCAGAGGTGCTGAGGATATCTGTCTCTGATGAATCTGTCCTACTGCACTGGGAGGGGGAATTACACACTGGGTCCACTTAGGGAGAGGTGTGAAGTGAAACCAAACATCCCATATCATGGGATGTACTTTTTTTTTAGTGTACTGTTCTATAAAACAAGACACCAACTTATTTCTGTTTGTATGTAGTAGATAAGGTGCCTACTTCAGGGAGGGAGTCAGGACTGTGAATCCTATGTTGAAAACAGATGCTTTCTTACAGCTCACATTTAGGTGGTCAAGACTAAAGTCAGATTGACAAGTGCTTTTATTCTTAGTGCTACTTTAGGACTACATCTTGAACATGTTGGCATTATTTTCCATTGATTGCCCTTGTTCAGTATATAGCTAACACAGAGTTTTAGTTTCCACTTTGTAGATTCAAGGCAGTTAAATGTTCATCTATGACAATAGCACTTCAAAGCCTGTATCATTTACCCTCCATGTATGGTTATTCTCAAGTACTTGCTTAATTTTGCTGTCATGAGTAATTGTGCTGTCTGAATGAAGTCCTAAGATCTCAGTTAAGGGTACAGCTCTCCCCCTGGTTGTATGGTTCATATCTACAGATGTGCATGTCATTTCAGTTGGAACCATGCTGGGATCTTTTTTCTTAAAATTCAGGTGACCTGGATTTGGAGCAGTATATATGCAGTCCTGCATAACCCATGTGCTTAGCTGTCTGTATTTTTCACTGACTTCCAATTATACATTAACCCCCGCTCAGATTGCTGGGAGTAAACGCGATGAGTTGTCTGAAAACTATTCATTGTATCTAGAGCAGGGAATTTGTAATTTCTTTCATGGTTCTTGGCTTGGTCATGTTTATGTATTTAACTGCTCTTTTGCTGTGTTTTCTCCCATGAAACCACTTAAGTTTTGATTTTTGTGAAAAAAAAAAAAAATCAGTGTTGTGTTCTTGCCATTTTCTGACATTGGCCATTCAAAGCTATACGTTTTCTTACACCAACATAAAGCTTATTTTTACTTACTGCTATAATGATAATGTTTTGGGGTTTTTTATAAAGATGCAGTATTTGTATAAGGTTTGTGGCAGGTAAAATGTGCAGCCCTTGCAGTATAACTCTACAATATTAGAGAAGATTTAGAGAACTTGTGCCTAGTTACTATTTGGTCAAGTTCTTTTATTTTACTCATGTTTGGAGATTATTCTTCCTAGCATGACATCTAAATAATACATACTTGTATTTTGACTGTTTTTCAGGCAGATGGCAGGGAGCCACAGGCTGTTCTAAAGGAGGCATGTCTTTTTTCTTTTTCTGTGATCACAGTGTAGAGCCAGAGCATGTTCAGTTCTGGCAGAAGGATTAGCTTGTTGAGCTGTGCTTGCTAGGTGTTTCAGTAGCAAATCCAATTCTCCTCTGCTCTATTCAGGTCATTCTTACTTTAGTAAGCCTCTTGAAATCCATTTCCAATACCTTACAGGAACTAAACTTTTCTGGGGACACCTTTGCCAGTTTGCTCTGGCAGTCCTGTCTTTTCACAAACTATGATGAATTTTTGTGTTTGAAATGTGAATAACCTTCTTGAATGCCTAGGAGAGATTTTTGAGACATTTTATTTGAAAATGGATTTTGTTTATATTCGTCATCTTTCAGGCAAGCGCAGCCTTGCTGCATATTACTGCTGGTACCTGGTACATTGAGCTGTTACCTGCTGCTGAGTTAACCTAAAGGGGAAGGTCTGCTGATGGTCCCTGTAAGATCAAGAGGACTTCCAGCAAGGCAGGCTGGAGGCAGTTAGTGAAGCTGTAGGAATGCAGTGTGTGATTTGGACATTTGCAATGATTTTGTCACTTTTTAAACTATGTGGGCCTTTCTGGTGGAAATAAGTTACTAGCACAGTCAATGTGTAATTAATATTGCTCTCCCCCACATTCAGCAAGGCTTTAAGCTTCTCATTTTATAAAGTTAGTTTGATGTTGTCATTCCTTCACATGTTTGAAATTGAGGGGGCAAGGGGGCAGAGTGGAAATAGAGAGGTACAGTGGGGTAATACTGCCATTGCACTCAATGATCTTCAAGGTCTTTTCCAATGTATATAATTCTATGATTCTGTGAAGCCTGAAATATTTTGTTGCCATTTGAAACCCCAATGAATATGTATTTAATCATCTCACATTTAACAACAGACTAACTGGAGCATCTTCAGGAAAACATATAGCATTTAATGGGGATTATTAGTAAAGGTTTACAGACCTAAGACACCGCAGGTAGCATATTCTGCTACAGCTTGTGTTTGTAGAATCTTTCTCCAGAATTTGTTACTTATTTGTTACAGAATTTGTTACTCTTGTACAGAATTTTAAAATAGTGTAGCATGTTAGTAGAAGGGGGATTTGGGTACTTTCTGGTGTGGGATGTGGAGTCCACTAAGTGTCTGTGAAGACCCCATATAACATCCAACCCTGAAGGGGTAGAGATCACCCAAGACGCTCATGGTCAAAATGAATGGCAAAACTCAGAGAACAGCTTACAACTCTACAAAAACTTACCAAAACTCCACAAAAACTTACAAAATTTTAGTAGTAACTTACAATATGGCATGGAAACTGGTATAAAGTAGTTCCTGATGTCCTCCTGTAAGCACACAGCACTGGGTTTTGGGTGAAGAGGTGGGTTGAAAGGGAAAAAAGAGAGAGAGAGAGAGAGATGTATTAAAGAGGGGAAGGGAGAAAGAAAGGGAGATTACCAGTCCTGACTTCAGTGTCAGTCCAGCTAGTGGGGTGTTCAGGGTCCTGGGGGTCATGTAAAGCCCAGCTTTGGAGGAGTATGTTTATTTAGATAGTTTTTTCCCACTCTAGAGCTAATTTTCTTGCTTTCTATACAAATGAGTTATCATGCAGAGTTCATTTTTCTAGACCTTTCTGGAACTGGGTCAGAGGGCTTTGAGGGTCTTGGGTTGTCTTGAGCCCTCCCCTACAGTCCATATCTACTTCTTGACCTCATTCCTGCGCTCGAGCTGTATTGTGTTGTGCTTATCTGCAGGATCCAGAAGAAGGACATTTGCTGCCCTACCTCTTGAGCCACATTCTGTTCCTTCTCACAGCATGTAATTGCTGATATTCCTTGACTGGCTCTGCAGCTGTCTATCTATCAGTGTTTGAGACATACACATCAGCCCCCTTATCTTTGAGGTGTCCGCACCCCAGCAGTGTGGACTGTTGCTGAAGTTAAGAAACTGACTGCTTAGGCTCAGGTTTATATTATGATGAGGGAATCCCTAAAGCCTGGGATGTTTTTCGGAGGTATGTGTTAAACTTTTGCCAGCCTAGCACTAGAGATGTACACCACCCTTGCCTCTTATAAACCCTCAGTGGGTTTATATATGATGGGAGTGCAGGCTGGGGAAGATAATAAGCATACAAGAAGAGATGGAGAGTCTGACACTTTTTTGCCTGGTTGCTGGTTTAAGACCAATCCTAGGAAAGCTTTATTTACCAAAAGAAAATACTGCCAGCTTTGCCAAATCACATTTCCATATGATGTGAACTGTCAGAGTTTGATGAAAACAGTGCTTTTATATAATTTATTAACAAAGGCTTTGGGATCATGTCAGACATAAGGAAATGGTTTGCAGCTTTAGCAGTTCTCAATATGACAGTCACTAAAATCAAGTAAAAATTCTTGCAGGATGGAGAAACAAAATGAGATGTGTAAGGATGTTTTAATGGTATGAGATCCCACAAGGCCTGACAGGACTTGAAACCAAATATTCATAGTGTGTAATTTCTAAATGGGAATTTCCATCTTTCTTTAAGTATAGATGTTACTGTTCTGAGACTTTTTGAAATAGTATCTTAAAATTAAATAAAAGCTGTGGTGTATCACTGCAAATTTGGCAGTGGTCTGTAACACTTTTTTTCAATGCAACAAATGTGTCAGACCTTAGCAAGTGATTCTAATCCATTTGTATTTTTTCATTATGAATTTTCTTGCAATATAATGCCTATAAGGATCTCGGATGGTCTTTGAGCATCCTGATCTAATGAAAAATGTCCCTGGGCATGGCTGGGGGCCTGGACTAGATAACCTTTAAACTTTTCTATCAATCCAAACCATGCTGCATGGCTCTGTGACCTTCCAAAAGCAATTATGTTGCTTTATTAACATAGTGTGAGGAAAGCCTTTAGTGGTATCTTTTCCTTTACACCTCTGTAGAAAAAAATTTCTGATGCAGAATAAAAAAGATTTTAAAAATAATATTCAATAAGAGACAAACTCAAATTTTTGAGTGCTTTGATTTTGCATATTTTGCTGGGTGCAATAGTTTCCTTTATCACATCATACTTATGCTAGTGTGTCTCCATTCACTTCCAATGGCAATGCATGACTTACAGCATTTTAAGGAAAACTACATTAAAACTGTGATTTTCTTTAGCCTGTTTTCACTCAGTCTGCCACGAGCCTGGATTCTGCTTTGTTAAATTTTACTGGTTTTACATTCAGAAAATAACCCAGCTCAAATGCTGGACTGGTATGTGCTCTTCATTCTTATTGCCAGCTTTAAGAGAAGTGGGGCCTGCAGGACAGTATTTCTGCTGCTCAACGGCATAAAATACATAGCCCATTCAGCTTTTTTTAATATTTGTAGTCATGAGCACTTTTTAAAAAAATAAACTCTGGTTTCTGTTAATGATTTCTGGTGAAACTGGTCAAAAGCAGATAGATACAGTATTCATCCTAAACATCCTGTTCATGGATCAAGTTCATGTTCATTCTTGTTTGAATGGGGTATTTTATTTATACCCCATTTGCAATTTTATTGTTTTTTTTCCCTTTTTCTTCTTTTTTTTTTTTTTTTTTTTTTTTTTTTTTTTTTTTTTTTTTTTTTT
>CM031878.1:23862437-24166268 GCA_018697195.1 Certhia americana | reverse complement strand
TTTTTTTTTTTTTTTTTTTTTTTTTTTTTTTTTTGTTTTATTTTGTTTTGTTTTTGTCTTTTGTTTGCTTGGTTTTGTTTTAAGTACAGTAATCTGATCTGTTGGTGTAAGACTAGTATTTATGCGGCTGCCAGTAGGAAGAATGCTTTAGGAGAATCATTATTTGACTGGAATTGAACAGTTTAATTTATTTAATGTATCAGATGTCAGGTATTTTTTGTATAGGCAGAATTATACATGATTCTTCCCAGCCCATAAATATTTTCCTGTGTTCTTCCGCAACCACAAATCTCTGCAAAGTTCTGGTTTAGGTGGAAAATAGAATCTTTTGCTAACCAAGATACAGGAACATTTATTTTTTAGTTATGTGAATGATTCTGTGATACCCTTGAGAGTTTTGTCACCTATAGGCTTCCTGGAACACATAGCAAAAGTTGGGCAGTTATGAAATGAGCACATTTTGGTGTGGTTGCATAAATATTACTCAAATTGTAATGCTAAGATTTGGTGCTTAATGCTTAACTTTGCCAGTTTTATGGTGGTGGCATATATATATATATATATATATATATATATATATATATGAGAAGGAAACGGTTTGAGATTTAACAGCAAATTTCCTATACTTTTTATTTTCCAGAGCACAGACACTCTACTCTTGATCTTCTTAGGAAATTGAAGTCTCCCCCTACTTTCTTTGCTGCAACCAGACTTTGTCCCATGCTGAGTGGAAGTGATGAAGTATATGCAAACTGCATGGTAGTAGACCAAGTAAGCTCATATTTGAACTTCTGGCTAATTTTTCATCATCTTCTCTTAATTTATTTGCATGATAATAGGGTCTTCTGGATCTGTCAGCAGTGGTGTACTGTCAATTAATAAAATTCTAAATTAAATTCAGTAATATCTTACTCTTCTCAGCTATATTTTTATGAGGTCTCTTTTAACAGATTCAGTCAATTACAGGAATTATTCTCCCTAGCCTGCAGGAAGAACTCTAAGGCAGGTTGTTACTGTTTCTTCTGTGTTTTTGTGAGCTAAGCAGCATGTGCTTCTTTCTAAGAAACTTTTACAATATTACTTTCTCATGCGCGCTTCATATTTCTGAATTCTATGTACATTCACAGTACACATGAATTTGCAGGATAATTTCAGAAGTTAATTATAAATACAGGCTCAACAAAAACAAGATATTGGTGAAAAGGTGATGCTGATGCCCTACAACTGTCATGAAACATTCCATGACAGTATTCTCACTGTCTTGACTAGTATTCCCGTTTCTGATTTGCCACCAACACTGGAGATAACCTAAAGTGTCCATACAAATTACGTTTTACATCATTGTGTTGCACCTGGAATCTTTCCTCCATGGTCACACTCCGATACCATAACTTAGGTTGGGGGCATGAGTCTGACTAGTCACAACACACGTGTGGTGACTGGGTCTAGCTAAACAGATGCCAGATTCTGGTGGTGTGTAGATATTTTCAGTCATGCATAAAGTGCTCTGTTTATTTGTAACTTGCTTTGGGATCTCCCTTGTCTGAAAGTTGGCATATAGAAGTAAGAAATTGTCAGGTAATGTTAGAAATCTGGGATTTTGCAAGTGTGATTTTTTTTCCCCTCTTGCTTTGCCTCCTGCCCGTCCCTACCCCATTCCTTGAAACAATTCACCCCCTGCATTCACTCATGTGAACTCATGTGACACTCATGCGACAACTGAGGTGGAAGTTTAAGTCAGAGGATGAGTGTGTTCAAAATGTACTGAAGATATGTAACATGTATTACAGATGAATGTAAGAGATGAATGTATGTAATAATGACTCATGAATGAGCAGCTGTCAGGGAACTGTAAAGTTCAGTCTCTGAAGCCCTGATTTGAACAATATCGAGGTTGGAAGAACAGAGCTGCAGAACTGCATCTCCATTACAGATGTTACCCAAGTGTATTGCTCAGGGGGCCTTCAGCTTGGGTTGCTAACCTTTGCTCAGTATGTGGCCACGTTCTACTTTTTAAAATTGCTGACTGGGGCTAAATTCTCCCTTAAGTGCCACTCAGCAGGAGCCAGAGTGGCTGCTGGAGCAGGTCCCTCTGGTGCTGAGGAGGAACACTGCCCAGACAGGAATAACTTTTCAGGGAGGAACAGCTGCATAGGACCTGGGAAAAGCATTCTACCTTTGTGCATGTCGTGTGCACAGTGCAACAGAAGTATTTCCAGACTTGCATGTGCTGTATCTTTGAATGCAAATGGGGGCTGCTGTAAAAATACCAGCCATTCTTCCTGTCTCTTACTAAGAGAAACATAATTAAGATGGGTATGAAAGCACATCTCAAGAGGAACTGGAAAAGAGGAAATCAGCAAGTCCAGGGCTTTGCAGACGCTTGCAATCCTTCCTTTATTCTTGCTTTTATACAGGTGTTTTTTGGAGATTAAGTGTTTTAACTGGCAATGAGACTTTTCAGTATTATTCAGTATCTAATTACATGACTGTAGCCTCTAGCTAAAAGACTAACAGTGAACTTTGTTTTAGTATCTTCTGCAGAGTCAACAGGGAATTCAAATAATTGTTTGGAACTAGAGTCAAAGTCCTGATCCCTGTACCTGAGAAAAGAGGATTCCCAAATCCATTCCTGTCTTTGTGCAAAAGGAGAGGTGCTTCGGGCCCTGAATTGCTTAATGGCAAAAAACAAGAGCCCTTTCCTTTCCACCCCTTGAAAACTCTATTCCAGGTCACGTATATTTATCTCAAAGCTTAGAAAACCGGTGCTGAAAAATTAAAAGTGCACGATGTGTAGGCTGATTTTTCCAAATGAAATTGCACAATGTTTGAATTCTCCTCCATATGTCTCCCACACTAATGTATTATGCATACTTTTTGCTCAACGCAAGGGTACTTTTTAATAAAATCTATAAATGTATGTATCAGTACACTTAATAAAAGGTATAAATATGAGTAAGAAATTCAGTAGACTTGGAAATACCAATTCATTGCTGTTCTAATTATGGAAAATAGTTACACAAAGTCTAGAATCTCTTAGTCATATAAATTGCCTTAAATTCATGTAGTGTAGAAAGAAATAGGGGAAAAAATGTAAAACATATAGTCATAAATAAAATGGCAAACTTCTTAGGTCCTTGTTTCCTGACAATATGTCTTCTTGTTGCCTCTTACCAGCACTCATTTTTCACCTGCAGGCTGGAGACACAAAGACTAACTGCATTCATGGAGATGGTGTCAGCAGTGAAATGCATTTGAATTCCACCAACTCAATCCCAATGGCTAAGAGCTCTTCATCTCCCTCCCTGGAGGAGAATGATCAGTTTATGTATCTCCCAAATGAAGAAAGTCGAATGCCAGTAAAAAAAAAAGAAAATGCAGGATTAAAACATGCTATTTCACCTACTCATCTTTATGTAGCAGATTCATATCTTCCATTCAAGACCCATGGATTTATTAAGGATCGGGGCCAACTTTATGCTGACATGAAAAGAAGAAGGTATGGAATTGACTTGATGTTATGGCCAGAATAAGGATTATTTATAAACACCTTTTGTTTAAAAAGATGAAGCAGAATCTGAAGCAATAAATAATATTTTTTGGGTGAAATCTCTGTTTTTCATCACTGATATTTATCGTCCTAATAATCTGTTTTCATAAAATAGCTGTGAAGACATTTTTAACACATAGAAGTGTCTTCTTAGTACTATATTTTGAAATGCTTTTTTGAAATGGATACTTTTATACTTTTATTTCTTGCAAATACTCTCTACAAAATAAAAAAAAAAGATTCATCTCTTCACTGTCACTGCCATTGTAGCATTTTTGACAGATAACAGAATTTCACTGTGGTTCCCTTCAGCTATATTTTCCATTAAGAAAATAGTCCAAAATCTGTTGAAGTCTCTTGGAATCTTTCAAGTCTTTAAATAGGCTTGTAGATGGACCATGTTACACCTGATTGTGAAGGTATTTCTTATTTCAAAAGACACATTGTAGAGTGTAGCTGCTGTTTGTGACAGGTTCAGACTCTTCTTCTCCATTGCTGGTGCACAAGGTTTGCTGTCATTTGTTTGAAGACCCTTCTCCAAATGGCTTCAGAAATACAGGGAGCTTTGGAGATAGAACTATTATTATGGTCATTAAAACCAGGTTTTTAACAGTTAATTTTAAAATTAAACAATTTAACAATAAATTTTCTTGATGAAAAGGTTTTATTGCTTTTCTGAATAGATGAGATTCCTTCTTATGAAGAGGAAATCTGAATCTTGCTCCCACCTTTGAAGGGTATTAGGACAAATTGGAGGTAGAGCATCAGATCTATGTAAAAACAGTAAGGAGGACAAGGGTCATCCAATTATTATTTAAAGTGGGCAATAAAATTTTCTCTACCTTAATTTTGAGTTTCTCATACAACTATGAAGTCCCACTAGAAGGAATCTTTAATACAAATAATATAATAAATGTCAGACAGAGTTTTTCTTTCATAATCCTTTTTCTTGCTTGTTGTTTGTGTTTGGTTTTGTTTGTTTGTGTGGTTTTTTTTCTTGCTAACTATAGGGATGTCAAGTAGAATACTATAATCTTCCTGTGCCTCTAGTCAGAAACATTTTATCCTATATATTTTTAGATAGTCCCACCCTTTTTAAGACCTTGGTTAGGTACCTCTAGGAGAATTTTAAGAGTGTATATGAATTTTCAGAGACATGTGATTTTCCTTAATATGTCATATGACATATGTAAGTGATCTAAATATTACACATAAAATAAGACTACTAGTATGTAATTATATACTTAAACCAGCTTTTTATGTCAGAAAACTTCCCTGGAGAAGTTACCACGGTAAGTCATGGATACTGGTCTGTTGACATAGGCACGTATTGCTTTTTCAATTTTAATGTGTGACAGTAACTGATAATGCATTTATAGAACTTGTTTCTGAGATGTCATGTGTGCTATTATTTGGAAACATTGCAAAATATGTCTCTAGAATTGTAATAAGGAAGTAGTTTCAGACAGTAGCGATAGATTTGTGCTTCAAAAAAGTAGTGGTGTGTGAAGGAATTTTTGTGCTATTATCCCTGGTATGAACTCTATTTAGCAATGCCACACATAATTTAAAGTTTTGTGTTGTAAGGCTGGAATGTTATTGCAAGCAGTCAACCATTCCTTCCAGTCACTCTGATGAAGAGACCATGAACTTGCTCTTGCAGGTAACAAGACTCATCCTGGCAAATTCTGATACTGCTGAGCAACCTTAGTGCACTCTCCTGCTCAGGAACCCTTGCCAATAAAATAGTCTCTATGTGTTTGACATGTTGATTTACCCAGAGATTTTTCAGTCTGCTTGTTGCTGTCTATGTTTTTAAATGTTTATCTTTTGAAATGAACCTCATAAACTATTTCAAGAACCTCCCTAATCTCTTCTTGGTGTTTTTCTCTTCCATCTTCTGTCATGAAGTCACAGATGTAGATAAAAATATGTTTGCGATCAGCCAAGCCCTTTCTTCCAAATACACACGCACACACATAATATCCATCTACATCCACGTATCTTGATACTGAAATCTGAGGTAGTTCTCTCAGTTCTGCTTATTGTCTCAGTTCTTCTTATCTTCTTCAAAGTGAGATGGGTTTATGCGTGAAACAAAAAAATCTCATTTTTTGGGAGGTGCTGAACATATGACTAGAAGTCATGATCCAGAGGTGGATGGCTGTGGTGGACTGTGCATGATCATGGCTGATGCAGATATCTGCACTGCAGATCTGTGAGACTGCATCAGAGAGGTGCTGGACAGAGAAACTGTGTACCTTCACCAGGTGGCTGCAGAGCTGGGAGAGGCCTCAGAGCATGGTTTACCTGACATCATCATGGTGGTTTGGGCTGTCATTGTTCAGAGGATTCAGCTGCGTCTTTGCTTGTTGCATTAAGGTTGAAGTAAATTGCTGTGAGTAACTCAGGGAAGTTAAAGACTTTGTTATCTTCTTCAGTTCAAGTCTTGATGACCTTGAAGTAGATGATGGAAGTGGAGATGTGTCGGACAGGCCCCATGTTCAGTACCCTCCCCTCAGCTCTTCAGAAGCCATGGCTTCTAGCAGAGATGGATTTGACTTACCTACCAGTCTGCAGCACAAGGTATTTAATTCTGTCATGGTTTGAATTGTTTTCCTTTTAAGTAAATCACTGGAACTATGTGAGAAATATCTGAATCTTAAGGAGAAAGATGAGTTCCCATTTGGCAATGCTAGTCTCTCCAGAGACCACTTGCATGGAGTTGTGAAGCTGGAGCTCCCTGGGTGTGGCTGGGCTGGGCAGCAGCCATGGAAAGAAAGTGTCCATCAGGGACTTGCCTCTGCTGTAAAAAACACACCATTTATCAGAAGTATTTCAAAGGAAAGGTTTCAGGTTCAGTGAGTCAGCATTTTTTAACCAAAATGTATTTCGTAAGAAAATGTTTAACCAGCTCTAGTTTTGTGAAAGAGTAATGCTTTGTTAAGTGTAAAATAGGCTTGCTGCCTCTTTTAAAACAATCTCTAAACTCAGGGAAATTCAGTTGGGGTGTCCACTCATTGATGTAAATCCCTTTGTTGTAGATTTTTGAAGTATCCTGTCTACATTAATTTTCATTAGATCATGCTGCCATTTCTGAGATCTTCAGACACGTACATAGAGTTATTTCTTGTTTGCAGAGATTCTTCATGATTTTTTAGATGCAGTTGTTGCCAGTGTAGAACTTTATCTGACCTTCAGCAAATGATTACATGAAGGGAGAAAGAGTTCAGCACAAACATGAATTCTGGTAGGGCTACTTTAGAAACAATAAGGTTTAGTTTACAGCACTTTACAGGAGTTTTAGGTATAGTCTCTATTGAAGTGTAAATAATGTATCAAAAATTAGCGGGTTTCCTTTCAAGTCTTACTGTTGAGATATGTGCTAATTGGAAAGTGTTTTCAAATACAATAATGATGAAAAAAACAAAAAACAACATAGAGAAAAGAGAAAAAAGGTCAACTCCTTTCTTTGGAAACTGACAGTAATTACCAAGGCATGGCCAAAGTCTTCATGAAATGTTCTTGAAGTATTAAAGAACTAAGTATAATGCCTTCCTTGGTAAAAGAAGAAAGCTCGGCTATCAGAAATAATGGCCAACAATACTGTGTGGATGTCACCTGTTACCAAATTGGAGAAGTATGTGAGCTTTCTTTTAGTCTGTTAGTCTAACTTGCACCCACAACTTACTTCCTGCAGTATACAAAAATGTATCATGGTGCAAGTATGACAGAATTCCTAAGAATTCACATGAAGTTGTGACTTGAAGCCAAGAAAATTTATGTGAGTGGTCAACTGTTCCTGATTTATTTTGTTTCTGTTGCTGATTAGTTTCAAAATGACACAAAGTTTCATTTGCTGCAATTTCTCATAGGAATGCACAGTGTTTGGGATTCGGTCACGCTCCTACTCCTGCTCCTCTCCCAAAGGTTTGGTAGGAAGACGTCGTTTTCCTCAGGACTTTACAGTTGGGGGTTCAAATGGAGGTCAGTTCTCTGGCTTTGCCTTATTCAGTACCTGCCTGCTTTAAGCCAAGTGTTGATGACATTACTTTACAGTGCTCACCAGTGTATAGTTCGGTAGCTACAGGTAGCCACAAAAACAAGTGCAGACAAGGGCAGTAATCCCCTTTTCTGGAAGATCCCTTCCCTAGCCTCCTGCTAAGTGTCTGACAGAGACCAGGAGGAAGCTCAGGATGACACAGAAGAGGCATCAAAGAGGACAGATGGTTCCAGCTTCCCACAGGTCCTAGGGAATCTCTGAAACACAGGTGGGCTGTGGTATCTCTACAGGCTGGGAAGCAAAACCCACCCACTTCATCAAGTGGAGTCAGAGATGTCTCTGCAAGAAGCTTGTAATTTTTTATGACTTGTTTCTGACATGCTTTATTTCCAGACACATAGTTTCAACTTTAGAAGACAACACACTTTTCTTAGTGAGGGTGTGGGTTATATTTGAAAATCATGCAAAGTGTGAAATACATACATTGCACTTTTCATATAGCTCACATCACTTAAAAACCACCTGCTTTTCAAGAGACTTGACCTCTGTCTCTGTAAGTCTGTCCATTGACATACTTCCAGTTTGTATCTTATATACCTTCAGTTTCTCACTAGTCCAGAGCAAGAGACAGGGCATGTGAGCCACAATGAACACGATGAATTGGACGCTCAGAGAAGCTGTGGATAATGCATCATTAGAAGTGTTCAAAGCATACTGAATGGGGCTTTGAGCAACCTTGTCTAGTGGTGGCATCTCTGCCTGTGGCAGGGGGGTTGGAAGTAGATAGAATAATGGAATTAAGGTTGGAAGTTACTCCAAGGTCATTGAGTCCAGCCTTTGACTGGATACCATCATGTAAACTAAATCATAGCACTAAATACCACATCCAGCTGTTCCTCAAACACTTCAGGTGACTCTACCACCAACCCAGGGGACCTGTTCCAATGTTTGACTCCCCATTCAATGAGGAAATTCTTCTTGATGTCCAACCTGAACCTGCCTTGGAACAGTTTGATGTTGTTTTCTCTTGTGCTTCAGTTATTGACTTGGAGAAGAGGCCAACCCCCACCTGGCTACACATTTCTTTCAGGCAGTTGTAGAGTGAAAAGGTCAGCCCTGAGCCTTCTTTACTCCAGGCTGAACAACCCTAGCTTTCTCAGCTGTTCCTCATAGGACTCACTCTCTAGACCTTTCACCAGTTCTGCTGCCCTTCTCTGGACATGTTTCAGCACTTCAGTGTCCTTGGAGTGAGTGGCGTAAAACTGCACACAGGATTTGAGGTGTGTCCTCACCAGTGCTGAGTGCAGTGGGACAATCCCTGCCCTGGTCCTGCTGCCCATACTAGTGCTGATACAGGCCAGGGTGCCATTGGCCTTCTTGGCCACCTGGACACTGCTGGCTCATGTCCAGCTGCTGTCACCAGCACCCCCAGCTCCTTTTCCTGTGGGCAGCTTTCCAGACACTCTGCCCCAGCCTGTGGCACTGCCGGGGGTTGTTGTGACCCCAGGGCAGGACCCAGCACTGGGCCTTGTTGAACCTCACAGCACTGGCCTTGGCCCATTGATCCAGCCTGTCCAGATCCCTCTGCAGAGCCTTCCTGACCTCCAGCAGATCAACGCTCCCACCCAACTTGGTGTCACCTGCAAACTCACTGAGAGTGCATTCAATGACCTCATCCAGACCAGTGTTAAAGATACTAAATGACTGGCCTCATTGCTGCCCCCAAAGGAACAGCATTTGTGACAGACTGAAAACTGAATGAAACTCCGTTCACCACCACTCTCTGGGCCCAGCCATTCAGACAGTATTTTTATTCAGTAGAGTGTACCTGTCCAAGCTGTGAACTACCAGCTTCTTCAGGAGATGCTGGCTGGGCCTGATGCCCTGGTTGTCTTGTATGTACTGATGATCACATTCAAGATACTCTGTTCCATAATTTTCTCTGGCACTGAGGTCAGCAGGATCAGGCTGACAGGCCATAGTTACCCAGATCCTACTTCTAACCCTTTTTGTAAGTGGGCACCACACTTGCTGAACTCCAGTTATCTGGGGTGTCCCTGGTAAACTAGAACTAATAATAAGTGATGAAGAGTGGCTTGGCAAATTCTTCTGCCAGCTCCCTCAGTACTCAAATGATCCTTTCCTACCCTAACCATTCTGATTCTTTGACATTCAATGTGAAAACATTCAAAAAGTGTGGAAGTGTTGTCATTAACTTTGAAAGCATTTCACAACTTCAAAAACTTCACAACTGCTGTGGGGGTGAGAAATACAATGTCTGTAGGCTTCCTTTTTACTGAAAAACTGAATTAAGCAGTGCAGCAAATAACTTCTTCGATGTTACTCAAATTTGCTGTAAGATTTCATGTCCCACTTAAGGAGGAGTAAGTACTGCAGCATGCAGCTGTGTTGTAGTTTCCTCTATCTCTTAAGTACTTAAAAGCCTTCATGTTCAGCACATCAGATGAGAAGTCTTGGAAAAAACAAGGCAGAAGAAAAAGCTAGAAGTATGTCACAGAATTAAAAGATAGAATAGTAAAGCCCTGTGTCATGCTTAAAGTTAAAACAGAATTCCTTTGATGCTGCAGCTAAGGGACTTCATTGGTATCACAGCCCCTTAAGTTTCACCCAGACACCATTACCTGCCCTGATTTGATCTGGGCTTGTGTCCATTCCCTTTTCATTCTTTCTCCTCTTCCTTCTGGGCAGTCAGTGTTGGACCTTTATATATCTTGTGGAGAAGGCAGAAACCCATTATTTTCCAAACTTTAGAAGCAGGGTGTTCTATGCCTGCACCACAGATGCAGTGTCATGCTCGGAGGGAGGGTGGTTGTCTGCTGACCTTCCTGCTGGCATTTCCTTCCACCAGCACCTCCTGCACTGTGCCTCTTTTTGCCAGCATTTTGCAAGGATGGGAGCGTTGAACACAGTGTTTGGCAGCTGACAGTGGCAATTACTGTGTGAAGCAGGCACACTTGTGTTGGCTTTGAGCAGTTTTATCTGGGTATGGGGCTAGTCCAGGAGCTTGGTCCAAGGAGCTGGCTCAGATAGCTCATCCCTATCTCTGTGGACTGTAGTGGGATTGTGTCAGGGCCTGTGTGGGAGTCTGCACATAGAAAAGCTGCTGCTTCTCCTCTGCCAACACTTTGGACATCTTGCTCAGGGCTAAGCAATGCAAGAATGCAGCTGGCCTGGTGCATTCAAAATCTAAGCCAGAGCAGATGACTTCAGGATGACCACAGAATATTTTTTTCATACAAAATATAGGGAAAAAAGAGGCAAAATACCATCCTTTTCTTCTGGAAACTTTAAAACATCTCAGGTTTAAAACATACTACCTGCCTTTATTTGAGAGGGTATTACCAGGCTGTAACTGTAAAGGATTTGTACCTGCCCTGTGGTTGGTGTACTTGTGAGCAATGGTCCATTCCTCCATGCCCTTACACTCTCTACATCAGTGTCTCAGCTCCACAGTGCTGTTTTGCATGAGTCTGTCTTCATCTCCCATGGATACATGGTGATGGTTTCTTACAGAAGCATCCTGTGGCGCAGGTTGTGCATGACAACTAACTGAAATGCCATTTTTGTTTTGCTGCCTCTTTGCTAACCTGATGTCTACATTTTCTGAAGAGATGCTGATTCAGCAAAGGATGTTTAAGCCTGTATTAACTTCAAAGAAAGCATGGTCTGGTGCTTTGATTTAGGCAAGTGTGTTTCTTTCTGGACCATACCTGTGGTAGCTTTGCTAAAAATATCTGCAAAAGGGAGTGGCTTTTAATTCGAAAATCGTAGCATTCTCTATAGTTTTGGGCTTATTTTCTTCCAAAACAACCCAACTGAGTTGTTTATCTTCTATTTTGCATTTTAGAGAGTTTGTGAAAAGTATTTCCTAGAGCCATCTGTTTATAGGACCACAGAATTGTAGAAGATACAAATCTGTAGCACTTTAAACATCCTCGGCAGTACTTATAGTAGTAACATTCCTCTTTATATAGAAGGATTTAATTTTATTTTAATAGATAAAGCTGCATGAGAAGTGGAACTTCAAATGTTATAAGAATGTCATTAAGATATTTTACAGTAAATTATGTAAAAAGAAAAATGAAGGGTGAGTCATGCAAGTCTGTGTTGTTAGGAAAAACAAAAGAAGTACTTTTAGCTGGCGTTCAGTGATACGCTTCTCAGTTCTAGCAGATCCTGTCAACTAAAAGCTTAGTAGAAAGTGGTCTTAACCTAGAAAAAGCTGTTCCTAATGAATGTGTATCTTTGTCTTCCTAATTTTCAAGTGACATTGCAAACCCTTAGTGGTCAGCTTATGGCTTGATGGAGGTCGTGAGTTTCAAATAAACGTGATGACCTTGCAATCTGAGTGCCCTGTGGCTGTTTGTGTCTTGCAGAGAGAGCGTACAGCCTGTCTGAGCAGTCCCCGGGGCAAAGGTACGGGTGTGAGTCATGGAGAGCCGGGAGCAGGTCTGTGCAAGAATGCCATCTAGGGAGCCTTGTGGGGAAGAGACCTTCCACGTGGGCTTTGAGCCCTTGTGTGGAGGCCCATGGCTTCTGTGAACTCATGCCTAAACTGTGTGCCAAGCTCAACCCAGCTCTCACCACACACTCCTGAAGCAGGGAGTTACTGTGGGATGTGCAAAGTAGGGATGGGCTCCTGTCTGCTGCTGGCGCTCCTGTCCACTGTAGGAATGTCCAAACCACTGCAGTAAAAGCAGGGGAGCTTTTGATGCCATCAGTAATCTAGGCAAGCTTGTTACACATCGCACATTCAGAGCGCTCATTAGTAAGTGTAACTTCTTTTTATATTGGGATAGCAATCTTCTTAGTAATGTGTTAAACCCACAACAAAACATGTAATTGTAAGTGTTAGGTGAAATGAGCACTGTCCAAATTCTGCTGCATGTTAATTCAAGGAGTGTTGCCAGTGGAATGAGGAACATTTTTTCACTGATCTCTATTTTAGGATTCAGGAAGAGGAATGGAATAAATATGTTGTGCCCTCAAGAAATGAGTCTGAAAAATATAAAGTGAGTCAGACTTTCAGCTTTCTGATGAACAGGATGACCAGCACACGGAGTAAATGCAAGGTAATTTGGGATTTATGTCCATACTTTTATGTATGATTTTATGTATGATTATTTATAATTAAATGAATTATAGATGGAAGCTGAATTTTTATGTAAAGATAAATTGTTTATTACAAAACCACAAAAGTAATAGGAAGACTATTTTCACTTTTTAAAAATTTAAAGCATATGCAGGTTACCCTGAAATGGCCTTCATATTAAAACCCAGCTGTTCTTTGATGTCATTAGTAATTCTGTCTGGTGATTTAGCTAATATTTAAATGTATGAATTACATTTAAGAAATATTTTCTTTGTAAAATAAAATTAAGAGTTATGGACCTGTTTTTGTAATTGCTCTCAAAAAGTAGTTGAGTGTGTAAACTTCTACATTAGGGTATAATTAGTTGAATTTGCCTTATTTGAAGTTAATGGGATTTCTTGCCTAAGTAAACACTGCTTAAAGAGTTTGAGATTTGAGGCCTGCACAGTCAAACACTACTGTGGAAGGTAGATTACAACGCTGTAGTTTAATGCTAAGACATCTTAATTTTAGATTAATGGCGTCAATTAACCACTTGAATGATAAGCTTGGCCTACAGGCTGTTTCCAGGTGGCCTTTTGATGGTTTTGCAGGCTCCCTAGTATGCCCTCCTGTATCCCAGGACATCCTAACATACATGAATATGAAGGTGTTTCTCTGAGGCAGTACCTTCAAGAGTGTCAGAACTGACTGTGAGCATGTATGTCTGGTCATGCAGCCTGTGTCTGTGTGTTCTCCTAAGGTACAACAGGCAGTAACAATAAGCTATATGTATAGTTATGCCAACAAGGGTACTGGAAAAATAGGCAGAATTTATTAAATTTGTTACCACTCATTAAAAATAGGTTTTTTCTAATGTCTGCTAAGAGCCAAAGACAACTTGTCTAAATTTGCATAACTGCACCTTCATCTGCGGAGGCCTGAGCTGTATACATGTAGAGGATATAGGCACTGATACCCCTGTGTGTGTGCAGTGAATCAACAACACTTCTTAAATTTTGTTTCCTGTCCTTCCCCTTTTTTGTAGATTTCTAAATGTATTTCTGCTAGTCTTCCTTGATGCTTCCAGGCCTAGCTGCCAGTAAAAGCACTATATGATTTTAGGACTTCAGCGATATTGGATGTAAAAATACAGTATGCTGTTGCAAGTATTCCAGGACAGGAATTAAATATTCTAGAATCCTTTGGTCTTGTAAGGGAATATTTTATTATTTTTAACATTGAATAACTTTATCTTGTTTATTTGTTTGTTTGTTTGTTTGTTGATTTGTTTGTTTTCCTGCCTCTGTTTTTGGTGATGAAGACAAAAAATAAAGATACCAAAGATAAGGAGAAACCAACCAGGCACAGTTTTACAAATGGGACTTTCCCAGGGGTCATCCCATGTATGGTCTGTGAAAGGGCCCTCCTAGGAAAGGAGTCACTGCAATGTTCTTGTAAGTAGCTGCTGACTTTTACATGTGAATTTACAGTGCTCTCAGTGCTGTTCTGACATCCTGGTTCAGTGTGTTGTTTGAAACCTTGTCAATATTTGGATGTACCTGCTTTATGTAATGACCTGGTGCTGACAAGGGAGAGGGAGGAAGGACAGAAGGTAACAGATTCAGAAAGAATCTTGTCCATCTCCTAGCCCTAGCAAATTAGGCAGAAACTTCCTTCTAGTCTGGATCTGTACATCAAAAAATCCTGAGGATTAAAGCAAACCTGAAAAAAGGAGAACCGAAGCCTCAGAGTACGTTTTCTGCAGACTGGGGACCCTGTTTGGTGCCAGGCTTTGAAACATACCTTCTCTTTCAGATTGCAGTGTGATTGTGCATAAAAGCTGCAAGGAGTGCGCTCCTGTGTGCACCAAGGTAACCTCCTACACTGATCTTACTAGAGCGTACTTCCTTTCCAAGGGTCTGGAAACATGATGAAGAAAAAAAGAAAATACACACAGACTGTCCAGACCTGGTGTCTGTGTGTAAAGGGCTGCAAGGGTGTCAGAATGGCTAATGTTAGCAACAGAGCAAAAACTGTGCTTGAATAACACAAGTTATCAAGAAGTATTTATATTTTTGAAGGGTTGCAAGCTCAGACTGTGAAATGGTGTGCCTAGAGGGTTACAAAACAAATTGAAAAGAAAGGCTTCTCAAAACCCCAAAGAGAAAGAACCCTTGTGTACTGGGGGGGGGATTCCATACGTTTGGAATAATGGAAAAGAGAGATGAAAGGTGAACCTGGAAGGTGACCTCATCCACCTCCTCAACCTTGGTAACAATTACTTTTAGGTAACAATTTGGGCAGATGTTTGTTTCACCCATTCTGGAAAATCTCTGGAGGAGGAGACTCCACAGCTGCCTGCCTAGGCAATTGCTTCCAGCGTTCAGCTACTACTGAGCAGGGCAAAACCAGCACTAGAGCTGATGGATACTACCTTAACTGTTAAGAAGGAATGCATGCATGGTGAGGTTATCATAACAAAGAGATAATCTTGAAAACCAGATATGTAAGGCTACTGCCCTCAAGAAATCAAGTGAGACTTGGAGAGAAATGTGCCACAATGATGCAGATGATTTTTCACATTAGTGAAGCGTGTCTTTCTGGTGTAGCTGGGTTTTGCATCATGGTTGCTTCCAAGGAGAGCATGATTCTGTATTGATTCTTTAGCATAAACAACATTTAAACAGTACATAAATCAAGTGAGTTAAATGTTGTTTACAATTTTCACATCATTGTGTCTTGCACTAATTTCTGGAAAACTTTAGGCATTAAGACTGCGGAATTGACAGCTTTGGTCCCTGGGGATGGTGGGTTATTTGCAAGAGGAGACAAGAGCCCCCAACTCATGTCAGCAAGAATGCAGTGCAGGAAATATTCACTGACCCACTTGAAGTGAAGTATATTTCCAAGCACAGCAGGCTTTTGGTACAGATTTTGTGAAAGTCCACTTTGGAAGGGGAAACAATTCTGCCTCTGTACCTCTGGTACATATTTCAGATAGTGTACTGCAAGAAGTGCTTTGATCCTCTTTGACTATAAAGCCCTGAATGTGCCCTTTTCTTGTAGCCTTTGCAAGCAATACCCATATAGAGAAAGTAGAATGTTTTAACTCAGTCTGCTTAGAGTAAGTAGTTATGTATTGTAGTACAAATAGTATTCTACTTTGAATATTGTTATCTGCCAATAACTATTAAAATTAGTTATTGGAAGGAATTAGTATCATAATTTAGGACCACTTTCTTGTAGCCCTTTGTGTGATGGTATATGTGAATGAGTTACTGACTTGACTGTTAAGTATATTATCAGCTATGTGATTTAAAAAAATTCTTTTTTCAGAAATCCCCGGAGAGATACCATAATAAAAGCAAGCTCCAAGTTGGTGCAACAAGTAAGTTAGGTATAAATCTAGCATTTTTAAGATAGGTCTTGAATAAAAATCATGGGACAGACAGCATGAACTTTCCTGTGTCATTTCTCTGTTTTTAATTTTTGTTTTAGTATCTGTAAGATACTAAAACTTAATTCATTCTAATATGAATTAAACTTTTTGAGAGATCACTGTTGAATTTACTCATCCTCTACTAAAATGAGTGTGAATTTACTTTGTTTTCAGTGAAAACAAAAATAAAAGGTAGTCCATTGGGCCTGTCATTTATCTTGTGCACAAGTATTTGTACACCTACAGTGCATGTATCATTTAAGATTATTTTCTTGTTAAATGATGGCCACTATGGGGCTATTCTGCGTTGCCTACAGGCTTATTTTTATATTCTGTGGGAGAGCATTGTGGTCATGTACCTCGGCAAGTAGACATTCTTGATGCCTGGTGAAGGTCAATATAAGCACCAGATAGCATTTCTCAGTATAAGTATGCTGTTGATGACATACTGTCAAACAATAACAAACTCATTGTTTCTTAAAATGTTGTGCTGTGCTTTGCCTCACAGATTCCCTGCCTGGAGACATTTCACAGACGGTGCTATCCTCAAAGCATCCTTCTTTCTCTGTGCCTGTTGGACTGTCTCCTGGAAAGAGGGAAGCCGCACAACAGCCCTACCTCTTGTCCAAAAGCGTCCCATGTGCCAGTTTGGAAAGGTAGAGGGGCAGTTGCCAATGGACTATGCTAAAACATCCTTCAGCATTTCTAGAAAAATTTAAACCATGAAATAAATATGGTGGGTTTTTTTATTTCTGCTGTAGAAGAGCTACACAATTTCCTGAACAAGACTCTGAAACTATCACCTGGAGGTCCAAGTCACAGTCTGAAGAGATGTTACAAACATTAGGGACCTTCTCTTCAATGGATGTTTTTATGATGGAAGGTGAGAATATTGCACAAAGGTTACATCTTAGCTGGTATTGGAAAGTGAAAGCCAGAAGAACTCCTTAGCTGATTTAGGAAGATACTTCATCTTCTCAAAGAAGAGCACTTGTTTTTGATAATTACAATTGCATCCCTTGTTAAAACGATGAAGTCAAACACATTAGTCTTAAAAGAGAACTTTTCCTTTCTTCCTCGTAAATAACTATTTCATAACTTTTAGAATATTTTACTATGTCATTACCATTTTAAAGTAGCGGGGATAAATGTACTTGGCATCCTTGCAGAGGCAGAATAGTAATACACTTTCCTTTTGCACTCATCCAGTCAACTCTGTTGACAGTATCCTTTGCAAACTGTAAACCTGCAACAGTTGTATTTCCTCAGTAGCCCAAATTCTTAACTCCTGCTGGAGAGCTGTGCTCTTACAATAGTTGCATAGCCTTATGAAGCAAATAAAAATAAGTTTTTTCTGTAGCTAGGTGTGAGACTGAATTTGAGAGCTGAAGGACTTTCACTCCAGAATGGTGCACATTCCAGTCACTGGACATCTGCTATTGGAAATGTTGAATTTTATTTTTAAATTTTAAAAGATTTTTTTCAAGCAAAGAGTTATAAGAAAGATTTAATCTGAGAAAAGAAGAGTGGTTTTTTCCTATTCTCCTCCCCTTCTGTTGCAAAAGCAGTTCAACACTTTGTAATAATATTGACAACTGGTGAACTTCGCTGTAGTAAAGACTGTGGCAGCGTGTGCAGAAGTCTAAGCTATAGTTCATTTCTGTGGTGTGTTCTTATGATATGAATAGATCTGTATGTACCAAGGGACTTCCCTTACTCTTTATATGTGTGGTATTAAAGGAATATAAATTTTGTCATAGATGATGTGGATTTGTCTCAGTGGACTGATCTCTGCACAGATGCAGAAGAGTTTGACGCCGAGTCCTGGAGTCTTGTTGTGGATCCAACGTTCTGTAGCAAGCAAGAAAAGGATGTCATCAAGCGTCAGGATGTCATATTTGGTCAGTGTTTCAAAGCTGTGTGTAGGTTTAAACGCAATGTGATTTATCAAAATGAGAGTGAACCTACATGGTTCATGTCCAGAAAAATGAATGCTTCAACTCAAAACATAAAGAAGGTTCAAAGAAACTTTTTATCACAAATTGCAATGTCTCCTAGAACATGCCTACCCTATTCAGAATGGTTGAAATTGGAAGGGGTCTCATCCAATCCCCAGCTCAAGCAATTCCAACCACAACTTGGTCAGTGTGATACAGAGAGAATTGTGTCAGAGCCAGATAAATTAAGTCTTCCTACTGACATAATCTATTAGATTTGAGGCTCACACAGGAATAGGAATTGTGACTGTGTATTTGATAAGACTAAAGTCTATTTTAGAAGGTGCGCAAAATATTCCATGATTACTACACTATGCTCTTTTCTTTTATACCACAGAGCTGATGCAAACAGAAGTACATCACATCCATACCCTGTTCATTATGTCTGAAATATTCAGGAAAGGGATGAAGGAAGAACTGCAGCTAGACCACAGCATGGTGGACAGAATATTCCCCTGCTTAGATGAGCTACTGGAGATGCACAGGCAATTCTTCTGCAGAATGAAGGACAGACGGCAGGAATCATGTGAGGCAGGGAGTGAGCGTAATTTTGTCATCAGCAGAATTGGAGATATCCTTGTGCAGCAGGTAGAAGCATCATTTCTGTTAATCCTTTAAGTGCTCAGTGTTCCAAATTTAAACAATTTTTTTACTCCAGAACTTCCGTGGGCAAGAAGATATTTATGGTTGCCTAAAAAAGATTCAAAACATGTCCTTCCCTGATTATTTCAGGGTAAAATAGCAATGCAAAAAACTGTTACTGTTGTCATGTAACTGTGATGAACTTGGGGTGGACTTCTCCCTATGTGGCATGAGTGACAAGAAAAGTGATAACTTGGTCAAGTTTGCAGTAGAAAGCGGCTGTCATACTATGGACTGCAAAAAATCGAAGCAATGGATTTACTTTTTTTATCAGCTGAACAGCAATGTGAAGAACTGATGAAGGAAACTGAATTACCCATTAATTTCTTGTAGTGATCTGGCATGTTACATCCCAGGATAATGCTCACTAGGGAAGGGGCCATTGCAAAGTGTTTCCTGTGGCCGAAGAATAGCTAACTGGTGGCTGGGCATTTGCACCTAAGTTCTTTGTGAAAAGGAGATGCAGCTTTTTACCTTTGGTCAGTCTGTTTTCACTCCACTGAAATAAAGAGCTGAGCTGTTTATTTTTAAACGTTAGCTGTTAAACGTTTTGCCTTGTCTAGAGGCAAGGTGGAGATCAGACAAAAAGATCAAACTCAGAGGGCTGTGTTTAAAAAGAAGTGAAGGAAATGCTTTTATAATGTTCTAGCTGTAACTGGCAAGACTACTGTGGAGGTTGCTTGTGCTCTCTGCAGCCTGTGTTCCTCTTCTTGCTCCTAAAATTATCTAGCCTATTTTCATTCTGTAGTGACAGGCCTATTTAGTGAAATTTAGAGAACTTGATAGACCAGTAATGTAAAAGTTCCCTATTTGTACAAAATTCACTAGTTAAAAGTATACACTTTTCTGTCAGATAGAATGTTGATCACAATTCACATATTAATTTCTTCAGTTTTCAGAGGAAAATGCAACTAAAATGGAGAAAATTTATGGAGAGTTTTGTAGCCATCAGAAGGAAGCTGTTAATCTCTTCAAAGAGCTGCAACAAAACAAGAAGTTCCAGAATTTTATTAAAGTAAGTTAATGTGAAATCATGAGCACTATTGACAAAATGCTCAGGAAAAAGGTACATAGCTATTACTAAGATTTAGGGTTGGAATTATATTCGGTAACTCACTTCTAATGGCTAATAAAAATGGCAAAAGTTTTTCCTCCTTAACTAGTGAGCTGATAAATCACAGTTTTCTTTCAAATTTTAGAATGCTTTGGCATCCAGTGTGTATTACACACATGTTCCTGTTACAGTATGCCTTATCCCTTAGCACAGCAACTGTTCCTTGGGGATGGTTCAGATTACCCAGCATTTGTTTTAACTTATTCTAATGCTTTTAGATCATATTTCTTATTAGTCAATTGGTGGTTTAATATGCATTTACTATTTAAGGTATATATTTCTATCTGTGCAGCTGAGAAATAGTAACCTGTTGGCACGACGCCGAGGAATCCCTGAATGCATTTTGCTTGTCACTCAGCGTATCACCAAATACCCTGTTCTGGTTGAAAGGATATTGCAATACTCAAAAGGTAAATAAAAGCTAAAGAGTTTCTCCATGTCTGAAATCCTAGCACATTTCTAACATAAGGAATTTGCACAGCTACAATATCAAAAAAGATTAAATTCACTGTTCTGTTGAGATACAACCAGAGCAACATAAGTACCTACTGTTCAGGCAAATGTCACCTAAAAACGGCTGTCTGCTCTATACAGGCCTTGTCAAGGCTGGGTTGGGAAAATGTCTGATATTCCAGCCAGGCAGGCCATAGAAGTCTGAAGAACATGCTTGTTTTAGGAAAAGACCTTGACTAAAGTGTGTGAACTAGCTTAGATACACATCTGTACCTTTGGAATTAATCTGGAGGAGTCTTTTCTAAGTAGGGCTAGGCAAACGTTTTGTAAATTACTCTCTGTTTTTTCAGGCAAAGCTTGAATACCTTCTGGAACATAGTAGAACATTTTACAATTACTATTAACTTACAGATATTGCCCCCTAAATGGGCAGTAAATGAGCAGTGTAGAAAGTTGCATATACAATGCAAATTACTTGTACTTGCAATTCTGTTTCAAGGGTTCTTTTGCTTAGCCAGAGAAATAATATACTATATGATTTACTTAGCTGTAATTTTTTTTTAAGTGCTTGCACTTCATAAATATGTCAGAAACTATTCAATGTGTTCTTTTGACTAATGAATAAATCTGAGGTACAGGTCATCTTTTAATAGGCGAGTCAAACTAAGGTATATACCTCTAATAATTCTAGTAAGATGGTTGCCAGGTTCAATTTAAATTAACAAATGTATCAATTTAAGCTTTGCATCAGTTTCCAGAAAGTAAGGAATTATATCTTCTCTTGAACATGCTGACTACTATCATGTTTGTTTATTTTTTATTTTGAACAGAAGGAACAGAAGAACATAAAGACCTGTGCAAAGCCCTCCATCTAATTAAGGATGTAATAGCAGCAGTAGATTTGAAAGTGAATGAGTATGAGAAAAAACAAAAGCTGTTGGAAATTCTCTGTAGAACTGAAAACAAAACATATACAAAGCTGAAAAATGGCCATGTTTTTAGGAAGCAAGACTTGATGAGGAAAGAGAGAATACTTCTTCATGAAGGTTTAGTGTATTGGAAGACAGCGACTGGTCGGTTCAAAGGTATTTTTTCTGAGCAGTAAAGTCCTTTAACTCTTTATTTGCAAATAATGTTCAAAGACTGGTTAAAGAATGAAAATACTTGCTTGGGCTGTGCTGAAATGGAAATACTTAGTTGTGCAAATAAGAATGTCTGAAGTAACGGTATTGCAAATGTCCCACTAATTTCTGGATGATCAGTTCCAGAAGCTGCCATGGTTTGTGAGTAATCTGCATATGAACGAAAGTTCACATACAATGCCATCTACATTTCTTCTTCCATTCCCCTCCTAGTTTTTTTGGTTTTCAATTTAATTTCATAATATAGTGTTTTGACTTGTGCATTTTTATTGTTCACATTGTTTGCCATTGAAAATAGCTCATTAACTATTCAGTAGTCATGAGACATCCATAGTAGAAAAGAAATTCTGAAGCCACATTTGGCTGGAGCACAATTTTTACATGCAAGCTCAGGTTTTGATTTTTTGGTGTTAATCACATATTAGGAGTTGGAGATTTTTTGGAGCCTGTGTTTTCAGTACAACTTTATAAAGCTGTCTGTTGATCAGTATTCTAGAAATGCTTTTACCAGTGTAATACTCTGCTGTGAGTGTATGTTACAGCACAGATGAAGCAAGGTTCTGTGAGATAGTCTTTGGCAGGTGAATGGCTTAGGGAAGCTGTACTGCCATTGGTGCAAGGGTGTCTTCTTTCCCTAGGTCTGTACTCCAGCATGGTACACCTTCCTGGGAGATACAAAGCAGGGATATACAAGTGCTTCATGCAGATTATGGGCTAATTTAGATATTTCCTGTTTAATTTAGTGTAGGATTCTATGAGGTATTTCTTTATCAGGGCTTCTCCCTTTATAAAGAGAAAGTAAGAATTTAATACTGAATCCCCTAATTTTAAATAAACCCCATTATTTTCCTTTTCTCATTTTAAGATACCGTAGCTCTGCTTCTAACTGATGTACTACTGTTCTTACAAGAAAAGGATCAAAAATACATCTTTGCAGCCGTTGTGAGTATATTATCAGATATTTGAACACATATATTGTACATTTATTTGTGTATTTCTCAAAAATTAGGTCCTTATCCAGCTTATTCCCACATAACTTTTTTTCTTGTAAAATCTTGGTATTGTGTTCAGATCTGGAATATGTCAGTATATAGAAAATTAAGTTTGTTTTCAAAAATAAGTAATTTTTTATGGAGAAAGATGAAAATAACAGAATTATATCTTTAATGTTGTACCTTACATGACTGTGAAGGTGGAAAGTAATGCAGACTCTTTCAGTCGTCTAATAAAAATTTTAACTTTTTGTTCATAGAACAAAAAGAAGAACAATTGTTACTAAAACTATAGTACACATAAAAGATATGAAAGGTCATAGAAAGAAGTTCCCAAACTATATAAATATAAACATTATATGAATGTTGTATCTCAGTATCATTGAGCCTCTGAGATTTTCTTTTTAGCACATATCAAATGCTTAATTTGTTCGTTAATATTGTAACATATTTTAAAGAATAGTTTAAAAGGATGTTTGATTACTCAAAACTTTCAATAGTCTGACTATACCAGGACTAGTGTTAGTCTAATGAATTGAAAAATCATATTCTTCCTACAGTGTGGTGTTTTATAAGAAAGTAATTTATTATGTGTGTACTTTGACTGTTTCTTCCAGGACCAGAAGCCTTCAGTTATCTCCCTTCAGAAGCTCATAGTAAGAGAAGTAGCCAATGAAGAAAGGGGGATGTTTCTGATCAGTGCTTCATCTGCAGGGCCTGAAATGTATGAGGTTCATACCAACTCCAAAGAAGAACGTAACAACTGGATGAGGCATATTCAAGAGGCAGTAGAAAGGTAGGGAAAAGAGGGGTTTGGTTTTTTAAGCTGGTAGTCCAAAGCAGGTGGGAGGTTGGTTGGATATTCATGGCAGCATGTTCTTTGTTCTTCATTGTACTGGGTGAGTTTGGTTTTTCCTCTGAGCTCAAGGTGCCAAAACCTCTTCATCACTCCTGCCATGCTTCCCATATCCTTCCTGGTTTCCCGCTGAATCAGCAGACCCTTTCTGTTCCTCATTAGACATCCTTACTAGCCTTTGTACCAGCCTTTCCTCACCTTTGCCTTTGACACTGGTTGTCTTCCAGAGTCCTGCAGGTGTCCAGACTGCCATTTTTAGGAAATCACAAATCAGGCCTGTTATCTTGGCATCAGCTCATTAAGAATGGTAGGGAAAACATTGCTTTGGATGGTGTCCAAGCTTATGCTTGGGACAGCAGGCCTGTGTGTTTGTGCCAGCCACTCTCTTGCTGCACAGTGCAGCCTTACCAGAGTGAAAAGGAGTCCTTCAGTCTGCATGATGTCCACTTACTGCTTGTTAAAGAGGCAGACAGAAAAATGGCATGCTTCTGGATTGTTGCACAAGGTGCTAGTGTTGTGTTCCATTTATTGTGAAAATAACATTGTATTGAAGATGAATAAACGATGTGCAGATTTTGCTTCATCCACCTTTGTCTTCTATCTTTGAAGTTGTCCAGAGGAAGAAGAAGTGAAAATGAGTGAATCTGATGAGGACAGACGTATTGCTGAGGCCAAGGCATACAGAATTCAGAAATATCAAGGTGTAGTACCTTTCCTGTCACTCTGAGAGCTCCGGCATTCTCAGAATTCAGGATGAATTAGTCATGCACCGGTATTGGCTGGTGCATTCAAAGTGGCTCCACAGGCAGAGTCACAGCAGAGAGAAATATGTCTGATGGTACAATGTGAGTGTAGTGAAAGAGAAGCATATTTTTTCCAAACACTTTAATGTTTTTGCTGCATTACTATAACTAAAAAAGAAAAATAAAAATGGATGTTTTCAAAACAAACACTGAATTTCACAGATTATCATCAGGACTAGGTGGTTCTGAGTTTGTGAAAATAACTTGAATTTCAAAGTTGTGTGGCTTTGTGCTTGTTTATGGCACTTTGTCCTTTGCTGCTATTGTTTCTATCAGCAAATATAGCTAATAAGGATAAATTCTGCTTCCTTGGTACCCCTACACCTAACTCCCACATCTTTTTACTGCTCTGATGAGAGAAATTGCGACAATGTCTGTCCTTTTGAGAGCCACAGGGAAGGATGTCCTCTGCTGAAAGCAGGTGTTCTTTGAAGCCCTGAATTATTAGCACACATGAGCCAAGTGCTTTTCCAGGAGGTAGAACTGACATGTCTTTGTGAGTGCAACAGGAATAATGAGGGCCAGAGAGGGCAGCCAAAGCCACCTCATCAGGGTAGGGCTTTGGCCTAGACTCTGATAGGGTGTGTGTTAGCTTTCATTTGGAGAGAATATGAGATGAACTTGAATAAATTTGGGTCCTGGACACTTAAAAGAAGCTTAACTTGAATTAGCACTTTCTTCATGGCATAAAGATTAGAAAGGTGAATGGGGAGGACGCTTTTCCTGCAGGATAAAAAAGGATAATACAATTTTCATTTTTACACTGTTCAATTTTGGTTGACAGAATCACTGAGTAACCAGGACCAGAAAATCTGCAGTTATTTAGAAGAAAAGTTGCGTATCTATGCAGAACTGGCAGAAATGTGTGGGTTTGATGATGTCCATGTAGAACCTCATCTACTTATCAAACCTGATTCTGGAGAAACTCCACAGGCTGCTTCACTGCTGGCAGCGGCACTCAGAGAGGGTGAGTTTTTGTGGGAAGGGTGGATTGGTGGCTCTTCACGTGAGCAGGTATTTTAAGGTAACCAAGTGCAGCCATGTTGCCTTGTGTTGCAATTCTGCCAAGTCTCAAGAAGTGGCAGTGCTAAAATTGCCAAAGCACATAGAAGAAAAAACTGTCATATTTATTTTTGTCAGATACAGGAGATGGTACCTGCCAGATGGTAAAATAATGGATATGTTTAGGTCATAACATCCAATATAAGCAGGCAGGGGTACGGTGTTAGGTTAGCTGTCCTCAGAATGCAGCTCCGTGAAGCACAGCAGAGGTTGCAGTATGATATTGCACCTGGCCCCCAACCTTCACCTACCTTGGCTGATTTTGATGTCAGATCAGAATCCTGTATGATCACATACAGAGCAAATCAAATTTCTACCAAGAAACTCCTGCTAGAATTGCTGTAGGACCCCTTTTTTTCCTGCCTGCTATCTAACAGGGAGTTGGTAGATGGCTACACCATCTACAGTGCTGTCCTACAAAGGAAGGAAGGGAATGATATTTGTAGATACCTTGCCTAGCTGGAACTTCAACTAAGCTTCTCCTAAACTCAGTGTCAAAGAGCCCTGGTAAGCTCAGTCCTGATTTTAGCATCACCTAAATTGAGAACTGTGTGCTGCTAACAATATTTCAACCTGTAAAGCAGTGGAGTCTTCATCATCATTATAAAGTCAAAGAGCATTTTATTGATAAAATTGATTAAACTTGTGTAGGGTACTCTAAGTCAGTGATGAAAGAGAAAATACTTAAAATGGCAGCCTATACTTATTATACACCTCATTCTGCCCACTTTTTTGTTTTTCACTTTCTCTCATGCGGTTGTTGATGTTGATGATGTCCTGGATTTCAGGACTCTGCAACACTTTGTGGGAGCTTACAGTTGTTTACATTGTAGGCAATTTGTGGGAGTCATTTTCCAGCATGGAAATATGAGCTAATAGCAGACTCAATAAATAAATAGAAAAAAATAAAGGGATAAAGCTTTGCTCACAATAGAGAAGGACAGAATTACATAGTGTTTAAGCAAATACACAAATCCATGACATGAGATGGGGTAAATCAAAGGCTGCTCAGCCGGCTGGCCAGTGTCACTATGAGGCTCTTTTCTGTCACCTTTGAAAGTCACAGTGATGAGGAGAGGTTCCTGATGACTTGAGGAAAGCAAACCTCACACTCCAAGAAGCAATACATGGAGTACTAAAAAACAGTCAGTCTCACCAGCATTTCTGAGATAATCCTCCTGGAAGGCATTTCCAAGAACCTGAAAGACAGGAAGATGATTTGGAACAGCTTTCATGTAGTAATTAGGGCAAGCTGTGTCTGACTAACCTGACAGGTTTTATGGTGAAAGAAAAGTGCATGTTGGTTACTTTACATCTCTCAGACCTTCAACACTGTTTGCACTGGCTGTAGTGTCCTTACATCTGAATTGATGCAAACTGCTTAACTGAGTGGAAGGCAGGCTGGGCTGAAGGGGTCAGTCATATGACATTCAGTTGGTATCATGTTATTAGGGGATTCTATTAAGGGTATATCCTGAGACCAGTACTGTTCAACATTAATACATTATACATCAACATCAATACCTTGGGATTGAGTACACTCTTAGCAAACTCATGACTCTTATCGAATGAGGTGGAGCATTCAGTGAGTGGGAGAGATCTCTACAGATTGGGAAAATGGGCTAAGAGGAACACCTAGATATTTGACAAAGACAAATGCAAAGTCCTGTATCTCAGGTGATGTAACAGATGGGAATCTGTTGGTAGAGACTGGACACTGATTAGGTTGAAAATACCTTGTGAAAGTAGACCTGGGAGTCCTACTCAAAAGCAGGTTGACCATGTGACAGATGGCCAAATGCTTCCTTGGCTGCTGCAGTAGAAGGAGAGTTGCCAGCAAGCTGAGAGAGGTGATTCTTCCTCTACTTAACCCTGGCGAGTCCTATCTGGACTGCCATGATGAATGCTATGCTCCCCTGAGCAAGAGAGACATTGACAAAGTAGAGCAAAATCAGTGAAAGGCACAAGGATGACTAGAGGGATGGAGGACATGACTTCTGATGAGAAGCTGAAGTAGCTGGCTTGGTGGGATCTCATTACTGTCCACAGCAGCTTACTGGGAGGATACAGAGAAGCCAGATTTTTTTCAGAGGCACATGGAATAAAAGAACTTATGGACAAGAGTCCTGTGGAGAAACACAGGCAATTCTAATTAACTGAAATGAAAAATTAAATGCCATAACCTTGTTAAAAGACTGGCACAGGTTGATTAGGAAGAGTTGGAAGTTTCCATCCTTGGAGGTGTTAAAGGCTTGTATGTGCAAAGCTCTAAGCAACACAATTCAGACTGACCAAATTGAGTTTAGTGTAGAACTAGGTGACTTCTGAAAGTCCCTTTCAAGCTAAATTATTCCATGGTCAATCAATTCTATGTCATTGATTCGTGCACTGTGGAACTGTGGTTTAAGGAGTCTCTGTAATTCTGCATGTTTTCCTCTCTAGTTGAAAGTCTCCATGTCGCTGTAACAGCATCACAAGTGACTGAAACAGACAGATCACCAGAGGAAAGTAATGAGGAATTAAGTGTGAAGCATAGATTCACTGCCAATGAAATACTGGAATCTGTTCCAAGTGGTGAGTAAAATTTGATGCTTTTACATCTTAGAGTGCTATAATAATTGATACCGGATTGGTTTTTTGGAAAGCCTCCATGGTCTAGGACAGAATCAATAGAAAATAATATAAAAGTTGTCTTTGGGCAAATGCTCAGGTATTGTAAATTGTTATATAACTTTGTTGAAAGTACACTTTCTTGTCATTGTTCAGCTCTGCATCAAGTCTATGTTGCAAGGTAGGCCATTTCCCTTTTTGTCAGGAGGCTTGAAAACTGGGATTGATATTCCAGTAATTTCAGCTGCAAAGGGTAACATTAATTTCTCACAACAAAATTGTGAATAAAGTTGTGTAAAAAACATTGCTACAGAGCATTTTTTTAGCACTATGGTTACTCTTATCCCCAGCCTTTCATAAATGAAATAGTGCTAATTTGTCAGAAAAACTGGATTGTGCCACGTGTGCCATCCTGGCTTTCAAATTTGATTTTCCCCAGCCTAGGATTCATTATGTAATTACAAACTATAAAAATCACTTTCTCATCATTCTGAGTAGCTCTTTGAATGCTCTTTGTTTCTCTAGTCAGGATACGCTTTGATACCTTTCTTTTGCTTTCTTGGGACTTTATTTGTTAGATGCAGAAAGAAAAAAAATTGAAGAATCACCAGAAATCAATCTCAGTGTTGAAAAGGAAATGGCAGGTGCCAATCTTCAGGATAAGGTATTGTAACCAGTTTTTCTTCCTGCATTGCACACAGTAGTCTGGACACTGTGCATGTACACGCTGTTTAAATTTTTATGGGGAATTTCACTCAGATCCAGGTAATTCAGTCTAATAGAGGTCACTGCAATTCATAATAAAATTTAAAAATGCAGTCATAAACAATACAAGCACAGAATGATTTTCCTGATAGGCTTAAGATCAGTGAGTTGTAATAAAGGCAGTGTTTTCAAACCACTTGTATGGGCCGCTTATGAGCGTGAGGCTGTGCTGTCATCATTCAATAGATGCGTATCTATGGACCTGACAGTAGAATTCCCTCCCTCCTCCTGTTCACAGGATGATGAAATTTTCCTGCAGTGACTGAGTCCTCAGCTAATGCAAAGGAGTCTTGTGCATTGTAAGAACTTTGTCCTGAGAACAAGCACATAAGATAGGGTGGATGTGTTTACACCAGCTTGCTTCAGAATTTTGAGTCAAAACAAAATGGAGCAATTAGGAGAGTAGAAGAGAAAGTGCCCATTTTGCAAAGTCCTATAGCTGATAAGCCAATCTGGGGAGAAAAGCAGAACCAAAAATCAGTTCTGGGCAAAACTAGGAATGACAAATTTTATGTAGCAAAACAGTGTTGGAGTAAACAATGTGAATTACTGTGTGAAAATAAATGAAACATTATAGTGTAGTTCTTAGGTGGAGAATAAGAATCATAAAAGGAATAAAGGTGGGAGACAAGAATATAAGATACAGAACTTGAAATGGAAAAAGAATTTTCTGAAAAGTTTAGCATTGATATACTGTCTTTGCATCTTGCAAAGGTCTGAAAGAGGGCTTGTGTCTCTGAAACTTTGTGTTTGTTTATTTTCTGTATTGGCAATGCTCTTGCTAAGACACTATTTTCTGTATTACCTCACCTTATGCTTAGCTCTAGGTCATGTTACTTACCAGACTGCAGATAGAAGGGAGCAGGAGAAAGAATGTGAATGGAAAAAATAGTTTGAAAAGTATCAGTGAGGGAGCAGAGAAGCTAGGTGAAGAGGAATAGAACCTAGGGAGGGTAGAGAGCCTCAGATACAGCCCATTAAAAATTGCAGTAGCTCCACATGAAAACTTTGCCATTGGGGTTATAGAGAAGGTAAAGCCAGGCTTTTCTCAGAGGTGTACAGTAAAAGGATGTGTGTACAAGTTGCAGCAATGGAATTTCTGAGTGTATAGGAAGGGAATAAAATTCAGCACAAAGATGAGCAAGGAGCAATGTTTGTCCAAAGAGGTTGTGGCGGTCTCTACCCTTGGAGGTATCCTGGATTTGACTGGAGAAGGCCTTCAGCAACCTCCTCTTAACTTTGAAGCTATGCCTGGCTACTCATAAAGCTGGAGGGACCTGCACCCAACTCTTCCACCCTAAGTCATTATCCTATTATTTATGCCATATAATTTGGGAAAGGCATAGAGCACATCTTCTGACGCCATGTCAGAAGCAGGCTTACCAGAAGGTGGCAGAGTGAGCAAAGAAAAGAGCTTTCCAGGGAGGTGAGTGTGTAGTGTCAGGGTTGAGGGCGGCCAGCTCTGGACTCAGCCCAGCTAGCTTGGGAAAACAGGAGCTGGACAGAGGGACTAGAGCTCCCACCTTGGAGGTGAGATGCTGACTAGATACTGGAAGGAAGAGCATTGTCCCTGCAACATGAGGGGTCCCCTCTGGACAGCTGTGAGAGGTGATCCCCATCTTGTCTCCCCTGTGTTTGTATCTGCTCTAAGTATATCTCTGTGGGCATTGTCCAAAGCACGGTGCAGCCTGCCCTGGAATCTGACCATCCTCATCTCTCTGAACCAAGGTGATCAGGAGCAGTGGCAGAGAGGTGGTGGTGGCCTTCTGCACAGTTAAACACCTGAAATGACTGCTTCACTCCTAGCTGGACTTGCAGGGCATGTGCCAGCTCAGCTAAAACAGCCTCAGCCTCATGTCCTAGTGCTCAAGTGGTGCTGCAGTGAGAGGATCATGGGCACTGGGACTGGCCACTTGCAATTCATTGGTCAAGCCAGTGCCAGATAAACCTTCCCCCTGTGCACATCCATTTTCAAATTTAAAAGGCTTAAAACTCTGAAAGAACCCCCTGCTCTTGTTCAGCGTGCAGGCTCTCCTTTGTACGCTCTTCCTCATCCTTCCAGCATTACCTTCTTTCTCTCCCTCTTGGCCCTATGCTGTCTCCTTATCTGCAGCTCACCGTCCAGCTAAGGAAAAACAAAGCTAACCCTCCATGTGCTGCACAGAGACATCTGTGGAAAATCTTCTGCTTTCACAGCAGAGCTGAGCTTGTGGATGCAGTGAGGAGGAGGAGGAGGTGAAGATGTGGAGGGGGAATGGAAGGAAATACTGAAGAGAGATAATGAGAGAAAGAGTAGTGGAGGAAATGATGCAGCTGGTACTCCTTTTTCCCCATGGGTGTCTGTGTTTAGGGGGCTGGTGTTTCTCATTTTCAGTTATTGCATCTAAATGTAGCAGATGCTTTGCTCTCTGTGGTGGAAAATGAGACTCAGTAGAGAACTTAAGAGAATCAGAGAGAAAACAAATATTCCCCAAACTCTCCTCTGCTTCTTTGGAAAAAAAAAAAAAAAAAAAAAGAAAGAAAGAAAGAAAGAAAGATAAAAATCATACAGGAAGCCTTTTTAGCATAGTCTCAGAAGGGATTGTGTTGGAAACAGTCCCCACCATTTCATCTTAATTTTCTCAAAGGAGCTGTTCTTCATGCTGAAGGGACTATGGGTAGGTTCACCCCATAAATTTAGAGAGCTTCTTAGGAAAAGGGAACAGGATGGAAAGTGTGAAGCGGCTGTGCCTTGCTTCAGAGGACATTAGTGAACATGCTGGTGCCTTTTGTAGAGTGTACTGGGAACAGCACTTCATAGGGCATCTAAGGCATTTTTTGTGATCCATTAACATGACTTCTTGCTAGTTTCTTAGTATATAATTATCTCTATTTTTTAAGAGTCTTATGCTGTTTCATCCTACTGTAACTAATCTAAACCCACTGTGCTGTATATACAGAAGTCTGGTTACTGTGTTTCAAAATTTTGTTTCAAGTAAACAATGAATTGAAATGTCTTTTCTGTGTAGCATTACTCACAAGGGATTAAAATTGCGGATGAAATAGTTTTATTTGTACAGCTGTGTTCAGAATCTCTATTAATTTCCACAAAAACTCCATTATTGATGTATTATTACTCTTCACAGATTGTTGCTTGTCTTTTTTCAGATACCTATAAGTATCTGAAAGTCTAAGTATGCATTTCCTAGGCATATGTCCCTACTAGTTTGAAAAAAAATTACCTAGATGATACAACTTTGAAATTTAAAACAATTTTGTAAAGCTACATGTATTCATTTTAGGGAAGAAGTATGAAGTTTTCAGGATCTACAGGGACAGAGGTGAGTTAATTTAAACCTCAGACGGAACACAGTAACTATTTAGATAACAATGGTCAAACCTTTGAAAATCCTTCTCTTTTATTTTCTAGATTGTACAAGCAATCCAGAACTTAACCCGTCTCTTATACAGCATGCAGGTGACTACTCCACTACTAACTTTATAGTGTAATTAATTTGTCCTAATAATTTACTTTCAAAGATTTGTTTTCATGTTGTCCTACTTTTAGACATTATGTTAATTGATACTTATCTCTACTGACGGTTTCATAAGTTGTCACAGAATACAGTTTTATTCTATGTCAGTGGTAGGTTTCTTTTAAGAACTGAATAGTACTAACTTGCTTGGAGATCAGTCTCTCCTCCCAAAAGAGGATATCTATACAGTTCAAAAACCAAGCAGGAAAGTAAAACGATGGCTCCACTTGAACTGATGTCACTCTACTTACAGATTTCTGAAATTATAGTTCAAAAAATTGAAAAAAAAGTTTGTATTTTGATTAGACTGTTCTCTTGGCTAGTAGTAAGCAGTAACTTTGCCAGGTAGCTCAGGTAGCAAACTCAGCCCATTTTAGATGGTTAAATCGAACTTACTTTGTATATTCTGTAGGTCCTTAGTATGAAGTCTTTGCCTCTTTTATGCTAAGTTTGAATGTCTTAGCTTACTTCTTAGCTGCAGTTTTATAGTTCTATTTTAAAACGTTTCGTTGGAGTATACCTAATATTTAGACCGTATTGACCTTAGCATATGTCATAATAATCCTGGAAACCTTGGGCTGAGATGTTAAGTGTATTGAAGCAATGCAAAAGCAAAATAAAAATCCTGTAATTCAGGCAAAATTTTTTGAGTAATTGAAAAACAAACGGGACACTAATGTAAGGTTTAGGATTATGCCTTAATTGCTCAGACCACGAATGGGCAGTCAGAAAAAAGGAGAGGATCTTGTCCAGTTTGCAAATCACTGGAACTGATCCCATACTGGAGGAAGAGCCAAGGAAAGTGCAGATGGTACATTGCATGAAGTTAAAAACTTTCTGGGGTGGACAGCACAGCTCAGTGGGGCTACGTGAATTCTCTGGGAGTGTCTGCTGAAATAGATTCCCATGTCAGGTTTTGAACACAGGCAGTGCAGTAAGTGTCTCAGCAGATCTTGGGTTTTCGTGCTTTTCTTTATTTGTTTTTGCATTATTGGAGGATGTCACAACCTTTAATGCAAACAATGTCACAACATTCTTGTGAAGGATGGAATATGGAGCTCTCAACAGGAACATCAAACCTGAAACCATGACTATACTGCAGGTTTATGCTTGCACTGACACCCTGGTCAGGTGTGTGTAGCAGTACAGTCCTGGTGACATGACTGTGTTGGCAGGTGCTTGTAGGACAGTTGTTAGTTGGACTGCAGTGTTGCAGATTAGCAAGGAGAACCTCAAAGTCAGAGTGAATTGGGCTGGAAACAATACAGTTTTATGTGTATAAGTCATAGCTGTGTTAGGAATACTTGGGTGAGTATAGCATTCCCAATGCCTTGTTGCCCTCTTCAAACTTGAAACATCGTTTTTTCTGTGTGTCTTTATATCCTCTGACACAACAGGACCCCAGCTGTAACTGAAGTGCATATGCACAGCTGTAATGTAGACATCATAATAATACTAACTGTAAACCAGAAACTTTGTTAAAAGTGCTCAAAAGAACTGAATTTTATTTCAGAAATACCTCTGCATAAAGGCATTATCACAGAATTTTCTCTATTTGCTTGAAGAATGACCTCCCAAAAAAATTGAAGTATTTTTATATAATGATTCTATGTAAGAACATGAAATGGATTAATGCTGATATTGAAACATTTGTGTCTGATTTTGTTGTGGTATCTAGGCAGCACTGGCTATCCAGGACAGCCACAGAGAGCTCCATAGGTTACTACTACAAGAGAGTGAGAAGACCAGTCGGAGCCATGGTTCTCGGCTGAACCTCGTTTTGGAACAAGAGAAATACCGGAATCTGGAAAAACAAAGGGTGGAACTGGCGAACACACACAAATTGAAGCAACAGTTTCAACAAGAGCAGCAACGATGGCTGCGTGAATGTGACCAGCGTCAGCGGGAGCAGGAGGCGAGGGAGGGCCGGCTGGGGCAGCGGGAACAGGAGTGTGAGTGCCAGGAGGGACTGCTGGAGCAGAGCCGACAGGGACTGGCACTGCAGCTGCAGGAGTACCAGCAGAGTCTGGAGAGGCTCCAGGAGGGCCAGAAAATGGTGGAGAGAGAAAGAGACAATGTGAAAATGCAGAAGAAACTCGTGTGGCACTGGAAGTATGGTCAGCAAAACAGCCTGTTTTCACGCACAGGGGACTACGAGGTTTGTGCTTCCCCATTATAATTATATCCCTGACTGCATTCTGCAACCCAGGACATTAGAGACCTGCCTTGGCAAATAGGCCAGGATGTCTGGGTTTTGTTGATTCTTTATGTAATGTGTAAGCATGTGGGGAGCTGAGATTCAGGCATATCCAAGCATTTTCTTTGAATCCCATGAAATTTAAGTAGGGAAAATGCAAAGTCCTGCCCCTAGGAAGGAGCAACCCCATGCATGGGTAGATGTTGGGGTTCACCAGCTGGAAATCAGCTTGACTCTCTACAGCTACCTGAAAGGGTGTTGTAGCAAGGTGGGAGTCAGCCTCTTTTCCCAGGCAACTAGTTAGAGGACAAGAGGAAATGGCCTCAAACTCTGACAGGGAAGGTTTGGTTTGGACATTGGGAAGAATTTCTTTGCTGAAAGGGTGGTCAGGCATTGAAACATTGCTTAGGGAGGTGGTGGAGTAACCATCCCTGGAAATGTTCAAAAACTAACTGGACATGGTAGTTAGTGGCATGATTTAGTTGATGTGATGGTGGTGTGTTGGGTCAAAGGTGTGACTCAATGATCTTGGAGAACTTTTCTAGCCTTTATGATTCTATGATTCTGTGAAAAGGACCTGGGAATCCTGGTGTAGAACATGAGCAAACAACATGCTCTTTTGTGAAGGTGGCACATAGTCTCCAGGGCTGCACTGGGCACAGTATTGCTATTGGGATCCTTCTTCTCTGCTCTGGACACACCTGGAGTCTAGCTCCCCCAGCGCAAGAAAGGCATAGAGCTGTGGGGTGCAGAGGAGGTAGAGACAGGAGGATGGATGTCTGGTGAAGTGCCTGTTTGAGAGGCAGGGACATCTCTCCAGTAAGGAAAGGCTGACACTATTCAGCTTGAAGAAGAAACAGTTCATATTAGTGGGGGTTCCTTTTAATGTATAAAAATACATTAAAAAATGTATTTTTTAATACATAAATGGAGGTTCTAAAGGAGATGGAGCCAGGTTCTTTCAAGTAGCATCCAGTGACAAACCCAGAGGTAATGAGCACAAACAGAAACACAGAAGATTGGTTTTGAATGTCAGAAAACTCTTTTTTCTTGTGAGGGTGATGGAGCACTGGCACAGGTTGCCCAGGGAAGTTGTAGAGTCTCCATCATTGGAAACATTCAAAAGCCACCTGGACATGGTCCTTGGCAACTGTCTCTATGTGGCCCTGCTTCAGCAGGGGGGTTAGACCAGTTGTCTTCCAGAGGTTCTTTCCAACCTCAATCATTCTGTGATTTTAAGCTGGATACCTTACAAAACCCAAATTTACTGAGATTGGAATGATAATCTCGTTTACGTCTGAGAAGACAGAAATTATAAATATGAGAATCTGTGTTTTATTCTGCTTTGCTACTGTGTTGTAAGATACATCGTGTCATTGCGTCTTGTAGGAGAATTAAATTATTGTAATGCTAAAGCATATAAATCATTTAATGAAATTTTTGGTTGCTATTCTTTTTCCTGGACCACTATCTTCAGGGAGGAAAAGGTGCACCTGTGGGAGTACCAAACATCAGGCTCTTCTGAACCCCATGTATAAGGCCCTGCTGGCCTGTTCCCTGAAGTAGCTAGCCCCCTAGGGGAGGGGAAGAGACTGGTGTGTGGCTCCATCTCTGACAGTATAAATTCTTGGAGATGCTTATTATTTGGGGGTGCAATTTAAAGTTGCCCTGAAGCTGCTTAAGAGTTGAGTACTAAAAATGATTAAGTTTTTGTTGAGAGTGAAGGATGCAGTTTGTCCCTGAACTCAGCTGTCTGGGTGCTCACCTGCCAGGTAGGTCCTCATCTCTAATACCAGCTTTGTGGGTGTGGTCTTGATTTCCATATCTGTTCTTTAAAGCACCTGAAAATCAAAACATTTTGTCTGGCTTTTCCACATATGGAAAGCTCACTGACCCAGACAGCTTTTTTCTCCCCCCTCAGGTTCTCGTTTTCACAAGAAAATCTTTAGAGCCTTTCTTCAAGCCATCACCTCCATAGTCTTTCAGCTGGCAACTTACCTAAGGGCAGGTGATCATTTGGCATCTAAGATTGTGCCTTTGTGAGGGAGTAAAAGATTGTCTTCCGACCTCCCCCTTTTCATCCAGCTTTTGTGAACACTGTGTGAACATGACTTACCCATATGTGCTTCCTAGCCCAAACAATGAAGACACTTTTTATCAGCATAGCACATGCTACAGTTTTGACTTGTTTGGCAGTGCTTAAGAAGTGGATGATAAGACCAAAGCCGAAGTTGCCCATCAGCTTTAATGGATGTGAAATCTTTCGAGGAGGGGAAGTTGCAGGATAATAGTCTGATACAGGAATATCAGGATTGCACAGAGAGGCAAAATAATTAAATGCCAAGTGTCATAGAGTATTAGTTTTTTTTAATGTAAAACTTCATTTGTAAGGCTACTTGAATTTATTTTTTCAAGTAAAGTACATGGCTTTGAATCCATCCAGACCTTATGGTTGTCTTTGTCCCATGTTTCCACTACCATAGGCCTTGCAGCAGAGGAGTAAGTTAAGGATTGTCAGTCAGCTGGTATTCCCAGCCCAGTGTTTTTGTATTACACTCAACCTAGATAGTTTTGTGTGACCAAACAATGCAGTAACTCGCTCTAATACTCCTGTGTTTTTTTGGTGAGATTTGCCTTAGTATACACCTGTCGACAAAGAGTCTGCAGGAGTTGCTTTTTCCACCCTTGGGAGCCGTGGCTTGCTCGCTAAAGCTTTGTTTGCCATCCCCAGTTTGACTGCTGCAGCCCTGTTCTCTGTGATTGCCTGTCTATGTGAAGTACAGTGTTATTTTTGGGTTGCCAAATACACAGATTTACATATGGAAAACTGTACCTTGTTGAGCCATGAGGCAAAATATCAACCATCTGGGAGTAGTTAGCAGAGCTCCATGCATTCCAGTTAGTGGTCCCTTTTTATCTGTTACTTTGCAGTTATTTCTACTTTCAAGGTGAGCTAAGGCCAGATCTGCTAGATTATTGATGGTTATTCCTGAAAGCACATCAAATTTAGTGTGTTTTGAGGTTAACTTCTGGCAGGTTAGGTGACTATTTGCTATGAATCTCCATTCTGTCTGGTAGTTAATTTTCTGCATCCTGGTATAAGGATTCTTCAGGATGATGCTCACAGTCATACACTTTAGTTTTACATGGTGAGAAGCAGGGAGTTGGACTTCATGATTCTTATGAGGCCGTTCCAACTTGCCATACTCTCTGAATCTCTGGTTCTGTTACTTGACAAAGGTGAAAATACAATTCTCTGTTTTGTTTTTTGTTGTGTTTTTTTTTTTCCCTTTCTGCAGATAATGGGACATAATCAGTTGGACAGCTTACATGGTGAAAATGCATTCTACTTCAATGAAGCTGTAGTGTGTGTGTCTCTAAGCAGAATCAACAGATCAGATACTTCTCTCGTTTATGAGGATGATGTGTATGGGATGAATATCTCAAATTCTGATGTAGCAGGGACTAGTGAAAATCAGGTGGACCTCAGAATGGATGCTTCTTGTCAGCCAGCATTAACTAGTACACTCTGGAAATCCACTAGTCCTTGCCAGCAGATGTCTTTTTCCTGCAAAAGCAACAAGGATTCCTTTAATAATGGTAATTAATGCTTTATTTAATTAAGAAGTAGTACAGCCAGTTTGCCCCTCTCTGGCTGAATAGTCCTAGGAACAAAACCAACTTGGTAGTGGTGAAAGCAAGGATTTTGGTAAAACAGTTGTATGCTTCCTTGCAAGATTTTTGGCGATAAGTGAGAAAATAAGCAGAACAGAAATACAGAAAATTACTGAACCACCCCCCCCCCCCCCCAAAAAAAAAATCCTTTTTGTGTCTCCATAACAGTACTCAGAACATGTTTTTCTTATAGTCTTTTTGACCTTTTCTTTTCAAGCAGAAATCACTCTTTTTCAAGCGCATTTTATTGATTGTTTAAAAATATATGTGCATTACTTGATGATTTCTGGTTAGAATAGCTTTTGATTTAATGTCTTAGAATGATAATCAGTGTTCAAACACATTTTTCTTGCTTCATTGAGGAATGAAATTATTTTGAAATATCTGTGTACAGGCAATTGTATTACTTCTAAGGAATAATACAATCTTTGAAATAAGTAATTAATAACTCTTACTGCATTGCCTTTCTTTATTTTGGCATTTTACCAGTACTCCCAAAGATACATAGGCTGCATGGCAGTTGCAAAATGATTGGAAGAAGCTGCCTCTCTGAGCACTGCATGCACTGAAAATTCCTCAAAGGTCTAAAAAACTTATGAGAAACTCTAAACTGTCTGGGGTATATTTCTCATTTTGCCCAATATTAGCTTTGGTTTAAATTCTTTCATTAGTGTGAGCTGTAGAGCAGGATGTAAAAACAATTGCTGAGAGTCTTGGGGATTGACTGTGCACTTTTGGTGTAATAGATTAAAAAATCTGGTGGTTTTCTGCATAGTTGTGAAATTCAGGAGACGTGGCATGTCAAATTGCAGCAGTGCCTGAGCTCCCATTTTTCTGCAGCTGGCAGTGCGAAATAACTTCTGTTCTCACACCAGCTTCATGTTGGTCAGGTCACAGCAAAGACCAGTGCACAGCAGAATTAGGAGTTGAAAACATACACAGGTACAATGGTTAATTGTCTTACATCTGTGATTCAGGAACTTGCTCCTTAGAACTCATTGTAAAGTCTTAAACAGACATCCAGTACAGCCTTACTAGTCTTTGGTACGTGGCTTGCCAAAATAGCATGTTATAATCAAAGGTAGGGCAGTCTAGTCAGATCATCATAATCAGCAAACCAAGCTGATTAGTAAAAGAGATTAATATTTCTAAAAATGCCAAATAAGTAGCCTGATGAAACTCTGGTTTGATTGTAGTGATTGCACTAGCTAAGCTAGTGCAAATTTGAAAAGGAACACATGTGGGTATAAACATCTCAAAAGTGTCTTAGCTTGCACTGGCAAACATACAGATAGAAGCTAACCAGGACACTTTCTGTTGAGCCCACATGAGAGCATCTTTTATAACTAAACTGGCTTGTACAGTTTAATTGCACTGATTCTAAGATAAACTGCTGGAGCTTCTGTGTCTCAAGACACAACAGACCAGCTTTTGCTCAGTTGTTGTCAATGCATACTGTGTAGACATCCTTATCTTGCCCTGGTAACAAGGCACCAGGGCAGTCCCAGCACTCTTGGAGACAAACTTTAGCTACTTTTGGAGCCTGTCCAAGAGGCCAGTGTAAGTCTCTCCGACCAAGCTATTTTGGCAAAATGTGCAATTACTTGTGTGGTGCTACAAGACACCTTATGCGAAGGAGCAAAGCAAATTCTTGCAACATTCTAATGGTTCAGATGATGCTGTGAAGCCTACCACTGCATTGCTGGAGCAGGCAGGACTGGAAGCCTCCCCCAGAGAGATGTGACATCATATTCCATGGTTGCATTTGTGATTCAGAGGGTGACAAGAATTTTATGCACTGATCATGCAGTGCATGAGCCTGCATGATTCAGACTTGCTTCTGTCTTGCATCGGAACCAGTGTTCAGGGAGGGACTGGGGAATAAGATGAGTGCTGAACTTCCCTGAGGGACTCTGCACGTGGAAATTATGCAAATCACTTGTTCCTAAGCAACGTCAATCAAATTGAACAATACAAACATTTTGTGCTATGAAAGTGATTTCCTTTTTCTTGAGTATTTTTGGTCATGTTTTTCCCCAGAGAGTTTAGCAGAGTTTCAGAAAATCTCCAACCTTGTGCCTCCACTTTCTGACACCTCTACAGAATACAGTCAGTTCCAATCACTTTGAAGGAAAATCAACTTAAATACAATGAAGGGAAAAAAAATTAACTGAAATCTTCAATATTTTCATGTGGATGAATGTTTCATGGCATTTTCAGGCATTTTCAGGCATTTTCCAACTAGCTTTGTGTGTAAAGTCTTTCAAAAGTCATTATCTTTCAAAAAAATATTCTTGAATAATTAGTCAACATAGAACTAAGAAACAAATACTGAGTATGGTTTACTGCATGTAGCCACTTACCACTTACACACATATGTGGCCAGATGTAATAAATAGTTGAAGTTTTGTCTGTTGACAAATGGAATTTCTTGAGTTTGATTAACTTTCCCAGAATTATTAGGCATTTATAAGAAGTCTGCTCTGTCAAAAAAAGAAGAAAAAAAGCCCTTACATTATTTAAAGAGAAGCACCATCTAAACTCATTTCCAAGGAGTTAATCACACTGCATTCTACTATATGTTAAGTACTATTCAATTAAGCTTCATAAATATACATAAATGGAAATGGCTACATTTCTCCAGTGCATAATTCTCCATTCATATTTCCTAAGGTAAGACATAGGTCTCTTCACATGGCTAACATCATGATTATATATCACTGTTTTATGTATGGGAGGGAACTTTAGTACAGACCTTCAGGCAAGTTCCCACAAAGCTGAAACTGGCATAAGTAACCTCACTAGAAAATGTGTGTCAGTCAACAGGAGGAAAATATGATGGAATGAAAAATGTGTAAATGCTTTACAGTGATGGTTATGAAATTATCTGCATGAAAGAAGCAAGTACTTTGGCTAATTAGGAAGGAGGGGAACTATAGGTTTTGTGTCAGACTAGACTGAGAATTGAATAAATTAGTCTTGCATGTAATTGACATGTCAGGTTAACTAGCCAAAGTGATGCCTAAGGATTTACTTATGGATTCACTTCTTTGACTTCAGAAATCAGTGCAATTTTAATTCTTTTAAGCTTTGAAGTGAACAGCATTGTTTGCTGCTGCTACCTTAACTTCATTTACTCCGAAGTTGTAGCTACTGAAATAGAACTGAAAAGTGATAGATCTGGAAAACCACTGAAACTTGAATGTGGGAAGGTTTTACCTCAGACATTTAGTGTGAAGGATCTATACATGTGACACAGTGAAAAACATAGTTTAAACTTTATGAGGAACATAGGAAAACCTGTGATCCTCATAAACAGCCAAATTCAAATCCAAGGAGCAAAGAAAGAACTCTATTTGACTAATGTAATCTGAATCTTTTTTAAAGGACAGAAATTTGTACATATATGCATATAAGTAAATGAGATAGTTTGATTTTGGAAAAATAATTCATTTATAGTGGCTTTCATCAAAGTAAGTAGTTTCTAGAGGTGTAAAGTATTTAATTTGCAATAGAAAAAGCAAAAATTCCAGAAACAATGTGTAGTATCATACAATTCCATATAATTTATATGAAATTTCCTTATTATTCCTTAAGGCAGATTATGCTAATGGTGATTACTCTGTTGAACCTGTTCTTAAAACTGTATATCAGATTCATTTGCTTTGGTTTCCCACTGTTAATTCAGATGGCATTTAGAATAGTGCATTTTTTGTCTATATGCTGGTTTCAGCTGGGGTAGGGTTAATTTTCTTCATTGTTGCTGGCATGGGGCTGTGTTTTGGGTTTGTGCTGAACACAGGGTTGATAATACAGAGATACTTTCATTGCTGTTGATCAGGGCTTGCACAGAGCCAAGGCCGTTTCTGCTTTTGGTACTGCCACACTGGTGAGGGGTCTGGGGGTGCCTGGGAGGCTGGGAGGAGACAGAGCCAGGACAGGTGACCCCAACTGACCAAAGGGATATTCCAGACCATGTGACACCATGCTCTCTGTATAAAGTAGGGAAAAGAAGGAGGAAAGGGGGGATGTCTGTGATGATGTCATTTGTCTTCCCAAGTCACCATTTTGTATGGTGGGGCCTGGGTCTTGTGGAGATGGCTGAACACCTGCCTGCTCATGGGAAGCACTGAATTAAATCCTTGGTTTGTTTTGCTTGTGTGCACAGCCTTTGCTTTTCCTTTTAAACTTTTTCTCAGTCTGTGAGTTCTCCAGCTTTCACCTGTCTGATTCTCTCCCTGATCCTTTTGGTATGAGAGTGAGCAAGGGGCTGTGTGGGGCTCCGTTTCTGGTTGGGGTTAAACCACCAGTGAGGCTGGCTCAATTAATGTAAGTTATGGCCTAATGACATTGTATAAAAGAACCTACTCTATGTTTGCATCAGGGAGACTGAGAGCAGCAGGCCTGGCTCTTTTCTCATATTTGTGTTAAGGTGAATTTGTTGCAGTCAGGAGAGAGATACAGTATAAAACTAATGCAAGTGTGATAAAACCGATGTGAAATCTGCTTTGCACTACAGTGTTAAAAAAAACATCTGAAGTGGTACAGGCTGTTTGTCTATGCTTCCGACTTGAGTCTGGATTTTCGGCAAGGAGCAAATCTCAGTAACTCAGGGCCTTATTCACATGTCATAGCTACTGCTGCCAGTGCTGGAGGTGGCTGATGGGATCCCATGTTGAGGACTTTGTTGAGTAAGATTGCTTTCATCACTTGGAACCTGGTAAATAATGATTAGCAGCACCCCCAAAACAGTCATCACAGTTTTGCATATGTGATCGTTGTGAGCTAGTTTTTATATTGTTGTTGTTGAAAGAACTCCTGAGTACACCTGATTTTTCTGAGATGGAATGTAACTGTGTTCCATGAAGTTCACACTTTATGGCATCCTTTGGAGTTGGTGACTCCACCAGTCAGCCAAAAGACCAGCCCTTTACCATCTGCAGAATTGCATGTGAAGGTGTTTCAACCTTTTTTTTTTTTTTTTCTAGTTTGTCTAATAATATTTTTTTACTATCCCATACAGTGAGAAAATTCTTTCTGTTTTTCTTTTATATGGGAAGAAAGTGGCAGGCTTTTAAAAAGCAAAAGGTGATATGACCCACAGAGATCCCAGTTTGTCAGGCAGCCTTCTAAGCAGGTGTAATATTTTGAGCTACTTTAAATTTTTGTCTTTTTTGATTGAGTAGGTGCCACATGGAGAAAAATTCCAAATTGGTTTTTCTGTGTTCAGCATATCCCTACTACTCTAAGCATGGTTGGCTACACAAGTAAGCCCAGATCCCATTCAGTGCTCAGTATAAGTTATAATGAGAATAAAATTAAATGGAAAAATATAAGGATACGAAGTTGAGCAACATCAGCACCAGCATCTTCCAAGTTCAAAATCTCATTGATTTATTAGAACAATTAATCTCTTGCCTTTGACTCTGCAACAGACAACAGCAAATTTGCCTCTTCTCCATACCACAAAACACTGATTTTCAGGCTCTGCTGGAAGACTTCCATGTCTCAGATACTTGGTGGAAATGAATCACAGAGGAAGTATTTTTTTTTTCCCTCTTGGAAATAACACTGCCTTTTGTTTAAAGCAAATGGTAAAAGGGATTAAATCGGACAGCAGTGTGATACCAAAGTGAAAAATGTGTCATCTACAATTAGTATATTTTGAGTAACACTTGCTTTTCACCTCTGTAGCAGTCAGATTTTGATGTTCTGTTACTGATTTTCTCATCTCAAAACACTTTTGTTATTTCTGAAAATAACCACATAACAGTGGTTTTAATTAACACTATAACAGTGCCTTTAATTAAGGCAGCTAATGATATTCTGGGTTTATTTTGTACATTAATGTAAATAATGCCTATCCTGTGTAAAGCCTGTCTGATTTTATTCTTTCTGTTATCTTCTCCTTTAAAGTTCATTCATTTGCAGAGGCAAGTTTAAAATAATGCATATCTTTAAGGTTATGAATGGAGTAAAAGAGATTGCCTGCCCCTGTCTTTTGAGGTAGCACTGGCACTGGTGTCAATCTGCACACCATATTCAGGCTGTCATTGACTGCAGAGTCATTAAACAGCAACAGGATAACAGCTGAATTTTTCTCATCTTTCTCACAGTTATGGCTCCACCAACTTCAGTGTAGTTGTTTGCGGAGTCAGCGGAATTAGTGGCATTAATGAAATTAGAATTGTGTGGATGCAGATTTATATGCAGATTTATTTTTTTCTTAGTTTGGATTTTTCCAGTAGGTAGAGGTTTCAGGGAAGTAGAGGGCTGAAAGGACAACATTTTAAAGCAGAAAGTCATAAATCTGGTTTTTAGCCAGACAGCTGGTTTATAGTGAGTTGGATCCTGAGCTCCAGCTCAGGGATGTGCAGAGATGTGACTTGGATAGCAAGTCTGCAGGGAAAGAGGTGATCTCTCAGGAAAAGGGCCACAAAACATCAGTCTTGCTGGTTGTTTGATGTCAAGAAGATTGCTTGGGAGGTCTTTGTTTTCCTTGGGAAATGCTTTCTGTGGGTGGAGACCTGGCTGCAGTACCCTGCTTTAGTACATTAAAATACTTTGTATATATTTTGTAATGAAGTTAGAGCCTGAAATACACACTCTAGTGTAAATAAATAATTCATCCTAATGGCTGAGAGAAGCTGTTTATGGATGATCAAATTTTGCAAGATACTGAGTGTTCAAACACACCCTGTAAAACCATGTAGCTGAATCACCAAGTATATCTGTCTAGCTTGTTTTGAAAAGTACAATCTCATTTTAATTATTTAGTATAATACTTTACATATTCCAAGAAGTGGCTTGTAGCATGTTGTACAAAAACAATGAAGTGTTAGTAATGTGAAACCTCCTCAGCATCATCTGCTGTTAAATATTTATGAAGACACTGGGGAAGATTGTCTTCTGCTGGTATTCATCTCAGGAGCACCCAACTGTCTTCCAATAAATTTCATTGGCTGTTGCTAAACTGCTAGAGGAGATTTCATGGAGTATCTTGTACTCCCTTACCACATGCTGTAGAAAACTTTCTTTTGAGTGTAGATTTTTTAGTGGGGCAGTAAAGAGGAGGAGCCTTGGTGCTGGTATGGAAGTTGATTAGAGTTTAATCAAATAGGAAGACTCCCAGCAGTCACCTGCTGAGATTCCTTGAGTTTTCTTCAGAAGTCTGATCTAGAACTGGATCATAAATGATAAAAAGAGTTATGATTTTTCTGTATTTGTTTAGGGTCTGTTGTAGAAAAATAAAACCTATGCACTTTAAAAGTCATTGAATATATTCCATGATAAAGAATACATGACAGGCAGGAAAAGCATGGTATTTTGAAAGACTGAAAAGAGATTTTTTTCTCTCTTTTTTAATTGACCTTGACAGAAAAACTGTAGGGAAGCTGTCTTCTGTGCAGAGCAACTTGCCATTGAAGCACAGTGCCACTGGGGAGGGGATGAAGGTCTGAGGAAGGCTCCTTTAAACACAGGCAGTTTAGAGCTGAAAGTGAAAATGAATACAGGCAAGTGTTTTAAAACTTGTAGTAAAGGTGAGGTAGAAGGAGGAGGTGATGAATTTGGGCTTAAGGGTAAGATCAGTTTTGCTCATGCAACAGAGGAGTGGGCGCAGAAGTGAGGAAAGCAGATCGAAGTGCTCTCCTTGCACTCATGGAAAGCACCTGGCTGAAGGGATGGACACACATGTTTATTTGATAATTGTGGGGTTTTATGGCATTGATGCACAATTTTTCCTTTACCTTTTATGCAAAATGTTTTCTCAGCAGTTACGTGTTCACAGAGCTTTTAGCGAACAGTTAAAAATAGCATTCATTTGAAAATACTCAATCACACTGAAAATTCCTATGCTTACAATGCAAAATCTGGGGAATTTGCAACTCTGCAGTTTTTTCTTGATTTTTTCCAAGGACTCCATGAAGAAAAGACGAGCACATACACTTCTGCCGAGCATGAATAAAAATGGCTGTGCTAATATGCAATACACAATCAAAAATTAGTGGATATTTCCCTCAGTTTTGAGCTCAGGAGACAACAAGTATCTCTGTGACTATGAGATAAGAGGCTTCTTTCAGATGCTCATTCTTGTAGTAATGCCTGTATTTTTTCCTGTATTAATCAACAACAGCAGCTTCTATAAAGGGTAAGATTAGCATGTAATTGATTTGAAACAGGTGCTTTGCCTGATTTTCTCTTCTGTAGCAATTCTATATATTGACTTATTGTTCTGCTGGTCTCTTTGAGTTTTGATCTCATCAGCTTTTATGAGGAAGAAGTGGTGGATCTGGTCTGTTGTTGGGAAATTACCCTATAAAACCAAAGAGCTTAGGAGGAGATTTGAGTGTTTTATAAATTGCCTCCCCCTTTTGGCTTTTGTAACAGTGCTGTGCCCTTCTGCTACTCAAGAAAATGTTTGCCAAAGTTCAGAGCATCCTTCTTTATGTTCCACCTAAAAGATTGGCCAAACGCTGGGGACTAAATTGATTTTTTGCCAAGGTCTTTGATTTCATGTTTATTTCAAAAAAACCCCAACAAAACAACCCACAACCAAAGAGTGACCATAAAGTATAAGGCAGTGCTAATCAACACACTAACATCTGTCTGTGGTAACAGCTCAAAAGAAGAGTTTTGATGTGCGAATGTCCCCTTTTGTTTCAAAGGGAATGACTTCGTGTTCCAGAGACTGTTTTTTCAGGGTTAATGCTAGCTGTTTCTCTGTTTTAGGGAGGGAAGGAGATAAAGCCTCACTGCAGTGTTTTATCTTCAGGGTGCAGATTGGGACAGTGTGTGAGGGAAGTGTGGGAATATGCTGGCTGGCAGTAGAAATGGGAGCTGGTTCATTGTCCCTCGAGTCCTTGGAAGTACTGTTTGGGTCTGTAACTTTATGGGGTTTCTGTTTCTCCATCAAACATTCAAGCAGGAGTGTTCCCTACTGATGGCAGTTTGTTTTGACTTCAGCCTGCTGGCCAAATTACTTCAGCAGATGATGGGCTAGGAGGAAATGGCTGCAGCCCACTTCATTCACACCCACATTGGACACCTGAAAGAGGGGGCTGTGGGGGTTTCTCATGCTTCCCTGCCACTGTTGTCACTCCCAGGGCAAGTTGCCCTGCCCCTGGAGAGGTGCTCTGTGTGTGTGTGTGCTGCCCTGGGTGGGGCAGTGGCCCTGCGGCGGCAGCTGGTCACATTCCTTATGATCCTGTGTAGGAAGAGTGTTCTTGGGGTTTTATGGCTCTTTCCTCTTGATCATTTGAGTGCAGCTGTGTTTAATGAGCTGGAAAAGAAGTAGGTCAATAAAACATGTGTTCGTTGTTAGCAGAATACCTGTTGGACCACGTGTTTGTCTGTAATTGACCATCTAAAGCTTCAAAGCTTAACACAAAGACAGTTTAATAGGGAATTCATACTTAAGTAAATTAATATTAAGCAGAACCAGACAGTTGTCAGGTAGTCTGCCCTGCCAAGGTGAGACTGTGGGTATTTAATGCACAGACAAATTATGATTTCAAGTCAGACCTATTTTTAAGTTTCTCTTATTGATATTCATTAGAAAAACAGCATACCAAAAATAGCTTAGAACCCATGTGCTTTAAAAACCAATACAACTCATAATGTAGCCGTGTAACTATGTTAAAATTTTAATCAACCTAATCAATTTTAATCAACGTGATATGAATTTGATGTCAAAGTGACACTGTCGGTATCTGAGGTTGAGTTAATTTAAAAATCTTTTCTTTGGTAAACACCAGTGTTAGAAATAAAAGAAAAATGCCTGCATCACATTACTCTAAAACCTGGAGTATGAGTTGGAACTTAATGATAAATGCCATTTTGGTGGAATGAATGTGTATTTTGTGTTTCTTGTGCCAAAAATTAGGTCCAAATTGTCCAGACAAAACTTATCTGAAAACTTACAAGGCAAAACCTGAAAATGGAACTGCATTGTTTTACCTAAGCCAGCAACTACACACAGAGCAGAAGCACGCAGAATAGTGGCAATCAATCCCAGTAATTTTACCATGATCAAAAATCTAGCATACAGATGTAGAGAGAGTTATGTTGCAGAACTTACTCATCATAGACTTTGAATTATTTCTGTTCTGTTTTTTAACAAAAAATGCACCAAAAGCTGCTAAGACTAATTAATGTAGGATCTCTTCTGAAATAATTTCTCATCTGCTTCTCATGTAAAGATCTCTTATTCATGAAAGTACTTGTTTGCCTAGGAAATGCATCAGTTGCTTTTTCACAGGGTTAGGCTGGTCAAAAGTAAATAACAGCATTACAATTCCCAGACCAATTTTCTTGCCTTATTCAGTCATCTGGGAAACAGATTAGGCTCCTCTTTCCTTGGTAGCTTTAGGGTCAAAATTTTTTTTTCCCAGTGTTTTTTGAGACCCAATACGAAATTCAGTTCCTGCTGTGAAATCAGCTTTATTGAGGTGTGAAGGGCTTGGGTTGTGGATGGTATGTGGAATCTCAACTGCCTGTGAAACTGCTGAGAATTGTCCTCAAATCTTCAAGGCTTACATATGACTTTTCTGTAGCAAATGTTCTGTTCTGAATCAGTAGCAGCCGTATTTTGGTTGTTCCAGGGTGATGCCCTGGTGTTCTAGGCACCCAGCACTTCATGCTGTTTCCTTTCTTCCACCAACTTTCAACAACTGAATGTGCAGTATTGAAAATCCATTACAATTTGGGAAAGTCTTAGTAGGCATTAGAAAAGCAATCAAAACTGGTGATAGTGCCTTTCATGGTGAGAAAAGGGAGAGAGGCTGTGGTGCTTGAGTTCCCTGGGTTATGGCTGTCTGTTGCTAATGAATCATGGAAACTGCTGGGAGCATCATTAGAGACAAAGAGGTGCAGTGGAATTTGCCAGTGGGTTTTTCAGTGGAGCCCATGGGAGTTAGGCTGCCATTTGCTGTTGAACTGTGATGGCAAATGAGAGCCTGTTACCCTTGAATTCCTTTGAATATCCCAGACCCTGTAGAATTAGCATTGGTTTTAAGGTGTCTGCTTGTGCTTAGCATTATGCATGAGTGCCAGTGTGGGGATTAACTAGAGCAGCTCTGCCATTTCAAATAGCTGTGGCCGAAAGCTGATGTGTCAGCTGTCAGTCCAAATGAACTTGGTACCAGTTGTTATAAGTACATGTAAAACTGAAGCCCAGCTCTATTCGTTATTTCAGAAGGTTAGTGCTTTTGTGACTCTTCAACGTATTTGTTGCTAAAAATGGCATAAACCACTCTTCATTTGATGCAGTTTTATTTAGTAGAGTCAATTGACAGATCTCGGAATGTCACAGCAAGGTGATTGTTTTCAAAATCCATGTGGATTCCACTCTCCCCCACCCCCACCCCCACCCCCATATTTTTCTTTTTTTTTCTTCCCCCTCCTTTTTTTTTTTTTTTTTTTTGTGTGTGTGTGTTTTTTTGTTTTTTGGGGTTTCTTGTTTTTTGTTTGTTGGGAGTTTTGTTTGTTTGTTTGTTTGTTTGTTTGTTTGGGGGGGGTTTTCTGTTTCTTTTCTTTCTCTTTAGAAATAACTAAGAAGTAAAAAAGTATCCAGCCTGGCCTGACCTCAGAGCTAACCCAGCTTTGCGAAGTTTGAATCTGAGCCCTTTTGAGATCCCTTCCAACTTAAATTATCCTATGATGCTGTCAACCAGGGTAAGAGCTGAAGGAGGAACACTGAGGGCTTTCTCTTAAAAACACAGAGACTTGAGAGGTTTTATGCCTGGAGTACTTCATAGTGTCTTTTCTCCCGTCCTACCCATAATCTTCACTGTGGGCACTCTAGCTTTAACATCAAGAGCTCTGATCCTGGGGGAGAGAGAGAAAGGGTGAAGGGGGTGAAGGAGAAAATCTGTGGCATTTATTTGATGTGGAAGTTCTTACATCCTATGACAACAGACAGGAGGTGAGAATCAGTGTGACTAATGAGTTGTTTACTTGGCTTTTGTATCCCCTGCCCCCCAGGTATATGGGCTGTGTTTGGTTTTGTATGTATTGATTTCAGGTTCCTGCAAATACCATTCCTTTGTCCTTCACCTTGTCAGCAGTTTGTGAGATACTACTAATCCTGTCTCTTAGTGCTGTGGAAAGGATAGGTTAGTGAGGATGCAGAATGTTACCTTTTTTTTTTCTTTATTTTCCTCAACAACAGTACCATGTTTTTAGCCAGGAGCTGTTTGGACCCAGACCATGTTTGGAAAAATGAGGTCCCTTTATAAGTTCCCTTGAGAGCTGATCCCACATATGACAGCTATCTGCCGTTGTTGTTATATTGAGGTGGTCTAAAACAGTACGGAAAGAGTAGAGCGCTTCTCTGCAGTTTCCTGATGTTAGTCCTCATGGTACCAGGCCTAAACTCAAGGAAAATGGAGAAAAAATTGAATTTCTTTTTAGTGTTGTATTTGACAGTGTCTGGGGTGAACGAGGCAATTTGTGATTGGATCCAGAATTTGTTAGAAACAGCCTCCTTTTGCAGAAATTGATGGGGAAGACTGCTGGGAATGCCTGGTGTTTCTTTATTTAATGAAATTCTCAGCTGAGATTAAAAGGAGTAAAAGCTGTACTTTAGGAGTATTTAATACTGACATGTGGCACAGGCTACAGGTCCTGGAAAGGCTGAAGTGCTGTCACAGATTACCTAATATTTGGTCACCAGCCTCAAGCACGCCTTTTTTTGCCTTGGGTGTTTGACCAGCCCAGCTTTGAAAAAGCTGGGATTTCTCTGCTCTGCTGTTCACTTTTACCTAGGGTATCCATGATACCACTGCAGATTTGGCTTGTTTTTAAGGAGTTATCTGGAATATAATAGGAGAAATATTTTATGTGAGTGAGAAACAGGTAAAAGGGGTTTCAGTTTGCACATAAATTCTGGGTTCCACGGTACAGAAAGATGCTGACAGCTCTTGGCTGGTGCAAAAGTGGGAGGGAGCAGAAAGCTGTGCCAAAAGAGTAGACCGTGGAAGGATCTGAGCTGCAGCTCAGTTTTGTTAAAGCTTTGGAAATAGTCAGGGTTTATTTTCTGCATTTGTCTGACTCTGAAAGAAAAACAGTGTAGATGAGTGAGTGGATGGCTATGGCCAGGTACAATCCTTTTGTTTGTCTTTGCTGCAAGGTTGTGGGAACAAGGCAGCAGGCAGAGCCCAGCCTGGGCAGGAAGGGTGTGGGCAGGGGCCATACCCAGGTTTTGTCAGGCGCTGGTGATGTGGGTGCTGGTCTGGTGAGCCAAACACAGCCTGCCGGAGAGAGCATCTGTCGGTAGCTTGGAGGGGAACAGAAAAAAAGGATGAGTAAATGCTGAATTTAAACGAAGGGGATAACACAGAACTCATTTTATGGCTGATGTTGACAGGTGAATTACAATCACATTGAAGGAAGCTCATAAAAGACCAATGGTCTGTACTACCTGACTCTTGATCCATTGTGAATTCTGATGTTTACTTCAGTGCCGCAGAGGATGGGTCTGGAGAGGCACTGGGGAGCTCCCATCGGTGCCCCAGCTGCCAGGGGAGCATGGGAGAGCTTCTTGGATATCACTTTCTGGTAGCAGCCCCATTCCCTTGCTGCCTGGACAAATAATGGTTTTCCTTTTTTATTTTTATTGTGCATCTTCAGCTCTCAGAGTTCTTTAATAGACAGCAGCTGATGTTTTCAAGTCTGGTTTCAGAAGTTTCCTCCTTATTTTGGGCAAGTATTTCGAGAGGAAGATTTTTGCCACCTATCTCCTTCTTGGTGACAAGGGCAACTCAGTTTTCTCATACTGTAACAGAGAGCTCAGGTGGGGTTTCTTGGGTGCTGTTGCTGTTCTACATTGCAAGAACCAAGGCTGGCTGGTAGTTCAGTCTGCTCTTCCCATTCTCCCTTCACCTGAAACTGTTGTTACCATTTCTAGCACTTCTTCCACATTTCACATGCATCTGCTCTCAGGGCATATCACACTGCTGCCTGTGATACCAGCTGGTCTCCTGGCTCAGCTGCTTCCAGCATGGTGCTGGGCAGAGACAGCAGCCAACGTCCCTGATGGCAGGCTGAGTGTGTTGGCCTGTTGGCCTTGGGGACACATTGTGTTTTTATTAGGCAGAGTCTGTGTTTAGTGCCACCTGAAGTGCATCCAAAACCAGCTCCTTCTGTTGTCAGTTAGATTAAGCACAACCTTTCCAGCCTGAAGCCTCTTGCCACCCCAGCATCAGCTGTGCTCTCTCAGCACCTCCTGGGTGCTCTCCCGCTGTTCAGGTTTTCTAGAGGCAATGTATTTAGGAAAAAAAAAAAAAAAAAAAGCAGCTAAACTAGTGATAAATCATTTATTTTGATAGTGACAGGATCTGATTTGTTTTTCCAGATTGCTGACAGTTTCCACCACTCAGCTGTGCTGCTTATAGTTTAACAGTTAATGAGAAATGGTTTGGAAGCAGTTACTGTTTCAACTGGTGAAGCAATTACTTTTTAGTTTTGATGGTGGAAAATAACTGTACGTAAGATGTTTCTTTTCTGTGTATTTTCAAATTTGTAATTAGGCTTCTCAAATTATGTACTTCATAAACTTTGGAAACAGATCTTTCAAGTAAGTGTTTACTCTCTGGTATTCTTATGCACATAACTTGGGTAATGTGAATAGACTCATAGGACTTAAAAGGAATTTTAATGTAGGTAAAATTACCCCAATATGTAAGTGTTTGGAAGTTGAGAAACTTCTGTTAGTAGAGCTAATTTTAATAAATAAACAAACCAGATGTATCCAGTTTTCATAAAGACAGGCAGATATATTTTTGCTTTCTTCTGTGGGCTGAAAATTGCAATCTTTTTCTAATATGACCATCAAAAAGAGATAAATGCAGACATCACCTTCAAGAAATCAGGACTATTTGACTAAGTTAGGGAGTCAAGTCCTGCTGTGTTATGTATTGCAAATAACTCACTTGCAATCAAGATTTACTCTGGACTTTCATCAAGACTGAAAATTAATCCATGTGTAAATCAGTAAAAGAAAGACAATTGAAGACTACTTTTTGTAACATTCTGTGTCATCCCACTATGACTAAGCTCATTTATAAATACCTTGCTCCTGCCATTGACCCTGCAGTCTTGGCAGCATGAATAAGATGCATGTGGTTTACACTGGGAGCTGCAGCCCCAAAGCCTGTTTAGTCCCCCCAGCTGTGTGAATATCAAAGAGAAGAAGATGCTGAAGGCAGAGGCTGTGATATGATATGTTCCCACATGCCCATTGCATAATTATCCCACACTGCTCCACACACCCCATGTCAGGGAGCAGCCAGAGAGCCTAGGCTTTTCAGGGTGCCAGCAAGCTTGTTTTGCTTTGAAGTCCTGCCTCAGTGAATGAGAATGATGAAGTCACATATATTTGGGGAATGTTAAGTGTGGGCACATGTCATTATGAACTGCCACCAGTTAAGTGACATGGTGTGTAAAAACCCAAACAGAGCCTTCATAATAGATTTTCATTGCACATACATGTGAGAAGCAGGGACCAGAGCAAGCATGAAATGTCTCTTCAGCTCTGCATGAATGATCAAGGCTCAAAGAACCCCAGCTCTTAGTTTGTGTGCTTCTGGTATGAACCTAACAAGGAGTTTCAAGCTCCCTTTTTTTCTGCAGAGTCCTTTTTTGAGAGAGAAGAATTAAAATTCAACTCTCCTGATGTAACAGAAGGGTTGGTCAGGCTAAGATTACAATGAAAACTATTGCAGCATATTCATTACAGATCTTTTTCATCACTATGTGCATTAGGATACACATTCTTTGTTATGCAGCTTGTTTTTATTTGCTTTGAACAAATGCAGATATAGAAAAGCCAACTACTGAGATGCAGTTCCTCAGGGCCTGAAGTGCTACAGAATGCTGACTAGGGATTAAAACCAACAGTAGTTGTGGTTTTTTGTTTTTTAAGCTATGCATGGATCATCATAGAAGTGTTTCTTGTGCAGTGCAAGAAAACAAGTACTCTGCATTTTTGGGAGAAAATTGGAAAGATAGCAAAATCCTTGTGAAATAATGTTCTAGAGTTTGGATACAAGTGTTTCTCTCCACACCAAAAGGATCAAGACAGAATAGAATAGGCAGTCTGTGCAAATAAACACAGGTAGATTTGGCAGAAAAAACTGAATGCAAGTGCCAGCTATGTAGATTTTTAACTTTGCTCACTTGATTCTTTTGCATTCCAAAAGGAAGGCATACAAATAAAATTCTGTGTAGCAATGAAAACTGTGTTAATGTTACAACTATACTATTACTAAGGTACTGATTATATGCTGTGTATTTCTCTCCAGCTCCATTCTGACCTCATTTATGTCTATCCATTGTTGTGTGTCTGTTTAGTAAAGTATTGCTACACATTTATTATTATTATTATTATTATTATTAATAATAATAATAATAATAATATTACTATAATAATAGATTTCACTAACTTTGGGTAAGGTACCTTTCACCAGGCTGTATTATAACTTTTTCTAGAATAGTGTTTTCCTTTCTAGACAGATGCAGCAAAATAGAAAATGGCGCTAATGAAAAGTCAGAATTTGCTTTTTGATGGCATGCCAGAAAATGCATTATCACATGTCCTTCTCTTGTATGTTACAGATCTGAATACATCACACACCCAGGATGCCCAGACAAGCGTTCCAAACCAGGTATCCATCCAGTCACCACACGTAGAAGAACTTCTGCTGAACCACCAGCCTGAGAGCCTGCAGAATGAAGAAAGTGGAACCAGAGTAGAGGAAAAGATCGTTTACCTCTGATAACTTGTTTCCTAATCTCAGTAGCACTTTGGAAAGATAACTGTTTGCTTTTCTAAATTTCTGTAGTCATTCTCTATATGACCATCTCTCTTTAAGGGTAGTATTAAATAGTAAATGCAAAATTTTCCCCATGGTAAATATAGCAAGTTAAGTTATTTTGAAGCCTTTGTTGTATAATCTTTAATTTATGACATGATTTCAAATGCTTTGCAAGAAACAATGAATAGCAGGGGAGACATAACATTTTGAAACTGTAAAGATGCCAACAAGGACTGTGAAAGCTAGTGTTGATTTTCTCAAGTCCTCTTTTTACAAGAATGAGCTAAGAGAGATGGGTCTGCTACTTGAGATTTCAGAGTGTGTATCCGTAACAGTTGTGATATAACATGAGAAGACAGCAATGTAAGAATGATGACTCTAGTCTTTGCTGAAATGTGCTGTATACCCTTAGCTGTTGGGTCATTTTCCTTATCTTCTAGCTCAGGAACTGCTCAGAAGGGGATGTTTTTTATGGTCTGAGCATAATTACATACTTTTGTTTTTTCTTGTCCCAAAGCTTATTATCATTTTGATACTACTGCCAGTTTCTGTGCAGAGGTGCACTAAATCATTTATTGTATTATAACTGGTCCTCATTTCAGTCAGTGTCCTTACACATTAAAATTTACCAGATAAAACTATCTCACTAGTCAAAAGAAAAGAAAAGAAAGGGGATAAATAGTAGGCTTCAGTTAACTGAACTCTTCTGAAACTTCACTGCTTTCCTGTGCAGAAGTCACATACCTTTCTGCTTTCAGATTCATGGGATTATCTGTGTTAGGCAGTAAGAAACCTGTTTTGTGCCTTTTTGTGCCTTTTTATGCCTTTTTGTCCTTCTGAAATTTTATACACTTCTGTCAAACTGAATAAATGTTCTGTGCATTTCTGCAAAACTGTAACTTTCATTCATTGCGAGATCCTCCAAAGAAATAAGAAAACAGGCAAGGGGAGAAAAAGTGTCCAGGCCTTGTTTGCACTGATCTCTGCTACAGATGTGTGCTCCTGGTCAAGTGTAGCTGAAGCTGTGTATTTCAGCTGGCAAAACCAAGGATGTGCCTATTTCTGCTTAGCATGGCTGATGGCATTGGCAGAGGTGCAGTGGGAATGCAGCTGCACAGCTCCTGAATCAGGGCTGCCTCACATCTGCCCAGCTCAAGGAGCAGAGGCTGGATTGCTCCCACCCGTTTGTCTGGGTATGCCCCAGGTGTTAATGGTTTACATTGTACCCTAAGCCTTGTGTTGTGCAACATCTTCTGCAGGGTGTGGAGTTTTAGATGTGTGCATTTGTCAGCAAGGGTTTCCTTACTGAGAAAGATTCTCTTCCAGGGACCTGGAAACTACAGGGAATACCCTAAAGGTGAGCTTTCTGAGCTGCATCTTACTGGACTCCAGAGTGGTTTTTCAGTTTGTATCTTGCGCAAACAACCGAGAACCTGGTGCGATGAGCAGGACATGATTTTCAGCTGTATTAATAGATGTGCAAATGCAACCAGGGAAAGACTGGGCCTACAGATGTGGTTTCCAGTGTCTATGTCCAGCCTTCAAGACTCCTGCTAACCTGACAGCACTTTAAAAATATGCCTCTTTGTAAGAGAGAAAAAAAAATGCTTTCAAATTTCTAGAATTGAATTACCTTCTTTATTTTTCGCAATTAGGCTAAAATTAAAATGTGGATTCAACCTCTCTTAAGGGCCATGCAGTAAGGACAGAGAGTCAGCAGTGAATTCAGTGTTGCCACCTGAACAGCTTTTTGACAAATTTCTAAGTAGCCAGACAAATTTCTTGGGTTGCTATATATCCCAGGATATATGCCTTGCCCGGAGATCCACAGGAAATTAGGAAAAAATGAACAGTTTTCTCCACAGTTACTCTCTCTGCATTTTATTATGCCTTGGCTGAAACATCTGGTATTGGTTACTGTCAAATCCAAGCTGCTGGATGGATAGCTGCTGTCCCAGTTTGGTGTGGGAATTCCCACATAAGCGCCTTGCCACCGGGAGAGGAAGAGACAATACTGCTTCTCTCATCAGTTTTAATTGAGGGGCTGGGAGCTGAAAAGCAGCTGGCCCAGACTTCAGCTGTTGTGCAAATTCCTTAAGTCCCCTAAAATCATGCAGCATCTTATTTTGCTTACCTGTGTTTACAATAAAACTTCTGGCATTTCAGAAAGGCAAAGGCAGGAAACAGGTGGCCTCTAAATTTAGGTATTTTAACTGTAGAAAATGTTTAAAGTATAGTCCACTATGGTCTCGGCAGGTGCTCTTTATAACAAGATGTATTATACACCCCTGAACTCTGTCCATTATTTAGGCATTTCTTAATACTTAGCAGACTTTAAACACAGCCCCAGTGAGACTCAGCTATTTTAGCAGTCTGTGTTTTCAGTTATCATCAGGCATATATTAATGCTGATATTAATATTAATATATATTAAATCATATATTAATGATTTGAATCTGGCTTATTTGCAAAGCATGTCATTTACTCATCCCATATATTGTGTTTTCTTTTTGCTATACTTCTAAAAGCATCTTGCCTCTGAAAGCTCAGAATCTAATTTACTAATTAATTTCAGTGTTTAAATTAAAGGAGCAGTTGCTGTACTAAAATGCCCATGGCACCAGGATGAGCTCTCTGTTTGTTTTTTCTTCTTTTAATTTATTTTCTCCATCTTTTAACAAAGAAGGGATTTCTTTGCTATAATTCCTTGACTTTTCCAGCACTTTCTCCTTAATGTTTTATGCTAGTAAAGTTGTCATATCAAGCAACTTTAAAGACTTTTAAGGGAAACTTGCAACAGATCTTTCCTTTAGCAAGTCTATAGTGACGGTAGAGAAGAAATTCACTAAGAGCTTGAGCTTACAGTGTGCTGGACCCAGAACCTTGGATTTGTGCATTCAGCCATTTATAGAAAGAGGCCAAAATGGAGCAAATTCTTCACTTGGATGGAGTTTGAGTATTAAGGTAAACAACACACTTAGCTGAATTTCTAAGAGATTTTTGACTCAAAGGTCATCATGTTATTTTCAAATTACTAAATTAAATACAGATTAAGCTATCAGCAAAACTTCCCCAAGCTGGTTTACTGAAATGATTGAAAAAAAGTATGTTAATGTTTCTTGTAAAGAACACAAATAATTTTATTTAGAGAGCCCTGTTAGCTGCATTAATTTATATGCCATCCACTTAGTTCAAAAAAGTCAGTAAGATTTTTTGCTGCATCTTAATCAAGTAGCTGCCAATTTCATAATGTGCTATATTGCTGCTAAAAAGATTTTTGCAGTGTGATGGTGTTCTTTCAAAGAAAGAGATTGTGCTGTGGTAAGTAACATGTGCAACTTGCTCAGGCTGAATTTTGAAAGCCATGGAGAGTTGCAGATGAGGCAGTTTCCCTTGTGCATTTGATGACAAAATGGGGAAGGAGTGTGACTGTTTGGATACCTTCTAATAAATATTCTCTTTGACAAGAATTCCAACCCCAAATCCTTCCCATCCAAAACCTTCACTGTGTCCAGTTTATATTAGGGAAGTAGGAACAGCACAGGTTGTGAAGTGTTAGCATACTGAAACAGGTTGGATGTCTGCTTTTACAGAATTGTGGAACTGCAGTTGATTTCTACCATTTTTCCAAGACAAATGGATACATTTGTTGTTTTCTCATCCATGGTAAAGATTTGTATGTAGAAGCACTGCAGAAGTAGCTATGAGTATTCTTGATAATCTTAGTCATAAGGACAGCTGCTTGTTAACCTCCAAAACAATTTTTCTGTCTTGCTGCAGAATAGTGAGATAAGACTATGAGGATGGCCTGAGTTCAATGGCTTGAATTTTGCATAAAGGCTCCCTTTGGCAGGCTGATGTCAACAAGTGTTTAATTTCTTCAATATAAAGGAAAACCCTCAAAGGATAACCTTTGAGGCATTATTCTAAAGTGTTGTCATCAGTCCAGCCCTTTGCTCTGAAAAAGTGCATCAAACAATAATCTATTAGACTTATATGAGGAGCTTATCAAAGGCTACATGGATTGCGGAAGAACTTGCAAGGGTTTTGCAGGCTGTGGAGGTGAAATGATCCAAATATCTCACCTGGAAATGTCAGTGTTTTTCCCTGACATGCAAAGCAGTGTTGGAAGCAGCTCTGTTCAGGTTGGTAGTTGGCTCCCAAATTCCCAGAGAGCTATCTTTCTTAACCATGGATCATCTATGCTGAAGTTTTTTCCTCTTCTCCTCACTCCATCTCAGGCCCAGATCAGGATGTTACCACTTCTTACATGGAAAGGTTTCTGCCACAGGGAGGTCTGCAGCACCCTGCAGATTTTGAGTCTTGAAACATCCCGGGTGGAGGCCAGGAGAAGAGAAGAGAAATCTGGAAAAGCTGCTCTGGTTGTAGAAAAGGCAGGAAGAGTGTCCACTTTAATTAGATGTTTCTAACCTACTTCATGGAACAAGCTTTTTATTCAGAGAAAAAGTCTATTTATCTTACTGCTTATTGATTGACTGATAATTTGAGAACCATTAGATGACACATTTTTTAATTACAGTCCCAGAGTGAGTAAGTATGAAAGGGACAGTGAAGCATCTAAGTTCAAACAAGCAATTTCTCCTGTCGAGGTTTTAACAGACCCAAGGGAAATTTCTTATCAGGTTTCTGTAAAACTGCCAAGCCATACTACAAGAGCTATGCAGAGAGGTATGAACCTTCCACTCACCCAGATTACCACTGCTAATAACAGAGACTGACACGGACAAACGATTGCATGAACTCTAGACAGCTTGTGAAGATCAATGTGAACGCTGGCCTTCCCATGCAAGTGAACAAGGAGAATGTCTGCATTCCCTGTGTCCAGCTCATTGAAGATGCTCAAGCCAAGCTGTGAAACCAGTTGTGCTCTTTTTGAGTAGTGCAAGAAATGCGAGAAATTATCATTGCTACTGGTTAAATTAAGTAAAGTAATTTCATCTGAAATGAAAACTGTCCCCATTTCCTACATGCACACAGAATTCCTAGCACTGCTGAATGAATGCTAAACCAAGACACTATAAGTAAATATCAGATACAAAACATCCAAGTGGACAAAAATAACCTTAATAGCACTGACTGAGTATCTCCTGCTTTAAGTCAGTGGAGGGTAACTATCCTTACCCTCTAGGGTTTCATTCCAGCTTTTTAATTAAGGAGCAAGTTTTTATGGTGATGTACTCAAATTATCAGTGGAAGGGAAAAAAAACATTAAGAGTGAAATTGCCTCTCTGCTGATGTTGCTTTCCTTCATGAAGTCCCACATGACCAGATTTGGTCTGATTTTAAAGCTGGTGGCACAAACTTCATAAAATTGTCTCGAAGTGTCTGATACTTCCGAAGTATCAAAACAGCTTGTGTATCTGAGTCCAGGCTGGACAGTGACAATGCTGCAGGTAAAGGGAGGACTTGGAGGATACAAATCTAAGGTGTGACCTCCTTTGAAGTACACATCAAATTAATGATTTACTCTGAGATCTGGCAGTGCTCTGTAGATGTCCTATGAACAGAAAAAACTGGCACAGAGCTGTATCTGTGAGCAAGATTCCCTTCCTTCTTCCCGATGGCTTGAAAGTACTATGCTGCCATGGAAATTATGTCCTTGCCTCAGCTGACCTTCATTTGATATTTAGACTACAGCTGGCAAAATATCTGGACTGTAAGTCATGAGTCTGTAGGAAATCCTATTGCTGTGGAAGATGTCTTAAGTACATCAGACTACCTTCCAGCTGGTGCCAAGGTATTCAGTAGGAAGATATATCCCAGTAATTTTCCTTAAAGCTCTCAGTAAACATCTACAGCTCCAGACTAGAGGGTGTGGTTGGTATTTTTCTGTGTGTGGCCATGCAGAACTTATTACCATGAAGTGAAATTCAAGGGTATAGGAGGCAAAGTGTGCTTGTAGCTGGTCTATGGATGATGAGTGGATGATTCGCTCACAAACTACAGATGCCTGTTAATGTTCCAGGTAAGCTACAAGAATATTCCTCTGGATGGCCCCTAAGAGGAACGCTGGGTGCTGAGGGAAGAGTTCCAGCTCTGGGTTTGTCCATGGATATCATCAGTTCAATGGTGCTGGCAGCCTGGTAATCCAGAAAACCAGACCTAGCTGTGGGACCAAGCCATTTGGTGACATTGAGGCTGATGCCTGGGAGCATGGCTGCATGTTCAGTCCTGCTTTGCCACAGAGCAGGGTAGTGGAGCTCTGGGGTAACATGCATTGCTCAGGTCACCCCGCTGCCTGGCTCCCATCCCTTCAGTGCCTATCTTGAACCTGGATGGTTGTGTGAGGGCTGTGAGAGATGGCTTGCAGTCTTGGGAAACCTCTCTTGGCATACAAAACAAATGCTGAGCACTGAAGGTTATTTCACATGAAGTAATTATTGACAGAAGATAGGGTGTATCAGCTGTTTTACTGGAGATCACAATTTGCACAACAGAAGTTGTTTCTAATCCTGACTCCAGCTGTTCTCATTTGATTTACAGCATAGTTCTTCAAAGGGATCAGGATAACAACTTTGAAGGACAAGATATGGAACCACTTAAAGGTGAGGAAGAAGTTTAGTTTATTGGTAAAGGGTTGTTACTACTGCTTGTCCTACAAGCAGGACTGTGTTTGGAGTCTCATGAACCAAAAACCCTATGAAATGGCATACTTCCAACATGCTTCTCAAGAGCACTGATCATATGTAACAGCATGGTTTGCAGACTCCAAACTCAAGGTATTATTCTTACTGGGAAATCTGAAGTTCAGAACACCTGGACTATTAAAATTCACCAGAATGCAGTCCTTCCATCTGTAATTTCAATTAAATGGACGTCAACTACACTCGCCACCTAATTTCACAATTGCCTTCTGATAAACAGAAACATTTCCCTAAACATCAGTCAGATGTTTCCAACCTATTATTTCTGCCATCAGCAGTGCTGGAGTAATTGTAGACATGGACCTGAACATAAAAGAGATGTCAGATATTTGGAACATGCAGATCTGGATCCAAGCTTGATGGATGCAGACAAAATACTTCACTTCCACACCAAGTTATATTATGAACTGTCAGACAAAGTGATAGGGACTCAAAAATAAGTGCCTGTAGAAATAAGCAGCACAAGCAATAGTGGAAACCGCTTCTTTTGTACAGCACTCAGAGAGTCACTGACAAAAACACCTGTATATGTATTCTGTTAAATTACATTATTATAGCAATAATGTCATATTATTTGATTAGAGGTTTTGTAAATGTGTCTTTAGTGTATAACTGGGTAGCTCTAGTGATGAACGTAAAGCTGAATAAGATGGACCTGGATATAAAATTTTATGGGCAGGTTCATGGATTGAGAACCCACAGTAGGCAGAGCAGGAGAATGAGATTACATTGTCTAATCTCCTGGAGATAGTCTAACCTTTCTCTGCTCTCTCTCTACTGCTGTGTCACAATTGCCTCCCCAGCACCAAATCAACACACTCTGGGCCCTTTACAGCAGGTATCTGGCCTGGGTTTGTCTCCCCAGGGGCAGAAATGTTAGGGTGTGGGGAAGCCACAGATGTGCCCCTTGCTGGTGAGGATGGCTTCCCCGTGCTACCAGCAGCCCCTCCAGACTAAACGAGGGATTTTATTCTGTATTGCAGAGAAACTATGCACTACACATATCACACACTCAGCCGCTCATATATTTGGTGCTCTCTTTCATGTTGCTATGTAATAAAAGGCAATTGACAAGGATATGAAGTACTGCCTTCTGAAACACAACATCTCTGTGAAAATTCAAAATGTGTTCAAATTTTTGCAAAGTAACAAGGGTCAAGTATGGTTATAATAATTAACAACATGTGTGTTGTTTAATCTTCAAAGCAAGCTTTACCTTTAGATATCCATAATTTACTCTGTAAATATTGTTCCTCTTACTTCAAAAGGAAGCAATAATTAGATTATGCCTGGACTCAGATTAACATTTAATTTGTGCATAGTTTCAGACCAACATAGTTGTCTGCATACAATAGCAAAATAATTCTTTTTAACTCTGTATGCTGTCAGTGTTTAAAGTGTAATTTAATACCCAGAGGAAAGATACGGCAGAGATGCAAACACTCAGAAATCTTCCAAGCCTCCATCCACTTGTCACTTGTGCACAGGCACAGATTAAAGTTGCCTGCTGCTGCCCCCTTTCCATCCACTGTTTTATCAAAATCCCTACTTGAGTCAATTGTCATGGGTTTTTTTTTGGAGGTTTATGCTATTTGGTTGATTGGTTGGGCTTTTCTAGAGGGTTTTTTTGGCTTTTTTTAAAAGGCCCGCTCTAGCCTCACCAAGGGAGCCTGGCCTACAGGCACAGGGGTGCTATGTTGGCCCCTTCTCACAGCTATCCCTGAGGAAGGGGCTAGCTGGGCCCTTCCACTGTGAAGTCAAAAAGAGCTGAGTTAGCAGTGCCTCCTTCTTTGAGGCTGGCCTAACAGGATTTATCTGAACAGCCTCCCAGTGCTGTGCTGGCCATGGGAAAAGATAGCTTGTGGATAATGATTTGCAACTGACCTTTGGCCATCAGAACTACCTTCCCTAGACAGGGCTGAGACAAGATTTTAATTCCTGGAAGGGAGTCCTGGCCCCATCATGGCGGAGAAATCCAATCCAGCGCCTCCTTCAGCAGAGGTCGGTAAAAACAAAACTGAGAGTGGGGGCCCCTTGCCCGCAGAATAACTGAAACAAGCACCTCTTCCATTAGCTGAAACAACCTCTCTTACTTCAGCCTCTATTAACATCTAAATGATGGGGATCACACCTTGCCAAAACACATGTTTGGAGCCTAAGCTGCAAGATAAGAAGACTAGTGAGATAAGAAATACACCAAAGAAATTCTTATCTGCTACTAATATTTTCATAATCACCTTTATAATATGAGTTGCAGGTGCAGCACTGCAAAATATTCCTATTCATTTTATGAAGCCTGATTTTTTTTTTTTTAAACGAAAAAGGTGGTAATGGATTTCTTTCTAGGCTTTGAAAAAGAGCATGGCTGCTTTAATGTGACTTAGCTTGAATGCTATTATACATTTTAATGAGGTAATGTATGAGGAGGGGTCAAGTAGAGCAAGGACTCATTCTGATCACATCAGCACTAATACTGCTTTGCTGGCACAGGAGTAGTTCTGCAGCCACAATTTGAATAAAATATGGAATGTAAAATGTTCTATTGAATATTCCAAATCAGGGTAGTCTGTTGAACATTGTTGCCATGGGGACTTCGTGAAGGTTGGATTAATTAAGGCCTGAGCAGCTGCTCTGGAGTATGTGGTGTCATTTGTGCTTTCTGCTTGTAATTAACGTGCATGTGTGCAGGGTGAGAACAAGGCAAGAGAGGGATACCCACCTTAATTTGTGCCTGAGAGCTTTTCAGGTAAAATGAATTGCTCGTATATGAAAAGCAATGCCCCTGCACATACTAAAAATGCAGATTAAAAAAGAAAGGAAAAAAGGAATAATCAAAATCAGCATCTAGCTGAGTCACTAGATTTAGTATGAGAATGCAGAATGAATGATACAAGCTCCTCTTCTTGTTACTACAAGATTTAGGCATTCAAAAGAGCCCCTTCATTTCTGAAATGGATTAAGATTGAAGAGTGTCTTTTAATGTTATCCTATAAAGTTAAAACATATCATAGCTTTGAGGGGTATTTTTATGCATGCACAATTTTATGCATGCGAAAAGAGAGAGGATCGTTTATTCTGGGAGCATGTATGTAAAGTTAGCCTCCTTTCTGGTTTTTGGAAGTCTGTTGGAGCTGCTGAGCTCAAAGGAAGCAGTGAAATTAAATTTAAACTCACTTTCCTTATGTTCAGTAAGCACTTGTTGTTGTTGCTGTTGTAGCAGGGCTTGAAGCCTTTAAGACAATGTTAAATCTTTTCAGCTTTGCCTGATGATGAATACCCAGTTCTTCACGAGTGCTTCTGCACATGCCCTAAACTTTGCAATGAGTGTTTTTGGGGTATAAGGAATCACACATAGGAGCAACACCTTCCAAGGAGGGTGGTTGGCACCTACTCTTCCATGGCTGCTCCTGTCTCTCTCCACCTTTGCATGGGGATGTGGAGATTCCCAATTTTTTTAAGCCTCATTCAAAAACAAGAGAGAGGAAAAAATTCATAACTTATCCCATGAAAAAATATTGTATGAACTTTTGAGCCTTTAGAAGTGGGAATACATTACCTCAGAGGAGCCACAGTTGTGTGATTACCTGGTGACACTGGAATCACAGCTGCTAGAAAAAGAAATGCAGGAAGTTCTCACAGTATTTTCTATGAGTATTTTCTATTTTTTTCAATTGGTAAAGAAATCAACCTCTCAAAACTGCACACATTTTGTACAGTGGAAGAAAAGTCATCACAGTGCTTCCAAGAGAAAATTTGCAGAATCCAACAGCTGTCTGTTTTAGGAGGACAAGTTTCTAGCCTTTCATGATTAGAAGATGGGTTTCTACCATTCCTAGTAGTAAGACAAAATTAAGCATTTTCATCTAAATACGTGAAGGGCAAAAGCAAGGATATTAACTTGCTGAGCGCTATTAAATGAAGTATTTCTGTAGGACAGTTATCATCCTGGCTCCTATATTAAAAAAAAAAAATTCTAAGCACTCTTGGCAAAATTTCATACCTAAACCTGCTGCTCATATAGCAATCAGGGTCTTGAAATACTTTATTTTTTTTAAATAAAATTATTTGTACTGTAAAACTCCCTGAATTGCCTGTGTGATTGTGGAATGAAAAGTGACGGATGTTTTTCTCCAGATTTTGAAAAAGAATAGTGAGTCTAATGAATGCTGAAACATGTTTCTTTCCCAGGTGCTCAATCCTCTCTCTTTCTCTAATTTGCCTGCTAAATCTGCAGCATTTTCCTCTCATTTCTTAACGTTTAGGGATTATCTCATATGATCTCTTGGGAAATGTGGCTTGCTTAGAGTTATGGAAGTAATTAGAAAAGATTGCAACCTGTTTTTTGAATGAGTCTGGATGTATTTCTGTTTTTCTTTTTGCTAATGAGAAGCTTGCTTGTTTTTGCTTTGATTTAGAAAACTTTTTTTTTTTTTTTTTCCAGAAGAATAGTATCGTCTAATCCACAATGTGAAAAAATAAATGTTTGAGTGAAAGTTGAAGAATCCACAGAAATGGCTGGATGTTTTTGATCAAATGAACATGCTTAAATTAAATGTAGACACCCTTTTAAATAGAAAGGACTGGAATAGACTGGAGGTATGGATGCAGTTACCGTGTCACTAGGAAAGTAAGAAGATAAATGAACCATCTGGGAAGAACATGCCCAGATTTGTGATGAAATCCAAGTGAATTTAGTTCAAGTAAATTTATACTTGTTTCTGCCCCAGCTCTGAACCTTGGAGCAAATGAAATCTGTATTGTCTCTATAAGTACTCAAAGACATGTCTCTTTAGACACATAGAACAGTTTCATCCAGACTATACTTTTCTACTCCAGACTTTCCTTACATGAATTGTTTCTGAACACATGTACTTAGTTACTACCTCCTTGATTTCAGTGAGAATTTAGATTTTTTTTATCAGCTTTAGGTAAATGTCCAAATAAAATTTTGCCCTGGTCCCTGCTCCTTGACTCTGGGGTTTTGTATATTGTTGGCTGAACTTGTAGATACTTGCCATCTTTTCTGTAAAGAACTATTTTTCCCTTCCATTTATAACACACAGTGTGATGCAGTAACATTTTTACCGTATTTTCAGGAAAGCCTTCCTAGAGTTCATTGTTAGATCACTCTCACATACTATGCTTCCTTCCTGGCCCTCAGATTAGTCTGTATTTTCCTTGAGGTCCTTATTTGTCTGTCTTTCTTAATGAAACAGTAACTGAATGATAAGTCTTGAAATCATCTGTATTGGAGGGTCCTTGGAATATACCTACACCAGCCAACACCTTTAAAAGGATTAGAAGCCTTCAGCTAGCTGTAACTCAGATAGCTGGGAAACCAAACAAATTGTAACTGTGGCAACCTCAAGAGTCCTATGTGCCTTGACAGAGAAAATGAACAGTAGTGTGTGCCATACAACTCTGTCTGCAGGGTTTGTGGTATCCAAACTAACTGACTGAAATAGAGCTTGAATGTTGGCAAGGCATTTTGCACCTCACATGTCAAAAAAGCCCAGGGATGTCTCAGGAATTATAGGGCAGGGGCAGGCATTCATGTTCTGTATTTATGACTTATTTATCAAGGCTTTTGACATGACTTCTCCTGTTATTCCTACAATCAAAATGAATAGGGTATTTGTCAGTAAAGAAAAATTCAAAGCCTTGCATCTGTACTGTAGTAATGCTGAACAGCAGCAGCATAATGCTGAACAGCAGCAGCATGAGAGATTCAGAACAAGGGACCTAGAGACCCAGAAAAAGAGTGGTGGGCCCCAGTGGAACAGCCAGTAGGTCAAACAAAGCAATTATTTTGCTCCATTTGATACTTGTGAGGCTATTTTAAGATACTATGTCCAGCCAGGGGACCCAGCACGAAATAATTACTGGAAACTGGAGTTTGGGAGCCCAGAGAAGGATGCAGTGGGTGCCATACAAAAAGAGTCTCATAGTCCATGGACAACAGAGCTGGCTGGGATCCTGCTGCTGTCTTCCCCTGCCTAATGGGGAATAGAGAGGAGAGGGAGCTGGACTTCTCTCAAAGTTACCCAATGCACGAACAGGAGGCAGCAGATGGGAACAACAAAAAGGGGAAATCCTATTGCACTTAAAGAAAAACTTCACCAAGATGGAGAACATATGCTGAAACAGCTTGTACGAAGACAGTTCCATCTCTATCCCTTGATATTTTCAAAATGTCTGTAGCCACGATCCTGGGGAGCAGGACTTAACCTGGAGTTAGCCATACTTTGAGAAGGAAATTGGATCAACTGCTTCTAGAGAGCTCCTTCCACTAAGATTACTCTCTGGTTTTGTGGGAATTGCTATTAAATTTAATCTGTCCCATCCCATGTATGATCATATTAAAAGCTTTCTTGTCTGAATTGCTCCATTGCTGCCTTAAGGTTCCATTCTGGGGTTTTACCTCTTCCCTAACTCTGATTCTGATTTAGAAGGCATTTAACATACATTCACTGCTGTGAACAGATAAGTCTTGACTCTCATTTCAAATTGCATCCTATGCAATTAGACAGAATTATTTTCTATCAATACAATTCTAGTAGTCACCGTTCTTTACCTTGGAATTTATTATGCACTCACTGGTCTCTGAAAGGGAAAATATTTAACTGTGTTATCTTAGGTATAATGCCAAAATGGAGATTTGCCTCTCTGGATGATTTGATTTGTTTCACCTTCAATTTTGCTAATCTTCTGAGGGCAGTAGATTCAGGAGATGGACCGGAATATTTCTCTTACGTTGTCCTTTCTGGGCTCAAGAACACTAGCCTTGATTTCACATGCTATCTAGAAATAATACCTAAGGCAATCAAGGATCTGTAACATGATAAACATCAGTCTACTTTGCTTCACAGAATAAAATCCTAGCTAACAGATTTTGTTGCTGAAAACATGTGATCTTAATAGGTATTTTTGCATACCAGCTATGGTATATACTTTAAGCAAATTGTGTCTCTTTTTTATCATTTAAATCTTACTAATTATTTTCAAAACAGAATGTTGAATTTCAAGTTCTTTTACTTGCACCAACATGTAGTTTGAGGTTGTGTAGGGTTGTCTTTAAACTTTTTAAGAAAGCTAATTAAACAAAGGGGAAGAGTCACACTTGTTTCTATGAGCCCGCTACAAACACCCTTGTGATCTTTTGTGAAAGTGTCAGCCAGATACACAGTTATCCCTTTATTTGCCAGTGACAGAAGCACTGGTGGTGCAAAAGGCATTGCCAGACCATACATGGGGTGACAAAGACAGTAGGGGTACTTGGTCCTTCTTCCATTGACCTCGATGGAGCTGCTTGGGACTGCTGCCTACAGCCACAGCTCAGGGATGAGTTTCTGCCTCCCAGGAGCAGCATAGAGATCCCTAGTTCCCATATGGAGCTGCCAGAAAGGGATGAATTCATGCTATTTAATGACCAGCTGACCAGTGTGTGAGGAATTAGTTTTTCAAGGAGGTTGAAGAATTTGGCCACTTCTGCTGGGGCCAGTTAAGAAGGACACGTCTTGACAGCTGAAGTAGCACCAGCAAAAGGAGTGTCTGATCCTGCATGCTGAGCATGGGGAGAAAATGTTCAGACTCCTCCTGTCACTTCGTGGACCTTCTACGCTGGGGTTTAGCATGTAGCATTAGTAGATACTGCTGACAGTCAGGGTATATGAGCAAAGACTCCAGTGTTTGGGTATTGCACTGCTCTCAGCTTATGGCTTAAGGACAGGCTTTAGGGATGGATGCAACAGATTAGCAAATCATAACAAAGAGGAGATGATGAGATCACTGTTTGACAGACAGTGAGGAATTAGTAACCATGTTTTGAAAATCAAATCACCTCTAATATTATTTGCTATGAAGAGTAGGATGTCAAGGCTGCACTGACCTGAGATGATTTATTATTTGGCATTTTCAATATGTTTTTTCTCATTTATCATGGAAGTTGGGTTTTTTCAACCTTGCTAAAGGAAAGAGCAAAGGCTAGTTGGGGTATGTCTGGCATCTGCCACATCTGAGGATGATGTACCCATTTGTTCAGTTCCTTAAATATTACCACTTCTTTTGATATTCTAGTATCAGTATCTGGGTGACTTTCTCTTTTGACAGTCAGGAAAAATTATTTGGAAAACAAAAGCAATTAAAAATGCGATTAAAGCAAACTTTAAAGGTTCTTGGGAGTCTGGCCAACCTGACTGCATGTCTCTTGCCTTGAAGCCCAAGAGGTCTCAGATGTGAGAAAGAGAGAAAATAGAAACTGGTTTAGTGGTGGTGTATCATTTAACTGTCCATGCGCTGGACATGGGAAATGAGGGAAATATGGGACATTTTGCTTCCTATCTTTCTGTGGTTGTAGAGAGTCAGGAAGAGTGGGGTCTGCCTCATTCCTGACTCATCCTGGCCATTCCTTATGTGACCCTTCTTTCATCAGTTCAAGCTGTCTGTTTGAAATAGGGTGTATGATTAATCCTCCCTTGAGTTGCAGGCTGCAGACCTGGATGTCTTGCTGCAAAATCTTGTAAAAGCAAGGAAAAATTGCTATGAAGTTCCTGGGGCCATTGAAGGGCTATCAGACAGGAGATCTTCTGCATGGATTTCTCAGGACTCTCCTATCTGCCTAATCAGAGACTAGCTCTTTAGCATGCCACACTAGCAATTTTTCGGGAAGTGCAGAGATAAGGTACACTTGGGGAAACAATTCGAAATCCTGCAGCTGTGTCCTTTCACACAAACAGGTGCATTTTACTAAGAGAGAGGGAATACATAGAAACAAACAAAAAAAAAATCAGAAAAAAATCGCAGACAACAGTAAATCCCCTGTACTTCCTACATGCCATTACTAGCTGCCAGGATTTTAACCTGCTATTTGCACAAGAAAGCTGATGCTTCTTCCTAATAAGCATTCTCCCTTCTGCTGATTCAGATCAGCATTTTACTGGGCAGCTGGACCTGCTGACAGAGGAGGTATGAAAATTCATGTGTATTGCTTTCTCTCTCTCTCTCTCTCACTCTCTCTGACTTTGTCCACTCCCCTCCCTTTCCCTCTCCACCTCTGTATTTTCTTGTTTGCCATATTTCACTGAGCAGATATGGGACCAATCTTGATTTATGCTGGTGTAAACCTGTAACTCTATCTTTGACAACCATGCGTTCATGCCCGTTTACATCTCTGGAGAGTGACACATTTGTTCCAATAATTTGGCACTTTTCAAGCTACCTCCTGTCACCCCAATTGGGAGACATGAAATAGCATACTAGTGTCTCTTCTGTAATGCTTTCCCTCCATAGGGTGTCCCTTGGTGAATTTATCTCAGGCTGCAGGAAAAAAAATTGTTTCTGTTTCAGCCGTTTTTAGTTTTGTTGCCTTTGAACATGCTCTGGAAACAAATACCGTTCTTCTTTATTTTCCTCTGGAGACTGTCAGGTGATCTGCTTTCAGGTGGTTTAATGAGAAACAAGCCCCTGTTGAAAATGTTCAAGGAATGTGATTAATTGCTTGATTTGAGAGTTGCAGTATGCCTCCATCTAATACCTAGAAGAGCAGGAGTAAAGGACAGAAGTTTGCCTTTTCAGCAGTGTATCTGTCCACACATCCCCAAGCTCTAAAATGTGATGCTGCAAACAGGCAATTTTCCCATCCCCATATCTTTCTCTTGGCAGATTTGCCACCTGGATGTTTCTGTGCTTTGAAGACTCGGAGCTGTGCCTGCATATTGAATGTTAGGGGAGGGTGTGCCAGGTGTGTTGCAGCAGCCTTGCCACAGTGAACAGCAGCTTAAAAATCCTGTCTTCATGGAGAATAGATGGGTCCTTGGCTCTCCCAGCTCTGCTGAAAAGCAGTAGGGCAGGCTTGGATCAAGGACCATAAATCTGCATGGGCTCAGGGATAAACTGAGTAAGCTCATGGTCCAGGATCGCCAGGATGTGAGGCTGTGGTTCTGCTTGGAGCTGAGACCACCTGGCTGTGGTGTCATTTCAGATTCCTAAAGCAGAGCCTAGCACACTCCTACAAACAAGTACCATGGAAGGAAAGCACCAGCTTGACCCCATCACCAGGTTTCTTTAGAGACTAAAAAATCCTGCAAAATATTAACAGTAATTTGATGACCTTGGAACCTTCAGGGAATCACTTCTGCCTCTCTTGCTTTCCTGATACATGATATTCCTGGTATTCCTGAGATGGAAAAGATCCTTAGAAAGGATCCTTGATATTTCAGAGGCTTGTTTCCTCCAGGAATCAACTTCCCTCTGTCCATACAAAGATTTTCCACACACAGAAGCTGAGTCAAAGGTTCTGGGGTGTATTAGCAGGGTTGAACATTTTCCAACCCATCTGCTTAGAGTGGGGATGTGTGCCCTGCACCTCAGCATTTTCTTTCCACATGTGTGAGCACTTTTAAAATTAATTTATCAGTTTTCCCCCTCTTGTGACAGCATGGCAAAATATCTTAGTGTTTGTATTTGATTGATGGCCTAGAAAATGAAGGGCCGGTTATGATTCTTCTGGCCTAAAACGTATTGTCAGCAGAAATGTTGCCACTCATTTCCACAGGGACCAAGTCTTTGGCATTGCCTGAAAGGAAGTAATCTGGGTCTTTGAGGTCCTGATTTTGCAAGCCGGTTTCCAGCCCCTCAAACCAGGCCAGATTTGTTTCTGCCTGAGGAATTGTCCTTTCTGTGCTACTTCGGAACTGGGACTGAATCACAGCATTGCTTTCCAAGCAAGAACTCCCAAAAAACATGTATAGATTAAAAAAATGGTAATTCCTTCATTAAAAAATTTAGAGAGACATTGTTAGGGGAAAAAGTCTCTTATAGTTTTCTGCACAATTTTAAATCGTCGTAAGGGACCAGAACATGAGTCCTTACCTCTAACATAACTCTCTTCAGTTTTTTTAGGGACAGTCTGAAGTAATTTATTTCTTTTCATGGCATGTATAGTGCTTGAGGGAATATAAAAAAGCAAGAAACAAGTCTGCAAATATTCACTGGTTTTCACATTTGATTACTTGATGCACAACATTATATGATTTTTAAAATGGCGAATGACCAATTTGGATTGGGGAAATATATTGAGAAAAGACCTTCTGAAAGGGTAACATTTTCTCTCTTGCCACTTGGCACTTACTGATACGGAAAAGCAAGAACTGTTATGAGAGAAATGCAAAGACTGACATCTGGTATGAAGTAAGCAGGGTGAAAAAACCCCAAACACTGGGTGTGAGAGGAAGGTGTGTCTAACACCCTGTTTGTCTCTGTTGTGCTGGATTTACTCACCCTAGTGTCTATTGCATGTACTTTAAAATTAGAAATGATATTGCAAAAATGCTACTGGAGCAGGCAGGAATATTTTCAGAGCCAGGTGTAGAGCTTGCTTCATTCATGGGACATTCATTAGAACTTGGGCATGCAGTAATTCTTAGTTATTAATATGTGATTCACTTTTCTGGTTGTATCATACAGAGTTATTTACGCTTTTGGAAGGAGTAAGCTCTGGCTGTAAAACATGGAGAGGTTTTATGTTCATTCTTTTATTTCATTGTGGATGAACTGCAGAAAGCTCAGAAATCACATCCATGAATATACATATGAAAATATATATATGTATTATTTCTGTGTTAATTATATCCCCTGTAAATGCTATGGCAGGCTTACAAAGCTTTGATTACTCATCCCTCCCCAAGCTGAGAAACTGCTGATCCCCACAAAAAAAAAGGGGAAGGCTTTGAAGTCTCCTAACATTGGCTTGTCATGGAGTGAATGAACTTGAAAGAGAAATGTAAGTCCTTACTTCTGATATAGTAGAGAGCTGGCAAGTTCCTACAGATTTTTACTCCCAGATGACATCACTTTTTTTCCAGCAACTTGCAGCTTGTCTAGCACTGCTAGGTAAATATAGCCATGCCACATAGTGCTCATCAACTCAGAAAGCGTCTTTGTGTCTCCCCATTCTGAATCCAGGACATCAACAAACTGCAGAGCAGATGGTGTATGAACCTGCAAGGGCAGATCTACAACCAGTGGGCATTGGCATATCTCCCATGTAGTGGAGACAAAAGTTATGCTGATTTATACCCTTTGAGATTCTTGCCCAAGGTAATGGCATCTTCTTTTCTGACTTCAATGAGAGCAAGCAGTGGTGTTGGGAGTGAGGCTTCTTTCCACTAGAGAAAAAACACAGCTGGAACTTCAACTGGAAGTTAAAGGAAGAGTAGCATAAAAAAACTGCTTCAACAGCAGTGGTTAGATTTAAACACTGTGCACACCTTAAAAGTTTCCTAAGAGCCAAGTTTCTGATGTGTAAGTGCATTTTTTTGTCTGATGCCAAGAAAACAGATGTGAGAGTTATTTCCTAATAGCCAAAGGCATTGTCACATGACTAATTCAGCATCTTCCAAAACTGGGTGCCTGCCTAGGCATGTGATGGAAAGATGGGAGGAAATTGTCTGGCTATGTGGATTCCTTGTGGTAAGGCAAATTTAGCTCAGTGAAGCCCATGACTAACAAATACCAAACATTCAACTTTTCAAATTATAGAATCACAACACCCTGAAACCTGTTGATAAGCTTTCACAAAGCTTGGAATGTTTGGATGAAAGCAGAGCATTACAGGACTCAGAAAGAGAATTTCATGGTGGCAAATAGGCGTGCCTTAGATGTTCTGTTTTGGAATTAGGCCACAGCAAAATCCACTCAAGAAAGTATGTTCTGCAATTGTAACTGGTTTAAGAAGTAATGTTCAAAAACAGTCACCCTCTGCAGATCATTCTCTGTTTTGTAATTGCTGTGAAACTCACGTGAAAGAATTTGCTGGTACCACCTTCTCACATGGAACTGTGGGAGTAGGTCACTCTCAGAACAAACTACTTCACAGACCATTAAACTAAAGTTTTTTTCATTTTAAGAAAATATCTCAGCATTAATGATGGAACTAGAACATCCTCCTCTGATTACCTTGCAATTTGTCATTCTCTAAATACCCAGTGAGGTACATCCTGCTGCTTCATCAACTCTCTGTAGCACTCTGTATAGCTCTGTTGTTGGCTGCCTTCTTGTTTCTCCACACCTCTTATCTCTGAGCATGCCTGGCCAGGAACTAAAATTTAATGCTGCCAGCTTTGCAGTGTTTCCTGAGCTATGTCTGTGCTGCAGAAACCTCTCCTTCAGTCCAAGCTAAAATTTTGACTAGAGCTCTTAAAAGCTGTTTGTGATGCTGATCCACAGTGTTTCGCTGCAGCCAGCACTTATTTCAATGTCTTTTGTTTTTATATTTGGATTGCCAGCCAGGTTTTTGTCATAAAGTTTGTGTGTCCACCACATGGCTATTGTTTTATGTTTGCAACTTAGAAGTGCTACAATATTCACACAAGACAAATAATCTTTTGATTAGAGTAATGTTAAGTTTGCAGTTGAAGTGTGTGTATCTAATCTGTGACTCAAACTCATAGTGAGAAAGTTTGTTGATCTACATTCAGGTAAAATGCATGGTAATTTTCGCTGAAACTTATTCCTAAAAAGCCTAGCCTATGGAGAGGCTTATATTATGCTTACAGACATATGGTTATAAATGTCTCGCCTTAATGCAAGGAAAAGTAAAAAGCTTTCCCTTTACTTCTTTTTATTCTGCTTTTTAATTTTTATTCTTGATTTTACATGTTTTTTTTATTCTCATTCAATAAAAATGAGATATATATTCACAAATCAAAAATTCACCTGATATGATTGACAAATTACACTTTAAAAATGTTCCTGGTTTCATTAAAAAAATCCACTAAAATAGCTTATAAAAACATTGCAGTGGCATCAACTATTTTTCAATAGATTATATATCCAAGTCCCTGTAATAGCTTCTTTTGGTCAGCTACCTGTAGAACTGCCTATGGTGTAGAACCCTGGTATAATTTCCATTCTTTATTTACCTTTTATTTATATCAGATAGGCTTTGTAAGTTCCACACAAGAGGCAAATGAAAAGGCAGGCTGAGAAATGCCACCCATGTCTTGAGTCTATGATCTTTTATGAAAAAATGAAGTTAATATGCTAACAATGCTGTGAGCATTTGGAGGACATCTTTTGTAAGGCTGGTGGGTGGATCCTGACAGGTGCAATGGGATTTTTACAGCTAGAATTTTTGCTGTATTTTGCACTTACTGAAAAATCTGCACAGACACACAAGCTGGACCGGGTCTTCTCCAGGACAAAGGTGGTGGTGTGAACTGTCACCTACAGGAGATGAAGGGCTTGGGGTAGGTGTCTTACGAAAACCGGTGAGGTGGCCTTCATGTTTTCTGAAGGAATGGAGAAAATTAAAAATTATCAACCTCAAGACAAAGAGAGACAACTAAAAATATTACTGCGAGGAGCACAGGGGAAGCTAAGGACATAGGGGAGGCTAGGAACATAGGCAGGTATGGGCTTGGTGACCATACAACTCGGCTTTGGCTATCCTTCTATGCTGGAGAAGACAGGCCCTTGTGGAGTCCCAACAATCTTGGAAGAGAGGGTAGCTGCTGTGGGAAATTTTTCACTAAAAGAATTTACTGGGTTTTGTAATGGTATCTGACCTCTAGCGTTTTATTTTATAAGGAAATGCAACAGTATATTTACACAGTCTCCGGAGAGAAGGTATTTTTTAGGACAGAATATTCAGTCTGTTGTGAGAGGATGAGCTTGTGCTCAAGAGCCAAGACTGCATCTGAGAAACAGAGAATAGGGATTCAAGTGCTGGACAGAGGTTGTATACCAGAGGCCCCAGAGTTAAAAAGAAAGTACCTAGACATGGCTGGACTGAGATGCTATCAGACACCATGGGAAACAGGGATTGGATCTCCTAGTACCTAGGTGATGAGCAGTAAGGACATTTTGACAGATGCCATCACAGGTGAATCATTACTTGCAAAGCTGAGTTATTACGGGTCTCATCTATAAAACTGGCTGCTTTGGAAGCATGTACAACTCCCCATTTAAAATTCTCCATTTGAATAAACAAATTGACACTTGAAAGAAATCGTAGCTGATTATTTTTTTGCCCATTGTGTGCCCAATGTAAGATTAATATGCATGAGTCTAGTAGTTACTTTTGAAGAAACAGAATAGGCTGCCCCTGGAACTGCAGCAGGTCTCCTCTGTCAGTAATTTTTTGCAAGAGAGGAGACCAAAAAGCAAAGCTCATCTAAGGAGAGAAGTGAATGCAGTGCTAACATCCTCCATGACTCCCTTCCCTGCATTCCTCTTAGTGCCATGCCCTCAGAGCTGCCACATCAGTGTGGATCCTCTGCAAATGATTACAAGGTGGTGTTGCATGTCCCCCCTGGCTCATAGCCCTCCCTACCATTCTCAGAGACCTGACAAGGGAGACAGCTTTACTGCAAAATAGCCATATATGTTGGTTAGTTTTGTTCCTATTCTTTTAAACCCCTTTAAAAAAATGGTATTGGGTGATAGAACAGTAACTCACATTTTTTGCAACACTGATGGTTTAAAGGCATGAGCAGGGCTTAGGAGACATGACACAGTGAGGCTGCCTGTAGAAGACTTTGAAGTGAATAATAATTTTGATTAAACACAGTTCACATCCCCCCAATTTTTTCCTGTTTTAATACTGAAAAATAATAGATTCATTAAGAAGCCTGCTAGTATAACCAGTGATGTTTGTGTGTCTTGGTCCAAAGACATGTCATTCTTTTTAAAGAAAATGCCTTTAATTTTGGATGAAAACTTTGAAGTTTCTTTTAAAAGTACTGCAGTGCCCTTGTTTTGGTAGGAGATTTTCTTCATGCAGTGTGTTTCATCATTTGTACTCTCATGCATCATTTTTCAAATCTTCCCTCATCAAATTACCACAGCTTTAGGGGTCCTGAAGAAATTAGTATAATCACTCACTGTAATTAAATATTTCATATTTTATTAGACACTGCATGCAATATGCTGCATAGAGATCTCATACAAAGCCTGCCATATCTTTATGTATCTCTCACACTTCTGACTGAATCAGTAAGAGCAAAGATTTATTTCCCTCACATCTTGTGTTGCAGAGTTGATGTATTGTATTGTGCCAGGGAGGCTTCGTCATATGAATTGGCAGCTGTCAAGAATGGCCTCACCTGCATCAGAGAAGGAGGCAAAGGGAGACAACATGAAGTCATGTTGTACAGACAATAGCCTGCTCTTCTTAAGATGGAGAGATAAAGAAGGACTGAGTAGAGGCCCACAAAAGCACAAAACTTTGTCATGTATCTTGGTACGACCAGCAATCCTCATTTGAAGTTTTGAACAACTTTAGAAGGGAGTTTTCTTCCTTCATCCAGGACTTGGTCAGGCAGGCTAAACAATTAAAATTGTCCATGTAAATCTCAGAAAACTGTCAAAGAAGTTAGGAGTTTGGCATTAAATTATATCCCTGGGAGGATTTTGTGGTCTCAGCTTTCAAAAGCTGAAATGTCATTAGTGAATTTATGGGGTGCTGTGGAAGGAAATTTTCATTGTTGCAACATAAATTACTGAGAAGCCTGAAAGAACTAGTTCAGAAATAAACTAAGAGCCCACAACCATCAACTCATAAAATAAGGAGAGAGTGATGCTAGCCATAAATGCCTCATCTCCTGTGTTGGTCCTGAAGGACTTGCCCAGGAGTTCCTGGGAAATGATGCTGTTGCTCCAGAGGGAATGAGGCCCTTCCCCACATTTTTTTATCACTTTGGATGTTTTCTTTATTTTCCAGATCTAGTTTTCTTTATCTCCTGGGTATAAAATAAAAAAGGAGAAACAATGTGAGAGCCACATGAAATGTATTACTTGAAACCATGATCTCCAGAGAGAGGGGAAACCATGCAAGCAGCCCTGTAAAAGAGAGGAAAACAAAAGAAAATTTAATAAGTTGCAACAGAGCAGGAAGTTCAATGACATCAACAACAGGAGAAAAAAAAGTAGGGAAAAAGGAACCAGAACTGTAAAATTCAGAGTGAAAGCAAAGAAAGAACATGAAATATTTATTCCAGAACAGGAGAAAAAATAATGGAAAGAACAACAATAAAGGAGGTATATTACAAATTACCTTAAACATAATGTTGAATCTACTCCACCACACTAGTTTGCTCAGGATCTTTATTTTGCAACATCAGCACATTAAGCTCCGGATATTGCCTCGGAAACCTGAGCTAGGGTTGCGTACTCTGGCAATTGCATCCACATCATTGTTCCTGAAGTCCTGAAGTCCAGGCTGTGCAGTGAAAGGGCTGGTATCCTCCTCTTTGTGCACTGCCAAAGTTCTCAGCCCTTCTTTGTAGCAGAGGAAACAGTCATCATTTAATTACAACATACTGCTTGAGTTACAGGTTGCGGTTATTGTTAACAAGCTGCTTTCCCATGATACTGAAAGTGTAGTCCTGAAGACAAGGCTGAACTGGGAAGAAGGCATCCTGGCTACTCTACCCAGGCATACCCTTGGCCTGTTGTGGGATTATGGATGCATTTTGCCATCTTCTTAGCAGGATACTATGATTGTGCTGTACATATACAAGAACATATATAAATGTGTTTGTGTGGATGCATATATACACAAATATATGAATACACGAAGTGTTGCATTTTTTGCCTTCTTAATGCTTAATGCAGGTTGCTTGTGTGAATGGAAGACCAAATTGTATCATCCATTGTAGTTTTTGACTTAGTAGCTCTCTTTAAATCATAATACTCAGGAGATACCACACAGGTATAGGACATTTCCTAGATACTGTGAATCTCAGCAGCCATCAGATAATGTTCTCCTGCAGTTCTGATCCATTCTGCTGTCTGTGTTAGTGCTGGTTGGAGGATATGTTATGCCTCAGCACTGATGCCTATCCATGCCTCTGTACCTGGGCAAAGCAGAGAACAGAGATTAATTATTTCCATCCCTCACTCCTCCACAAGTTTTTCACCCAGAGAAAGCAGCTGAAAATGTCTTTCCTGCGTAAGAAATCCCATTTCCAATGTCTGTTCCATAATTGGACAGGGGAAACAATGACTGATCATTTCAAGCTGGGTATGCCCCTGCCAATGTCACCGCCAGCAAATCCGCTGTAGGCAAAGACTTGGGCTGGTGTTGGAAAGTTATTGTCTCAGCAGGTACTGGTAAAATGCTAATTTTAACATATTTTTTTTAAGCATTTGAAAAATACATTGTGGTCAGATGTCTCATTTTGAGAGGGTTTTAATGAAACTTACAGCTTTACAGCTTTTCCTTACTATTTGCTGAACAGGCTGAGACCCAGTTTGTCACATGTTTGTTTCTGTAAGATAAGCACCTAAAGACTTACACACTTCATTGGAAACCTGAGTTGCCCTATTGAACAATCCTGTATAAATCTTTGCAGAAAAATATAGGACCAGCAATGGTGTGGCTGTACAAATAATATGATAAATTGGTACCTTTTTTTTAATGGGCATGTTTTTTCCTCTATGTTTGCATCACAACAAATGCAACAAGACAAGCAACCATGCTAAAGCACATTATTAAGATTGTTCTATCAATTAATCAAAATGTATAAAATGCCAGAATGAAGATTGCCTGTGTGTTCTTATTTCTGTTGCTCTTTCACCTTATGCAGCATGCACAATTTTGAGCATATCCTGTATTAATTTTCCCATATGCCTATGCCTCATTAAGTGCATAGGGTAGATGAGTCTCCTTAGTGAGCAATTATTCAATGTTTTATTCCAGCCTAGCTGTTTAATATAAGATTTTACACCTTATTTATTACTCATCCCTATAAATCCTGCTGCAAGAATGAAGTTGTTAATTTCTTTATAGGCTTTTTTCTGTGGTATATACTATTATGAAGCCTGAATGTTTCACAAACAATAATGAATATATTCTCCCACTAGCTCTGTAGGATAATAGTGAGAGTTATGTCTGCCTTAGAGTGGGCAAGTTGGAGTACAGAATTAGAAGAATCAGAACTATGCCCTTTAGTTTTGAGTATATAGGCTACTAGACTATCAGCAACAGACTTTCTGTGTTTTTGTTGGAACAACATGTGTTTCACCCTCAAGGGTGAAATGCACAAATTAAATACTGTTGGAAAAAATGTATTGTTATCATGTACCTGAGGTTTGTACTATGTTGTAGCTGCTGCCCAGATGGACAAAACAGTGTTCATTACAGACCACTGCTTTTTGCATTAGGTTTTTTATTTGGCCCCCTTACACAAAAGATGAATTTTTAATTTTTTTTTTGTAGCTAATAGAGAATGAACAGTGAACAATTCTAGCTTAGGGCTTAGATCATGAGCCACTCACCCCATCTCCACTTTTTCCCCACACCAGAATTCCAGTCTCTCTTTTTGAGGTCCTCATGCTTGCTCTGTCTTTTACCAGTCTACCAATATCTTTGCAGACATCTCTGCATTTGGCATCCAAGAAACGTAGCTTCTTACCTGAGCAAGAAAATCACCATTAAAAGTCAACATTGGTGTGAGAACAAAAATTTACCAAATTCCCACTAGGACATTTTGTCTATAATCTAAAGAAAGATGCTTAAGTATCACAAAAATATGCAGTATCCTTTTAAAGAAAGGCTCTTTTAAGATACAGGTGAGAAAGATTCCAGATGAACCAGTGTGTCTTGATATGTCTTGATCTTGGTGTCTCAAAGATCTGGGGTACCTTTTATTACTACTATTACTACTTTATTAATTACTATTATGGGCGCTAGTCCTTTTCTCCTGCCTCAGCCAAAAGAGGTGCTTGGTCTCATCAGGTCCCTTCCATCCCAAGCAAGGTGCTAAAGTAAATGCATCGGGGTAGAGATTGTCTTTTTTTTGGCTTGTATCCAGTGTTCAGTGTTCTGAGTCCATGGTCATGGTGGGTAAAAGAATAGTTTTGCTCCCCTACTGGATTTTGTCAGTCAGCCACTGAAGATGGATGGACGTGGGACTCAAGACGCCTGCAAGTGTGAACACACCAGGATGTGTGCAGGTTAGTTCTTGCTTAAGTAGTCTTCAGAATTTCACAATAGATAAATAAAATTAAAGCCCCATTTGGTAGGGGTGATTTTTGTCAACTGACAAACTGGACAAATTTGGAAAAAAATTCTCAAAAACATAAATTTGTAGGAAGAAAGCAATCTTATTCAAATTGCCAAATCTTACCTAAAAAACCACCTTGGTAGCTCAGAGCAAGGGGCTCAGAAAGACTTTTTTTAACAAATTCAAAGTAAGATATCTTCCCTAGTGTCATGGTTTAACCCCAGCTAGCAACCAAGCCCTCCCCCCCCCCCCCCACTAGGACTGAAAGGGTAAAACCTGGGAAACTCATGGGTTGAGAAAAAGACAGTTTAATAGGGAAAGCAAAGGCCACACACACAAGCAAAGCAAAATAAAAAATTAATTTGCTCCTTCCCATGAGCAGGCAGGTGTTCAGCCAAGGGAGGCAAGATCCCATCACATGATGGTGATTTGGGAAGACAAACACCACTGCTCCAAATGTTCACCCCTTACTCCTTCTTTTCCCCACTTTATACACAGAGCATGGTGCCACATGGTCTGGAATATCCCTTTGGTCATTTGGGGTCACCTGTCCTGGCTCTGTCTCCTCCCAGCCTCCCAGGCACCCCCAGACCCCTCACCAGTGTGGCAGTACCAAAAGCAGAAACGGCCTTGGCTCTGTGCAAGCCCTGCCCAGCAGTAACAAAAACATCTCTGTATTATCAACCCTGAGTTCAGCACAAATCCAAAACACATCTCTGCACTAGCAACTGTGAAAAAAATTAACTTTATCCCAGCTGAAATGAGCACACCTAGTCATGTTATTTTAAGCACCCATACTACAGCTTTCTGCAATTTACACAACTGCAGAAACCATTACTGCAGAAACCTGATGCAAACATCTGGCATACATAAGTGTCAATCCAGGCAATCAATGTTTGGTGTACAAGGAATTGAAAAGAGGATTTTACAGTGTAAAGTGTCTGGTAATCTTAAGAATGGGAGGAGTTGCCAGCCATAATGTAATATTAAATTTCATGGCTTCAAAGCAGGTTGCAAGTGCTCTGTGTCCCTAGCTGTATGCCTTACAATGTTGTTACCGAGAAGTAAGATCTCTCATTCTCTACATGATTAAGATGCTCATATAAAGATACACACTGTATCTTAAAACCTATAATAAATCTTAAATCTGTATTTAATTTTGGGGGTGTAGTTTTTCCAGTGGGGTTCACCAGCTGTGTACTGGACCATAGTTCCGAGTATACAGAAGGAAATGCACATATGTGTATATGCAGATAAGTGTGAGCAGGTGTGCAAGGATGCTGGTGATACTTACCCTGTGACAGATTTAATCCCAGAGCTATGACTGTGTCTTGGCATTTGACAATGTGTTTCAGTGCAGAGGGCTTCACCCTGCTCTGTGTGGGGTTCCACTTCCCAGTAAATATGTGCCTCTTGCTGCTCAGGGCAGTTTCTTTGCAGTGCCCCTCTACACCAAAGGTGGGGGCATGGTCTTGGGGCCTTGGGGGTTCAGAAATTTCCCCCAAGCAAAGAGGAATGGTGTGGCCAGGGCAGCAATGCACTGTATGTGTTAGAGCCTGTCTTCACATCGGCTACAGTTAAGACAGGGCAGAGAGGATTTCCAAGGTAAAGTGGCAACGGGACTACATTTGGGCATCAAAGAGATCAGGGATACAGAAATGTGAAAATTCCTTCTGTGACCTGCAGCAAAATAAGGCAGAACAGCAGCATCATTCAAAGCAGAGCAGTATCACTTCCAAGCTGATGACATGTCATCATGTTATCATGAGGCTGTGTACCTCAGTGATTGTTTGTCTGGTTGCATGAGAAAGACAAGCCCTAACACCTGCCTGCATGGCTTCAACTCTCTCTTGGGTTGGAGGGGAGGAGCTGCTGCTCTGCACACATCTGGAGCAGATGGGATGTCCACCAGTCCCAGCCTGGGGGGACTGAGCAACAGCTGGACAGACAGAGAGAGCATCACTGTCTGCCCAAGTCCCTGCAAGGTGGTGGTGCCCCAAGTTTTCAGGCACATTGTAGAAAACATCCCGAAGAGAGATCCCACCTTTAAATGACAAGCTCCCTGAGAGCCAAGTGGCAATTGTATTCATGCAGGAAGGGAGATGTTTAATAATTTCTTCACAGAGGTATGAACCTTTGTTCTCCACACCTCAGAAGACTGTCCCAGCTGGTGTTCTCACTCGAGGCTATAGGAAAACCAGAGACACTTTCCTCTCCCCTGTGCTGGTGCAGCTGCAAGGAACACCGATCCTCTCCCGGTGAGCAAGAGAAGGGCTGTGTGCTGAGGACTCAGGGAAGGAAAAATCCCAGCCTCTGCTGCCAACATTGTCTCTATGTTTCATCAATGGCTGATCAATGTAAAATGCAGAAATAATACACATTTTACTTAATTTATGCTTATTTAAACTACAACCTTAAATGCTTTTACTGGATTTGTGTCTGACTAATTTTGAAGATTCTGACCAGGTAGTGAATGGAAAGGAGTCTTTGACAATACCCTCTAAAGGCCTTTTTAAGATAAAAGGGTTCTTTTTTCTACAAGCAGATTATTGGACTTTGTTCCTGGCACAATGACTATAAAAATAGCCTGACCCTCTCACTCTATAAAGTTATAGCAAATGAGAAAAATAATTGCTTTAAAGTAGATTTTTTATAAAGTATCTACTTGGGATGGCCTGAAATGAAAAGGAATTGCTTTATCTAATCTTGCCAGGAAAAGCATTTCAGCACAGAGGAGTAAGAAAGTGAATACTTGAGCCTCCTTGGAGGCCAGTTTCCATATGGGGTCAGGCAGAAAGACAGAACCTGATGATAGCTGATGATAAATCCAGGATAAAACTCGGAGCCTGACTAAGAGTTCAGGCTTTGTGGTTTATGCTTGAGCCTTATCACTGCTGAAAGAAAATTGAAGTGATTATATAGTACTTTGAACTTAATGGAAAGAAGAAAGATAGTGAATGGTTGATTGCATCTCTTGAAGTCCTTCAAGTATAAGCCACTGCCCATTAAACTGTTGCCAAGGCAGCTTTAGCTAGCAGTTAGATAGCTCAGGGTACTCTCTCTCTCCTTCCCTGGTAAAGATTAACTATATCGTCTCACTTGCCTTCATCCTCAGATCCAGTCAGAGCAAAAAGTGCTGCCGGAGTTTTCTGCGCTTTCTCCGCCTTCAGCCAGGATGCAAAGCAGACTGCAATTAAAACAGTGGGCTCCTATGGGGATGGGACAACCTGATTCACAGGAACAGAAGAACAACACTTCCTACATTTCTATAAAACAAGTTGCAAGCTGTAACTCCCCAAGGGTTCTTCAAGAATAAAATTACCAAGAATTATTGATGTTCTTCAAGAGACTCTCACACAATGTTGAGGCCTGACTCATGATTGGGAATGTTCATGCTTGGCAGGATGCAGCATGCAAGGAACAGCCAGAAACGTGTGTGTTGGGTAGCCTGAGGTGCTGCAGGAAGGTGTTTTCCTGGGACCTAACATTGCTAGGAACAAAGGTGGCAAAGTGTTAGCCACTACTAACAATAAAATAACTTGTTACACAAGTTACACTGGCACTCATTCAGACATGAAAGATTATGAATGTTCCTGTGATGGAATTTTGAGAGTCATAATGAAACTGTAGTAGAGTGGACATATAACAGAAACAGAACAAGTGATGATAGTGACATTGTGACTGTGATTAAATCACTGCACTTTCTTCCCCCAGGGCCACCGTGTAGAGCCAGCTCAATGCCTAATAATGGCACCTGTTTTCAGAATTAAGGTTGTCACTGGCATGCTACAAATGGTTTCCAGTTTCCTCCATGATTCTGCAGGAGTATTGTAGTTCTCCACAGAAAAATGCTATTCTGGGAGAAAATAAATCTGAAGCTTGCATTAGAGTACACATCACTAAGAAAAGAAGAATCCAGGATCCAAATGACTGTGAATAGAAAAGCTTTGTACTGATGCAGGCAGAGCCCTAGTGCTAAAGTCGATGCACAGACAGGTATCAGAGCTTATCATGAGTGGCAACAGCAAAGATTTAAGCATGTCAATCAGAGACAGCAAGTGTTAATGCATCCACTTTCGCATAAGAAAAATGGGAACTACTGTTGATCTTGCTAGCATTGGGTTTTCCTGTTTCTGAAAGACTTGGTCTGGAGCTGGTCTATCAGCCAGCAATGTCCTCTTGGCTCCTGTTTCAAAAGAAGGGCAAAAAAGCCACTTGTACTACATTTCATTTTAAAAAGAGCTGAAGCTGGGAATCTAGTGAGAACTTTATTATTCTTCCACTGCAGAAATATATCGAAGAGGGAGAGATTGCTGGCCTGCATAAAAATGAACACCAAGTTTAGCCACAGGAAGAAGGCACTTTTATGTAATTCAGTCAACCAAGAATTAATTAATTTGCTTTATATGTAAGTTAGCTCTGCTTACTTACATATAAAGCAAAATTCCTCTTCATTGAGAAATAGAAAAATATCTTCCAAGTGGTACATTCTTGGTCTGTTCCCACTAATAGTGACATACATGGAAGTTTGTTTTGTGGAAGAGGAGGAGTGTCTGGGAACTATTTAGGTACACTAACACTATCTTTGAAGTGAGTGGGATACCATTTTCTTTGCTTGTTTACAATGTAGTTAGGTTGTGGTATGTTTCTTAGTTTCAGCATATGAGAACGGCCTACCCTTACCTCAGAGCAACACCACCTCACAGTCATGATGCCCCAAAAGACTCTATCTTCTTCTTCTGCCCTCCACCCACTCAATCCCCAGTTGTCCCTTCTCAACTCCTTGCTACACCCCACCAGGAGAAAGCTGGAGGGCTTGGAGAAACAGGAGAACACCAAGCTGGCTGGTGGTGGAATTGGTACCCCTAAAACACACCTTTACTGAATACTTCTTTACTGAATTACTTCTCCTCTAAGTAGTTACTGATTTTACCAAAACTAGGAACTAAGACTTTCTGTCCCTTTGTCAGATGTGATTTCAATGCACAATGAACTGAAAAGCTCAAAGGAGAGATAGTTTAAGAGAAAAGTAGTAAAATTAAGCTTTCTTAGGAAGTGAGGGAAATAATGACAAAAACAACCAGTTTTCAAGCTCTCAATTGTGACCTGTCATATGCAGGCATACATCCTGACTTTTAGGTATTAAAAGGAGGCAGTTCTTTTAAAAAGGTAGAAAAGGAATGCATATTTTTCTTTTAAAAAGGTAGAAAAGGAATGCATACATAAACACGTATGAAATGTTAGTGTAACTTCAAAACAGAGTTTAGAAAATGAAGCCAAAGAGCAAGATTTTTAAGGCAAACTCAAGCCTAAGTTCTACTTAGAATCTTTTCTGAACTTCATGGGAAGGATGATGCAGACCTAGATTCATATCCAAATGCCTTAACTCAGCATTGAACTCAACATGGCTCACAGACCCTGACATGCCTGGTGGGATTACTCCTCCTTCTCATATTTTACCCCAAATGGAAGCTAAAAGCCACAGCAGTAAGGCTATGGCTTATTTCTCATTATGAGCTTCTTAGTTTTACAGTCACATTTGCAATTCCAGAGAACATTCACCTATCTTGACTCCTTAAATTCAACACTTAGTATCTCTTCTGAAAAAAAAAAAAAAAAAAAAAAAAAAAAAAAAAAAATCAGGTGTTTGCGAAACTGCCATGGCCCTGGTTCCCATTAAGTTAAGCAATGTGTCATAAATACCAGAGGTGTTTTAGGGTGTTCTTGTAGCAGGAACTTCACCTTGGCACAAGGGTCATAGGAGGCACAAGAACTCTATTGCTTAAAACAACTCTCACAAGGGTGAAAAGTTGAAAAAGGAAAAGGTGAAATACACTTCTTTGTTTTCTGATGGCACCTTTGTAGTGCTGGGTGCTTCTGTGCCCACACACAGAAAGACTGTCACTAATCTCTTCCCTACCTAGCTGTTGGGTCAGACTCCCACAGTGTGCAGCCTCTGAAGGTGGCACAAGAATTTCTACCTTAAGTGTGCACGAGGCTTTGATATTTTTTTTCCTTGTGAATTCTTTTGACGTGAATTTTTTCAATCAAACTCTGTACTCAAAAGCTTTCTACTGCCTTGGAAAGTACTTTCCAGAGCATCCATGCTTCTGAGGTATCTCAGAACATTCCACTGCAGTGGATGCGTATGCTGGGGATGTTTGGAGTGCTGGGGTCCCACACACATGTGGTTGTTTTTTTCTGCACTGATCCCCAGGACTGCTACATTTGTGCTCTGTGTGACACATACCAGGGCAGCCAGGGCTTTCCTCTGGATGCACAGTAGGTGGAACAGCCCCTTAATGTTCCCTCTTAACATTTTTCCTTGTTAATGCACTTCATCTTTTTCTAAATGTTTGTACCAAATGAACTCAGAATTATTTGGCTTTAAGGAGTTAGCTCTGCTTACTTGCTTCTTCCTTTATCTTTGACTTATTGCTGGATCCGCAGAACTGCTCTTTGTTTATCTACACCTGCTGAGTTCTGTTACACAAATACAAACAGGAAAATGAGTAGGTGTATGGTAACTGAACTTCTGCAACAAACTGGCATTTGTAATTACTTTGTCATTTCCTAATGGGAGGATAATGAAAAGTGAAGCATTAAGTCAATGAAAAAAACAGGATAAGAAATCAAGCCCTGAAACAGGAATGATATTTCTTAAATGCATGTTGCCAGTTGTAAAATAATAACAATCTTTGTGGTCTTGGTACAAGTTGATTATAAACATCTTACAGACAGGAAGATAAATTGGACAAAATTGTTTCCGCAGTGGCCCTCTGATTCTTGAGATTTTCCGGGACATGAAAACTCTGTTTTTCACTCTTAGTGGTAGTTGTTTACTTCTATTTTTTTTACTGTTTTAAAGGTTGAAGGATGGAAAGGAACATCTGAGGTATTTGGCACTCATAACACATATGTCCCTTGGCTTAATCTGGTCAAAAAGCTTACAAGCTCCACTAGCTACGCCAGGAGAGCTTGTAAATTTTCTAAGTTAAATGAAGAGATTTGGTTTGCTGAACATGCAAAAATCTATCATCTTTGCCAATGGAGATATTAAACTCTTTGATCCACAGCTGTTTGGCCTGAAATCTCTCACAAGCAAGCTGATCTTCATTCTCTATCCTGCCTTTTGCCAGGTGCAAAAAAGCATCTGAACCCCAGAGGAGCCCGAGTTCCTATGACTGGTATCTTTGTGTGTGAAGGCGCACATGCTGGGATTCATCCCATCTTGGTGCTAGCTCTCAGACAAAGGGTACGTCATCTCAGCTGGCTGTCCAGCTCTACCCGTAACCAGCAGGGGTACCTGTGAAGACAGCAGGCTGTTCTCAGTGTGGGACACTGATCCTGTTCTACCTGGAATGCTGAACCATGTATCTCCTTTCACTGGCCATGGAGACACCTGGAGAGCTAGCTTTGACTTGATGCCCCATGGTGATCAGGTGTGATGAATTTCACCCAAAGGGCTAACCCAAGTGATGGACATATGAAATGGACAGATGGGCATCCATTTCAACATTCATGTGTGTATGAGATTCATTACCTCTTTGTCTTTACTTGTAAGTCCTTTGAGGATGTGAGCCAAACCTCATATCATCATATGATTCTCTGCACAACAACACATGTATTTCCATTCCAGGTCTTTTGAGGAATTATCATCTGTTTATAACACAGGTCACATGACAGGTGGCATTCCTGTCTCTAGGAAAAGGCTAGCTGTTTCTTTTTATTAACTATTTCAGTTTCTTAAGGGAGCAAGGCTCATGTTCTTTGCCTTGCCTATCTATCTTCTCAGACAACCATTTTTTCCTCATTTCCTCTGGCTTTCTTCCTCCACAGCCTCAGAAAGATTCAGTTTTCAGATGCTAAGGGACACAACTTGAACACAAAAGGTGAACTATCTCCATGCCACAGATTCATCTACAGTTTATGGGTTAGGACTCTCATGAAATGTTAGACTAATACAGGTCTGAGCTTTCCAGGCTGAGGAGAATACTCAGCCCTCCTCACCCTTTGCCTGGATGATTATTTTAGAAATTAATCTATTATATAAAGAACTCCCTAGGATCTCCCTCCTCATGCTCCTTGAATAAAAAAGCACAACCTTGGATTTAGCCTTCAATGTAGAATTCATACCTCCTACAGACAGACTTCTGTTATCTGTAACCAGTGGGTTGTTTTAGATTGCTAAATCCAGATATGATGATTTGATTTCAAACCAACCTCTCTGATTACTGCTTCCTTTTATCTTAACAGTGTCTCTCCATATCTTTCCAGGTGTGAAAGGTGAAGAAGTCCAAATTCTGTAGAGAGCAGGAGATACCTTACCAGAGACAGAGGCAGGCACACACAGAGGTGTACACCTTCCCTCAGGTCACTACTGCCCCAGAGATTTCTGAGGAAACTAGGACCAGAAGATAGGGGCTGGTCAATAGGATGACATAAAAACAAGGACAGATGTTTAATGAACCCAAAATGAACATTGTGGCTGTAAGTCATCAGTATTTCAATCTCATTAGAGCCCTTGGCTTGCTAAACAAATTGAACTCTCTGAGTCTCTTCGCACAGGGTAATATTTTTCATCTTACCTCTGTTGTATGAATTTCTTTCTCCAGGATGTAAATTTTTGGCTTTGTTCTTGATATGCCAATTAATGTACTGTGCAAGACAGTGAACACTTCCCTTTATCTACTGGAAGTATTTTCCCTAACAATGTCTATGAAGACATTTACATTTTGTACAGCCCTATCACCCTGGGCTCTCATAATTGCTCCTGTAAATGAATAAAATTACCCTTTCTTTTTCCTTCTCTTTCACTTCCCCATTTCTTGGAGAGATGTAGTAGCGAATCCCCAGACTACTGCAGGATGTTAAGTGTTTAAGACAAAGTCTTGAAATGAGTGTAAAACTTTACACTACCACTATTTTTCCAGATATGTAGGTTATCTGTTTCTACCTGTTCTATGTTCAGATGTCTTTCTGTGCCATGCTGTCTCCTGCAAATATCTAAAGAGCAAATTTCATTACCACACACCTACTTCTTCAACCCAAGTCCTTTATGGAGACAGCTCTGAAAAGATTCTGATTCCCAGAAAAAGCTGCAAGTTGTCCTTTAACACAACTGCTTGCCATCTCCTTTTAGAACCTTTTTCTGACTTTCTTGCTACAATTTGTGTGTTTTCCCCTTTTTGTCTTTTCCGTTTTACCTTGTGGTTTCCCATATCACAAACGCTTCTCGGATGTTTGTACAGCTTCACTTGGCTGCAATTACCTTTCTTAAAGCAAACAATCAGCACTCTTGCAAGCAGAAGCTTTAGGCTGGCCTGGTACCCTCCAGCTGGCAGGCACAGGCTGTTGTCTTTTATTTTTCATTTATCATCATATCATTAATTATCCCTTTCACTTAAAATCCTTCATGTACTCTTGCATACCATTACAATCAAGGCTTTTAGATTCAAGTTCACTTTCTTAATTATGGTTACTATATTTACTATTCTCAAGTCACGTGGAGCTCTCTTCTGCACAGCTTGACAAAATTACATAGACTGGCTGCCAGGTCTTCAAGTGTCCTGTAGTGAAGGATCTGCTCCCTGCTGGCTGAGCACATCCAACTCTCAGAGTTTTGTATCTCCCCTGAGGAAGTATTTTCAATTTCCTGACACTCATCCCATATCTGTCTTCCTTTTCTCCAGAGTTTAATGTTCTTACAGAAAAACAAAGCTGAGCTTCACTTAATATTTTCACATGCCTATGCCAGCATTAGTCCTCTCAGGATAAAAAAATCACCTCTTTTCTTGTCTAAAATCTTATTTCAATAGCTAAATAACTTTTTATTATTTCCTTTTATTATTACTATTTAACTTCCTGTGCAAACTTCTAATTTAGTTTGACTTTTGGTGATGTTTACCCCAGCATCATACTTGCCGGCCTCTGAAATCAGTTTTCTTTGCTGATTAACTGTGCTGGACTTTCTAAAGATCCATTTTGGTCTTTAGCCTCTTCCTTCAAGTTTTCCTCCTTTTCTTCTGAAGTGAATTCCTGAGAGTTGCTTACAGCTTTTATTGGATATAAATTATAGTTGTCCTTCAGCTGAAGTACCTTACAACTCTGTGGACTCACTGGGCTTACTAATCAGTTCACTTCCTGAAAATTTTTCTTTCAGAACTGGAAATCTGACTTGTTTTCATATATGCCTCCAGTTCATCTAAAACCTTGGCTAATGGCTCGGTTTAGCTCTGAAATTATTGTTAGTCTTTCCACTGGCTGTAGAAACTTGGATCTGTCCTGTTTAAATGTTCTCCAGGGCTGAGGGTGTAAACACAATGTTATGGGCCATGGTTTCAGCTGGTTTAAATTGCTAAAGCTTTGCTGGACTCTGGCCAGTCAAGAGGAGTCTCTCTTGTCTAAGCTGAAGTTTTCATCAAAGTATTTTGGAAGCAACTGCAGTCTCTTAAATTACTAGAAAAGAGATATTTTTGCCATCTTTCCACAGAAGAAACTGCAATAAGATCTGCGTTCTCATACTGTTTATAGTAGTCTCCAAATTAATTTACTATACCTGTCACAATGTATTATTAATGCCTTCCATATGCATTACCTCATTTGAGAGCCTCATCTTGTTGCATGCAGCAAATGGCAGGAAAAAGCTAATGTGGTACCAATTGGTACAATATGTACAAAGGTACAAACCTTTGGATCAATTCAACTCTGCATGCTTATACTCTCACAGTCCTCCCACTAGCAGTGATTGCAACTTACTGTTCAGACAGCTGCAGCAGTAGTGAGAGATTGGGAGACAAATGCCAATCTTCAAAATGTCCAGTGTGCTGAACAGGGCAGGCTGCAAGGGGCCAGAGGCTAGTTATCATACCAAAGTTTGACCAAGTGGTCATAGCATAGTGAATTGGGCAGCAAGATTACACAGCCTAAGAGTGTGAGACCCTTCTTGCATCCTCCCCTCCTCTACACTCCACCACACCTCTTATCACCAGGTGTGTCTGTCTAAAGACATGCCAGAGGAGAGGAGGAAGAGAAGTCAAAAGAACGATAGCAAAAGTGAAGCATATCAGCAACTACTGAGGACATTTTGTATCTTAGGGCTAAACAATACACTTCTGTAAGGTTAAAGGTGAAGTTTTCCATACAAGGTCATAATAAAGACAAAACGTGCAAGGCTTTCTGCCACCTGCCTCTGAAAGTTAATTTCCTGATAGAATGCTGTTACTCATTCAGTAATAATAGAACATTAGCTGATATTAAATAGCTGCTTACACTTGACATGCTTTGAAGTGTGGCTCCTCTGTACTGGGATTTAAACAAAGGGAGGTATGAACTCCGGAATTCAGTTTGTCCTTTCCTTACTGCATCTCCCAGTTTGTATCTACTCTGCAACATTACCAGTCTTACCAGCGGCTGCTGGATTCATTGTAACAGGCATGCTAAGAAAGAAAATGTGGTCTCAGGGGTTACCTGCCAGGCACAGGAATGCAAGTCAGCTGAAAAATCAGCCACTTCATTTTTGCAGATATAGACTGCTAAGGAAATTTAAAAAAACCCAAACCCCAGCCATCTTTCTATTTTTAACTCTCTGATTGACACTTTGCTCACTTCAGACTGATTACCAGCTCAACTGCTGAGCGCTCTGCTGATGGAGAAGGGAATGCTGCAGGACAGGAGGAGGGAGCTGGAGACAGCAATGCAGAGAGGAAAACAGAGGCAAAGATGAGTCCCTAAAAGGCAGGGGCATTATTTTCAGTGATGGATGCCTGCTCAGACTCTCTATATGCTTCACTGTTAGAAAGGAACAGAGGCTGAGCTGAAGAGAAATAATGGAGCCATTTTCAAACTGTTCTTTTCTTGAGGAATACAGTTCCTTGTTAGGGTAGTGCTAATAAAACAATTTGTTCTACTCCAATAACAAACACAACTCCCAGTGGTCATGTCCACCTCTTAGCATATGCTGTCTCTCTGTGGCACTGGTCACACAGTTTTCTCAATATTGAAAGTCCTCAAAGTACAGAAGAGTCACCAAAACTCAAACACTCCTTGATCCAGTATAGTTTATACTGAACTAATTTCTGATATTGGTTTTAGATTTTTATTGACCTTAAAGAGTGCACAAACAGAAAACTTCACCATCTATTTCTGTCCTATGTGCAAAAGATTATTTCCTCTTTGGAGGTAAAATCCTAGATACATGCACACTTAAAGCAAACCAGGTCATTGTCATTCATATTTAGGCTATAGCAGTTATCAGGGTTGGTTGTTTTGGGAGGTTGTTGGGAGGGTTTCTTTTTTTGCATTTTTGTTTAATTTTGTTTAGTTTGGTTTTAGTGATTGCACGCATGCATATATAGTACATTTTAGCCTGCTGATATGGTCTTATTTTTCTTAGCTGCCTTCTGTAGAATCTGTAGAGGTAACCCATACTTTTCTTGGGGTGTCTGGGATTCTCAGTCTAAAGGAAGTATTCACTGTACTGTGCAGAAACACAGATGAGGCTTCAGTACACTGTGGTTCTGGATGCAATGCAACAGCAGCAATGCATAAATCTCTATTTAAACCCCTTTTAGTGGGTAAAACACTGTGGAAAAATAAAGAAAAGTATATCATTAGGGTTTATCAAACCTAGATAACTTGGGAGACTAGGAAAGTGACAAATGGGAAATTAATTGCTTAATCTGTTTGTTTTGAATCTCGGCAGGAGGTATGTAAGGGACTGTTAGTGTGTAAAAGGTGAAAGTGGGAATTTAAAATTCTAATAGGTATTCCTACACTTGTGTTGATCTGTTGTGTCCTCATTGTTATGCCTTGCAATCTGTCTATATCTTAATGTATGTAATATTTATTTGTATTCTGTAATATGCATGGAGTTTAGCCTGATATGTGCTGCCAGGCAGCTTAATCCAGTTTGGAAAAACCAACAGAATACACTGCAGTCAGTACTGTGCTGGCTGTTCCCCACCAACTATCATGCATTTTCTTCCTGCTCTTCAGCCAGAACAAATACATCAATTCTTCATTTTCCCACACTGGTGCCAGCTGCAGTGCCAGAGAAACATGCAGTTCTCAAGTAGAGCAAATGAGCAATGTGTCTCTCAGGCTGAAGACTTACCAAATGATGATGGCTGGACAGTACTGCCCTCAAAGCCATGAGCTTTGGGAAGCAGTGAGACCATGGAGCCTTGAGCAGTCTTGGCAGAGGCTGAGTGGAGAATGCATCAAATCCTGGCTAGAGCACTCCTGTCATCTTCTGTCCTTACAGAATTTTACAACTGTCCTTTCTCCTCAAACAATTGCTTATGTTTTGGAAAGACATGAAAATATTGATATGCTCTCATGTAGTCATCGAACAACCTTCCTTTAACAGTTCACACCCAGAAGTAGCTCTTGGAGGGGGAACTAGTCACTGTGGTGTAAGGCAGGGTGTGAGCAGGAAGTGCTTCAGCTGTGCTGCAGCAACACAGCATGCTCCTGTCTGGTGGATGTCTGCAAAAACACAAAGTAGACCCTCACCCTAAGGAACAGGGTGCTTTTCTTCCTTTGTGTTATGATGTGGGATCTGGAGAGCTGCCCGCAAGTTTACCTGGTCATGATTGCAGTTTGAACCCTCACAATCCATCTCTGATGTCCTATATTTCTTGTTCCTATAGCTTGCTGTGGTGCTGTCATGCTGCTTTTTACATGAATGGTATTAGTGCAGATTTTATGGTGGAAATTTCCAGCTATTCAGGCTTGATTCCAAAATTCAGTCCTGATCTTAACTGTCGTCTCAAACCGATATTCCAATGCCTTGTTTTAGTCATCATCTCAGCATCTATTGCTAGAGGGTTTTTTAAAAAACCCAAATATTTTGATGTGGGAATTCACTAACTTATATGACAATAATTTATCTCAGTAAGATTTGGCTTGTTATTTTACACCCTTCTTCCTCATGAGGAAAGGTATTATGGCTATGTAAAATTTCCCATGTGCCTACTCCTCGTGTAGGACACAGCATCTGAACAACTTAACTAGCAAACTTTCCATCCCCTTCATGGCCTTGTATTTATTCATAGGTCTAAGATAAAGAGAAAAGGAGGCAGTCAGAGAATTGCTGAGCTCCTTGGATATTCATAGATCTATGGGACCTGATAGGATCCATCCCAAGGTGATGAAGGAGCTGGCAGATGACTGGATAATCAGTCCAATCATTTACCAACAGTCCTGGCTCACTGGTGAGGTTCCGGATGACTGGAATCTGGCCAAGGTGACACCCATTCACAAAAAGGGAGGGAGAAGGATACTGGTAATTATAGGCCAGTCAGCCTGATGTCAGTACTGACATCAGTAAATCAGTCAGGTGATGGAACAGTTTATTCTGAGTGTATGACACAGCACTTACAGGATGGCCAGGGTACCAGACCCAGCCAGTGTGGGTTTAGGATGGGTAGGTCGTGTGTGAGCAACCTGGTCTCCTTTTATGACCAGGTGACCCATCTGGTGGATGCAGGAAAGGCTGTGTATGTTTTCTCTTTGGGCTCCAGCAAGGCCTTTGGCACTGTCTCCCACAGCACACTCCTGGAAAAGCTGTCAGCCCAGGGCTTGGACAGGAGCACTCTGTGCTGGGTTAGGAACTGTCTGGATGGCCGGGCCCAGAGAGTGGTGGTGAGCAGTGCTGCATCCAGCTGGGGCCCAGGCACAAGTGGTGTCCCCCAGGGCTCTGTGATGGGGCCAGCTCTGTTCAAGGTCTTTATTGATGACATGGATGAGGGTATTGAGTCTTTCATTAGCAGATTTGCAGATGACACCGAGCTGTGAGCGTGTGTCAATCTGTTGGAAGGTAGGAGAGCTCTGCAGAGAGACCTGGAATGTTTGGATGGATGGGCAGAGTCCAACAAGATGAAGTTCAGTAAGTCCAAGTGCCAGGTCCTGCATTTTGGCCACAGTAACCCCCTGAAGTGTTACAGGCTGGGGACGGTGTGGCTGCACAGTGCCCAGGCAGAAAGGGACCTGGAGGTGCTGGTCCACAGCCAGCTGAACATGAGCCAGCTCTGTGCCCCAGTGGGCAAGAAGGCCAAGGGCATCCTGGTCTGGATCAGGAATGGTGTGGGCAGCAGGAGCAGGGAGGTCGTTCTGCCCCTGTCCTGGGCACTGGTGAGGCCACAGCTTGAGTGCTGTGTCCAGTTCTGGCCCCTCAGATTGGGAAGGATGTTGAGATGCTGGAGCACATCCAGAGGAGGGCAACAAGGCTGGTGAGGGGCTGGGAGCACAAACCCTGTGAGGAATGGCTGAGGGAGCTGGGGGTGTTTATCCTGGAGCAAAGGATACTCAGGGATGACCTTATCACTCTCCAGAACTCCCTGAAAGGTAGTCAGGTGGGGATTGGTCTCTTTGTCCAGACAGCAACTAACAGAAGGAGATGGCACAGCCTTCCTAGCTGTTCCAAGTAAAATATAGGTTGGATATTAGGAAAAGGTTTATCCCAGAATGAGTGATAAAGTACTGGAATGGTCTTCCCGGGGAGGTGGTGGAGTCACCATCCCTGGATGTGTTTAAAATAAGACTGCATGTGGCACTCAGTGTTGTGGTCTAGTTGAAATGTTAGGGTATGGGTTGGACTCAATGATCTCTAAGGTCTCTTCCAACCTAGTGATTCTGTGAATTCTGTGATTCTGTGAAAGACTTTCCCTTGGAAAATATTGGCTCTTTCATCTGATCAGTTTGTTTCAACATAGTAAACAATGTACCCAAAGACAAAATTCTGCACACTTCCTATTCTTTCTATTTTGCTGCTATTTTATTCTGCTCCCAAAGGATCCCTGTGGAACCCCACTAGTGACAGGTCACCAGCCTTATGTCACACCACTCACTTTAACCCTTTGTGTCCAATTTGCCTGTTCATGCTTGAAGTATCACACTTGAAGCATCCAGAAGGATCCTGTGAGAGACAATATTAAAAGCTTTACTGACATATTGTATAAACATCCAATTGTTGTATACAACAATTCATTCATCCAATGAACCCAATCAATGTTCCCTTGATCAGCTAGGTGGATTATCCACTCATAAGAGGAAATCAGATTCAATAAGCAGGACTTTTCCCTCATGAAGCAGTGCCAGCTGTGACTTGCTCTTCAGGTGTATTTCAATACCTCCCAGAATAATCTTCTCCATACTTTTACCAGTCATTGAAATGAGACTGACAGGCCTGTAATTTCAGGGCAACCCCTCTTGAAAATTGGTACAACATTAACCAGCTTACAGTTGACTTATATCTCTCCATATTCTCAAGAACATTCAAAAATTATTGAGAGAGACCTTGTGATCACATAAGCCAGCTTTTTGTGTATTCTCAGATTAATCTCATCAAGATTATTAATATATTAGCAATTATTAACCCCTCCTTAGACTGTTATGTTTTTATCTCTCCAGGTGAACTACTAGAAAATGAGCACTGAGCTCACTGCATTGAGGCAAGGTCTAAAATCTGACATCAAGGTCAGATGTGATTGGGCCTGACTGGTCAGTGCCACTTGTGCTGAGGTGAGGTCAGACACAGGAAAATGAAGGATTCACATGGACTCACTGCTGTTAACAACTCTTCAGTGGGATGTCAGCTATGAAAGGAGTAGAAGAGCTCTGTACTGGAGTGATTATTATTCTCAGGGGTCAGTATGTATGGCTGCCTGAGAGCAGTTTACACTCATGGGGCTGAACAAGGATCTCACTCCCGTGCAAATTGTGTCTGCTTTGAAGTCAAGGAAATTCCATTAGCAGTGAACAAGTGTGAGATCAGAATCAAACACCAAAGAGTTGTAATCGTCCTACTTGCTAAGAGGCAAGTGTAGAGACTGCATTTTTAGAGCTTGCTGTTCTGTGAGCTGACGTTTGCTTTGCATAATTATAATTGACTACAGCCATACCCGTGGAAGGGAGTGGTGATGTTCAATGCAGGCACACAGAGACAAGGGCAGACGCCTGCAGAATATTGATAACAGAATAATGCTGGCTGACAGAAGAGTGGTTGTATAGCAGAAAATCTATGAATCTCATTCACATACACTTTGAAGGCCATTGGCACAGCTGGTTATGGAAATTAAAAGAATTATAACTCTATGATTTCTGTCTCCTTCCTTCTGGGTTTTTCTTCAGACCAAACACTGCATGTGCCAAAGTACCAACATCAAGTAAAGAAGTGCAAGCATGATGACAGGGTCACTTTTTCACATTTTTTTCCATACGTGGATTGTGAGAAAAAACATGTTATTGCATGACAGCATATGAGGGAGGATCAAAGCCCAAGATTTAGCATGGAAAGGTCAGGTGCAGGGCTGTCTGAACAGCCTGATCAAAACACAGACGCTTTAGGATTGTCAGAAGCTGTACAAATCACTGAGTAGGCAAATTTCAATTCTCTGCAACCCCGTTCCTGCATAGACAGCTCCTGGCCAGTGTCCCATTTCTATGCCCAGTGTGGGAGATGGGCGCACTTCAAGGCAGTCATATTTCCTGGACATTTTATAACTTGGCTCCAGGGACTCTTGGTTCCTGATTGCTCTTTCTTGCATTAGCCCTCCTGTTGAATGTCACAGCTGGGAGATTTGAGGGAGAGTTTAGTTCTGTCTGTCCATATTTTATTCTCATTTCTTCTCCCCAGAAACTCAAGAAAATGAAATGCTGGGCTCTTCTCCGTTTTCAGAAGACCAGAGCCAATGCAAACACCAGATAATGGATACCTCATCTGGATCACCTCCATCTTGGCAGAGCTGTGGCTGCTTGCTGATGTTCCCCTGCAGGGAGGGACCACTCTGTTTGTGGGATGCTGGTAACGCTTGGCAATGGCAATGGTTAAAAGCACCATGTACACCACATTTTAACTCACAATAAACAATTTTTCTGTTGACAGGGGCAGTGACAATATATTATATTATCCTCTGGTTTGTTCTACTAGTCTCTAGGGCTCATGCTGAAATAGCCTGCCTTGAGAATCACTTGAGCATAAAAAGCTTTTAACATATCATTTCTTTTCCTCAGCGTTGTTGGGGAACAGAGACTGTCCTTTAGGCTGATTCAGGAAGTAAGAATGAAGATTTTTATTATCCCAGTAATGTGATGGAAAATTGATGTTATCCAGCTAAAATCAGCTCTTTTTTAACACTCAATTATGGTCTAGAGATCGTTATGTTTTCTTACTACTACACAAAGCAGCCATTCTGACACTCAAACCTAGCATCCCACTGGGGTATGTCTGTGCCATTTCCACTTTTGATCCAGTCCTGGAGTGGCTGAGGAAGTCATAGAATTATAGAATCATAGAGTGATATGTGTTGGAAGAGACCTTAAAGATTTTCTAACTAGATCCTTCTAACTCACTCCCATACATTCCACTAGACCTATTTGCCCAGAGCCCCATCCAACATGGCCTTGAACACCTCCAGGAATGGGGGAATCATGACTTCTCTGGGAAATGCCTTCAGTGCCTCACTACCCTCTCAATAAAGAGTTTCTTTCAAACAGATAATCTAAAATAATTTCCACTTGTCTTATCAATACCTGTCCTTGTAAAAACCTCTTCTCTAGCTCTATTGAAGTGTGAGAAGTATAAGGTCTCCCCAAGTCCTTCTGTTTTCCAGCCTAAGCAACCTCAACTGTCTAAGCCTGCCCAATAGGACAGATGTCCTATCCCTCTGATCATCATGACTGTCCTCTTGACTCACTCCAATAAATCCATGTCCTTCTTGTGTTGAAGACCCCAAAGATGGATGCAGCACTGCAGGTGGGATCTCACCGGAGCAGAGCAGAGGGGCAGAGAATCCCCTCCCTGTCCCTGCTGGCTATGCTGCTTTGGATTCAGCCCAGGACATACATGATTGGCATTCTGGGCTGCAAGTGCACATTGCAGGGTCATGATGAATTTCTTGTCTACCAGCAGACCCAAGTCCTTCTCCTCAAGTCTGCTCTCAATCCAGTCCCCATCCAACATATATTTGTGTTTGGGATTGTCCCTACTCATGTGAAGGACCTTTCACTTGTTTCTCAGGACCTGCAAAGGCTGGGGGCCACAAGAAGGGCAGCCAACATCCAATGTCCTGGAGCTGTGAATAGTCGTGAGGCTTCTGCCGTCTCCATTTTGAATCTTTTATAGCCAATTTATCTAATTTATAGCCAATTAGAGGTCGTGGGTTTCCTTGTTAAGAGTAGAAGTACTGAAGGGGGTGTAGGATGGTAACAAGAGTGTATGGTACAAAAAACAAGACTATTAAACACTCCTGTCATTGTTCATGTCACCGTGGTTTTGAAATGGGTGATGTTACAGAGTGGGGCATGCAACCCAAGACCCATAATGATCATCAAAGGACAGGCACTGGCTGTTCTGCTGCTGCCCTGTCACCCACCAGAGGAAAGGACAGGCACGGGGGTCAATCCTGGGAAAAGAGCTGATGGTACAGTGCTAAGGATCTGTCTTTACTCACTGGTCAAGGACTTCATTTCAGAGAAGACCAATAAGAAACTAAGAGCCCATACTGAAAGATAAATTGAACCAAAATGATGGGTTGTAATAAATTTGGCACTGACTCGCGGAGTTTATCAATAGCAGGAGATCACAGGGACTGGCTGTAATTTTGTCACATTTTCTGAAGCATGGCACTGTGTAAATTATTGAAAGAAGAAATTTGACTTACTCCTGCTGTCACCATCCTAAAGTACTAGGCCAGTGAGAGTGTTCTCACTGCAATTTATGATCCCTCAAAAGAAGATCAAAACATGATTAAAACCCAAGTCTAACAATAAATCAGAGGACAGTGAAACTTAGCTGCCAAAGGGGCAGCTAGAGTCTCTTTTTACCCATTTACCTGAAGTCAGGCAAATACCACAATCTGGCTGTGGCTCCTAGACAGGAATGTTCATCTGCAGAACTTAGCTTTCCTTATGCAAGATTTTTCTATTTTTTCAGTCCAGAAAGTTTGCTTGTTATTATCTATTGACCTGGCACACTAGTGAAAGCTCTTGCCTTCACCAAGTTTCTTTAGACAGATCTGAAGTTTGTCTGTCTCAGCCTAATTGCACTCAGGATCGCCACCCTCCTAGATGCAGCCTCAATTTCAAGAGGAGAGTTTCAGAGTGTCCTGCTTCTTCCAGTCCATCCGTTTACATGGAAATTCATGGGGCATCTCAGAGGTATCTCACACTACTTTTTTTTTGACTGTGAGGAGTCTTTCTAGCTAGTAGGGGCACTGGCACAAACAGGATGATGTTGAAAAAGTAAAATCTATGACCCAAAGTATTTTCAGTGAAATTGACTTCTTCCTAGAATTAAAACAGAGATGCTAAGATGCTCTGCAGAAATGCAGATAAAGATGGGATTTTAATGATATCCACTATGGTTTGCTGTCATAATGAACTCCTGTTCCCAGTGCCTCAGAAACAATGAAGGTTGGGGACAGTCTTGACAGTTATAGGATGGTAGAGTGCAGTATTGAATGAAGTGGTAGCAGGACAGGGAGCAAGATTACAATCATGGACTTTAGGAGAACTAGTTTTAGGCTCCTTAGGGGTCTTCTTGGGAAAATCCCATGGGAATAGACCCTTCAGGCAAGAGGGGTCCAAGAGCATTGGTCAAAATTCCAGGATCTCTTCCTCTGGGCCCAAGAACAATGCATCCCAATGAGAAAGAAATCAGGCCAATAAGGCAAGAAACCTCCATGTCTGAATAAAGAAATCCACTCATTACTCAAGTATAAGCAAGAAATACACAGGAGATGGAAGCATGGTCAGGCACTTGGAGTGAATATAGACAGGTGATCAGAGTTAGTAGAAATGAAATTAGAAAGGCTAAGGCCCATGTGGAATTAAATCTGTTCAAGGATGTCAGGGATTAAAAAAAGGGCTTTTTCAAATACATCAATACCAAAAGGAAAACTATGGACCCATTAGTAAAAGAAGAGGGGATCCTGGCAACAGAGAACACAGAGGAGACACGACTTATTGAATACCTTCCTGTGTCTGTCCTTACCGACAAGACCAGCCCTCAGTATTCTCTGACCCAGGAGACCAGGGTAAAGGAATGTTGGAAGGAAACCTTTCCCTTGGTCAAGGAGGATTAATTAGAAGCCATCTAGGCAAACTTGCCATACAAAAGTCCATGGACCCTGAGGGAATGCATCCACAAGTGCTCAGAGGGCTGGTGGACACCACTGCAAGGCCGCTCATGATTATCTTTAAAAGGTCATGGAGATCAGGAGAGGTGTTGAGGACTGGAAGAAAGCCAATGTCACCATGACCCAGAACTACTTAACTTGTTAATTCATGACTTGTAAGAAGGGACAGGTCTCTCCTCAGCAAATTCACTGAGGACACAAATCTGAGAGGGGTGGAGATTACCCTGGAGTGCTCAGAAGGACCTCAGCGGGTTGGAGAGATGGGCAGAGAAGAACCATCTGAAAGTCGAAAAAAGCAAATGCAGGGTCTTGCTCCTGGGCAGGAACAACCCCAGGCACCAGTGCAGCCTGGGGCTGACCTGCTGAGGCGGCAGCTCTGCAGAGAAGGACCTGGGGGTCCTGGTGGACAACCAGCTGTCCATGAGCCAGAAGAGTGTCCTGCTCTCCAATTCAATGGTATCCTGGGGGGCATTTTCAGGAAGAGCATTGCCAGCAGTCATGGAAGGTAATCCTGCCCCTGTACTGAGCCCACGTGAGGCCTCATGTGGCGTGCTGTGTCCAGTTCTGGTCTCCTCAGGACAAGAGAGACACGGAGCTCCTGGAACAGGTCCAGGAAGGCGTCAAAGTTGGCTAAGGGACTTGAGCATCTCTCTTATGAAGAAAACTGTGAGAATTGGGCCTGTTCACCCTCAAGAACAGGTGATTGACAGAAGACACCACCAATGTCTGCAAGTATCTGAAGGGAAGGTGTCAAGAGGATGGACACCTCTTCTCAGTAGTGCCAAACTGTAGGATTGGCCACAGATGAAGCTTTGGTACCCCCAAGTTCTGACTTTTGGTATCCTCTAAACACAAAAATCTATGCCATAACCTGGACTATTTTGTATTTGCTACAGGATGTGGTTATAATGAAAAAGACAACATATTAAAAATAGTTCAGAAAATAATTTGATTCTGTGTTAATAAGGTCATTCCTCAATTCTGTGGGAGTTCTATTTCTATAAAGGGGCATGCCTGTAAGGGACAACACCAGTTTTTCCCAAAAGATTTCCATATTTGGGTACAATTATCTGCAGAAGCCTGTGTGACCAGCCTGGAAAAACACAGGGCAACTAGCAACTCACATGGGATAATGGTGATTTATCTGTGCTGTGATTTCAACTGCAGCCCTGCAGCAGCAGCAGTTACATCTGGAAAACACATAAGGATAAACTAGTAGCAGCTTTCCCATTTTGGGACAGTGTTTGGACTAATTCGGTGAGGTCATCATCCTCGTGGTACTGGAAGTGACGATATTTCCATCTTGGGTGAGGGGAGATAGGGTCGTAAGAAGCAATGGCTCCTAAATTACAGTGACATTTCCCTATCCCCAAGATCAGGTGATTTTTACTATTTAAAAGCCAATTTACAGGTCAGCATTCCACAGTAATGCTTCAGGTACATGAAGAAGTGAGACATGGGTGTGTGTTCCTTTGTTCTATTAATAAATACTGAATAGCTTTGAATTATACATTTCCTCATGCTGTGAGCAACACCGTGAAGAAGCTATGCTGCTGGCCAGCCCTATACATCAAAGTGAAGGTGTCTTACCTTAATTAGCAGGTGAAACAGACAACAGGTGACGAGATGCTGCCTGCTTTGAAGATAATGATTGAAAATCGTAGCTCCATGTCAAGCCAACACCCTTCGCTTTACCTCCTCATGACTCTGGCTGAGATGACAAAACAGGAGGGTAGGAGAATTCTGCTCTGACATCAAGAACACCCCGTCCTTCTGCCTCAGGAAGATGAGGAGGATGCTCTGTGGTTAGAATAGAAACTACATTGAAGCAAGTTCACATGTCCTGCCTTGAGCTTTGGATTGCTCCAAAGGCATAAGATGTTTGTTTACCCAAGGAGGAGAAACACTGAGTACTTTTATGTTTCATGACAGGAGGTTATTCTGTACTTTCTTATGAATACAGAGCTTAACTGAGAGGCAGCTTTGATCAATTATACCCACAGGGAGAGATTTTAAAAATAGCTTAACAAATTAGACCCTCTATACACATTTTCCAAAAAATTAGCTATGATAATGAGTCATGAACATCTTTGTCAGAATTAGTCATTGATTGCAAAAGAAATCATTATTGATAAAAAGTGAGTTAACCCTGGAAATCCCATGCCCTTATTTACTTCAGATTTAATTTATTTCACTGACAAAAAATGCAATAAAAATTCTTTTTACCCTTTGTAGCTTTCTGTAAGACTTATGACTAGCAGGTAGAAACTGCACCTTTCAAACAAGCTCACACAGAGCTGAACTGTCATAATTCCTAAGGTGATAACTGTCTGATGATTAGTAGAAGTTATCTTCAAAGGGTGAGCAAGGAAAAGGATTGTCTTGAGCCACTGAGCAGCATTTTTACTGGAGCTGGGCTTGACTGCTCAAAATTTCTTTGAAAAACCACCCTTTATAATTTTTTTAGATTCTATCTATATTTTGCAGCATAAATAAAAACAAAGGTCTTAAGACTTGTGTTTTGCAGACATAGTTTGTTCTGCATGACGGACTAGTGTTGCAGAGTTATTGGAATCTGTTATTGTGCAGAAATTTTATCTGGGTATGGTAACCCTTTGCAGTTGCACACAAGGCCTGTTAAAGATCTGAATCAGTTGTGAGCACAACAATCAAGATAAGTGAACTGTCTTGTACTTGGTTCTTATGTTGTCACTGTAAGAGCTAGGCAAACATCTGAGAAAATTTTCTGGTGTGTTTTTATAGAGTTTAACAGAAGAGAGGTACCTATGCCTATTTTAAGAATGGGTCCTACTCACAGTATATGGTGAACTACTGAAAATATTTTCTGATCCTTACCTGCACAGACCCTCAGATCACACATGCAGTCTTCTCATTGTAATATTTCCATGAGTTCTGGTGTAGAGGTCAGGTTTTAAATGCATACCATTCATTTATGTCCATGGCCTCTGCAGTGCAGCTAAATCTGCATCAGGGCCTGAAATGAGTGGTGTAAGTGATCACATTGTATCAAGTTCTCTTGGGAAATTCAAACAAACATTTTCTAAGACAAGAAATGTATATTTATTTCGCTTTTTACTTTCCATTACAAATTTGTAATTTGTTTATTTTAACTGCTGACTGAGTCTGTGAGACTGAAATATTCTTTGCAAGCCGGGAATAGTGAGACCAACAGCACAAAACTAAATCCTGACAATGTGCTATAGTTTATTTGATTTATACAAGCTTTGTATATTTTTTGACATTTATTTATTCTTTGACATTTACAGCATAGGTGCTAAGACAAAGCTTGCTCTGTGGTAATCTAAAGATGTTTTTGTCTTAAAGTGGATCTATAGGATCAGGCTAGAGGTAATTGCACAAAAGGTAACTGTGTATCTCATAATGAAACAAACCAGAGATTAATGTTTCAAATGCATGAGGAAAAGTCATGGATGATTAAGATATTTAATGTCCGCGTAATTACGCTTGTTACCAGACTGAGATGTACTAAAAGACAATCTCCACTGCACTACTCACTTGATGTATTATTATAACCAAAAAGAAAGGAAAAGGAAAATAATAATAATAAATCAGAACTAATTGCTCTTTTTACAAATCAGGCCTACACAAGAACTTGCTCTGTCTGGTACCACCAACCTACCTGAAAGTGAGCACATATGCTTGTAACCTTCATTCAGCAGGTTTGGTTCCAGTTTCAGTGAAATATTTCTGATGGTTCTTATACAAAGCCAGCCCAGAAGAGTTGCCTGTGACTGCTGTACCTGACGCAGTCCTCCAAGGACACTTTTAAAATCAGATAAATTTTCAAATTAACCCAAACAAAGAAATAAGGCAATTTGCTGCTATTCTGCAAAGCCTTTTTTGAAATGAATGGAGCAGATGCCACCTTAGTTTCCAAGTTTTATTGATTGGTTTATAAAGCATGCTTTTCTTTTAAAAATACACTCTGAGTTGGCCTGCTGACCCTGGGAATTCAAACCTCATTACTCCAGTTTAAACACTTGCCAGTGTATAGACAGTTAACAAAGCTAAAGCCTCTCCCAGCTGAACACCAGATTCCCTGGGGAATTCAATCAGGCTACTTTATTTTGGTCTTTTTAAAAGTCAGGTCAAATAGCTGTTTGAATTGTAATGATCTCCACGTGAATTCTGGTTTTGACAGCAAATGCTGATACCTCTTTGCTTCCAGACAGATTTATTAATTGCATATCTTTTGCCATATGCAGTGCGATGCTGCTGCTGCTGCTGCTGCTGCTGCTGTGCTGCCGGTTTTTTACTCACATCCAAAAGTTTAACTGTGTAAATAAGATAAATAAGGGAGCCATGAGCCCTGCTGTCTTGAGATACTAACTAATAGCAGAGTATTCTGCTACACTTAATAGATTTATTAAGAGTTATGGCAGGATAAGTTGTTAAAAGGTACTATTCATGTCTGTATACATCTCCTCATTCTGGACTCCAGATCAATGGGAGTGGGCAGGACCAAGACACTGTGTTATTGGATGGCATCTTACATCGTTGCCAGGGACAGGGAAAGGGACTCTTTCTCTCACTTACAAGAAGAAAGGGTGTTCTATTTTAGTCCGGGGAAAGGGGGCAGACGGTCTGACCACTATTGTTTCATTGTCCTGTGTTTGGTGAGAATTTTGCATGTAAATCACCTTCTTTTTCTACCCTTTTGCTATTTAGTATTGTTGCTGCTACTGTTTCTCATCTCATTGCTGCTTCTGGTAAATTGTTCTTATCACAACACATGATCTTTGCCTATTGTGCTTCCATCTAGAGGGAGAGTGGTGAGTGCCAGCATAGCTTCACTGGGAGCAGTAAATTGTGGAATACTATTCCTAAACCACAACCATCCAGAAAGCTGCAGTTTGGGAAGATTCAGAAGGACTTCTTGAACAATTTCATCTGCATTTCTCTTAGGCATGGTGTTAAGAACAATATTACAGAAGGATCCGAATATGACTACAGCAATCCTTAAGAGCTTCTCAGCTGACTGAATGTGTGAGAAAGCATGTGATTATTATTGATTTTTGGTTTTGTTTTAATTAATTCTTTGACTTTTTTAATACCACTTTCATCCATCCTGCAAATGATGGAAGATAAGCAGCAAGCAGACAAGAAGAGTCTGACAGTTTTCACTCACTAGGTCAGCCTTACACCCTTGAAAACAGTAGTAATCTATTAAGTCACTATGATATTCCCACTCCCAGCAAAGTTAAATTTTGTTCACTTTTTAGAAATTAACTAGCTGTCTATCACAATATTTCCTTTAGCACTTGTCACCACAGTAATGTTCTGCTAGACTGGTGTCTAATCTTCCCGCATCAAGGACAACAGCTGCCTTTTTTAACTCAAAAATTCTGGAAATTGACTACAACTCAGACATATAATAATATAATTTCTTTTTGAACTGTAGAAATAGATACAATTTTCTCTTCTGATTTTTCATTGAACTTTGTCTATTTTTTTTTTCTGGAATAATTATTCTGATACTACTTCAAAGGAGTACTTTCACTAGATGTATTTTGCCTGAGTTTTACCCCAAATCTTTAAAAACAACAGCAATACATCTTTGTTCTGATTAAGTGGATGCTTATATGCTTTACTGAATAGCATTCCAAATTAATTGATCATGGTTAAAGTTCCACTGGAGTAAAAAGGTGGGTCTGAACTTTCCTTCAGGTAGGTTTTGTAGCAGTACACCCACTAAGACAGCTGTGTATCCCAAAGGCATCACTCCTCATCAGAAACTGGCACCTAAAGATTTAGGTTTTGGTCCTTACTGTGCAGGGGAGATCTCTGCCAGTGGCGTGTTAGCTGCATTTGCCTGCTTGTTAGGAAGGACCCAGAGCATTCAATAGTTGCCTAAAACAGCTGTGTCCAGCTTGTTGCATACCAAGTTTAGAAAAGCATTAACTTTACTCATGGTGAAATGACTCATTTGAGGAACAGTGTTACCATTTTCCTTGACATTCCAGAGAAAACCTCTAGACAATGACTTGAAGACTTACACTGAGACCATTGAGAATGCTGATAATAAATTTATCTAGGAGTGCGTATGCTGAGTGTTTTCCTAACTCATTGTGCTGCTGTACCTTACTTGGAGTGAATTCAGTGTAAATCAAGAAATATGGAGACTGAAGGTAAAATATATTGTAATGCTCTGTTGTTTCACTTAGTGGACTCATATATGTTTAACCTGCTGAAAGGCCATAAAAACAAAAGTCTCATACAGAAGCATATCTTGAAGGGCTTTTTAAGCTTGAGACAATGTTAAATGTTATTTTTGCCATCAGGTTACATCAGCACTGGCACTGGAAGGGCTCAAGTGCTTGAATCCCACCTCCTGGAGCAGTGCAGTCATACATCGTATTTCCTGTCATGGTCAGCAGGCACTGGCTGATCCAGGCTGGTCACTGGCTGATGCCTGACCATTCCTTCAGCTGACACAAATACACCTTCCCTTTCAGCCCTGGTAGTGGCAGACCATCATGTTCAAAAAACTCAGAGGTCTCTGATTCCCTGTAATAAGTGACCTAATACAGAGAGTTTCAAAGTCTCAGGTTTTTAGGTTGTGTCCATTGCATACTCTGCACGCCCCTGCTTCCACCTACCAAAGACCTGTAGCTTAGGATTCTGGGGTGGAAGGAGTGAGACGCATCCTGACAGCCACCTGGGATACAGTCTGTGCCTTGACTGTTCTAGGGTTTCACTTATGCTACCATGAAAAAGAGGAAGGAAAAGAGAAAGAGAAAGACAGAAAGAAAAAAAGGAAAATGAAAAGAAAAAAAGGAAAATGTGAAAAAGAAAAAATATCAGGGATAATTAAACAGCCCCCAGTCTTATTACCAGTGTAAAAATGAATTTTTGCCTTACAAGTCATTCAGTTAGGGAACAGTAAATTCGTCTGAACTGTCATTTTAGCATTTTAGCAGTCATGGATTTCTGCCCTGAAGATTTTGTTCAAGTTAAAGTGACTCACTTCTCACCCAACAGTCTGTGCTGAATAATAGTGGCAGATGGAGAGATGAAAATCTGGACTTTTTTTGCTTTCAAGGAACCACAAAATTTAATGAGGTAATGTTAATTGTTCTGTGGCTGTAACTGAAGGAGGTCTCAGCACAGCACGCACATTGCCTCTTCTTTCTCTGGCGAATGAATAGAACAGTGCATGAAAGAAATGCAGCTGAGTCATTATGTTACAGTGTGATAAATCAGATGTGAGAAATTATGTAGTGGGTTAGGAGCTAAGAAGAAATTTTGTTTGTTCCTATTGGAATAGGAGTAGCATTGTAAGTGCTCTTGAGTTCCAAAAAATGGCTCTAGTTCCAAGAAAAAAAGGAGCTTTCATATTACATTAGTACACTTTAATTATTTTAAACGTATTTGAGACACCATGTCATAGTATCAGTGACATAAAATCCAGTGCTTTGCTCACTTACCACTCAGAGCAATTTATCTGGGCAGTATTCTAGCCAAATACAGCAGTAAATGCTATTTTTAGACAAAAATCCTCACTTAAATAACTATTTTGCTGTCACTGCTTTTTTCCATGGATCTGTGAGCTGCAGGTCCTGACCTTTTCTAAAGATCCAACGAAGTTTGTTCTATGGTACATAATTAAGACTGATGGTTATGGTCAAAGTAACATTTCCTTATAAATTTCGTCATTTTCTGATCTCTTTGGGGGCATGGTGTTTTATAATGGATGAAGCCATCACCATTAATAACCATTTTCTTTGTTGTTTCCTAGAGAGCCATTCACCAGATTAACAAAACAACAGGAGGAGCTAATAAAGGTCCTCTCAGCTCGACTTGAGAGGAGGACGTGCTAATGCCCCCAGGCAAAATGCCATTGAAACCATAATGCCAGGACTGGTCACAAAGACTTTGACCTGTAATTGCGTCCAGAGAATTCAAAGGCGTGAGAGTTTCCAGGGGAGGAGAAGGGAACAGTTTTGCCAGACCATTCAGTGCCTGCAATTAGGGACGGACTTTCAACAGAGCGAGCGGGCCCCCACCAGAGCCTGATGGCTCTTCGTGGGAGCTTCTGAAAAGCCTCTCTCCAAAGGCTTTGCCGAGGAGAGACTGAAGGCAGACAGACTTTTGGAGACTTAGGGCGAGAGTGCCATTCTCACGTGTGCCCGCAATGCTCCCTTCCAAGCTCCCGGGGGGAGTACTGGCAAACCAAATTAAGGATGAGAATGGAGTAGCTCCTTCCCCTCTGTGTGCAACCGCAAAGAATAATGGCTCGATGTGTTTTTGTTTCCTCAGTGCTAAAGGTTGTACAGCATTATTTATCACCTGGGGATTTAAACCCCGAGGGTTAAGAGCAACGGTTCCCACGGAATAAGGACTGACTGGAATATGTATCCAAAATACAAACTAAATTGAACATTAGTAACATTTTAGCACACATTAGGCCGTTGATCCTGCAGTTCTTTCCTACATAAAATACTTCAATCATGAAAAAACAGTCAATTCCAACATAAAATAAAGCACTACAGCAATATCTCAGGTGATGATAGAAAAAACAGGCTTAAACACTAGGTCGAAATGAGGACTGAGAGAGAAACTGATGTTCAGTTGCAGTTTAGCCTGAACACTTCTACTTGCACTGCAGCTACCCTTCAAAATGACTACAGGTAAGTAGAACCTTTCTGCCACTTTTTGTCAAAGCTGATGTATCCAAAAGCTGTCTTCACTAGCCAAATGCAGAGATAATGGTCCAGTATAAACCTCAAGAAGAGACACCTAATAAAGTACTTCTGGCAATAATAAAGAAATTTAAACCAACTGGTCTGTATTTGCCACTGATCCTTTCAAGTGCTACTTAATTTCCTAAGGCTCTGTGTCCTTTATCCATCTTTAAAATTACAGTTGGTACAGTTGCATTAAACTTAATTTCTCCTAATTGTATTGTCTTTACCTTTCTAGCTGGACTCATGTTGCTTTTGTTGAAGGAGAATTGAGTTGTTAAAACTCCAGATTTTCTTCTGGTATATTTTTCAGCACTAAAAAAATACCTCGTGTATGGTGTAGTTCATTGTGCTGCTTGTTGCCATCAAGTTTGTCATGCCTAGCCTCCCAGCAGCCAGACCTGGTTGGGACACACTTTTGTCCCATTGCTGTAATTTTCTTTATGGTGAGCAAGGCTGGAGCAATTGCAGATCATCTCAACAGATTATTAGAGGCAGAGACATTACAAATACAAATCAGTTTGTGGGATTCCCCATTTCATGTAATGGTTCCATGACATGCTCTGGAAAGTGTTATTGTCTCTTGGACTGACAGATAGGGCTGCAAACACAGGCAACCACTTTCTCATTTGCTTTCAAGACTTTGGACAGTGTGGTGTCTATTCTCCATTCACAGATTTGTTGATCAGAGTTAGTTGTGTCCCAGTAGCTACAGCTGGGTATTTAGAATTACCATCTACATAATCACAGTGTGCTAGAAAGAGAGATAGAAATGATTGATGTATGTATAAATATGAAAAAGTCACAGACATTCCTGAGTGCAGGGTATTACAAAATTGCATCACAGACAGTTCAAGAATTTGCACTTAACCAAACATGCCCTAGTTGGTAACAAAATTCATTATGTGGCTGTGAATTCTGAGGAAATAAAACATTGAGTCTTGGTGAGGATACACACTGAAAAGCAAAGAATAAGAAGCAGTCTTGTATTTTCCAGTTCTGGCTTGGGAATTAGTAAACCTGGTCATGCTCCAACATGCTGCCGCACAGTCCATATGCAGAAGTCCCAACAATGAAAATGTTTGCATAAAGCCTCATATTCATAAATATTCTCAGTGCTAACCCAAACTTGGATGCAGTTTTCATTTTCCCTTTAGATTCTTTCAAGTCTAAAAAGCTTTGGAAATTTTTAACCCCCATCTTAACCCCTTAACCTGCCTATAACACATACAAATGACTTGCTTAGGATTTGCCAATAAATAAAACGGAGCATATTTTCTGCAGCACGCCAGATGGTGCTGGTGAAGACCAGACACACAGGAGGTTCCTAATTAAAGCTTTAAACCCAGAGATGAGAAATGGCAGGTGCAGTCTGGTGGGTGCTCAGATAGTGGACACACAGGCAAGCTGCCTACTGACCTTTTTGAGAACACCCTCACACCTATCCTCAGGGAACTCATAATGACAAGAGGCAGTTAATTTAAAGCTAATTGAGAAAACTCTATCCAGTCTTCACACAATAAAACAAGGTGCTGGACCTCAGCTGGCGTTTGCACCCTGACAGGAAGAAAATGGCCATTGTAGGGCTGCAAAAGCTGCCACTTCATTCTCACCCGAGGCGCAAAAAGCAACCAAACCCTTGAACCTTTATAGTTTCAGCAGCAATTCAGTCCATAAATAAAAACTGCTGAGAGGGAGCACTCATGTCTAGAAATAGAAATGAAGCCTCTAGCTTCATAAAGGCTGTTTCTTCAGAGTAAGAGCTCACAGAGTTAAGAATTAAATCCAGTGCTCTGCATGGGTGCCCACCAGGACAGGCTGATGCCAGCCCTGCTGCAGGCAGGAGGGACCTCTGGAGCCATTCTCTAGGTTACTACAATTCCCTCATCTGCTGAAAGTGTTGAGTTTTATCCAGGTTCTGCTGCCCTCTGATACCTCTCTTAACTTCTCTATGACATAGAGTGATGTATCAAGTGTTTCTGCTTCTGCTGTCTGATGTTTGAGGGCAGTAGACAAGGAGAAAAACCTGCACTATCTTATAACATGCAACTACCACTTAATCCCACAGATCCAATGTTAACCTCTTTAGTGCAAAGCCAGTTCCTACAAGTGGCTGTAGGGGAGGAGATGCCTGCAGAAAGCACCATGTCTGTATAGCCATAATCACTTGGCTGGTTTCAGCTGCCCAGACATCCTTCACTTCTACAGGTTTGCCTGGATGCAGAGCAGGTAGATAGTTGTTGACACCAGGTCTTGACCTGTGTCACTGACATCTGAGGCAGCTCTTACGACAATGAATATGTTGGTCTTATTCTTCTACAGTGCTGCACTGTCAAGGGCCAGAAGGACCTTCCACCCTCAGACTCCCACTAGGGTCCAGTTTACCTCTTCAGTTTGTACCAGTTGGACCACCAGAAATCCAAGTTCTCCATGGAAGCCCAGTTTGGACAAGTGGCAGTAATCAAAGGGCAAACAACTCAGTGACTGGTGCCAAACCCTTACCAAAATAAAGATATTGTGCTCCAGCAAAACTCATTGAGAAAGTTGCTTAGAGGCATCACAGTGTAAGCTGAGGATCTCATATAAACACGCTATGTCCTTTACATATCTCCAGTCTGCCAGTGAGTTTCTTTTCTTGTTGGCCTTGCCTCAGTTGTGCCCAAAGTCATGTACTCCTTGACACTGTTTTGAACAAACTTTCAAATTTGCTTGAGTGAAGTGTTCTTAACAGATAGAAAGCACATTTCAAATAATTTCTATATTGTGATGAATCACTAGTTTCACAGCCACATACCCAAATACCAATTTGCCTAAATGCCCCAACATTCAAAGAGATAATGTTGTCCATTGATTCCTGAACACAAGGGTAAAATGTGAGAGGATTTGTCATAATTTTGGAAGGGATGGCAAAATCTGAGCTCTATCTCTGAGGCTTGTTATGGAGCAGTCGCAGCTGCTGGACCATGGGTGCGGTTGAGCTAAATCATCAGCAGTTTTTGTAACAGAGAAATAGGTCTCTCTAAGTGTTTCAAGAGATTCCCACCTTTGGCAGTTCATTCTGATCCCAAATAACATGAAATCTCACATCCTGCTAGGTGATATGTGGGAATACAATCAGTGCCAGATCAGGGATTCAGGTTGAACCCCGCAGCCCTCTCTTTGTTTGTTTGTTTTTGAAAATACAATACGGGGCAGCACTTTTTATCTTTCTGACTCATAAGCTAGTCCCAGCTACTGCACACAGATAAAAGAATTGGAATTTACTTGAGCTCCATTTGCTTTTATTGGCTACAGAATTGACCCTCTGCTCCCGCTGAAGTTATGGTCTGGAGTGAGGAGTAATCCTCACTCCAGTGAGTGTGAGGAGTAATCAAAGAAGCAGGTGAATGTACTCCCATCGTCATTTTCCCCATACTGATTCCTTGGCTAATGCTTATAGAATTATGAGTGTTCTATAAATACTTATTAATTCTGCATAAATGCACCATAAACTATGCTATAGCAAATGGTAACATTTATGAAATTGAGTGAGAGAAAGGAACTTCATTCCTTTCTAAAAGATTCATTTCTTAAAAGTTTGGAAATCCTTAAGAGTATGATGGAGAGGATTTGCAATGTGAGTAGATTAATAAAATTCCTATTCTAACAGAGTAAATTAGCCATGAAAGCAATATCACAGAACTGAAAAAACCTTTCTCATCAGAGAGCTGGAGAAATGAACAGAAAACTAATCTGCAGGGTGCAGAAAGTGTGAGATAGTTTGGCAGAACACGGAGTTTAATTAAAGACATATAAAAACCAAATTGTCATGCATGCATTATTCTGCTTTTTTGGAAAGATGGTCATTAGCAAACGGTGGGAAAGAATGCATGAGAGTTGCAGAACAGCAAGGATTGTCAGTCACTGGCAGTGCTGAGGGCTGATTGCTCCTTGGGGAACACAGAGACAGGGTAGAGTCAATTTAAGATAGAAAAGGGCAACTGAGGTAAAAGAGCCTGAAAGAAGCTTGACAAATACTTACCTGAATTTGACACTTATCAATATTCCTATAGGGACAACCCTGCCCTCTCAAGGTTGGAGAAAAAACCCACAGGGGCAAGTAGCAGAATAGCACTTGGCTCCAAGAAGAAAAAGGCTCAAGGGCTGTATTTCTTGGTTATAGAAATGCAAGCTCATTGGTACTGCTCAGTCAAGAGCAGTATTTTCACTCAAAGGAACTGATTTGTGCATTCTGATAACACAAAAAGTAGCTGTTAATTTATCCTGGTCTATAGGATCTGATTGCACAGAGGTTTGCAACCACGATTTTCTGGACACTAATACTATAACTTCTGTGACAGCATTTCAATGTCATCCATATGCAGAAGGAGCAGTACTTCATTTTGTGTAGTTTTACTAGTAATAATTTGAATGTTAAATTCAGCAGACCTCCCTCAGTATTACAAGCTCAGCTGTTTCCTAAAAGGAAACTACCCTTCTAGTAATAAGACCCGGCCATTGAACATTCCTTCAAATTTCCAATGGCTAAAGGTGCAAACATGTGCTAGCTGAGCTGCATTTCTGTGTGTTGCTCATCCTGCCCCAGAGAGCTTTACTGGTTGTTTAGGAGAAGGAGTGGCTCACAGGTCATCACTGCAGTGTCCCTTCCAGAGAGCTGACAGGACCTTGGAGAAGAACTGTACTGCCAGTTCTTGCATAGTAAGCAGCATGAGGAAGAGCACGTGGGTAGCCTGCTTGTGCAAGGTTATCCTCACTTTGCAGCAAGTCACTAGCTAAGATTACTCCTTCAGCTCAAACATGTCATTCTCTGTCAGGAAGAAAAAAATCTATGTAGTTTCTTTATTTTTGAGGAAGGAAAATGCTTGATGCTTGCCAAGAAATCTTTATGAAGAGAAAAGAGATTTGTCATTTTAGAAACTCAGTCTTACAGCTATTTGTTTGTGCTGTGAAGAACTACTTACCTGAACAGAAACTGGAGCACGTAAATGCAGTATCAAGAAAACAATGGCTACAAAAAATTAAACAGACTCAGAAAATATCGAGTCGAATTCTTCAGTGCAAACTGAGAGTGCACTGATGGGGAAGTGAGCTGTTTGTGTGGTATGTTGGTGGTTGGTTTTGGGGTGTTTTTTAAATCCCCTTCTGTTCAGGAAGGCAATTTGGATTTCTGCACCTTTTCATTTTCCAAGTGTATTGATCTCAAGTAATCCTAGCTTATCCAATGCGTAAAGGGTTTCGTTTCCACACTGCTGTGTTACCCTGCAGTTACTGCTTTTTGTTGAATAGATCTTACCGATTTAAACTCGGCAGATCAGAACGGGCAGATCAATTTTGTCTGTGTGACAGAGTTAACTTTAAGCTGATGTTAATAGCAGTTGTAAAACTGAGTCTGTGTGTACATGCATGAATGCAAATGAGATCGGGAACAATAAATATGCAACTAAGTAAAAAAATGCAGGTTTTAAAAAATTGTCTCAGAGAATTTGTACAGTTGATTTACAGTTTTAGGAGACAGAGCACCATGCGTCAAAGAGACAAAATGTGGAAAGGGAATAAAATGACAGTGTCAGTCTCTGTAAAAAACTGGCACAGATTGGAGAGAAGAAATCAAGCCAGCCCTGTGAGCACGGCCTGCCCCAAAGGGCATCAGGAAATGCTGATTTCCTGCCGGGAAAATCCCAGCTACTCTGTTCAGGATTGGCATCATGCCCAAGGGCAAACTGCTTTTGCAAGGTTGCGGGCAGAGTAGGGAGTCTTCAGGCTGGGTATGGAAATACCCATCGTACAGAAAACCACGTGTTTTGGTGCACTATTCATCCTCACCCTCCTCCTCCTGCTCTTTCTCTTTCATTCATTTGACACAGTCACCTCCAGCCTCAGGCTCATCTCACGCACATCAAAACAAAGTCCTGCTCCGACTGAGCTCAGTTTCAGCAGCTTTGTTGGCTTATGTGCTTGAAGACGTTTGAATTTCCTGTCAGTGTGGGTGCTGCCAGACATTTTCTTAGGCTTTTTTCTACACTTGTAATTAAGACAGCACAGTGGTTCTTTGTAAAAAGGCTGCTTTTAAGATTCTCATCAGGTGAACAATAGAAATGGCACAGATGGTGCCCTGCAGATTTTGCTTCTTACAGTACTCTAGGAATTTGAGATTATATTTGGATAATTTCTATTTCTTGTTAAAAATTACACACAAGCAACAAGTTATAATCCTAAAAGGCACAGATGTAGGCTTTTTTTTTTTTTTTTTAGATTTTCTAAATTTAAATGTAAAATGCTTTTTCAATTCTATTGTTTCCATTTTTTTCCCCCTCATTTTTGTTGCAGATCAGAACTGAGTCCTTTCTGATCAGAAAAACTTAACTGAGATATCATACCTTGTGCTACTTCTTTTTCTACCATTGGGTAAAGAGATTATTAAGAAGGTCAGTGTGGCACAAAAACATCATTGAAAAAGTGGTGACTTCCCATCATCAATGAGATAAAAGAAAAAAAATCCATGATGCTATGACTACAATGATAAACCTGCTTTCTGAGGTTTCAGAGAAAAACAGATTCAGGCAGTATTCTGAAATGGCTGAAATATGGTTAAAGAGAAAAATTAGAGCACTGATGAATGTCACAGTAGAAGTCTATGAGATTGGCTGGAGTGATGGGCTAAAATAGGACTGGAAAGAATCAGACTGTGTAAAGCCAATGTGGTTTATAATTCACATCTGAACAGAGATTACGGTCTAATCCTGTCAAAATTCCAAAATCCATATTGTCAGATTTCATTCAAAAATAAAAGCATCATGGAAATTTTTCAAGTTCATGGTACCCTTGCCATCCTGAGAAGCAGAAAATCCCTTACACCTCTTTCTCTTTTGGCCTATATCTGAAAGAGAGACATACAAAAAGATTAAACTGAAGCCATAAGTTCAGGAATTTCTGACACTGACCCAGGCATATTGTTATATGTAAAGAGCTTTCAAAGCCTGGTATTTTTGGTTTACTTGCTGAAGGAAACAGTGACAGCTGTCAGAAGTCTAGAACCACATCTGGATTTTATCCAAATAAAACTATTCCTGGCTGCTGTAGATCAAAACATTCTTTGATGTTAAAAGCGTCGTTTATTTCACAAAATACTATATGGGTACAAAAACATGTATGTTTATTCCTAATTACGCATATACAGAAATAATAACAGACATAGAGATATCAATGGTATATTGTATGGAATGTTAGTTTCAGCCATAATTATGAGAAAAATCAAGCCTAATTTTTACACTTATAAAATATCACCCATCCCTATAGAGTAGTTTAAAAAAATGCTAACTCCTAGCTCAGGACAGACTTGTAACAGTGAGCCAAATTTGAGTCACTAGGGAGGAAAATCTCAAAAAATTGACACCAAGCTTCACATGGCTACACATATATAAGCATTAAGCTGTGATACGCACAGCCTATATTGCTGCTTATAAAGAAACTATGTTGTTTTTGCATTTTATTTCCCTTCACTTTTGATGTAGGCAGAACAATAACCTCCACACAGCTAGATAATTGCTTTCACCAAAATCTCTGAGCACAATGTCATCCCTTAATGACACTCCACTGCTAGTTCATAGATGTTATCATAAAATTAATTATGGTCCCTATGAGAGCCCTTAATGTTGATTTTTATGTCTGTCTTATTGATTGGCAATTGAACTCCTCATTGTGCTGTTTTGAGAAGGTCCCCGCCTGACTATGCAGAGAGCTTTTGCCCTGGGCTAGCTGTCAATCTCCACAACAAGGCACCTTGAAAAGGTCAGGGCTACCAAAGGCTACCCGAGGATGTACTGCCTTTAACACAACTGAAAGAGGACTTAATTAGGACAGAAATAATGAATTTGCTGAATTTCTTTTCATGAGGCAGCTATCTAGCTGATGATAAGTAAATTCAGGAGATGGGCTGTCTGTTCTTATCATTCATAGGGATTAACACTGAAATGTCATGGCTTGTCAAAAAAACTCCCATTACCCAAACTGGCAAGCAAGGGAAGGAGAGGAATGCTGGCAGAGGAGGTGAAAGCATATGTTCAGTCACTGGACCCTATAATCAAACTTCTCCAAGGAGCAGGTCCCTTTTTATTCAATATCAAGTGGCTCTGAAATGGAAAGGAAAGAAAAGGAATGTGATTTCCAGTGTCAGGCACAGAGCACAACTACACTGTGAAACAGAGAATAGTACTGGGAAGACAGAGACATCAGGGAATACACAGAGTGAGCACAGGGCAGCACGACATGCGCTGAGCTGGTGCTGATGTGCTCGATCAGTCCAGAGTTCAGAAGACAAACTCTCATTTTTGGAAGGCCTTATTACTATTGGACATTGCTGCCCTAATTGCTGCCCTCATCCTCCTCAGCTGAGCTGGTGTTGAAGCAAGAGCTCCATTTTTCCTGATGCAGGCATCCATCCATGTTTCCAGGCACAGTATGGCCTCAGTCTCCCAACTCATGTCCCCTGCCTCCATGCTGGAAAGCGCTGTCTTTCAGTGCCTCAGTAGGCAATGACATGGTATCACCTCTGCATGGGGGTATTTAACCTCATCTACACTGAATATTGACAGTCAAGGACAAATAGCAAAGCATAACGCCCAGATGTCTTTGGCTTCAGGACAGCACATTAACAATAACAAGATGTCAGTCAAAAGCTATTCTGTGCATTTAATCGCAGCTCTATATAGTCCCAGGGACATTTCTTACGTTATAATTTCAATTATTGGCACAAATTCTCATTCTAGCCATATCCTATCATGTGTTGGGATCACATAAAATGTTTTATGACCTTTGACTGTTTAAAGTGAGGAAAATGTTTATTACTTTGTACATAGGCCCACAACACTACTATTTTCCATTTGCCCTATGGATTGGCTTTCACAGTCTACTGGAAGTTCTTGAACAAGCAGAAGAACACAATCAACCTGAAAGCCAAGCAGAAGCAGAAGTCTGCCTAGTTATACGTACTGATGACTTTCAGTAGCCACTTTGCCATGGATTTAGCTATTGAGCTAAGTCTGTTGCAGGGCTATTTGGTCCAGAAGAGTAGGTGCAGAAGGCATCTGAGTAGAGGCTGCAAGAGGGGTCCTGGAGCCTGTCCTAGCAAGGGAAGGTGGATCACTTCAGGCAGAGGGGATGCAGCAGAAGATTTGCTCTGTGCCAGGAAAGAAACAGTTGTGGTGGGTTTTTAACAGTTTGTAATGATTTGATCCTATTTCCACCCATGTAGTTGCTTCAGCCTAAGTTGTATCTTCCTACTTAACTGTCCATCCTTCCCAACCCTGCCCCTTATTCCAGAAAGTTCCTTCCCTGGTGTCAATCCGCCCTAATGCCAACCCCCTGCTTGTACCTCCCCTTTGGAAATACCCTAATCCTTGATGCCCCATTGGCCCCTGTGACCTGTTCTCTTCCCATGTATTCCCTCATTGTTTAATGTGAAGTGAAAACCCGCCTTGTACTCTTCCCCATTCGTTCCCCTGTTGGTTGAAGAATTGTACCCTGCCCTTGTTCCTCCTCCATTTAAATGATTGTGCACCACAGTGGTTTTTGATATTTCATCTCTGCTCCTGTCCAGTATTGAGCTTCTTTGCAGAACCACACAAAAAAATCCCTCCCTGTTCTTTACTCTGATCCTTGGTGCTTGACACCCTGTGCCTTAGAGCACAATTCTACAGCTGCATCCTGGACTATGGTGCTTTCTGAGAGCAGCACACTCTTGGCTCCTCAGGAGCTGGATGGGGAAAATTCTGGCATGGCGTCAGAAACAAGGACTGGTGTGTGGGGGAGTGTGTGTATGTGTGTTTGAGTGGGTGCAGCAGTGGAAGGGAACATTTAACACATAACCTGTGCCCGGAAGTAATTTCAGCTTCCTACTGGAGCAGCAAAATTGAGTTTTTGTGTGTGGTACAGAGACACTTGAGCCCTCTCTGCTAGAACAATGTAATTGAGTGACAGCAGGCTGAGAGTGTATGAGAGTAGGACAGCCAGCCAAGTGTCAACTTTCCTTTGTTGTGCTTTGTTTTTCCTTGCTGTGCTACCAGTGTGTTGAAGAAACACATGATAGACATAGGTGTCATTTGTCGGAGAGTGAGATGAGATGCAGCTAGAAAGTTATTTTTGTAGCAATCTAAGCAAAAGGGAAAAGCAGGTCTCCTGCTTCATTGTTCTTCCCTGGTGTATAGTGATCATAATGAGAAGCATGGGGTTTTTATTCATCCCTGCATTTCTGAATATTGACCTTAATTTCATTCTGTATGGAGAGATTTGTAGCTCATTCCTCTCTATGTTATTGTGCCCTTTTTTTCCCCACCAAAATGATAATATTAATTGAAATCTAAATTAATATCTGATTGCAATCTAAATTGAATAGAGAGCACAATTTTCCACTTTTCTGCAATCATAAAATGACATGGCTGAGAGAGCTAAATCTAATTGTGTGGGGATTTTAAAAAAATAATCTCTTCCTGCTTCTGCACTTGCTTTTGTATTCTAATAGACCCAAACATAGAAGGCATTTCTAATCAAGTAGCTGGAATTTCATGTCTGATTATGGATGCATATTTGTAAGAAGGAATAACCTGGGAAACAACTGAGATTGGATAAGCATTTCTGAATGATATGTATCTGGTTTCTTCCAGATGATAACATTTTCAGCATTTCTTGGGTCTGTTAGTTTTTAATACAGTGCAAGGCTTCAAACTCTAGTGGCAAAAGAGAATGTATTGCTAATCTTGCAGCAGAGCAGTAAAAATGTCAGCAGCAGGTTTGATATTCAGTACTACAGTGCTCTGTGTAGAAGCTCCAGTGAGCTGGGACTGGGTCTGTTCCAGACAGCAATTTGGTAAATCCTGCCTGTTTTTAAACACATATATTCCTATTAATTTTATGGAAAAAGTGTGCTGGAGAAAATCCATAGGAAGTCCCTCAGTAGTGTGGGCAAGAGGAGTAATTTTTAAGCACCTGCCGCATTTTGTAAGGTGTGAAAGAAAGTAATTTTACAATGACTCCCTTATGTGTGTTCCCAGTTTTGTAGCCTGAACCGGGCAGCATGATGCTTGTCACAAAGCTTCTCTTGATTTCATTGGTAGTAGATGAGTTGTAGGTCCTCATCTGAAGTTCTTGGAAGAAGCATTTGTTGGCTTCAGTGGGTAGAATAAGACTGATCCCTCTGAGCCTCAGTCATTTAACTTAGGGGCCTGTTTTGGGAGTCTGGTGATTTCTCTCTTTCAGAAACATTGGTTGTTATATGGGCACCTCTGGAGGCTGCCTGAACATACAGCTGAGATAAATTTTCTTCCAACAATGCCTAGTTCTTTCATTTGGAATGGCTGGGTCAGCTGTGGGCCTTATTTAGGAGCCTTGGTTTATGGGTAGGGCTTGAGGCTCATTGTGGATCTTGTGTGAGAATCTCTTCCTTCAGTTGGTATGGGGTCAGTGAGAGCCCAGAGACTCTGACGCTTTCAAAGGGATGTACAGAGTACTCCTGGAAGAAGCTTTGCTTGATTTCTGAAGGAGTTATAATGAGGATTACTAAAACAGGCTCTTCATCAGTTTTTCAGCTATAAGGTTGGTAAAAAAATATAATTGCTTAATGGCACACACATAATACTAATATAAAAGAAAATTTCTAGTTCCTTTTAATCTGGATGCAAAATTGCTGTACTCTTATGTTGCAACATTATGAACTAATTATTAAACTAGACCTGTGTAAATACTCTTGGGATGTTGTCTGCATCAGAATAGCTCCTCATTTCATGCAGATTACAAAGACACAGAACTACATGCCAGTGGAGGTGGAAAGTACTGTCAGTAGTTTCTCTGCTGAGCAAGTGTGCTGGTGGTCACAGACTCTGTCCTGCCCTAGTTGTGGTTCTATAGAACTCTAAATTGGCTTTTTTAGACAAAGGTCACATTGTGGTATCCATTACTGGCTACTACCTGGAAAATTTGATTTCATGCCCTGTAGTTGGTCTGCTTTCTTCTCTACTATGATTGGCAACTGTTTCCCTGCTGGTAACTAGAATAACTCATTTACGTTAAGTGATTAAAATCCAGAAGCTAACTGATTTGGAAGGACAGTTTTAGGTTGCTAGCATAACCCAGCAAGCTCTTACATAAATGCTTTTGGATGAATGGACCAAAAGCTTCTTCTTGCCATTTACAAAGCCTCTTAAGAAACTGTGTTGTTTGTGATTTGTGTCATCACAATCTGTTCCTTGTCCTGCAGATATTTAGTTGATGCACTTATGAAAACCAGAAGAAATTAGTGAGCTAAGAAGTGCCTAATTTTAAATCATAAGATATCATGGTCGTGTTAATATTACTTATTTTTTAACCTGAAAACTTTTGCTTGAAGATCGTCAAATCTTTTCTGTCTCCTAAAAGCCCCTGAGGAGCTTCTTAAACACTTGGTTTGTAATTCAACAGATCTCAGTGCTATTTCTATGATTTAGAAAGCTGGATCTTCATTTATTCTCAGGAATTGTTTCCTTCCCAAAGGATATATTATGTCATTTACTTCCACCACTTTGAGGTGGAACGGTTAATCAAAATAAAGGGACATTTCTGTATGTAATATAGGGAGCTACAGGGTGAGTCAGGCCTTCTGACAACCTGGCAGCCTGGTCTAGTAGAAGGTATCCCTGCTCATGGCAGAGGGTTTGAAACAAGGTGATCTTTCTGTCCCTTCCAAAGCGTTCTGTGATTTTACAAATCTGATCTTTCTCGTGTGAAAAGAGAAGAACACCGTTTACCCTTTTACTTATGTGTTTGCTCAAGGTAAGAGGACTGTTTCAGCTTCATGAAGAACAAGAATTCTAAAGAAAATACCAGTGAGGGATAGAATGAATTAACTATTATTTAGGAGAAGGAAGGCTTATTGTTTCTGTTTACTGTGACAGTAGAGTTCTGCTAGACCAAGTAGTCCAGAACTTTCACAGTTCAGATTAAAAACAGTTCAAACAACTATTGCTTGATGACTGGACTGACAGCTGTCAGCATGCAGGTGCATTGCAGAGGCCTTTCTCAATGGACATTTTTGCCTAATATGAAACAACTCAACATTATTTGAAAATTATTTATAAATAATTTATAAATGTAAATTATTATAAATAATTTATAAATATAAATACAAATATAAATATTTATGTTAGGTTCAAATATGCATGTGGTGGAGTGGGATCAGAAGATTGTATAAGGCAGCAAGCTGGAATTTAGCTAGCTAAAGGATACAGGGCACCAAGTTCTTGGACTCAGTATTTCTTTACTAACATCTGGTAGTATGCATTTACCACATTCTTTTCTTTGAATTCAGATCAAATTTTCTAATCACTTCCATTTTTTTTTTGCCTTTTTTACGTATAGCATGTTGGAGTTGTCACTGTTCCACTATGGGTAAAATTTACCAAGTGAAGGGTATATTCCTTCCCCAGGAACAGGACAATACAGAGATCTGCTCATCACTAAAACTCTTTGAGAAGGCTTAGGAGACCCAAATGAAATTTATTTTAAAATAATTTTCAGTACAAAGTACTACAGACATAGCAATATTTCTACATAGTATTTATTTTCTTTGAAGTGTGTTGTTCCCAAGGGCAATCTAGTTGCTAGCACCAGATCCTGAAGTTACCCATTGGCATGTTGGAGGCCAGTGGTAATCACCTTCCTCTTTTTAAGACTGTGCACTTGACCTCAGTCAGTGTCCAGAGGAAGCAGGGATCCAGGTGTTCATACAGTCTTCACACAGCACAAGCTACAGCGTTTACTGTGCAGGATCTCTCCAAAGCAGAAGATTTTATGGCAGATGCTCAAGCATTTTTATAACATTTGTGACAAGACCAGACAACAACTGTAAGTCAGGTTGTAATCTAAATGTTAATACAAAGAATGCATGTTTGTCCCTTGAAATGAGATTTTCTCATTTGAAAGGACACATGCATGTATGTGCTTTGTCAGATGACAGACAAAATTCACTTTTTTGGCTTTATTTTAACTACTTCATGAAATTGCAAATGTGTCAGGAACACTCCTGTTACAAATAGTTTTATTTAGGATAAAAAGTTAATATTGGCTACTAAATCACCAAGTTGCCAGATCCAGGCTTTGCCGGTAGGAGTGTAATGAGCTGCTAGTGGTTTGGCATTGCAATATTGTAGACAGACTGGCAGAAATTTGCAGATCAGAGAGAAATACCATAGTTCTGGCCTCCAGAAGGTGAGGCAATCGACTCTTCTCATTCTTTTTGGAGAGGCCCATTCTTTTTGGAGAGGCCCACCCTTCTGTGACTTCCAGGAGCTACTCAAGTAATACTTGCCATTTTGCTTCCCAGTCAGAATACAGATAGAAAATGTCTGCTCTGGCAAAACCAGAGCACTGTCACTCCCAAAGTAACTTGACAATTTCACAGCTGATGATGGCTCACATGCAAATTGCACAGCACCCCTAGAGCTACCTAAACTGCACACTCTGTGCAGTGACTGAGTTACACTCACTGCCTCGAAAAATAACAGAGCGAAAATGGCATCATTTAAGTACAATACATTAAACTGCATTTATTTTGTATAGATTATAAAAAAGCAGAAATATAGAGCTGTTCTCAAAGTGCTTTTAGCTTTTAAAACCTTGGTGCAGCATGTGCCAATGTCTCATTACAGCTGTAAAAAGACATTTTTTGTTTTCTCTGAAAACAAAATGAAATGGTGATGAAATGGTGTTGACTTCCTGCAATGTATGAACAGTTTCTGTAGCATTTTATAAATATCACCAAATCAAATACCAGAAAACATATGGGCACCTGCCTATCAATCCTTGATTTTTTTTCCTATCTTAACTTTTGTAGTGATTGATAAAGAAACCTCCAACCAAGTTCTAGCAGTGAGGAGTTTTGAAAGCATCCAAAGGTAAACTATAAATTCAGTACTTTGCCTTTGTTGAGAATTTCTAGTATCATAAACCCAGCTTCATTGTTCAGAGTTCTCTCATAATTTGTCTAAGGAGGGATCTCTGTTGGCATGGAGGGGATTTAAAACTCTGAGTAGGAAGAAAGTACCCAGTTCCCTTTTGTGTCTTTGTAAAGGTTTCCCACTGATGCCTATGGTGAAAAGAACTGGAATAGCAGGCCTTACTTCATGCAGTCTGTAAAATATGTCTCCATATTTTTTGACGTCCTAAAAAGTTTCTCATGTTAGAAAGGAATTCTTGAATTGTGAATCCTAAACATTAAGAGGACATCAAGGATTGTACTCATTTCCAGGGGGAGGCAGTACAATACTTAAAAAACTACCTCAAATTCCAGTATGTTATTTTTCCCAGTTCTTCTTTCACCCTGTCTTTCTGTCCCCTCTTTCTAGCTGAAAGTCAAGATCCACAGCTGGAGGAAACAAAATGGATATATTGCAATGCTTTAGAATTAGTATGGTTCAGTTTCAGCTCAGAACTAATAGAGCCCTCTGCAGAAAGTCTTGAACCTCTTGTTTTGTGCAAGAGGTGTCTTATATAATGGAAAAAACACAGAAGCTGCTCTACTGAAAAAAAAAAAAAGTCAGAAAAATTCACGATTTTCCTTTTCCCTGTGCTCAGGAGCTAGTGGTCATTCTAGCTTGGTAATGAAAGGCAATTCCAGCCCTTCAGCATATGTTATCAAGTAGCATCAGGTTGTCTTTAGTCACCTTATTACTTTTCTCTTTCAAAGTTTAGACTAAATGATTTAACAATGCTCATGTGATTTCCCCATAAAGACTGTGGCATTGGTAGATGTGCTGTAGGTTAGGACACACCAGAATGGGAAAGGTGAATGTACTTGTTCCGCTGCAGCAATAACAGCAAACTTCTTCCCTACCTGCTTCCCTTCCTGCTTTCCCCTGCCCTTTGACAGACCCTCTTCTCCCAGACCACATAACTGTATAGCCAAGGATATAAAACAGAAAGGCCTCTGTCATTACAGCAATCCAAATTAAAAAAGCCAAGACTTCACAAGGCTTAACCTTCATTTACGTCTGATCTCTGGAGTGTTTAGCTCTGCAGTTCTTGAACACTGCTCACATTCCCCATGAAAAATGTTTCCTATTTAAATAGTAAAAGATTTACTACATGAACATCCTTTTCTCACTCCACTGGATTACACCTCTCCAGGGACAAAATACCAACCAAGCAGGGTAAAACACCTGCCTTATTAATACTCTTTATCATGAAATAATGGTGACGAGCCTGACATGAAAAACCTGGCTGCTCTTTGAAGTTGAAAGATTCTGCTCAGCTAGACAGACTTCAGCTAGGAGTAACAGGTGCCTTTCCCCACAAATGATGCAGTTCTGCCTTAAGATAGCACAAGAATCTAGAGAGCTGCACTGTTCAGAGAGCCAGAATCCATTCTCATGCCAACTCCAGCTCTGAGGAGGTTCCAAGAACTCTTTCTGATGGGGCAATATGGGGTCATCTTGCCAGCTCAGGCAGTCTTAATTAAAGAGATTTCTTAGCACCCCACAATCACACATTCTGCTTCTTTGGCAGGGCAGCAGACACCTTTGGGCTGGCCAAAGTGGCACTGCTGGCTTACTCTGTTAAGGCCATACTAAATGTCTGGTCTGCACTAGACCTATCTAAGCATGTGCTGTGTCTGCATTAGGGAGTATTTGGGGCCAGCCAGCATTTTCCTCTGCCACAGGCTCTCCCTGTTTCTGGTACTTGATGGAGTTAAATATTATGGTGCCTAGGATGCCTGGATGGCTTATATGGCACACATCTTTGCCCCAGGATCACTACAGAGAAAGACAGATCATTATATTTTCAAAGTATCCTGACTTGGATGAGAGTATCCTAAGCCTTCTGGAACTAAAAATTAGGTCCTTGTGTATCTGAAGGAGCTAGGGTCCTGCAGAGAGTGTTTGCATCACCTTTACTTTAATCTAGGTCTAAGCAGAAAGAAGGACCTCCAAAACTCTCAGGACAACTTAGAAAATCAGTGTTTTCAGAAATTGGCATGAAATTCTGTTCCTATTGAAGCTTACTCACTACTGCTTTAGAAGACTAGCTGTCCACTAAAAATAGATTTTAATGATCTGGCACCTTTTTACTTTGTATCAACAATTATATTGTTCAATCTTCAAAATCTTCTGGGTATCTGACATGATTCAGTAAAAATTTAGCTGTATTTGATGACCTATATTGAAAACTCTCAGCATTGAAGCTCACCAGTACATCTATAATCTTCCCTCCCATTCTCATTCCCCCTCTTACTGTAGTCAGGTCCTGCTATTTCTGTACTGCAGTAGCATTTGCTGACATTTCCATGGGGATGTCATGTATTAGGTAGCACTCTGGGCTTTGGTTAGCAATACATAGTACATCTTGAAGCAGTTAAATTCCTCATGCCATTTTGAAGTTAAACCCTGTTTCATTTAAAAGCTGGACTCCTGGCTGGTAACTTGTCTGGAATAGTGGGTGGCAGGTCAGTGCAATTTGAAATGGCTAGGACAGAGAAGGAAACCATGAAAAATGGAGCAATTACACTGCAGGTCAAGGTTTGTTATTGGGTGGCATGGTTTCAATTTGGCACTGAAGCATGGCAACAAGTCTACTAGGAATGTTAATGCATTTTTATCTCCCGTTTGTAAGCAGTATTTGAGGAGGGGGAAAGGGAACATTTAGGAGTCCAACAAAGCTTGAAGGCTTTGCCTAGGACAGAGGGATTTTTTTTTGTATTTTTTTTCTAAGGAAGCCATTGTTAACCTAGTTTGGAATAAAAGCATCCACATGAAACTTTGAAAACTGTGAACTCTTTGCCAAGTTGTAGATCAAAGGTGCTTGAAAAGATTGATACAATTTTTTTTTTTTTTTTTTAAATAAAAAATGCACATCTGGCCTGAGAATTGGTCTGCCAAGTTTCAGCCTAATGAACTTTGAAATCAGCCTCCTACCAGCAATTCTCTAGACCCAAATTTCTTATAGAGTATCTGGACAATTTTTATAGCCAGAAGGTACCCATATAATGACTGTGTTCTCTGCCGGCAACTAATTGACAGACTCCTGATACAGTGTTGTTTCAAGCAAACAAAATTGGTTTTAATTTGTCCCCCATCAGCTGGCACATGAAGCCTGGATGTTAAACTTTTATTGCATCAGAACAAGTTAAAATAGCCCTAAATCCAGCAGTGGAACGCACATCACAACAAACTGTTTATGCAGCACAGCTCTTCACATTTTTTTTTTTTTTCTTCCATTCCTTTTGCTTTATTATGCAGACTCAAAAGGTGGTTGGAAACCTAAAAGCTTTTGCTGAAGCTGGCGTTTGTTGGAAACACCCTTTTGTTCTGCACTTCCCTGATTGCCAGATGGGAGGAACTCTTGACAGTTTAAAAGTAACAACAGATCCTTGCTTATGCTCAGCCCAGAGTCATAGCCCACACAGCCAGAAGCTCATGCAGATATAAGTATTTCCTGCCATAACTAAAATGAAAAGCATATTTTCCCAAAATAAACCCATTTAGAAAATCCTGAGCCATTTGAATCTACTCTAGATTTCATTATAATGACAAAAGATTTGAACAACTGAAGGCACTAGCTTTGCAGGCTGACCCTTGAAAAAGCCCTTCCAGAAAGGGGGCATTTAAGTTCACAAAATTTCCTTGCCCCCCGGCAGGTGAATAGGTGTATCTCCAATAATCCTTTTAGTAAATGCCCCTTGAATGGACCAGCAAAGTTCTTTATCTCAAATCCAGTTATCTGAACTCTGGCAAACTTCAAGTGAGAAGGTGATTAAGCCTCATCGCCATTTGTTTGGGTCCAGAAGAGTGATAGCATGCACAGAATCTCTATTATTAAATTGATTTTCTTGTTGCTTCTCCACCATTATTAAGGCTAGAAATGTCTTGAAGGTTTCTAAGGCTAGAAATTTGATACTAAAACTCCAGATGCTCCTAGCAAGTCACATTTCTGAATTTACAGAAGTTAAAATTATCCTGGTCCAGTTTTAGAGACACTGCTCAAGAAAAGATGACAAGCACTTATGACTCCATTGATTGTACTTGCCAGATTTCCACTGATTTTACATGAATTTGCATGCTTGTGCAAATCACTTTTGTTAATGGATTTTTTCTTTTATGAAATGGTGTTGCCCTGATTGAGGATTTGAACACTTCGATGCGAACATCTACATTTAAATATTTTGTGCTCAGACAACAAGGCAACAGCTGGCTATGGTCAGAACAATTCAAGCCCTTTACTTCTCTCTCCAGACAGTTATTAAAAATTTAAAAAAAAAAAAATTGTGCCTTTTCTCAAAGTTATGAAGTTGTGTGGGCACCAGATGACAAGACACATGTGAAAAGGAAAATGAAAATGAAATGTTCTTTGTAAGAGAGAAAGGATATAGTATTGCTGCAGGCATCCAACTGAGAAGAACTACCCTTTTATTGTTAGACAGTTGCATTTCCTCCTTTATATACTGGTGCCCCCTGTGCTGAATGGTAAACTCTCTACTTTGCTGTCACTTTGAGTATTGCTAACTGTAAGACACTCCTACGCTCACATCAGGTATAAAATCTTCCTTGATCTAACAGATGTACAAGAACTGATTCCTTTCAGCATAACTCACTCAATAGAGTTTACATTTAGATTACAAGATATATCTATAGATACTGCAATAAAAATCACAGGCACCTGGAGGACCATATTTTTCTATATATAACTTCCAGTGTCAGTTAAGTCTGCATCTCATAGTGTTCCCAGGTATACCAAATATCTGTGAAATTTCCTCAAAGAACTTACTGTTACCCAACAGTTAAGAAAGGCACATCCTCTGTGATTGCAGACTACAGAAAAATAGAGCAATGATAATCTGAAAATCTGCCTACATTATTTTTCTCAACATTATGAAAGAGAACGATAGGCAAGAGTGGATATAATTTTTGGAAACACTTATGAACAGCTGTAGCAAGCAACAATAACATTTTCATGAAGGGAAAACTGATCCTATCATTTCAAAGAATATTATGTCTGAACGCACTGAAATCCAGCATCTGCATCAACTGTTACAATAATTTTCTGACTAGTGCTAAACTAGTTCATGTCCATAGAGCACTTTCCTGCTTAAGATCTCTTCATTTAAACATCTACTCAAAATGACTCCTGAGAATGGAAACCAGTATATGCAAAAAGGATCTTTCACTCTTCCAGTTCTCACCTTCCCAGCCCTCACTCACAACTGGGTTATTATCATCCCTTTTGTTGTGTTATGTTTTATCCAGACTGGAAGGCACAGGCCTGACCTTTAAAAAAAATACTTTTAAAGCAACACACACACTTCTGGCTTTTTATTAGGAACAATTAGATAATTGCATAAACTGATCATTTTTCCTTTTAAATAATAGCAAAAGGTTTACAGTTGCAAGTACACCATTTGCCTGTAGGTAATCTCTTACCTGCACTGCTGCTCATATAAACCCTAATATTTACTGTGACACTGTCTGATGAACGCTTTCCGGGTCTTTATAAGGAATTGTACCAGCTCTGCTTTGGAGACACAGACCTCCCTTACTGAAAGTGTTAAGGCTCTGAACTTCCTGCCTCAGGGCTGACTCTACAGAGGTGTTGTCCATCCCCTGCTAGCAAGAATCTCCACAGTTTGCTGGTGTGGAGAGGAAGGAAATAGACTTTCACTGCCTTCTTGCTCACTTTGGGAACCTGGGAAAAACAGCACATCTCAGCTTTGTCATCTCCAACCTACAGAGCACAGCATCACTCCTCCAAGTTTCAGATGTCTTTGAAAAAGCTGGTGAGGCAGAAGTGTTTCACTACTCTGCAAGGATGCACATGGCACCGACTATACCTGCTTCAGAAAATTTCATACTATGTCTATAAAATGAGCATGTCCCAAGATGAACTCCCCATAAATATCTGGAAAATGTCACCATTAACTTACAGTTAAGTCAAGACATGAACCTTGGCTGACCTATTTGTGTAGTTCCCTCTAATCCCTCACTTCCTCACAAAACTGGGTGAATGGTCTGAGAAACCCATGGACACCTCAATAAATTATAAATCCACAGGGTTTTTAGCTTGGAGGATTTGAGGAAGGGATTTCAGGAAGTAGCGAGGAATAATGATGCTCTGGAGTATTTTATCATTTTCCATTCCAAAAATGTTTATACATATTGTCTGTGACTTCCCCTGGTGATTTGAAGGAAGGAACTGAACTCAGTATTTAATTTTTGAGTGATATTAATCAAATTGTATTTTAAATTATAATGCTCCATAATATGAGAATTGTCATATCTCCAAAAAAGGAGTTACCTGTCCATACAAATAAAGTTGGATCTGATTTAGATATAGTCTAGTAGAAATATATTCTTGACAACAGCATTATAATACTATTTATTTTTGTCTTCTGGTGTTTTATTTTCTGTATTTTCAAGATGCAAATGGCTGGCCTGATTCAGAGAGTGTGGGAAATTCAGAAATATGTACAAAGGTATATATAAGGGTACATGCTGTGATGTTATTTGAAATGTTCATACATTTAGTTTGTGGTTTTCTGCTGTTTGCCATTGTCACAGGGCTCTAGGAACTCTGGTTGTTGAAGTACTCAACTAAAGAGCTTTGAAAGTTTGTTAGTGTGCTGAGGCACTTTTGGGCATGTATTTGATGAAAACAGATGAAACAAAAAGAGTGTGAGACTATGCCTTTTGAAGTTATTTAGATGAGAAGAGCGGGATGGTGCAGTAAGTCTGAGGTAGCTTCAGATTAACAGGTTTGAAGTTGATAATAGCCTTGTCATAGCAGCTCAGAGCTCAGTGTATATTAGTGTATTCTGCTAAAGAGCATTCAAGATGCATATTAGTAATCTGAAATTATATTCATTTTCCAAATGTATTTCTGAATTATTTGCATTTGATTTTTTTCATGTAACACCTTCCAGAGAGCAAGGTCCTTCAGCGCAATAGCAACACTGTGGAAGGACTTCTTCCTTCAGTATTCACAGCTAATTAGAAATGATCTGCTGCAACATTTCATCCCTGCAGCAGGGCAGGATTATTTCTGAGGAACAGCAGCTGAGATGTCCTGCCAAAATTGCACATCTGTGGAACTAGCATTTTCTGGGACCTCCTCTAGAGCTCCAGAGGAGCTCTGCATATACAATAAATGATGTAGAGAGTAACAGATAGATGACAACTGACTATAGAAACACAAAGGGATGTGCTAAAGGACTGTCTATCATGCTTGTCATTTTATGAGATTATAACAAAGAGGTAGATTTAAGATACAGTTGGAAAAATCTGTCATTATTACTGGCCAGAGTCTACAAATCTCAATAGCTAGTGTTAAGCTCCTAAATCTACTTTCAGATATTTAAAGAAAAATTGTTCAGGTTTTCAGAGGTGGTGAAAAGTTGTCTTCCAAGTCCTCATTTCCTGCTGCAGAAAGTACAAATCCCCCAATGAGAAAACTTTCAAACACATGAAAATTTTAATCTCCTACAGACATCTTTCCCTTTTACTCTGGAAATGTGCTTCTTGTTCTGTCAACATTGTCTATTAAAGGAATTGAAGTATTTTTTAAACACACAGGACAACTCTTTTCTTGGATGGCTCTCGCTTGTTTCTGCAGTGCTCTCTGAAGCAGGAGCATCAGCACATGGTGACATGAGCATCTCTGCTCTGCTGTTAAATTGCAGTGTGAGACACACTAAAACCAAGGGCTGTAAAACTCCATGCTTTATAAAGTCATATCCTGCAACCATGTGTGTACAATCAGTGTGTGCTGCCAGATTGTTAGGAATACTAAGTAAATGCAGAAAAAAGGTGGATTCTGGATACAGCTAGGAGGTTAGATCTACGGGTGTATGAATTAAAATGATGAGGTTAAAAAAACACACAAAAATAGATTTGGTGTGTTTGTCTGATGTAAACACTGCTGGAGTGCCTTGGCCCAGATTATATTGAGCTGGTAGTCCTCTGAATAAAGAACTGCCCTTTTTGTGCAAAAAGTGAATAAATCTTCTCCTCAGGCTGCATTCTGCAGAGGTGACATGGCAACCTGTTGAATATGTGCTGGGACATGAGGTAAAACCACTTCTTTATTGAAATACCCCCCCCAATTGTTCTGTCAATACACAGCCTGAATCTAGATTATGTATGGAGAAGTTTGCACCACCATCTGGCAAAAATGATGAAGTTTATTTGTTGCAGAGGCTGTAAGAGAGAATTATTCAGAGAGCTGGTAAACAAGAGGTCACAGCTTTCTTCTGCTGGGGTGGACAGTCCTACTCCAACTAATAACCCTTCTGCCCTTTCAGCCTCTACTAACCCTCAGAAAGGCATTCACCTCTGCCTGATGGCCTTTACCCAAAGGTAAAGTAAGTGCCAAAGGTTCTTGTGGTGCTGCCTTTCCTTTTCTTGTGTTTGCCTGTACCTGAGAGCTCACAACCCTCACACAAGTCCTTCAAAATACTTAGGAAATGGCAAAGATCCTTTCCCTTTCCCACCCTAAGGCTAAACTCCAAACCCTGTGGCTCACCTCTGCCTGGGGTGCAGGCTGCCCTGGGGTGGGTGGGAGCAGCTCTTGGGAAGGTCTTGTGGCATGGGAGATAGCCATGGGTCAAGGTCTCAGGCAAGAACTCAAGACCCAGGTTGTGCAGTCATGGTGCTTGCTGGAAAAACTGCCCAAAGAAAACTCTGAACAAACAACTCTCTTCTCCAGTGTAAATACAGTTGCTTTCAACTTTTCCACTTGCCTGCACATGGTACCTGTCCTTCTTTTATGCTATTTTAAATGTTCTCTGCAGCCACTGGCCTGTTGGTATCAGAAGATAAGCACCACTGCCCAAATGCAGTTGGAGCTGGAGGTCCTGGGGATGTGACATTCCCTCTCTTCCCTGGATCCCGCACTTGCACTTCTCAACAGCATGTGCATCATCTTGCTGCCCCTCCTCTTCCTTTTGGAGAGGACCTGCAAGGGAATACACCCTGTGCTGGGAGCTGCATCTTGCTGGCATATATGGAGAAAATGCTGGAAATTAGGAACTCATGAAATTTGTGTTAACTTCCTGGTTCTGCTTCCCACAGGACTCTGGATAGCAAGAGTTTGAAGGCTCTTATACTCACCTATGCTGAGAAAAATGCCTGGCTAAAGACTTCTGGATCACCAGAAAACTATGAGCCACTTTGAGTGCTGAAATATCTTTTTAAATGCCAGTTTTAAGTGTGTGCTTCAGCTCCTTTTACCAGGACAATTGCAGCAATGGGTGTAAAATGCTCAGATGCTTTGTAATGACAGCCAATTAAATGGAGAAGCCTAACTTTTTTTAGGAAGCTTTTTCAAAAAATTTCAACAATCTGAGTTTCCTTGGTGTTAAATGGCCAGTTTGCATGAAGAGTTACACCAAACAGAGCTGGAGTGACATCCCAGATCCCAAACTTGCCATAGTTCTGCAGATCCCATGCCCAAAACAAGTGAACCAAACAATGGACAAGGTGTGTTGTCTCCAGCCATCTAACCACCTATCATCCCTCCCAGAATCAGACATATAAGAGATGTGCCAAGGGATTTCCTACCTCACCTACTGTGATTTATTCCATAATCTGCTGGCAAAAATGTGTCTGTCTGTGCAGGGTGCAATAGCCTGCCTCTGTTGGCAGCTGCTACTAGGAGACAAGGATGATGATCAAAGCAATCAGTGAACTCAAATACTGTATACCTGTCCATGAAAAAGCTGCATGTACTGACTACATGTCTTGAGTGATTCCTGATTTTATGGGAATTTTCTTTGTGGACCTGATGTTTGCCACTTAGTAGACAGGTACAAGGAATGTATACTTTTTGATAAATGTGGAGTGTTGCAATGAGTTTATATAATAAAACACCTTGTAGTTTTGTAATTCTTCTACAATATTGTAGAAGCAATTTTGCTCATAGAATCAAACCATATTTTGCTATTTACAATCAAATTTTAATAAAGAGAAAATTATCTAGTTTTAGAATCATATTCTGTCTAGCTGTTCAATGTACTAGTAACTGATTTTAATAAGGGTGTTATTAAAAGGAAATTCTGATTAGAGAGATGAATATACACACAGGAAAGAAAGGAAAACATATACCTACTTTAGTCTCAAAGTATTAAATGTACTATTTTAAGCAACATATTTACTACAAACAGAAGGACAAGCAAATGTTTATTGTTTCTATCAGCATTAATGCACAGTCCCTTTGGTTATTTCTTTAATCCAAACAGCTTCCTGGTAGATCCAAGATGTGAGGCCTATCTGTAATGACTTGGCAAGAGAGAGGGTCCAGGACTTCTCTGCAAACACAATTAAGTTGCCAAGACAAGTCCTGTATTTGAATTAAAACCATAAATCTTTCATCTGCACCTACTCTACATCAAATAGCAGGAAAAGAGGCCCTCCCATCTAACAGTCTTAATTACCAGAGCACTGCAGCCTTTGAGCATGACAGAGCCAATGATAGCTGACCTTGTGCTCCAGCCCCAGAGTGGGATCAGTGTGATGAATGGGAAATCCTGCCTGAAATATCACAGCAAAGGGAACAGCCTCAGATGGCAAATTAAGTGCCTAGCGCACTGTTGGGACTACACAAATACATAATAATACCCTTTGCTTTGATCTGTTTATACTGGAATGAGCAGTATGTTGAAGGCTTCAGTATAAACATATCAAACTTTGTCTAGTAATGACTAGCCCTTGACATGTCCTTTCCCACAGAAATGCATGGTGGGATAGTGGCTTTTCCCTTCTCTAATGCCGCTTATAGTACTGTTGTGCTTGGAGCAGGAGAGATGGGTGCCCTGAGTTTGTTGTGGTCATCTCTAGTAAACCCACATAACTGGCCATTGCCCAAAGTAAGCAGAATACTACTTAGTAGTATGTGGGTCTCCTATAACTAGAACACTACTATAACAATATGTGGGTCTCCAGGGAGAACAGGACTAATTTTCCTTTTCACAGTATTCAGGTAGCAGGTGAATCAAACACCGTGGCAGCTGAGTATTTTTGGTCGCCTTAGAGCAGCTGTTCCTACATTGTGGGTGTTGATCAGCCCTTAAGATCCTCAGTAGTGTTTTCCCTTCAATTCTGAATATTTTTTTGGTCAAGTGTTGTAATGAAAAACGATGGTGGAGTGAACAATGCTTACTGTAGTGTATTGGACCAAAACTAGCCAAGTGAATACCTGAAGGCAGGGCCACATTTTCTGGTGTTGTTTCTGAAATGACTACTTCTTAGGATGGGTTGCCACACTTTCCAGTGTAATGATGTTTCTGAGACATTTCTCAAACTCTTTCTTTCTAATTGCTATATTGGCTGCTAAACATTTCCTTCCTGGTCTTACTTCTATTTCATATCATATGATTTCACAACATATTCCTTCCACTAAGGGGTCTTGCTAGCACAGTTATCAATTCTGTCATGCAGAAGATACCTTGTCTGACTAGCACTATCAGTTATGAAGGAGAAGAGCTCGTGTGAGGTACAGTAATTCAAATATAGAATAAAAAGTGTTTTAATTAAAAATATAAGAATACCCCTTCCTTTTTCCTTTTGTTTTCTGGAGAAAAAAAAAAACTTAAAAAGAAGATGTCATTCATTTGTATGTTTAACATGATAAAGCTACAAAAAATCTGCTTGTGAAGAAGTTTTGCAGCAGATGTTTTACACTGGTAGGGAATTCTTCAAACAATATTTTCCAGTGGAAAGGCTAAAGTGCAAAAAGTAAAAAAAAATATAGCGCACAATATGGTTATGCATGTAAATAATTCTGCATTTACAATCCTATTGTATTAGGTTTGTATGATAATAGAATACACTATCTAGTACCATATAAATATGTGTCTGTATATATATATATATATATATATATATATATATATATATGCATCTTTTTACATTTGTATTTGTTATAGTTCACAAAGAAATCCATCTGCATTTAGTCTTAAATGGTACTTACTGTGCTTGCTACCAAAGCATTTGAAATGCACAACAAAAGCACTTTAAATCAATCAGAAAAACGAAGAATATGAAATTTGTAGAAAATTTATTGGAGGCATATTTTGAATCTGCAAGCCTGTCAGATTATACCCACAGGCATTACCCCCATGTATTCCCCCATGTAAAGGGAACTATCCAGCATAAAAACAGACAGGAACAACAACAAAAAATATGACAGTGAAGTTTGTGCTGTCATATCTGCATCCCTCACATATTGCACAGGAGGTATTCTCTTCACCTGTTATGAGTTTAGGCAGTGGCAGGTAGAGGGTTGTTGGCTGCTCCAGGGTTGTCCTGGGGGAGGCATCTCCTGATGAATGCGGCATGACTACAGCCAGAGGTTAAAAGTTCAGAAGAGACTTTGAGAATCAAAGGATACAGCCAGACCTGTTTGCTTTGAGGAAAATAATGTTACTGTTTTAGGGTTTCCCTTCCAGTGCAATTACTTGAGCTGCTTCATTAGCAGGAGTGTGTAGGGGGAGTACAACAACCCTGGTGGGAACACAGCCTTCCTAAATGCCTGGGAGGCCTGCCACTTAGCTTTATCACAGGCTGAATTTCACCTCATGAGCTTGTAGTCTCTTGATACAGAACATGAATAATAAGTATGGGAGCGGAGTATACATAACGACATGTTGCCAAAAAGGGGCAGAATTCTATTAAAAGCAATCCACTTTTGGCAGGAGAAGAGTTACAATGGAATTTAAAACAGGAAGTTGTGTAATTAACTGCACATTTCAGGCCAATATTATGCTAAATACAATAAAATACAGCATGAAATTAGTGCTCAGATTTTCAGGATATAAATGAGTAAAAACCCTATTTACTCTGTAGCCTCAATGGAAAAAGATATCTTCATATTATCACGAATGACTACTATACACACTGTCCATGCAGCATTTGCAGAAAATAAAACTTACCCTGCTAGGCACAGCTTCACTTTCATCTGTATTGTGAAGGACATATTTTATTTTGTCTTTTTATAGGCTTTACCAAGTATTTTAGATCTAAGGGATGAAACAAAAGTGTAACTCTAAAGACAACCGGAAAAGACATCCTTGGAGAGAATGAGCGTGATTCTGACACTGTATAAATATTATCTATCATCTCTCAAACTCTGTGTGTGGACATGTTTTTGCTTGTACTTCCTGTCCACACTGCTTCTGTACAGAGTTAGCAGGCTCTACATGCAGCACATGAGCATGATCAACATTCAGTTTGCATATATTAAATAGTGTACACTAAGAGTTACTACTTTGAAATGGAACTGACGAGATCCCCCAAACTGTGTGGACTCAGTTATGAAGAGAATTCAGATACCACAGTCATCCCCTGTGGAGCTTTTGTGCATTATATTTAAGGCACAAGTCTGCTTTGATGGAAGGTGCATGAGGAATATTTCTAGGGATATGAATATGCATGTGTCTGCATTTGCAGATATTTGGATCTACCATGGATATAAATCATCTTACATTATGTACATTTTGTAAGGATGAAAGCATTCTCCCACATAAAGGAAATTTCTCTCCCAGCTGTAACACTGAACTTACTAATGTGTTTTGCACAGTATACAGAATTCTTTCACGCAGATTGCTGGTGAGCTGCCATCCTTGCTTTTTGTTTGCCTTGGGGAAAACTTACTCCCATAGCTGTAATTATTAGAGGTTATAATTGCTCCATAGGGTGCAAAAAACTGTAGTGGTGAAGCTGGGCACTGAAAAGTTACAGAGAGGATGTAGATAAGGAAATCTGAGAGAACTCTACAGAGAGGGATTGGCACTCATAAAAGGGCAGGCATTGCTGCTATTTGACTACAATCTGCAGACATCTTTGGTTTCCATGCAAAAGGATACTAGTATAAATTAAACTGGAGAAGGCATAATTTTTTTGTTATTTAGCCCTCCCTTACACAAGCCTACATATGCTAGGTGTTTGAACAGAGATTGTAAGCCAGGCACCCCTCCCTGGAGGGCGTGGGAGGAGCAGGAGGCTGTGCTCAAGGGACAGCGAACCCTGGGTCTCCCCTTCCCCTTCTCAGAGCAGCTGGCCAGGCTGCAGAATTAGCTCTGCCCACAGTAACACACTCGTGCATGGCACTTGACACAAGTAGTAGGCTTGTGCTAATCCAGCCTGCATGAGTTGAAATGTTGAGGGTTTATTTAATGGTATCAGCTTGTTGGATGGGCACGAAAAGAGGGGTCAGTAAATTCCCATTGCTGCAGGGAGCTGCATCCAGCAAGCAGAAATGGGAATGGGGGTCAGGTTGTAAAAAGAAGATGTGTGACTGCAGATGGGATATACAGCCCTGAGGAATTTAAAGCCCTTGAAAAACGTTTGTTAAAATAACATATCATAAGGCTCAGATGTCACAAGGCTAATGTTCAGGCTGCTTAAAAAGCCTTCAAAAGACAGGAAGAGAATACTTTGACTTCTGTGAAGAGCCAATACACAGCATTTAGACCCAGTCATTGGCAGTTATGGCAGACAGACCATGAACTCCAGAAAAAATGGGGTCTGGCCTATGATAAAGTGGTTCCCTAGGAATGAATGACTAGAACAATTGTAAAAACATAATGATTTTCACAAAGCTCCAAGCAAATTGTTTTAGTGGTAGGTAGTGGGAGAGAGGGGAGTTAAAAAATAAATTGATCTTATCTTTTTCTTAAAAGTAGCTATGTCTGAAATTTGAAACCCAGACGCACAAGGATATTACTGTGATGTTTCATTTTGCAACAGAAGGTAGAAGCCTTATAAGGTAGGATTGTGTGCATGTAGCATCCAGCCTATATTCTATGCTCAAGGGATACTTACAATTTGGCTGCATGATAGAAAAACAGTCAAGCTGTACAAGAAAACCTTATAAGTTTCACTGAGCACTATATACTGCTGCTTTCAGTGTCCCAGGTAGAGTTTTTATCTGAGCTACATACTTAGTGAAGCAAAGTTTGTTTCGTCTTTTGTCTTTCACTCTGATTTTAGTGGAAAAGTGCTGTTCTCCTGGGGTCGTGTTCTTCTTCCGGCTCCTGAATTCATAGCTGGTAAGGACTGAGACTGAGCAGGAAATTGTGAATTCAGCAATGAAAGCTCTTTTACTGCAAGCATTTCTTGGGCTTCTCTTTGACTCCTACTGGAGTTCATGTGTTCAAGGGGATATTGTCTGTAAATTAGAAAATGGGTAAGGCTCACTCAGTTACTCTAGTCACTCCAGTTTCTACAGTCACACCAAGTAACTGCAGAAACCATGCTGGCCAGCTGAAAACTTGGTGAGTGAAGGGAAAATGAAAAGTCACCTGGATTTGTATTAAAAAAAGATAAGTTACACCAGCAGCCTGTTTTGTCTCTGTTCTTAGTAAGACCCATCTGTTCAGAGGAAGCTGAGAACATTTCAAATAAAAGCATTTGTAATTTAAAAAAACTCCTTTACACTTTTAGGGCAAAATGTCAGCTCTTACTTCAACAGATCTCTGTCCCCAGAGTCAGAACTTGAGTCTACCTAAAGGACATTAGTCAACTCATACCAAATACCTATAACTCAGCAATTTCCACCCAAAACAATTGGTTAGAAACAATTGGATCCAGGTGGAATGGGCAGATCACTAGTTATTTCTCTTTTCCATTACTTTTAACTTATTAAATCTCTTCTAGAAGATAAAAATATTGTTTGGTACCTAACTGAACTTTCAGCTACAGCTGGTAGTTAGATTTGGAAATAGATGATATCTGATATGGTCCGTACTTCAGGTGACAGTGCCTGAAAACTAATCAAAGAGACACGGATTTGTGTTCTGATGTTATGTTAACATCATTTACAGTGTTATGTTTCTAGCAGCGACTGGATCTTGGATGCCATTAAAGCAGTTGTATTCTATCTAATCATAGCATGGTAGTCTCAACATTCATGACAGTATGCCAAGATATAGTTCTGTTCAGTTTGCAAGAGTAAGTTCAATTGGAGATTGCTCCAAGTATTTCCATCAGGACGTAAAGTGTAATGTCTCATTTTTCATTTACATTCATTTTCTTCCTTAAGGAAAGAAGAAAGGAATCAGTAGGAGAAAGTTGTAAAAAAGATAAAGAAAGTATTTTATAAAAAGAGAATGGTGAGAAAATTGGAAATAATTAAATATGCTTACATGCCATTCCCCCAGGGTCTCAGAATGGTACCACTGGAGCCTACCAGAAGTTGATGCTGCTGAGGGCTACACCAGTGAAACTATACAGCTGAACCTTTAACATGGGAAACAGCCTTTAATGCTAGCAGAAACTGAAACAGATGAGCTAAAACAAGTTGAAGGGCTTTTCGTAGTAAAAACACTAGGTATAGGCACATGAATGAGTCACTGTAGGATGAGTTGGAAGGTGAACTTTCAACACATCTACTGACCATCTGTAATTGCTTGCTACTAGAGCTCTTATCCTTCATACACAAGGGAGGCATGCTGCCCTTCTACTGAAAGATAAACAACCTTCAATTGTCTTTCCCTGATGCAGCTGGAAAGCTGGGTAAGAAGTGTACCCAGGACAGTATCTTTCCCAGAGAGATGTGTCTCCAAGGAGAAAACCTTCTAGTTTTCTACTGCTGCTTTCTTGGCTGTGAGGGGATTCCAGCAAGTGGTTTCAGCTCGATAGTGATTCTCAGCTCAATAGTGATTTTCAGCTCAATGCTGGAATCCCCAGGCTGATGCAGCAATGAGAGAGAGAGGAGCCTGTCTGGCAATTCCACAGAGATGGCTTTAATGTCAGTGTCTGTGAAGGGAGCCAGGAACAGAGAGCTCCTGAAAACAGAGGCCGAGTTTGGGTTTTTTATAGGAGCAGACAAGGGATGGATACAGATCATTTGCATGAAAGGAGCAAGGTATGCTGGGTGTAGTGTACTGGGGTCACCGTAAGCTTGAAGTAAATTGCTTATCTTAGAGATGACACAGGACATCAGCCTGATTCCTCCATGGGAGGGCAAGACTCTCCTACAGGGGATTTATTGTCCTCTATATTTCACTAGGCATAAAATACCCCACACTGGAAGTTAGTGGGGGTTGTTCTGATGCTCTGTTCATGTCTTTTTACCCCACAACTTGTTCAAATGTCTGTACCCACAAACTAACCATGTCCTGTGTGCTGATATTCTAGATATTCTTGTCTTGTATACTGCAAAGTTAAAGTTCACAGCATCTTCTGCCTACTCAAGTTGTTCTGAATGGACTAATCCATTAACAGTGGATTAACAGAACAGCAAATGCCTTGGGATGCTCATTAAAGCAACCACTTAAGAAACAGTGTTCTACTAGACACCACAAGGCACTGACCATTCCCACAAATTTATTTCAGTTTCCCCCAAGGACAGAAGCTAGAGTCCCTTGAAGAGAAAAACATTCTTTCTCAATAGGTGGAGAGCTTCCATGGCCTGTGAGAGAGGATGAGGTGGAGCTTCTGGGGTTTCATCCTTTAGCTTTCTGCTAAGTAAAGCAGCATGAGAGCAAGCTCCTACCAGAAGACACTATGCAGCTTCTGTATGTTCCCATGTTCTTTCACTGGGTTTTGTTCCATTTTTCCCCACTCAGAAATGTGTTTGTAGTATGCTATCAAACATGGGACATAAGGTGAACTCGTTACTTCAGATGACTTGAAATGGTCTGATGTGAAACCCAAAAATCGGTAGTGAGGAACTTTGATCCAGAAATATGTCATGTACTAGTCTCTCTCTCCTCAACATGCACTATAAAAGCCCAGCAGGTCCTAGAAACATTAGTCATGAGACAGCAAATTTATTTTTCTTTAAGTAGAGAGCAATGATTAAAGTGGTGAAGCAGCTTGCTAGAAGATTAAACATTGTTCTTGTCAAACAACTTGTTCCTTTATGCACTGTGAGCCCAATCATAACATCTTTACCTGGGGTCCTGCCCAACTCCTGAAAACCTATCTCAGGTCTGTACTATTATCTGCACATTAATATGATGAAATCCCAAAGAAAATTACTATGACCTTTCCAAAATGCACCCACTCTGCTTTTCAGAGAGAGACATAATCTCTGTTCCATTCAAAAGACTCTCTTTTCCAAGAAGTCAGGATCTGGCAGTTTTGGAGAGTACAAGGAATGAACTGCTCACTGTAGTCCTGAACTTAAACACTGTTGTTGGTCCATAAATCTATCTGAAGCATCAAGCTTCTCAAATTCAAATCTGAGTTTCTTGTGGCCTGACCCCCTGGTAAGCCAGCTACCTCAATTGAGATAGATGGTGTATTTATACTGACTCCTTGTCAACTTAGAAAGGTTTCCTTTTCCTTCTGAAAAAAAGTAAATTCTCATTTTAAAATGTTGTATTGCTTAAAAAGTGAACTTTCTGGGAAATGCTTTCTATTTCAAGTGCAGATGTCAGGCTCATTTTTAACTCTTCCAAGTCTGTGAATCTGTCTGGTTTAGTCATGCCTCTTCATAGGAAGACCTCTGAGGAGCTGAACCTCTGGCTCAGGAGATTCAATCTTCCCAGCTTGTTATTGCACCAAAACTCTGTGAAGATTGTGCTGCACCCTGTTTTCCTCTGCAGGAGGACAAAGTTTTTTGCTTAACTACTCCTCCTAGGAAAGTCATTCAGCACCATCTAATTACAATAGTGCGACAGAGCTCCTGAAGTCATAGAATATGCAGTATGGACAAAAGGATATTAAAAAACAAGTACTAAATTCCCACCTGAAACGTAAAGTGACTTCAGTATCACACTGAGATTTATGGCTACTACAAAAAACTGGAAAATGGAAACCACAGCTCCTATGTCTCCTGCAGTGATGATGTTGTGTCAGCTCTGCTTGACAGAATGAAATACAGAACTTAAAATTCACATTTCATACAAAACCATAACATTAATTATCATTCTGCATTTCAGCATATTGTCTTGCCTGAGTGTGAAGGAACAGGTGTGTAGTCCAGGAAAATCTATCCTCTAGGCCTGTGGAAAGATAAGATTGTCCAGATATACAAGCATGGATAAACTTTTTGCCAGAAAGCGAAGTTTTTTAAAGTGATGGACATATTAGGATTCAAGAAAGGCACACATATGATCTTTGAAAGAAATTTTTTCTTTCTGGAGTCTGAACCTAGATTTAGGAACATGTGATCATTTTGGGTCTCACAGTGATCTATCACATGCAGAGCTAGACTGAGACAAAACTCTGCTATCAGCTTGAGCAATTCACTTTGGATTAACTGAAATTCCTACTGCAAATGGAAGTCCTGGATAGCCTCCTTTCATATCAGTATGAATGCATATCATATTCAGCAAGATTGAAGAGCATTTTTTTAAAAAAAAATCTATGTATGGCTCACTACATGAGGTAACTACATGAGGTAACTACATGAAGTACATTATACTACCTGATTTTAGTTTAGTTTTTGTTTTAGTTATTTTTTCTTTTGTACAATCAGACCTCAAAACAGGAAAATGTGAGATCTGGGTTTCATTATGGACAGTGAATAAAATTTCAGTGTGGCTCAGGTACCAGTTTTCAGCTTTATAACACAGTACCCAAACCAATGTGGTAGTTTTGATTGAAAAAAAAAAAAATTAATAATCTTGGAGTTTGAAATAATTTTGGTCTTTTTGACCTCAATCATCAAACCTTGGGCCAACAAGAGGGAGATGTTAAACAACAGCAAAGGCTTTGGACACAGAAAATCCTGTAAATGTTATTATTAAAGACAGATCAGATTACAACACAGGGAAGAAAAGGTTACCTGAATTCAGGAAATGTTTCTTGAGATTCAAAAACAATGCCATAAACCTTAAAATAAATAGCCCATTTCATACCACTATTGGTTGTGACCAGCAAGCATTAAGGCATAAGGCAATGGAAAAGAAGTGGAAAAAATTTTTGATGGTTGGTTTCATCTCCTTGGGAAATTTCAGTCTCTTTTTGAAATAGTGACTAAAAAGTGGAAAATTCCTGATCTGAACTTCATCTCAACTTTCTGGCTTCATTGAAAGAACACTACTGTGAAATGGTTACCCATTACAATTAACTATTTGAACTCAAACAGAAAATCTGAGACATTGAAATAGTGAGTAGGAACTGAGGTGGCTGGTTCTCTTATGAGTCAAAAAAGCCAGGGATGATAGCGTGAGAGTCTCTGGTAAAAACCAAAAGCTGCAATATTCATAGATGTCCCTAGATGCCCATCTCCTTCATGGCAAGGACATGTGCTGTTTGCAGCAATCTATTTCTAAGCAAGCTGTAACCAACATCTTTGAGGGATATCTTGTACCTGAAGAAATGGAGAACACTTTGCCATGCATAAATTTGAAATTCAAAATAATCATAAATCTGAAGCTAACTGTCAAATATTTATGTTACTGTGATCATCTCAGCATCTTTTTCTGGATTTAAGAGAATGCAACATTCTAACTGTGAAATAATGCAGAACTAAAAATCTTTGTTGATGATATAGAAACTCAAGTTTTGGGAGGTCAAAGTTGTTTTTTTAAAAGAAATGCCAACAGGGTTTTTTTTCACCTAAAGCATTTCATGTCAATGACACTACACTTTCCAAGCTCTTACAAAGTAAAATCTATCTTGTCTTATAGCATTGAATTACTCAAACTGTATGTTTTGGAACTGAAAACACCAGTAACACAATAGTGTGACATTATGTTGATCTATATAAACAGCATATAAATTTATTTAATCTGATCTGAGATTTTTAATATAAAAGTCAGGAAGTCTGTCTATACACACCAAGATTTAATTAGATTCAACCTAAATCGTGCTATATGTTACACATTGAAGTAAAATTCATGAGAATATGGTGAGAGTAGAAAAGCCATTTTGTTGAACTATTCTTTAAATATCTATTCTGAAAGAAGCTCCCACTATCAGTGAGGACTCATAGGGTACTCAGCCTATTTATACATGAGTAAGTAGCTCTTTATACTGAGCAGAACAATTGCAGCAGAGAAGGTGAGGTCCCTGGTGGCATAAGGCATGGACTCCTGACTGACAGAAGACTTGGACCCTGATCCTGAGCAGATTTTTTCATTCAGAGATCTCTTACACTCCAGCTAGAGAGCAGAATCTGAATCTTGAAGCTGGAAGTGTGGAAAAAAAAAAGGGTCAAATGTAGTCATAGAGGTGCTTTGTCTTTCTGTCTTAGGGTTTTCTCAGTTTTTGCAGTAATACAGAGTCTAGTTCATGTGTATATCATTTTTACTGATTTTCTACTTCCATCTATTTTCTAACCAACTTGTTTGATAAACTTATCCAACACAGATATTATATTGTCTTGGTTTGGAAAGACAGGGACCAAAAAAAAAAGGGGAAACTTTTTTTGGGGTTTGTTATAATTCTAAAATTGAAGGAGAGGTCTTAGGCAACGATAAGGAGGGTAGGAATAACAGTTCTTTACTAGTTAGTCTAACAAGGTAAATTAACAATAATTACAATATTGACAACAAACAGAACTAGAGGAGAAAAAAACAAAACAACAAATCAGTCACAGTTCTTCTTCTGGTAACCCCCCCCACCCCACCCCCCTCAGTACTGTCACAAGCTAATAGGGCTAGCAGCAGCTCTGGGAGGGTGAGGTGATTCTGAGGGTTCGCAGTGGCTGGAGCTGTTGGAAAAGTGTCCCGGCTGGCAGGGGCTGTAGAAACAGCGTGGGGAGACCTCGAGCAGAACTGAAGAAACCGTGGGTGCAGGGCAGGGAGGAAACGGGTTCCCAAAATCCCGGGGGACACACGAAGAGACGGTGGTCCCACGGAGTCCCAGATGAAGGGAATGGTGAGAGCTTTCCGCCTCGCTGAGACGAGCAGCCCTGGCCGTTCCCCCAGAGCAGAAAACTGCCCTGAGCAAAGTGAGATCAATGTTTCTGGGTAGCTGCTTCCTTTGTTTGACCTGAGCACCCATAAGTACTGAAAAGCACCCAGCCATTAGCTTCCTAGCAACTTCTGGGAAAAAATTCTATAAGAAATTAACCCAACTCCCAACATATATGCAGGAAATTATTTTAATTTATATTAGATTAGTAAGAAGGCATGACAATATAAAACATAACACAATGTTTTTTATAGTACTTCTTACAAGTTCTCTTGTATTTTCATGAAATTCTAGTAGGCTGTGCATTTGCATATGTAGATGGCATGGAGGTATCAAGGGAGTCTATTAGTCACACTGACTGACCCAAAGAGTACTGAAAACACAGAATAAAACCAGGAAAGCAGGAAATGGCACAGAAGTAATGGCTAACTTGGTCAAGATCCTCACCTGTTACTTTTAACATCTGAAAACTCATCAACTACAAGTATTACTTCTAATCTTGTACACGGAGAAGCTTGCATGACATTGAATATCGGTTAACATTACACAGAGGTGTAAGAATTTTGTTGCTTCCATTTGAATACTTCACAGAAACTACAAAATGCATGTGCCTGGTTTATTTGCGCACTATTTATATCACAGTGATGTCAGAATCTGGACTCAGAAGCTGTCATATGCTTTTGTCAAACAATCATTTCTCCAAACAAGTCGAAGTGTAAATAAGTAGCAAATGCATTTTTCACATTTTGACATCTTTTGCACTGAACTGTTCATACAAAGTTTGTATAAAACCAGAGCAATTTTCCCAGAAATAGTGTAAACAATTTTGAATAAATGACTCAATGTTATATGGCTTTTAAATAGTTTATGGACAGCGAGTAAGGTGAAGTAGATTTTCATGGCGTCCTTTTTTACATTTAGCTTCTATTCATGTAGACTTGCATGGCTGCTGCCAGAAATTCAGCACGAGGTGTTAATTTCTCACTACCATAAATTACTTTGAAGGTGGTGTTTTTAAAGATTGTACTATCACACTTATTGTATTTGCTATTTCTCAGTAAACTGACTAAATTTAACTTACAGTGAGCTTCAAGCTGTGATTTATGTTACCGTCAAATTGCCTCAAAGTGAATTATCTAAACCCAAAGTGTTGTAAATTCCAAGCGAACATTTGCAATTGTTTTCTTTTTCTCAGCTGCACAAACCTATTATTCCCGTGGCACACAGATAATTTGTAATGGGCTGCTAGATGTATTTGTTAATGCATTCACTCTCAACTTAAGCAATGTTCTTCAGCAAATCCAATAGATGAAGGACTAAAAATAAACAGAAAAGGTCTTTGATAGTATTGACTTGGGTCTCATATAAAAACAATTTGGATACTTCATGGTGGAAACAAGTGTTTTGTTACAGAAGCTGATTGTTCCCTGCTGTACTGCATGCTAGCAATTTCTTTCAGATGTGTTCTCATTTGAACATTCTCCTCAATCACATTGCAGCTCCATGGAGTGCATATTTCCTTCTGAAAAGCATCTATCTCTCTTTGACTCCCTGTCACGCTTTAGGTATCAGGAAAGCAGCTAAAATCATGTGGTTTACTCATGCTCATAATGATGTGCCCAAAGTGTGTCAGCTGGTACCATCTGCAGTGCCTGGAGCAGTGTCTGGGAGACTGTGACAACTCAATTGCAGGCCGGAGGTTTTGAAAAACAGGCAATAATTACTATTCCTTCTTAAGCAAGAGATCTCCTTTGTGCAGTACTGGGGAGGCCACATCTGTTACAACAATTACTAAGTCTCTGTCGATCATCAATATTACAATCAGAATAGTCATCAATCTGGATAAAAATCACCATTTCTTTTCAGTTCCAGACCACTGATCTGATCCAGTTGTAGCTAATGAATTGATGCTCTGTCACCCTTTCCTTTTGTGTGCTTTTCTTCTTACTATTATTGTTTTTGTGAACCATGCAGGATCCTGCCACAAGCAAGTGCTTGGCAGCAAAATCAGAAGGCCAGAAAAAAAGCTACAATTACTCTTGAAGAAAGGAATTGGACATTTTAGAAGAACATTGAATTCTGAAGTCCTACTTCAAGAATTTTCTATAAAGCCACTGCCTTCAGCTAGGCCTGGTTCTTAGTTATCTTGGATAAGATCCTGACTCTCAATTATCTGGCTGATAATTGCTAGTTTGCATTTTTAGAAAAAAATTTAGTTTGTTATCTAACAAAAAATTGAGAAAAGTGCTGCAGGATATTTTCTCAGATGAAATGCATGTGAAAATTCATGAAAATTCAGTTCATTTTAGTCAGCTTCTTTTTAGCCTAACCTAAGACTAACTGACCATTAATAACTCTTCTTGGGTCTTTCTTGGCGGTAAGCATGTGTTCTGACAAACCATGACAGTCCTCATATTTTTTGTCCAGCACTGATATGTGGAAAGTTGATACTGTGATTACTGTAAGACAACCCCCAAATACTCTTCCTGTGAAAATTTAAATATTGGATATGATATGGACTTCTACCCAGATGGTTCAGCTAGCCCTTCATTTCATGTTAAATCTAACAGAAATAACATGACAAATCTGTTACCAACCAGCAGAAATGAAATTTGAGCTCTTGAGCCTGTGTAAGAAGATGCATTTTGAAACAGCCAGTGATGCAAGAGAGCTTCTTTCATTATATAATTCTGCATTGCCGTGAAACTGGTAATCTCTGAAGAAAAGTCTTCAGTGCCATATCAGATATCTTAAAAACAATGGCTGCTGAAATGTTCCAAGTTTTGTTTTCTTCATACAGTCTAACAACAGACATAACAACAGATAAATATCAAGGCAAATTTGTTAATATTGCATTACTGGCAGACAAAAAAAGATCACTTTACATTGGAATGCTGAGGTCCTGCCAACTATCAACAAGTAACTCTGTTTTATAACTAGCTGCTAATGGGAAAAAAAAGTGTGTTGCACAAAAATAGAAATAATCTGAAGGTATTTGAAATTGTTTAGATTCTGTTCTGATAGTCTCTCAAAAATCAACTCTGATGACAGAATTTGACAATATTGTTTGTGTAAAGGCAGCGGCTTTTTATTTTTGCATAGCTCTTTGCATCTCTTCTGTGCTTTGAGAAAAAGAAATACAGTGAATCTGGTTAATATTATTAGTCTAACTTACAGATGCAAAAGCAAATTCATACAAAGAAAGAGCATCTTACCTAAGACCACCCAGAAGATGATCAGATACCAAAATGCATGGCTTGGGAAGAGACAACATAGAGTAGCAAGGCTGGTTTGAAAAGCCTGAGGGTCTGAAATGGAAAATTAGTTTCAATATGTATAATTAAGGATGAGAAGTATTTAAATATGTACTTACATATGAAAAATGCTATAGCAATACTTTTTTAATGTTGCTGCAAATATTTTGGGGTAGTGAAAAGAACACCTTCAATGTGAGAAACTCTTAATAATGTGTGGGTCAGGTCAGGGCTCAGATTCATGCTCATGCTGCTTCCAAGGAACTTGGCCCTGTGGAGTTGCTGACAGTGGCCCTGCAGGAAAGAGTCTTGGACTTGTGGTCATCTACTTAGATAAGAACCTAGGTTTCCTGAGTTTATATAAGACTGATGTTGGAAAAAAAGAAGTATTCTGAAAAGGCTTGTTATTGCCACTGCCTCCACACAAGCCTGTTCTTCTGTTTAGCGAGGAAGACTATCCACCTTCCAGCACACAACACCCTTTTTACAGCATGTCTGCTGAACTTCAGTCCCTCTGTGATGCTGGCCTTCTCGGAATGTGTGCTGTGACTAAAACATGGGATACTATGCACTTCTTGCTCTGGAGTTCTCTTAACCTCCTTAGGCTGCTTTTCAGTATCAAGTTTTAGACAGGCCTGTAGATTAGGCACACTAACCATTAAGGCAGTGAGGTAGATCACACACTTAATGCAGATGTGTACATTCCCATTCTCTGTTATAGCAGACAAATTCACACAAAGAGGAAATTGGTGAAATGGATGCATTTTACAGTGATGAATGAATGGACTGAATTATAAAGGGCCTAAGCCCACCTGTCCCTCAGGATCTTCAGCCAGGAGACTGGAACAGCTCTCTCAGAGTGATCTCATCATGTGGAGTGAAAATTCGTCTTATAAATTATTAGATTTTGTCTGCTCTTTTGTTTTGTTTTCTTCAAGCCACTGAAGGGGAAGAAACGAAATAAAAGGGAGATTTTGATTGATCTGGTAAATATGGATGTGGCTGGAACCAGGAAGAATACATCAGAGAAGTGACTGATGGTTCTTGATTATGGTCAGCATATCGAGAATATTGGCTTTCACTGTGACTGCAAAGTGCAGCTCACTATTCCCTCACTTTCTGTCTGACACAGCTTTTGCTTTATTTTCTAAAAAGGGCTGCAGTCAAATAACAATAGAATTGTGAGCATACTAGTCAGTTGGCACAGTCAAATTCTTCTGTCAAAGATCCATTTTTACTGGAGTTCAACATACTCACGCAGTGGATCCAAATGGCAGTACTTATTTGCCCATACTTGCTTTTTAAAACTAATCCAGAAAAAAGAGTCAAGATTAATTTCTATGGACAGAAGGGAAGATATTTTCCGATCCACTGTTATAACAGTGGATTTTCTTTGAATTTGCCTGTTTTACCACTTTCTTTGTCTTTTCAGCTAATGACTTCAATAGTTTGAAAGAACCTCCTGCATATATCTGTAACTATACATCTTTAAAAAACACCAATAACAAAATGCTTATCTAATGCTGGAGTTCTGTCCCATAGGAGAATATTGCTGTAGGAATTCTCCTATGGGAGTCCTTGGCCAGTGAATGCAGAATACTGGAGAATATTTTCTATATTCTCTGATAAATAAATGTGTCTAGCATATACGCAGCAAGTGAAGGCAACACTCTGACAAAGACTTTTTAGAGTGTCAGCTCATTTTCTAGGCTTGTCCACCTTCTTCATCCTGTTGATGAAATTTCACATCCACTACATTGTTGTGCAGAATAAGCTCTCATTATTTGTGCAGAACATGCACATGTTAAGACTGCAGTGGCATAGTAGATATATGACACTTGCACATAATTGCTGTGACCTGATACTTGTGTAACTAGAAGATGAAAACGCTTTGCTTTATCTGAAGTGGATTTTCCATGTAATGACCATGTAACTAAATTAGAGATGGATAAACTTACTGAGATTTAATATGAGCTCATAGCAAAAAAATTTGTTTAAATAAACTTTATGTTCAGATGGGTTTTGACAACCAGCAAAAATGCTATTTCTCATCCTTTACTAGGATATGATCTCACTACACATGAACAATCCCTGCAACACATGCAGAAAATGGAGAAAGAAAACCCCCTTTCTGATATCATCTCTGGTTGTCAAGTGTTAGATGCAAGGCTAATGAGCTTTGATCCAAATTCCAACCAATTTAATTCACTCCATTATCTTAGCTGAATGAGGATATTTATTAAGTTTCCCCACACGTGCTTGCTGTGGCACAAAGGCAATGAATCATTCCTGCACCATGCTAACATGTGCCATGACTCTTTCTGCCAAGAACCAAAGGTGTGACTGACTCTTGCTTGGTTGGAAGAACTCAGAACCTGGCACTCAGAAACAGGTATTCACACAGGGCTGCACACAAGGGGATCTTATTTGGTGGTAATCTGGTTCATGGAGAGAAAGAAACTTGGCTTTCTTAGTGTACTAGTCCTGCTCCCACAAGTCTGATGCTTTTCTGATAGGAAGTTGCAGCAAATCCAGCTTTATCTTCTGAGCACAATTTTTTTCTTTGGTATGGAACTAACACCTTACACAAAGCTGCCCTGTGGTCCATGCTGCAGACTCATTAGCTGTAGTAGCAGTTTCTACTGCACTGTTGATGAAGTACACAGACCTATCACCTATGGGGAATCAAAGCAGGTGGTGTCATCCAAGTACAAAGGGAGGGTGAAAGAGGAGAGAACACTGTTACCTAGGGCCACCCAGAAATAAGAGAAAGAAATGGCTTATGTACCCCAAGAACTTCCTCTGAGAGATTGGAAAGATCCTCAGCTCGGGGGATTATGAGCTGTCCTAATGAACAGAGAGCATCCAGCTCAGCTGATCTGTCACAGGCCTCACAAAGTACTTTTGCCTGCTGAAAGTTAGTATCTTAACCCATCAGTTCATGAGGATACATGAGGAGGTTCATTGCTGAAATAAGAACTTCAGATTACAGTCCTCATTAACTGGCAGTTAGTAACTTTTACTTGGCTGGCTTGTACTTTGGGGTTTATAAAAGTGAGCATGGTGAGAGTGGAAGTCTAGGACACAAAAAGTAGAGATGCCCTTAGGCAAACCTCTATATTTGTTATATTTTACAGAGTAATGTGATGTCTTGGGGATGGAATGCCAATCCCAACCTTGAATCTGTCTTCTTTTCTCAGCTTCTGTCAGCTGTGTTTCCTTATTTTGAGATCCTTCTATTCCAGCAGGGCACTTCACAAGCCATTAGGTATGCCTATGTTTTCATACCCATTTGATCTGCCAGCTGCAGTTCACAATGATAAAGGTTTATTGGAGGCTTTTCAAATATATCCCATTAATCAGATTCAAGGCAAAACCTTTCTCAGCCTGTCTTGAATAGACTTCACAGAGAGCATGCACCAAGCAGCATTGCTTACCATCAGGTAGGAAACATCTGATATAAAAAATTCTCATCAGCAAACTGAGCTGGCAGAAATGTTTTTGACTGCACTGAAGAGATAAAAAAGAACACTGTGGGATTTTCAGGACCAGCCCATCCCAGGTTATAATCTCTAACCGTCATATTTTCACAGTATTTCATGAAGAATCAATCTGACCTTTAGTAAGAAGCATAAAGCTAAAAGTCAGTGTAATTCGACAGCTAAGCAGAGAGAATCAAAGAAGAAAGAAATAAAAAGAAAAAGAAAAAAAAGATAATAACAAATTGTAGCAGACTAAATACAGAAAAATAAGAGACTTTTTCAGCTGGGAAATTTTCTTGGCAGGGTCAGGATAAAGAATTAACCAGTCAGTGAGGGAAGGGTACCATATCTATCCACACACCCAAGACCTTTCTAAGACCACAGAGCAGATCTCTTTTTAATTACCTAAGCAGGATAACATGTGTAATGTCTTCAATACTGACATATTGTTTTAAAAAAAACTAAACACAAGAAACAAAAGCATTAACATTCTATATCTTACTCATTCTTTTCATTAGACTTTACTTACTTTCCATTGCTTAAGGCTTTGCACTGAAATGGAGAGGAGGCTAAATCATAGCATATCTGCCATTATCAGACTGTAGGTAAACCAGCCAAATCCTGGTCATTGAAAGGAGTCAGATTTGAAAAATACAATCTCTGAGTGATGGTTCAAATTTTCCACTTAAATGTACTATGAATCTTCAGAATTTTGTATGAGACTGCTTCAGATTGAAGGAAACCCAAGCCAAAAATGAGGAGACGCACTGAAACAGAGTGAGACTTGGCAGTGCATTGGCTCTGCTGGGGCAGGAACAAAGGCTCGGCTAACAGCATATGCTATCTATTAAACTTTGTTCTTTGTGTATGTAGACAGAGAAAGGGAGAGAGCGAGAGAGGTAGGAATTCCAGCTCTCCTCTTGATTTCAAACAAAGCTTTTGCCTGGTTTATCTGGTAGCTAATGGAGTCTGGAGAGACCTAGATAGTTTTGAGGATTATTTCACACAGTAAAATTTTAATTTGGTGCTCTCTCTGCTTTGTCAGAAAATTACACACCCACCACAATCTAATCCAATTCATTAAAAAATCTGTTAAAGTGAGCACTATTGCTGCAATTGGCTGTTTTGTTTTTGATGAAGAGAACTTTTTTCAAGCCAGGAAATCTTTCATTAGGAGACAGAGGGTGTTTCCAATTAAATGATTTACCTGCACACTAGAAATGTGTGGGAAACCTAAATGGGAATGACAATAATTCTTCAGGTCCTCCATGAAAATAATGAAGATTAGGCAAAGTCTTTGAAGAAAGCCTTTGAGCTCAACAGTACTACAGGTGAGGGCTCCTAATAATGGAAAGGATTCTACCCAGTGTCTTTTTCTTATAGATTGAAGCCCTCTCTCCATCTGCAAGCAACAGGAGTTTAAGACACAGGAGGCAAAAGGAAAAATCAAGTTTGTAAAGAAAACCTAAAAGCCTAACCTAGTAGAAGGAAATGGTAAAACCACCTCAGTTTTCATTATCACCAGGATTTCTCCTGTAGTTTCAGAGGGTTAACATTCAGTGGTGTACTGAAGTCTGTCTTGGCCTTCCAGATCACTCCCCAAAAGATTTCTTTCCTCACCTTTGTCCCCCGGATTTGTAAAAAGCATTAGACATCAGTACAGCTACAGGAGTACTGGAAGCAGTGGCTGATACACCAGAGGGTTGTGCTACCATTCAGATGAATCTTGACAGACTGGAAAAATGGACGAAGAGGAACCTCATGAAGTTCATCAAGGGGAAGTCTCAAGTCCTGCACCTAAGGAAGAATAACTCCAAGTACTGGTACACAATGGAGCCGGCTAGATGGAAGGCAGCTGTGCAGAAAGGACCCTGGGAATTCTTGGGGACAACATGTTGGCCACTAACCACCACTTGTAGCATAAAAAGACCAGCAGCATGCTGGCCTGCTTTAGGAGAATGGTTGTGACCAGGTAGAGGGAAGTGATCCTTCCCTTCTACTCCAGGCTGCTGAGTCATATTTGGAGTACTGTGTTGGGTTGTGGGCTCCCTAGGATCAGAGAGACATGGAGCTGATGAAGAAAGTTCAGCAAAGGGTCACTCAGGTGGTTAAAGGACAGGAGGACCTCACAAGGTTAGGCTGGCAGAGATAGGGTTGTACAACCTGGAGAAGAAAAAGCTCAGGAGGAGCCTTGTCAATATCCATAATCATCTGACGAGGGGAGAAAAGGTGGTGGAGCCAGACTCTTATCAGTGGTGCCAAGTGAGAAGCCAAGAGGCAGAAAATTCTATAAGAGGAGAAAAACTATTATTCTAAGGTCGTCAAACACTGGAAGAGATTTCCATCTTTGAAGCTGCTCAAAACTTGACTTAGAATCATAGAATGGGTTGGGTTGGAATGCACCTTTATAGGTCAACTAGTCCAGGCACCTGCAATGAGCTGGTGATCAGCTGTCAACTAGATCAGGTTGCTCAGTGCCCCATCCATCCTGACTTTGAATGTTTCCAAGAATGGGCACCAATGGGAAATCTTTCCTGTGTTTCACCATCCTTATTGCACAAGTTTTCTTCCTTCTGTCCTGTTTAATCCTGCCCTTTTAAAGGATTTCCCCTTGTCCTATCACAACAGGCTCTGCTAAAAATTCTTGTTACGGTCCTGGGCAACCTGCTGTCAATGGCCCTGTTTTAGTACTGGGATCATACTACATGATCTCCAAGGGTCCTTTCTCATCTCAACCATTTTGTGAATGCTCACAAGTTCAGCAGCTGCATCACCACTACACATCTGCAGGCATCTCTGTGCTTGCTTGACCACAAGGCTGAGCAACTGACTCATGAGTTTCTCTTGTGAAAGGCTGGCCTTTCAGAAAACATTTCTGCAAGATGGTAATTTGAATAGACCAGACAAGACAAACTGCAATATAGTTATTGAACCATGCAATGAAATGTAACAGATAGCAGTCCATAGTCCTCATAGAAATATTGTTTCATTTCTTTGGCAAAATTTACTATTTTTGAAATATGATTTCCACACTGAAGTGAAAATGAAACTGCTTATTCTGAGCACAGGCATTATGTGGCACAGCCAGCTGTTGAGAACACAGAAAATACTCATTGATTTGAGATGGAATTAGAATAAATTTATATGTCTCAATCAGACCAAGGGCTTGGACTTATTCTCCTTTAAACCACAGAAATACCCTGGAGAAACATTTAGTCTGTCATGTTTCACACAGAAGTTTTATGGAAACATCTCCCAAAATTTTGTGGGGGAAAAAAATTTCCATGTAGTTCCAGTTAACATATAGTTGTACCTAGAACAGGATATGATGAGACTGACAAGCAACTGTTTAACTTCCTGTCTGGAGGAAGACAAAATGTAGCCATCATCTCTAATTATTGAATAAAATTACTCCACCAGCACATCATCAAGAAATATATCTATGTATTTAATATAAACAAACGTATGTAGTTTATATTAAGATGTCAGACATGGTGAAGTGATCCTGAACAACTACTTTCTGCACTACATCTGCTAGAAATTTTTGTCCTTACTCGTATAGAAAACTCTGTGGATGCATCTCCACAGATGTCTGCTCTCAGTACCCACACAACTCTGTATGCAGCAAAGTCTAGATAAGGCTACCATGCATCCAGCTTTTCCAGATATGGCTCCCCTTTCCCAAGTTTTTGGATGCCTTGTTGAATCCTGGGCTACCACAGATCTGAAAATCTTGGAGGCCAAATCTATTGCCTATGCTTTGTGGGTTGCCTATCAAGAATAACGCCAAATGGTACAGGCATACTGAGACAAAAACTCTACACAGCACTGGCCTCACTATCACATCCACAAGTGTTTCTGCGATGGGAACCTCAGATACGGCAACTTGGTACCTCAGCTCCTTCCAATACCTTAGTAATGTTGCTTGTATATGTTCCAGGTCTTGCTAGTCCCCATCACAGCACAAAGACAGAACACATCTGCTTTCAGTGTGAGAGCAGATGTGAGCTATTGATCACAGTACCCTGCTTCAAAGTTTGCCTAAATTGTTGTCAGAAAATTGGTTCATAAAAGATATTAAGAGTATAACCTGCCCATAGGGCTAAATTGCTCTTTAACAGTATAGTTTTGTTTTGACTCAAGTCACACAGATGTAAGTCTTTTTCTATTTCTTTTCTTTTCCAACAAAATCTTTCTGTTCCCATTGCTCATGTAGATGTCTAACTCACTCATTAAATGTTACATAAATGGGATTATTTTGTTGCTTGTAAATGTCTTGTTATTCGGTTTCATGTCCCAATGTTTTAGTTTTGTGGAGTAGGCAATCTTCCTTACAGCAATAATTATTTTGTACACTTCTGTAATGCTGTCACTTCTTTTTCCTCTTTAATCTAAACATCTCTACACTTTCCACACTCTCCTTACATTAAAAGCTCACACCTCTTTTCCATTCCTCTAGCAATTTTTTAATGTATTTCCCTGGACCCTTAGTATTTCTGCAGTATTATTTTCAAGCTGGTTGACCTAGAAGGAGCAGAGAAGACATTTCACTGGCTTATATAATTATATTACATTGTTTTCAATATTGTTTTCTATCTTTTTCCTCCTACATTGTATCAGTTTGCCAACACTTTTGCTGCTCTCATAGCATATGGTTTGGCTACGATGTCTGTTGTGACATTTTTTTTGCTGCCTGGTTGTGATCAATTTAGAGCCAAGCAATATGTCATTCTGATTTTTCCCTCCAACTTGCATTAATTTGCCTTTGTCTGCAAGGAATTTAATCTACCACCAAGCCACCTGGCTTACTTTACTCCAGCAGAAATTCCTCATAGAATTGTCTCACTTGGACTGCCTTATTTATGTCCAAATCATTTACAAACCTTATCTCCTTATTGTGTCACTTGTTTTCTAAAATCATTCCTAGTTAAGCTTTTCTTTCCTTGAAAAACTGAATTTTTATCCCTATTTCACAGTTCCTTTGAAATTGTCTGATTTAGCAGAAGCACCCCACAGAGTGCCACAGACGAAGTAACATAGCGTGACAGCCTTTTCCCTGAAGGAATACTGTAAAAGAAATAACAGTCAACACAACTTAAGCAATTCTGATACATTGACAAACCCTGTCTTGCTTCCCCCCATGACATTTTAGACTCTGGTGCTAGTTTTCTCATGAGGATGAGAAATTCCCTGCTCAGTTCCTCAAAACAGGAGGAAAGGTCTTAGTTCCCCAACAAGAGAAAGTCTGTGGGATCTGTGAACAACCTCACACAGGATTGATGGGAAGGATGTCCTTTTCACAGTTCCAAAGCCACAGTAGCAGTTGTGCACATACCAGTATTTAGTACAAAGTGACTAAGGTTTTATATTGCAAAGATAAATTGTGTGCACACAGAAACTGAGAGACCAATGGCAGAGATGCAGAAACAAGAGAAAAGGCTATATGTGGGGATCTGCAAGGAGCTGGGTGGTGAGAAAGGAATGGAAACAACAGATAACTTGCATTTTTTGGGTCCAGCTGGGCTTCCTCCCTTCTGACACACACAACTGGAGTTTCTACGAATTTCCTTGATTTTGCTTCACCTAAGTGTGAAGTGATAAAGGGTCTTTGTCCCTCCCAGTGTAATCAGTCCAACCTGCAACTTGCTCACTTGACCTAGAAGGCTGAGGGGAGGCAATCCCAAAGCAATCTCCATTTTCCAGCACTACTCCACAACTCTGAGCTCCTCACCAGGCTTTCTGACTTTCTTCACTCACCTTTGCCTCTGTTTCTCAAAAGTTCAGGCACTATTCATAGTGAGTGTTCCCCAGGCCATATGGCAACAGGGGTATGTAAGGATCAAGACTTTGCATGTTCATGGTTAAAAGCAACACAGGACTGATCTTTTTATTCTACGTGACAAATAAAATATGCATTGCCATCAAGTCCATAGGATAATCACTGATTTCAGTGAAGTCTTGGTGAGGATTTTTCAAATTACCTGTCATAAGCTATTTCTGCCGTTGGAGTAAATTCTAAAAAGATTTTGACTTCAGCAGAGCTAAATTGCTTATCACCGAATATTATGATAATCTACCCATTGCAAACATTACTGCTAGAAGTCAGTTACGTCATTCCTTCCTTAATTCCTTTAAATCCCTGGATGTCTTCAGTCCCACTCTGGAAACTTCACTTGTATTTTGTGTTTCTTCCATTTCATTTTTTGAGCATTCACTCTGGCATACACTTTTACCTGGAAGCGTTTTAACTTTTTTACCTGGAAAATAGTAGATATTTCTTCAAGTCATAGGTATATCAGTGACTGACATTAGCACATGTTTTTCAGAGTTAGCATGAGAACAGAAAAATTGCAGTGTCCAAATACTGTGATCAGTTGCTTCTGTTCAAACCTCTTTAGCATCTGAGAGTAAAATATCTCTGAGTAATCTGTTTCCTATTGCAGTTTTAAAGGTCTGCAACATTTTTAAAGGCACAAGGACCAAAGTGACTCAAGACAAAACTGTTGGCTCACCCTGGGGTAACTCTTAAAAATGACAAACAAATCAGCATTTCACAGTTAAAAACAATACCAAGTGTTCTACAAAATCACTGAGAAGTTTACTGCAGTGATGCTAACAATTCTAGACATTAAGGGAAGGAATTTCCTTTTTTGCATTTCTAGAGAAAAAACACCACAGCTGTTTCTCAGTGAATTCCCAGCCAAGTTGAAAAGGTCACTGACCCAGCCATGATGTAACACCAAATACAGGGAATAGTGACGTCCTCAAACAGCTCTTCTCCAAAGCACTATCTAATAACACTTTTCACCCTACAAAGAAGGTATTTATCTAGTATGCCTCTTGCACTAAAGCCTTTCTTTAGTAAGGTTTGGTAAGGGTGGCAAGAGTCTTTGCTCTTCTTCTGATTGAACAATCTGCAACAAACAACTTTTAACAACTGATAGAAATGGGGAAAATCTGTTCATGAATGTGGCATGCATTACCCTTAAGTACTCTGGAGTGTCAATGTTAGCCTCAACACTTATAGTATAATCGATGGTAGGCCTGTTAGAAACTGCAAGGGTAGTAATTTCATTTTCTCAGCCAAACACCTAAGTTCCTACATAGCCTTAGCAGTAAAGGCAGAAACCAGGGGCTGGAGGAGCTCTGATGATAACTCACACAATGGAACAGTAGTGGAGGCCCTGTGATTTGATACCATGTGGAAACACCTGTGTGCAGATCACCCTCTCCCCTTTAGAGGGGTGAGATTTGTATGCTCTTTCCCAAGATGATGAGGAAACTGGAGGCCTGGGAGGGTTGGAGCAACATAGGAAAGGCTACTGATACAGCTGATAGCATTTGCACAGGCATCTGCCATCTGCACTGGACTGGCACCAGTAGAAAACCATGGAGAAGTGGCTTACTTCTCCATGGAAGAAGGGAGGGGACACCTGTGGGAAGAAGCCCTGAGAGCTGATGGCAGGGGGTAGCCAGGGTAATGCCTCCTTCAACAGAACAATGAAGAAAAGCTGAAATTTGCAATTAATTCTCCTTGTTACTAGGAAGTGAGAAAATATGTTTCTTTGTTCTAATTTTATCACATATTTTCTTTATACTGTCTATACTTTGAAGAGTTAAAGAACTGTATCCCTGAGTGGCTTCTACAGCCATGCATACGATTACCTCAGACCTGCTTTTAGCTGTAAGGATAGGCTCAAGCTGCAAGAACCACCTGATCTAATCTCGTGCTCTATCCTTGTCGGATGCATCTAACAATTACTGATTCCACAGCAGTAGTCCTTTATACGCTTAGGCACAGGGATTTTTGGGGTGTGGTGGCACATGGGAAAGCTGGTATGTTTTAGAACTCACTCCAGTGTGTGTAGAGGAGGGAGAAAACATCCATTTTCAAAAAAGAGCATCCATTTTCAAAAAAGACCTTTTTCTGGAAAGGAAAGTGCCCAATTGACCATATTCTCATTGGCAATAGTGTAGGGAAATACCCATTATAGTTTCTACATTTGCACATGAACAGGAAAGCAAAATGCAACCTAAAATGTATTTGCCATCTTGAGGGGTTATTTCTAAATGTTCCCTCCCTGCTGCAAGCTAAACAAACCTTGTGTACATATGCACTTACTTAACCGAGCAATGAGAAGCTTTTGTTTCAAGTACACTCACATTTGTTCTCCTTCCTTTCTCAAGTTGGAAAAGATTTTGAGGAGGAAGTGTATGTTGGTAAACAGAATATCAAAAGCAAAAAGAAGTGTTTTTGTCTTAATACATCTACACTTCCTCTGTGTCAAAAGCGCATAGCTTGCCCAGAACACAGCTTTGTGGGGCAGAAGGCAATGTTTGTCATCTTTCTCATTTATAAGTGAAGAAAAACAAAAAGAAATTTATCTGAAAAAGCTTTGCATTACAAACTTGTTTTATTTTCCTTCTAAAGTTTTTAGAGGTGGGAATTCAGTACCCTATAAAGAGAGGATTGGAAAAAAAAAGCCTGGAGAGAGGTTTAAAGGGAAAGATGTCTTCAAGATTTAACTGGCTATGAATTTAAATCTCAGTTTTGACATGTCTTGGGAATTCTTACCCTATTTGCTCTATCCACTGCAGTTCTGAGTAGAGAGGCCAAAATAGGTATCAGCAGCCTGTCTGGGAGCCAGCTGTGATAGGGTTCTCCTGACACAACAGAACCACAATCTTGTGGATCTTCTCAGACCAGCGCAGAGTGGAGTCAGAGACTTCATGCCTGTGCGTGCCTGCCTGTGCAAACACACATCATTCCAGTGCTTCAGATATGATATCCTCCATTTCTGGAAAGCACTACACATAGATGTATCCCATACTCACAGGAATTGTCCAGTAACTCATAAAGGTCTGAAGGGAAAACATTGTTGTTAATATTTAGGCCAACCACTTGATAACTCAGGTTGAAGGCTATAGAGTAAATACAATCTGCATGGGAAAAAAAAGATAAAAACCAAACTAAAATATGCTTTCATGCCCTTACTACATATGCCAGAAAGAATGGCACAATTCCAGGGGGAAAAAAAGAATCAATTTCTTGTCCTTTAAGTGACTAACTTTTTACTTCATTAGGAAATTGGAATTTGTTTTCTATTTGCTAGCTGTCCTTCTTTCTCAGGTACTTTCCTTTTCTAAAGTTTACCTTTCCCACAGTTTGTCTATTAATAAATCTTGCTTAGTGACTGATTAGGAGCCACTTCATCATCATTCATGGTTCTGGATGTAAAGCCAGGAATCTAAAAGGAATTTGCATAAATAATCCTCATCACAGTTTATTCCACTCTAATAACCAGTTAAAGAAGGAAAGACCACTAGTTTTACCTTCTTTGTCTTGGTTTGTTTCCATTTTGTTTTTCCTTTTTAAATTTAGGTCTCTGCTCTAAAGATGCTGGTGAGTCTCTTTGTAGTGGGCAAAGGATAATGGAGGGCATCCAGGGACTGCAGCTCTGAAATAACCTTGCTATTGGGAGCTATTCAAAGCTGGGGTCAATAGGATTCGCAAAGCTTCCTGGTTTCCTGTTTGGAATGGGAATCTTCACACCCCAGGGAGAGATGGCTCACCTGGGGCAGTTGAACCTAGGGAATTACAAGTTATGACTCCTTTTGAAAAGAGATCTTTGTGTGACTTTAAAATACTTTTTGTGGAAAATGTTCCTTTTCACAGCTACTTTTTAAGTTAACAATGAATAATTTCCCCCATGAATTTCTATAAAATGAAAACTTTCCATCAAAATTAGTGAAATGTAACCAACTACACTTTTTTACACTATTTACTGTACCCAAATTAAAGCCACAGTCAAAAGTTAAGGCAGAGGAATATCTAGTCTTTTTTGCAGAAGGTTTTTCTTTGTTTCCAGAATTTTGTATCCTAAAACTACTACTTGGAAAGTAGTACTTAGTACTGGTTTTGGATACAAAATGCCTGTGCACTCTGAAGTGTATTTAGTGATAGAAGGCTCCAAATCCAGCCCACCAGGAGAAGCGAACATAAACTGTTAGAGAGGTATGATGACGATTGGAGATCTTTTATGCTTTTATTTGCTCATTTGCTTTTCAAGTCTCAATATTTTCAACAACAAAGAGGGCAACAAAGCCCTCTTATGCTCACATGTCAACTTTTGCCCTGCATGAACCTGGAAACACCCTTCTCACTAGCATCTCAGTTTCACCCCACTCCTGCTGGAAGTTGCTGCTGGAAAAACTTGCAGCAGACAACCTTGCCCATGGCCCAGGTCCTTGAGTGCTCCTGTCCACCTGCAAAGCCAGATAAGCTCCATCCAGTCCTGCTCTAGGGGCAATGCAGCTGCACATGCCTGACACTTGTTTGTGCCAATACTTCTTATTGCTTGCCTGAATAGCTATTGTTTCTAAAGATCTCTGAAAATTAAATTTCCAGCTCAGCTGAATGAATGACTGTACCTGACCATATGATCATGCCTTCTAAATTTTTCAGCCTCTGAGTCCCACAACAAAGGTTTGAAAATTACATCCATTATACCTGCAGATATTACAGCAGGCTGAATCCTCCCCTGAGCTGTCAAAGCTTTACGTCCTGCTTCTGAGCAGATAGGAATCTGTCTCTGGATTGAAACATGGCAGCTGCTTAAGGGTACATAGCAGCAGCACCGAATAATTTGGCAGAGGAGTGTGGAAGAAACACTGCATCCAATTGAAATGACAGGAACATTCACAGGTAGGAAGAATGTAATTAACCAGGCTGGAAGCAGACCAGGATGCCATACATATTGCAAACTTGGCATTTCTGAAAATGAAATGGCAGATGTTTTTCTGAACTTCTGTCAAGCATACATTTGTTAATTAAATCTGTAAGAGCTACTCTGCCTTTGGGTCTGGTTTTTTTCCTTTTTTTTCTTCTGAATAGGTGCAAGAAAAATGAAATGTAATTTTATATAAATATATAGATAAATGCAAATGTATATACACAGACACACACACACCCACATGCACATGTATTTACACATTTCCCTCTTTTTGTTCAGAACAGACTATTATTCTGAAGTAAATGAAAGGGGGAAAAGTTGCTCTCTGGGACCTCATGATCACCTCTAGCCTCCAGCTTCACGAGAGACCCAAGACAGACAAAACATGAGAAGATATTCTGGAGGCAGAAATTTAGACTGACAGCATGATAGACTAGGAGATTGTATAGATCTTGCTACTTTTAACCTCTCAAAGGTAGTAAAATATTACAAAGGGAGGGGCGTGTTTTAGGGAAGACAGGAGGAGAGAGCTAACAAACATGTTTAAGAAAAGCAAGTGTACAGCCCTGCGAAGAAACAAAACTTGTTTCCCCACTCTGCAGATGATCTCTGCAACATCTGCCTAACGAATGGAGGTACACAACGCAGCTCCTGGCTGGGGATTTTTTAATGGGCAGCATACACTCACACACAGAGACACACAAAGAAACCCCCATGAGCCCTTTCTTACTATTCTATACAGAATTCTACTACATATTTATTTAAATGCTCTAACTGTGAAGGTAGGGTGAAACAGACTTGTTACGTTGCCAGGAGGAAAAAACTACAAAAAACCCAAAAAACCAACCCCACGAAAACCCCACCCCCAAACCAAACAACCAAATCACACAAGAAGGTTTTTTCATATTAATTGTTTTTATCAACAAGTAATAGAAACCACTTAGCAACAGAGGTAAGGTGTTCCCAGCAGAGGAATGTCTCTGCAAGATTCAAGCACCTTGAGACACTATAGCAGCAGAAAACTGAAAGCAAATGTATCAGTGTAGGCCTCCCTCTGGGTCTCAGTGACTCAAATGACTAATTAATTGGTCTTCCTTCATTGACATAGGAAATTCAGGTGACTCTCTGATTCCCAATAGTTCAGTCCCTTCCGCCAGTCATAACAGATCATTCACTTTCTCCTCTGTCATGCAATGGTGTTAGGGATGAAAGCAAGCTCTGAGGGCAGTAATTCCTTCCACTTGAAAAGAGAATTCTTCAAGCAGCACTAAAAAGGAAAGTCGCCATGGAAGATCCTGTGTCTCTGACCTCGCCTCTCCAATTAAGATTTCCGGATTTGTAGAGCAAACTGAAACGCTCATTTACATTTTTTCTCAATGAAGAATGAGGTTTTTTGAACCAGAACAAATGAAGCCAGAACATTTATCTTTTTCTCAAGTCTTATTTATACAGGTGTCTAGAAGTTGGACAAGATCTTTGGTAAATAAAAATAAGTGAATTAAATAGCAGTAACAGTCATACTGTTTCAGCTGGGATCATTACTTTGATTGGGTTGAATATGAACATAGGGAAAAAGCAGATATTTTTTCCCTAAGCCACTCAAGCTAACCCAATTATTGTTGTAACTTGACATGAACAAATGCAGTAGTATGTCCAAATCTGGTGTCCCCACTTAAAGCTGATGTTGAAAAATGGGGAATAGTTCAAAAGAGCTACGTGACTCAGTGAATGAATGATCCATAAAACATGCCTGGTGGTGGGAAACATGATACACCCAATCTATCTGCTTTATCTGAAAAAAAATAAGAAGGGAAAAGTCTGCTAATAGCAGATGATTCTTTAGGGAAGCAGAAGAAGATGGAATATGATTTCAGAGTGGGAAATTCATCATGGCTGCAAACAATAAAAAATAAACATTTTTGACAGCAAGGGTGATTAGCACTAAAACACCCCTCCTAGGACAGGCTCACCTGGTTCAGGCAAAGTCTGTCAGACATTGCCATGCATGCCATCTCATTTACCTGACTTGGTGCCAGGCCAGGATACTCCCTCAAGTACTGCAGTGTATTTGCGTGACGCTGGGTTGGTTAAGCCTGGTTTCTTCTCTCTGTCCTGGATGCTGAGCCTGGCTTGTTCTTACCCTCTTTGCTCAACTCTGCTCTGTGCTGGGCAGGCACAGACTAAAGTCTCCAAGCCAAGACGCTTTCTCTTTGAAATGATACCTGTACACAAGTCTGGTGAGAGTTTGCTCTGAAGTAATTTTCACTTTCGGTTCAATTTGAAAAACAGTGGTTCAAGCTAGTGCTTGGTTCAAGTTCAGTTAAATTATCTCACAAACACAAGTCTTTGACTGAGCATCTTTTCTGGATTTAACTGAGAATTTGCCTATATTACCTAATCCATCTGGCAGTGTCTGTATCAGGATCAGCATGGCAGGAGAGATGCATATGGTCACAGTGAGACACAGACCCTGGGCTACCCAGTAAAGGCAACTTTCTCCTCTTTCTCCCTCTCCATAAGGCAGGAAAATCAAGTACAACTCCCAGCACTGTGTTTTCTTACTCTATTTCTATTTGGTTCAATCATGAGGTGGAGAGAACTACTTGGGTCTACCATGAAAAATTAATGCAACCGCTGTCTGCTTGGTGGATGTAAGTCTTGTATCAAAGCAGGATGAAAATTTGTTTGGAAATCACCGAGAAACCTAGTTATTTATGCCACAAAGCCAGGAGGTAGCCCAGCTGAGGAGACAGTGCACTTTCCAACAGATGTGTGGGGTTTGCAAGATTAACCACAAACTGAATTCTGTATACATCTCAGATTATATAACTAGATTCAAATAATCCATTCAATTTTTTTTTTTTCAACTAAGTGAAGTCAACAGATTAAGATACTCTTACTTGCTTAAGAGTCAGTGCTGGATTCTAGTTGTCCCCAGATCAGATGTAGACCCAGTGGCTGTAAGAAACAGCCTTCTTCCAGGTGTGCAGTTTCCTCAGAATCCAAACTAAAACCAAACTGCTTCAGATGCACAACCATTAATAAGGAGACTTTGGTTAGGTAAAGGGACAGATCATCAGCTGAAGAATCATTTAGGTTGGAAAGACCCCTGTAGGTTGACTCATCCAATCCCCCTGCTCAAAACTCAATCACAGCAGGTTACTCATGGCCATGTCCAGTTGACTGTTTCTGAGGACTGAGATTCCACACTTCTCTTGGCAACTTTTTACAGTGTTTGACCTCTTTGACCATTAAAAAAAGTAGAATTCTTTTCTTACATTGAAATGGAATTTTCTGTATCTCAGTTAGTGCCTGTTGGTTTTGTCCTTTCACTGGATTTCACTGAGACAGGTCTGCTTCTGATCAAAAATCTGTAAGAAAACTGTTCACAAAAGTGTCATCTGGTTTAGAGCAGACTTGGTCAGTCATAGCACTGAAGGATCTTGGACTCAGGAGGCCTGCCTTTGCCCCTGACTGACTTGGTAGCCATCTACTCCCCCTTCTCTTGCAAAGCACTGTAAGACCTGTAGTGACTGTTCTATATTATTGGCAGGCAAAGACTGTGGGAAACAATGATGATTTATATGAAGCCAGCAGATACATCTGAGAAGTCAAAAATCACAGGTTTTGAGTCACCAGGCCTTTTATAGTATTGTTGGTGCTCACTGGAATTGGAAGTCAACAGAAAATTTTGTTAATGTTAATTAACAAAATAATTTTTATTTTAAAATATTTAAATTTTAAAATAATGTCAATTTTGTAAATTTCCTTAATAAGCATTGCAAATTATTAACTCATACCTGAGGCATTCATGTAAAAAGTCTACAGCTTCTTTTCCAGTATAAAAGGAGGAAAACTGCTTTGTGTAAGAAAGCATGAAAGGTGTATTCAAAATAAAGTAAAGTAATGATAAAGTAATATGTTTGATCAGAGCTGCAAGGACTAATCCTGGTACTAATGCCTATGGACAACCTGAATTTCCAGAGCAGAGCTTGTGAATGTTGATATATGGCAGTTTCATCTCTGATGTCTGAGTGAGACTTAGAGTGCTAGGGGGTGGTAGAACTAGTTCACTTGGACTGTTATGAAATCCAGGATGAAAATAACACAGAATATTGACATAACTTTTTTTGTCTTGTTTGGCATTGACTATAGTCCTCTGTTACAGTTATACTGAATTGTATCTTATATGTATATGTTATGTTGGCTCACTCCTATGTAGTTTCTGTAGGTAAATGATCTTTATTTCAATAGAAATTTCTCTCAAAGCAGAAAGGCTTTAATTCTGAGTATATGCAACCTAATGCAAAATCACTCACAGCTGAGCAGATGTCAGTTTAAATTTCAGTCATGACAAATTCACTGGCGTGATAACAGAATTTCTTGTTGATATCAGCACAAATCATCTTCAGATCTGAACAGCTGGTATTAAGAAGAATTCAAGCTTAAGAAGAAACATAACCCTCTGAAAAAAGGTGATTCCAGGATCCTACAATAACTAAGTACTTCTTTCCTCTTCCTCTTCCTCTTCCTCTTCCTCTTCCTCTTCCTCTTCCTCTTCCTCTTCCTCTTCCTCTTCCTCTTCCTCTTCCTCTTCCTCTCCCTCTCCCTCTCCCTCTCCCTCTCCCTCTCCCTCTCCCTCTCCCTCTCCCTCTCCCCTCCCCTCCCCTCCCCTCCTGCTCCTCTCTTCTGAGAGTCATGCACAGCCTGTCACTTCAGACATGCATGACCCTCACTAATTCAGGTCTTCAATTAATGAACCTGTCAGTAGAAAACTGTTCATTTATGTTTGTCATTTTTAACAAATGGATCTCAAGACATACCCTAAATGCAGGTTCAGTTCAGTTCAGTGAGATGAACTGAATATAGAGTTGATCCTAACTTATAGCCTGGAAACACACCATGTGAGTCTCAGAGGACTAACAGACAAAGTAACAATTTCTTCAGACTTTGTTGGATTGGACAGATTGCCTGATTGGGGTAGAAATCTCAGGAGAGCAAGTTTGTGTGAATATGTTTTGGCAGTAGTCCAGAAGAAATATAGTAAAAGAATTGTCTGCTTATGAGGCAATTCAGTATTTCATTGTCCATCTCCAGAACAGCAAAGATGTTTTGTTAAATATGTAAAAATGCTAAATTTTGGTAAATATGTTAAAATGGGGAAGTTCATCTCAATTCTCCAAGTTACATGAGGAACACATCAGAATTGCCTGTCTTACCACAGTCAAGACAAGATGTTGAACTTCAGGTTTTATTTAGTAAAAGCTGTTTAAAGGACTGGAGCATAAGTGCTTCAATCTTATCAATTGTTCTTTCAGACCTGAACATCTACACTTCAGTCAGTCAGGAGCAGAGATAGGACTTCTCTGCTGCAGGCTTCTGACTTTAAACAGGATCCAACCTATCTCATAATCATGACTGGGGGTTTCAGGCAGAGGAGGACAAGGCTTTCCTGATTGCTCTGGAGGACTCAGCTGAAATCCTACTCTGCCTGTGCAAGGTAGGAATATATACCCTGATTTCACCCTCCCATTCAGCTGCGTTTTCAGTTCTGTGTGAGCAGTGTGGGTTTTTTTGTACAAGAGACAGTCTAGTAAGCAAGTGACAGAGACACTGAGGCAGGGGGGATGCCTGACAGTCAGCACAGGAGTAGGATATGTTGCGGGTTCCTGGGCAGGACTGGCTGATTGCACATATAGTCATTGTGTGGCAAACATATAAGTGCACAGGAGGTTTCACTGGAGAGAATTAAAGAGCAGAGGAAATCTGGCTTCCTTTCAAGTTAGGCAGCAGCTGAACAGGAGGCTGAAGGATCAAAATTTTGGACAAAGACAATTAAAGTGTCAGTCTTTGTGAATATAGCCACTGGTGCTTAGAAAGAGATTAATTTAAATCTGCATGTCAGACCTACATTAGAAGAAAGGTGCTTTTAGTTCAGAGTAGGATTTAGAAACTTTGTATAGTCAAAGAAATGTTAATGGACTGCAAATATTTTTTGAATTATATTTTAATTATACTGGTGATGCTACTGTAGGCATTAGAGAAAATGCAAAGCATATGTTTTAGAGCAGCAATAAAAAAAGTTGTCTTGTAAATTGAGAAGTATGGTAGAAGTACAAATATGGGTATTTTTGGACAGTCAGTAAAAACTTGAAAACTTGACACTAAAAAAGAAATTCGCGTGCATTAAAATGTAGGGTGGGGAAAAGAGATAAAATTTTTTACATATTTTATACTCTTTCTGTGAGCAGATTACAATATAGTGAACTTCTTAATAGTTTTAAGATAAACTAATTGGCAAGTTATTTTTGCGTTTTGCACATGATGCTAATCGTGCTTGTAGCTTTATGGGTATGAGTACAATGACTGTTTTATTTCTAGAATTCAAGTAATGCTTTCATAAACTTGTCTCATGCTTACTTTTTTTATAAAGCTGCACAGAAAGGTCAAAGAAAGGGTTGTCTTTTATATTATGACAGCTCCCAGTGGGTTAAAGAATAGAAGTGGTTTATAAATCAAAGCCTCTTTTATCTGTCCTTTGATCCCCCCATAACAAAACCTCCTTGCAAGTACTTTGCTTGACATAGTCATCATTTCTTATTAGTTTCAAAATATCTGCAAGAAAATGTCTTGATCATCAGTTTATGGATACACTTTGCTGCGAACAGATAAAAGGCTTTACTGAACAGGAAAGGAAGAGGCCATGCACTGTGACTTTCCATGATTTTTGGCTCCATGGCCCCTGATAAACTGGGCTGATCCTGTATCTTTCAGGAGAGGTTCATAGCTGGACAAAGCTGGAATTACCCCCAAAAATTATGTATCTTAGCCATATGCTTTGTCCCAAGCTGAGCTTCTAATGTGCCTCTTTGTCAAGTGCCATAAAATTAAAGTTCTTCAGGGCAGCCCTGGACATTTCTGCTGGGTAACTTACAAAGTTTGTGCCACCATTCTCCTCCTGGTCTCTAAAGACAGAAGAAACAGGAGGTATATCGCATTGATGCCTCCGCCTCCAGATTCCCCTGCTCCATTTTAGGCCTGGCCTGACACCTATATTGGGCTGAAGAAAGGCAGCAGATTAAGAGGGTGACCCACAGCTTCTTTGCAAACTCCAGCAGGGATATATGATGAATTGCCAAAGAGGGCAACATCCCGTGCTAGGCTTTGTGAGTCCCTGACACGCAGGGCAAAGTGGGTCTCCAAGTCTAGAACCAAGAGCTTCAGTCTCTCATTTTCGTGGGCTGGAAATTAAGTAGCCATTGAAATCAGTAGAAATCCCTTCCTTTTAGACCTCTAACTGCGCTATGTGAAAAAGAAATAATTGATCTCACACACTGAAATAGATAAAAACAGGGATATTTTAAAAGGATCAATAAATAATTTTTCACATTTAGCATTTGAATTTTTTATCTGCTGGTACTTTGTTGCATATTCTTGAACTTAGCAGAGTTTGTTTAGTCCCTTTTCCCATAAATAATTAAAATTTACAAAAGTATTTCTAATTTCCATTTATTAAAAGCAGTTTTCCTGCATAAAAGTAATTCCAACTGATCATTAAAAACAGATTTTAAGAGGCAAAGAAAATATATTGATTGCATAAAATTCAAATGGCAAGAAATATGTTTTTAATTATTGTTATTTTATTAATGGACAAGTTCTATCTTATTAAATCTAAATTGGATGTGCGTTGAGAAGCTCTAATGAGAACCATTCCAAACACAAAAATCAAATACATGTTGATACATAATAAAGCCCCCATATATAATAGATGCAGTTTACAAAAAGATCTTTCAACTTTTGAACAGATCTACATGCAAATATTTCACCATCTGAGTTCATGCTGAGGTCCCTAGCATAAACTATATTTCTTGAAAAGCTTGATTCTTTTTCTGTTGGGATATGTTAATGTAGCTTCATTACCTTCCAGGCTACTGCTTCCAGTTTCTAACAGTTCAAAAGAAGATTTGGGCTGGAAAAGCTGAAAACTTCCAGCTAAAATGTAGTAGGGCAGACATAAATAATCAAACATTGACCCCAAAGAAATGCATTACAATGCAATTGAACTTCTGTGTACATTAGAACACCACTTGTCTTGACTCCCCTTTCCTTCCTTCACCAGGAGTTTTACAGTCATAGTCAGGAGTCAGAGCAGCTGGATATGACTGTGCTCAGTGTCATGGACTACCTTCACCCTCTCAACCCTTCTGGGGGTCTGACAGCAACCTACGTTTCCAGTACATGGAAAAGTTTTCTCAAATTTGATTTTGGTCCAGCAATATAATAGACTAACTGGAAGCAGTTCAGGTCCACTCCAGCTGTTTCTTCTGATACACTCACAATGATTAGCTGACTGTCTAATCCTGTCTTCCACCAAAATACCTAGCAAAGCCACAATGCCCACACATGTTCCTTTGTTTGAGCAGAGACAGTTGCTTGGGCTTTCAGTACAACCCTGCTGTTGCTTCACTCCTCTGGTTACAGAAAAGAAAAACAAGTGTATTTGGTTATTCTTTAATGAGAGGAGGTTATTAGATCACTGATCTGAGCACACGTGTCAAACAACAGCAGCAGTGGGTTTTTCCAAGACATATTGGAACACCAAAAAGGAATTTCCTGTATTTACTTGGAATAAACTATTTTCTGCAACAAGTCTTAAGAATTTGAACACTGTTTAGAGTGGGAAGTTGAAGGCACATAGACACAACAAAGCTCGGGTTTATTTGTTCAAAGCGAAGTTAATGACTTCCAGTTGTTCAGTGTTTCACAATCAACTCCCTCAAACTCATAGCTGGAGCTTCAGCCTTCCTGATGCTGGGGATTAGAAGCCAACATCAGGGCACTTGTTCAGTCCAGTGGAAAGATTGGTTAAAATTCTCCTGTTGGCCATGGGAATATGGATACTTCACTGGAAAGTAAAGTATTACCTTTTGACTCACGGGTGGGAGGACTGAGGGGCGTGTGGACAGAGTCTGCTGGCTTATCATGGAGATGACAATGTGCAGCAGCCAAGACTGATAAGACATAGAAAGGAAGGGGAGAGGGTGACAGCTTTTCACATTTCAGCAAACCCACTGAATGACACCTTTAGCAACATTATTCTTTGCTGTCCAGGAAAATGAGATAACAGGTGGGCAGAAGGTAGTTTCTGCTATAGACCTTTGCTAGAGCAGACTTTTGCCTTAGCACATTTTGACACCCTTGAGAAGGCAAGACATGCTCCTGTTGCTTCCCTGGCTAGTGCCAAGACTGAATCATGGGCCAGGAGTTAGATGACACTTTATAACACTGGAAAATTTCCTAACTCTGATCCATAAACTGCATTTTCAAGTATATTTAAAGAATGGGCTTGTTAGGCTTTTTATATCTTCTGTCTTTAGAGGTGTTTGAGAAAGAACAATTACCACACAAAATAAACCAAATTCTGATGATTTCATGCTGGAAAGCATGCTGTGAAATCAGTGAGAAATTTCCCTAACTTAAGACCCAGAAAAAGAGTGAGGTGTCTTGGACTGCCTGTCTGCATTCATGGCACTGAACTGAAGCTTTCTGTATTATATCAGTAATTACAGGGTATAGTTCAGCTACTGGGGTTAAAACTTAGATCAAAGATTCTAGGACTTCACATAAAAAACTTACTATTTATACAGAGTGAGGCTCCTTTGCCATTAGCTAAAAAAAAAAAAAAAAAAAATTTCAAAAGCCTCCCAGACCTAGAATGTTCTGGTCTCATAGAACAAACATTTTCCACTAATGTTTTTATTTAAAGAACAGTTTTGTAGGCAAAAGTAAGCAGCTTTTCAAATTTTGTTTGTATTTCACTATATTGGGAGTGTAGTTCAGTCCAGATTTTAACATGCTCAGAAAACTAAAATAGGGATACAAGACATAAGGTCTGCATGTAAGTTAATGTACATGCATTTGAATTTCATGAAGCTCCTACTCTCAACAAATGAATCACTATTATGTACCTTATTGTTGTCCTAGGATGGGTTTATGTTAGGATGAGGTAGCTACACAGTGAAGCTAGCACATGTATCCTTGAAACCTTCATAGAAGATATGGTTAGAGAGATTTCTGTTCCACAGAGGCCAGTATCAGGGTACTGAAATCACATTTTGAGTGAAGTATCCCTCTGCCAGGCTCGTTGTGAGCAATGAATCAAGCACAGTCCCAGAAGCTGAGCACAAAAATTATAAACCCATAATTGCAGGCACTGGGCAACTTTGGAAAGATTTGGTGCTGTGAGGGTAAAGCTAAACAAATGCAGATGATAAGAGCATGTTGTGCAAAGAAGCATGGGAGGGAACATCACAACACTACGGACATCTCTGAGTAATTGCTTGAACAAAGGAAGAAAGGGGCCGATGATTTCTTGGAACTGTAATTTACATAGGGAGGTTTATGGCTAATGTGGTTGTCCGAACCAGCAGTCACAGACCATGACTGCTTGAAAACACTCAAGAAACAGATACAATCCTTTAGAGAGTGCTTGAGAAACTGAAGGATTTAATTAAAGACTCCCTGGTCCTGAAATACTGTGACAATAAGCACAAAAGTAACTTGCTCATGGATGCATCTCAGAAGAAAATCGGCACAATATTCTTTCAATAACAGAGTTGAAGCTGGAGACAAGTGGCTAATGCATCACAGCCACTAACAAAAACTGAATGTAAATATGCTGAGAGAATGAAGGAGACTTTGGCCTTAAGCCATGATCGTAAAAAAAAATTCTTTTATTTATGGGACACCACGGTTAGCTGAAACTGACCATAAACCATGCACTGCTGTTGCCAAGATAGGCCTGATAAATATCTCCTGGAGAGAAGAGAGATTGTTTTTTCAGTTACAAATGTATGTTTTACAAATTCAGTGAGCCTGGGTAAGATTTGGTGGTTGCAGGCAAATTCACAATCATTTTACAGAACATCCAGACATTGATTGTGGATGTGCCAAGCCTCCTAAAAAACCCCAGACAATCCTCACCACTTACAGGCAAAATGTAGACCTGCATCACTAAGAAGTTTCACATAATAGGAAAGGGAATGCAGGCTTTGGTGCAAAGCTGTTAGTGCCATTGTAGCCCCTTACTGTACCTTGGCAGTGAGGCCTGAACAGTTCATGTGCATTTTGAAAAGAGCCTGAATGCAGAATACTGAATGTATTAAAAAGAAGCATTTGAAAGCCATTTTAAGAGAGAGACCAAACACGGTTGATGATAAATCAACAGTTACGTTAAAACAAATCAATATTACCTAAAAATTTTGTTTGTGCAAGCAATGCAGGACAACTACCTCCAAAAATATGCAAAAAACTGCCTCCAGGAATATGGCAAAAGAAAAAGAAGTATGTGTAGATATTTTTGTGATTTTTATTTATTATAAAATAAATATAATATAATAATATAATAATAAAGCACGTTTTTAATTTATTGTTATTGTTGTAGTTTCTATTTTCACAGTTACTTCCACAAGTTCCTAGAAGTTCCTGCAGTCAAACAGTCAGCCATATACTCCATATTCTTTTTTAACTAAACATGTCATAGCAAGCACAATAATATCTGATGACAGTCCACAGTGCAGTAGATATCTTTGAAAGAAGTTTGCACTGAAGTACAGGTGTAGGTTTATAACCACTAGTAGTTTCAGGGCTAATGGTAAAGTGTCAGAAGAACACAGTGGTGTCTGTAAAATAAAAATCTGGAGCTCTGAGACTGATCCCTCCTTAGTGCCAGTGTTGGATCTGGGGGGCAAAAGGCAGGCTGGACCAGGCCCTGTTGCAGAGTGGCTCTTGCTGCACTGGGCTGGTGGTTCACACTCAGAGTGACAGAATATTAGGTCTAATGGCAAATGTAAGGAGCATAACACCAGCTCTTTAAACTCTTAGGTATGGCAAAGGATCTTGTTGGTGATTTTGGTTTGGTTTGGTTTGGTTTGGTTTGGTTTGGTTTGGTTTGGTTTGGTTTGGGTTGGGTTGGGTTGGGTTGGGTTGGGTTGGGTTTTTTTTGTCGTGGTTGTTGTTGTTTTTTGGTTTTTGTGGGTTTTTTGTTGCTGTTTTTTTTTATTTATTTATTTTCCTTGAGGTCCAAACTTGTCAGTTCAGATATCCAAATTCATATAAATCAGATGAAAATTCCCTCTGAGCATCAGTGGGAACATTGCAGGGTTCATTTGAAGCCCAATCCCATAAGCCCTATTGTGAGTGACAAGTGTGGAGCAACTTCAGTGGTTGCATGGGGAGATTTGCAGACTCGGGGCTGGTTTAGCAGATGGCTGAGCAAACCTTTCTTTCCCCCAGTGGGTGTCCTGGCCTCTACCAGAGGCTATCAGTAGGTCACTATTCCTGATAAGGATGCCATCATACACAGGAGGGAGTTCTTGAAAAAAGCTGCCTCTTGAACAAACAATGTGTGAATATGACTTCAGAGAGGGCTGGATACTCTCCCTCTCTTGTTTTATTTTTGTGAGTGTGAAGGAAAAGAAGTGTTTAAGATATAAAGTAACCTACTTGTTTTGTTATCATGAAGCTGCAAAATGTTTAGACAACATTTATTTCATACTGAAAGTTAAGCTTAGAGGATTTTTAATTTTTGTATGAGCCTGATGCTTTGAGCCTACAGAAGAAAAAACAGATGCCATTTATTGTATCTCCTTTCCCTGAAGTTTTATTATTTCCTCTGTATTTTTCAAGCTACCTCTTCTTTAATAAAGATGTCTTTTTTTTTTCTAAAGTATTTTTAGAGGTAATCCATTAAAACCCTCACAACATGGATTCATTACACAAATTAATAAACACAGAATTGTGTTTTGTATAATGCAGCTGATCTGGGAAGACTGGTTTCTGAATTTTCTAGAAAGGAGTGTAGAGAGTGATGTACTGTCCTTACCCTTCCTGCTGTTCTACACTTAGTTCACTTGTTGATAAAATTTTTTACTTGAAATAAGATCGGGCGTTGCAGCCATTTGTTAATGCTTGGACTAGTACACAAAAATGATGGCAAAAGGGAACAAGCTTTGTTATAATCTTACAAGTCTCACAGGTCTCATATTAATAGTTTCGGAAAACAGATTTTTGGCCATCCGTAAGAAATGATGATAAAAATGAAATTTAACTCTTGCACTTGAGAGGTTAGAAGGAAGCTCGAGACTGCTTCAGCCCTGAGCTTAGTGAGAGGAATGCCACACGGCATTGCAGCAGTGTGGTAAGCAGGCAATGTGTACATTCTTGTGCCTCAAATGCTCCACATGAAGTCATGAACAAATGAGAAAATATTAAAAGGAGATGCAACATTTTTTTGTACTCAGTGTGGGCCAAAGTTGTCTTTGGTGCAACTTGAGAACATTATAGAGCTTTCCTTCATTTATATTGTTAACTCATAAAATTCAGAAAAGATTTTGCTAGTATTTTCTGGGGAAGAATTTATTTTCTGGCAACAGTTACAAAGTTAAGACATATTTATTCACTAGAGTCCCGTTTTGTATTCCTTGGGTAGAATCCCAAATAACCTCCACTTTCACCTCCAAGGAGTCATTAGCATTTATCAGGTAAATAATCTGTAAAAGGCAGATTATACTCCTATAAATCCATTATAATTACACTGGTTTCAGAAAGTGTTACTGAAGATTTATGCTCAGGTAATTCAGCTCACAGCTGGTAAGCTTTATAAGGAAGACTCTAAATATTTTCTCAAGAGAAAACAGCCCTTACAATGTGCTATTTTTTTCTCTTCTACATGTCCTCACCTGCCATCATAATGAAGTATTTTATAAAAGTACAACATGAGGTAATGACAGTAACTGAGATGGAAAGTAAATTCACACTAGAATATCAAGCTGAAGTCTTCCCATCTGCTTTTTATTAACAGAGACCACCATCTTAACATTATTTAGCATCATATTCTTATTTAATTCAGCCTGTATATTCCCTTTTCACCTTGCCTACATGACAAAAACCTTTCTTCTCGTCACACTTTAATACCAGGAATATCAGTTTCAATTGCCATCTTCACAGACTCCCCAGACTAAATTCTATTAGAGAAAGGCCATTCATCAGTTACTTTCTCCTACATATCCAGACACTAACGCACATTTCTGTGCCAATGAACCATTTTAAGTGTCAGCTCAGCCTTCACTGAAGCTAGGCTGAAGCCTGTGATTTACCATGAATTCTGCTTTGGAGAGGTTTACAGGAGTCCCAGTCCCAGACCCTGGAGCTTTTTGTGATGCTGCTCTATGGACAACATCATATTCATTATTTCTTGACAAAACACACACACTTAATGTGCTGTACCAATATGAATAATCTAATTTAAAGGATATAGCAAAAGGCATTTACTCACTGATCCAGATTGTAAGATTCAACACAGTCTCAGAGATGTCTTAAATTATTTCTGTTTCAATTATAACCTTCTAGGACTATGTTAGCAAAAAGGTAAAGAATGAGTGATCCTGTTTATTAGTATGTTTATTTGTAAGAACTTAACCGTGACCTTTGTGGGAATAACTGGAAATATGTAGAATACAACTGATTATAATTCAGGTTATTTTTTCACATAATATAGGCATGCAGAGAAGCTATACTCCAGAGCAAGAGTTCAGAGGTGTGGGAAGAGTGCAATAGGTTAGAAAGCATGAGTGGATGTTGGAACTCAGTTACTGGGGATCATGCCACAAACTTCAGATTAGCATCTTCATTTAAAGTGCCAAGTTACTTAACTGTGTAACCAAAGGAAAAAAAGAAAACCACATCATGTTAAGAAAAAGTAAATGGCTGATGAAAGAAGAAAACAGAAAGAAAAACATATGATCAGGGTCACCAAACATTTGCACAAGCAGATGACTGCAGATTGTGATCTGCTGTTAATTACACAAATCTGCTTATTTCTTGCTTTAGCTAGTGCCACAGTTCAAGAAAAAAGAAAAAAAATCTCCTTTTTAGGAGAATTTGAGCAGCAAATTCTGCAGCAAAGAATTTGGGGAAAAATGTGCTTCCACCTTTGACAAGACTCTCTGCTTGTAGAGACAGATACAAAGATAGTGAGTGGAGTATTGCTTGTCCCCATAATCCTGATCAGTCAGGAGGAGCAGTGTTTAAGCCTGTGTCACTAACATCTCCCAGGCACAAATGCCACCAGGGCAGAAGGTACCCAGAGGGTTAGGAGAGGTGGCATTGTCAATGGTCTTAAGAAAATGGCTGTTGCCCAAAGCAAACTTGTGGTGGTACATTCCCCCATCCTCCAGGCTGCACTGTGATCTGACTGATGCTGGTCAGGACTCAGCCTTGGGTTGAGCTTCTCTTGAGTTTATGAGAAACACTGCCTGATCCCAGGAACATGTGCTATCTGATGAGCACCTGCTTTTTTTTTTTTCTTTAACAAACACCCTTGAACACTTTTTTGTGTGAATAACAATCCAAGTGGGATATTTTTGTTCTCAAACTTCCAAAGAAATTTCTGACCCAAATGCAGCCAGGATGAAACATTATTATGAGAAAATTCCCTGCTCTTATATGGTCCTTTAAACAGCATGATCCCAACCTCACCCCCCTGCCTCCACCTCCACATAGAAAATTTTGGGTTTAATTTTTCAATTTATTTGGGTTTGGATTGATTGACACTGTTTTGGGGTTTTTTGCTTTTCATCAGTGGGCCTTAATCATCAAATAAGTAGTAGAGTGAACAAACTTTGTCAGGCTGTTGCTTTTATATGAAACCTGTTTTTACTGATACCTTTTCTGATGCTTCTTTCAGTGATCTTCAAACACTCATTAATGACAAAACTCAAGCCCTTCCTCTCATGAGATAGCAGGTTTTCAGTAACATAGAATAGGTTAGGTGGAAAACATATTTAGGATCATTAAATCTAGCCATTAACCCAGCACTGCTAAGCTCACCACTAAACCATGTTTGTAAGAGGCACGTCTACTAGTTCTCTAAGTCCCTTCAAGGATGGTGACTCAACATTTACCCTGTTCCAATGCATAACAACCATTTTAGTGAACAACCTTCTTCTAATATCAAAAGTAACCCTCCCCTGGAGCAATCTGAGGCTATTTCTTCTTGTCCTGTCACTTATTACTCAGGAGAGTGACCCCCAAATGGGTACAGCCTCCTTTTCAGCAGATGTAGAATGGTAAGGTTCCCTCTGAGCCTCCTTTTCTCCATGTTAAACACCCCAATGTCCTTCAGGTGGTGCTCATAGGAGTTGTGAACCAGACCCTTCACCAGCTCTGTTGCCCTTCTCTGGACTTGTTCCAGTACCTCAATATTTTTCCATTAGTGAGGGGCCCAGAGCTGGATATGGGATTTGAGCTGTGGCTTCATCTGTGCCCAGGAGGACAATCCCTGCCCTGGTCCTGCTGCCCACACCAGTGCTGAGCCAGCCCAGGATGCCATTGGCCTTCTTGGCCACCTGGACACAGCCTGGCTCCTGTTCAGCTGCTCTCACCAGCACCCACAGGTCCTTTCCAGACACTCTGCCCCAGCCTGTGGAGCTGACTGGGGTTGTTGGGACCCAAGGGCAGGACCCAGCACTGGGCCTTGTTGAACCTCACAGCACTGGCCTTGGCCCATTGATCCAGCCTGTCCAGATCCCTCTGCAGAGCCTTCCTGCCCTCCAGCAGATCAACACTCCCACCCAGCTTGGTGCCACCTGCAAACTGACTGAGGGGGCTCTCCATCCCCTCATTCATACTCCTGACAAATACAATAAACAAGCCTGGCCTTTGTACTGAGTCCTGGGGAACAGCCCTTTCAACAGATGGCCACCTGGAAGCAAGTCCATTCACCAACACTCTCTGGACCCAGCCATCCATTTTTTATCCAGAGAAGAGCACACCCATCTAGGCTGTGAGCAGGCAGTTTCTCCAGGATTCTGTGGGGAATGTTGTCAATAAAAGCTTCTTTTAGGTTCTGTTTTACACCACAGAAAAAGTTCTTAAATTGTCCGACAATTCATAGTACACTCAGCCTCAGTACATGTTTCTTTCCTCAACTGTCCCGCATAATAATTTTCCATCTTGTCTTGCAAACCTAAGCATAATCTCTTATTTACTAAGAAGAAAAACAAATGCTGGGCTCCCAGTGCTTGTTAATGCATCCAGATGCTCTCCCATTTGCACTGCAGGGCAATATGGCATGAAGGCTTAGTGTGTCTGGTTGTGCTCCTTCCCTCACACAAACATAGTTTCACAAATTCCAGCTTGGTTCCCACAGAAAACTCAAAGGAAAAAACTCTTTCTGAAAGGCTTTTCAGCTCCTTTATAGCTCATCTTTGAAACAACACAGTGTTTTTTAAAAACACTGGGTTCACTTTCCAGTCACTTCACTTTTTGACCTTGCAGATGTTAAGAAGTGGACCTAGGATGTCTTTATTATCTTGAGATTTGCTGCAAAAGCATTATTTTGTGCAGGTGTCCCAGAGGACTAGCTGAAGTATGAGAAACCATGATCTTTGTGCTTTGGCTACCATTCCTACCTAGAAACGCAGACAAATGAAATTGTTATTCAAAGTTATTAACAGATATTCAGTTACAGGATCATGGTCTAGGTGAAAAAAAAGATTCATTTCAACAGCAAAACTTACACTCATGAACCTGCACACACCTGCACAATAACAAGACATACTTGTTTTTGGCTGACTCCAGGTCTGGTTTGAGAATGCCAATCAATCTGTGCAATGCCATAATTTCCGAATTTGCTTCATAGTACTTCATAATTATCTACAGTCTGTTTTTCTCCAGTTTCCTAATAATGCACCTGTCTCTAACACATTGAGGGGCATTCAGGCTTTGCACTGTACTGGCTATAGCCTATGTCTGCTGTGCTGATCTTAATGTAACGACTAAAACATGTCAGAGTTTATGAAGTCACTGCAACAGAATAAAGCAGAAATTTAACCAACAGTAACACATTGTAACACTTTGCTGCTACTGCTGCTATCGGCAATAGTTGTTTCCATTTTTGTAGCCTGCATGCTACTCAAAGCTGGGCTTTAAGTACAGATGGTAAGTACCATGAAAATACTGCTGTCTGCCCCACTGTGTAGCAACCAACCAGAACAAAATAGGAGGGTGGGAAAACTCATTGAATGAAAATGCTTGGGACTATCAAAACGCAAACAGTAGGCTTTTACCAGGTCTACCTGCTGACTCCCTTACTTTGGTAGGTATGAAGCTGGCTTTGGACATCCCCTGACAAAACAACACTGTGATTTCTAGAAGGAGCTCTTCAGAGTGTGGGGCAATCAAGGCCATGCTGATGCAGTTTCTCACAGCTCCAGCTTTCATCTCCAAGTCTGCAACTCTGTACTTAAAACCCACCCTTTGCCTCCTATTGAAACCACATTGTGTCATTCCTGGGTTATTTTGCATTCTCTTCTGAGTGCTTATTGTTTTGTTTCAGTTATTCACAATTTCTATGATAAAGTTGCACCAATGCACTGAATAATCCTGAGAATAATTCAAGACAACAGTATTGTTTGTATTGTTCTATTTATCAATATTATTTTTTCTTGCTTTTATTCCTGGTACATAATAAAGCTTCCCCATGGAACTGAAGGCACTGCTGGGTACTTAATTTCAGTCTCTAATGACAAAATGAAGAAAATAACAACCTTTTTGAAGTTTCACCCTCTGGCAAGGCTCACAGAGTCTGGTTTTACCTTGTTCAATAGGTTTAATGAGACATGGGTCGTGTGTGCATGTGTTTATGGAAAGAGAAAGAAAGAAAAGATGTCAACAGCTGGGAAGCATGAGACTGTGAGAAACAAAATAGGCTTTGTGGACTGACCTCAGGTATCCCTCACCTACCTAGGTTTCCACAAAGAAAATAGGTGGTGCCTGAAGAAGGCAAATATGCGGAAAGGTTAATGTGCCTCCAAGCTTATCTGTTTTTGGAGACCAAAAAGCACTGCCTCTCATAACTAACTGCCTTTATAACTTTGCTAACCTTTATTAACACTGTTTATAAGTGTTTTATTATTTTGATCCAGCCCTGACAGAGTTTGTTTTGAACAAATTTTAATCAGTTTTTGGCAATGCCAGGGGCACTGGCTCCACTAGTCCTAAGAGACCAGACCTGTAAGTGCTTAAGAAATGCACAGCTTGAAGAAGCAGTCCGTGGGAGGAGCAGGACTTCACTGTGGAGGGGTTTAATTTTGGCAGAGAAATCCGTAAGAAAAGAAGCTGGCAGTTGGTAGAGCAAGATGTAGCTGTGCTGCCCACAAAAAGGCCCTGTATCCCAGAGAAATTAAATGAATTCAAGACATACTAGGGCTTGGGTATTTTGATTTAAAAGTCATTCATGTGTGGAATGAATTTAAGAAGTTATGTAAAATCCTAATTAATAATGCCTTTCCTCAGTTTTTGCTCAGTCATCTATTCAGTTTCCTCCCTATTCCACTTCCAATTTAGACAGATTTTTCAAATTTCTCTTACACTACTGCATAGTGAAATAACAGTTAGTAGCTGTAAGAGCAAAGAATGGTGACTTGTCAGGGCCCTTACTGAATAAACATGTGCCTCCTAATACACTGCTGTTTTGTGGTATTCCAGATGACCACACACATAGCCAATGCCTAATGTTGCCTCTACCAATAACAAATTTGTTCCTCCTCTGGATTTGCACAGATTTCTTCCCTTTGAATAGCCTAGAGAAACTTTTTTTTTACCACTGTTAAAATGGCTTTCCTTCCAAAACACTCATAGTGGTTACTTTTACTTTCAATTGGTAGTTCTAACAAAGTCTGTAGATCCTATAATGTGAATACCAAGGACATATTCCCACAGACCTGGAAAAGGGATCATCTCAGTGATGCCAGCTAAGATTAGAAATTCATGACCCCAGGACAGATGTAATGGAAGACTATTTCTCTAAACCTGCATGTTACAGAGCCAACTGAAACAACAAGGAACCCTGGATATACACTTCGCATTATTCATGATCAGGATCTTGCTATTTCCAGAGCTGGACAAGTAAATAATAATCAGAATAATGTGATTTTAAAAGTATCTTTTAATCATGGAATTCTAGTATTTAGACACTACTTGAAAATATTTTTAGAAAAATTCTGTAAGACAGATGTCACCCTATATGGCAAGTAGCTGTTTGACATGAACACTGAATATATTAAGGAATCAGTTTCCTAAGCCATGTAGTTTGTTTCTGTGCTCTAAAAAGATAAATAGAAGTTTTCCAATGAGCTTTCTTCTGCAGATACTCGTAATATGGAATTGGATTTCTACTTCATACTTTAAGTGTACAATGCTTATTTAAATTTTGCTCTACTGGCAGGTAGCTTTGAAACTACTTTTATTGGCTACAAAGAGCATTGCAAATGGAAGAAAAAGAGATATAAGGACATTTTGAGCCACTTAAAGAATGTGGAGAATTCCTCTCAGATAATCTTCACAGTGTGTTTTCATGTTATTGTTACAGGGAAATGTAAGGAAAAGTAGGCTTGCAAAAAGACCCATTCAGACAATCAAAATAGTTTGACTCTATCTTAAAATTTCTTGCAAGTTGTTATATTTCAGAGCTTATAAAAATGGCAATAATTAGCACAATTATTTCCAAATTTTATTTTCTGTAAATCTAATGAGTTTGTCATCACTTGACAAAACACTTGTTAAAAAGGCATCACATTCTTCAAAAAAATATTTCCAGTTGAAGAGTATAATACTGAAAATACAATAAAAGTTAAAAGAATAGTAAGAATTTCCAGCTTTGTTTGAGAATGAGAGTGGCTAGTGCATGAATCATAGAATATTTCTCTGAAAATACCCTCATATTCTTTCTCAGATGTTTTGATCCCTACTATTCAGCAAGTATATTTTCTCTATGACACCAATGCCTGACACTTCCTTATACCCTATTAGATTCTTCTTTAGTTGTATTTATTACAAACATAGAGTAAAGGAGCCCTAGCCAGCTTGCCTCAAAATTTCCAGCAAGTCTGCTCTATTTGTTAAAAACATTGTTCTCTATTCAGGGGATTTCCTTTGTTTATTTAACTTCTGGCAACATGGCTTGTTCACAGTTTCCCCATAGCCGAGGAGACCCAGGTCTCCCACACTTACATCAATTGTGTTCTTCTTAACTGGAATCAGACAGCAGAGGCTTCCTCTGAGACACCTCTGACCCTCCCCACTCAGTGTCTTATTTTGAAAACACTTATTTGAACTCCACAGTAAGCAAAGGTTGCACAAACTCAGCACTCCAGAGAAGCTATCCCGTCACAATACATGGACACTCAACATGAAAATGTTTAACCTTAGAGGTGTATTGGAAGAAAACTAATTTTAGAGAACAATGGCTTTCCTCCACTGTACTGTAGTGAGCAATCTGTGTGCTACAAGCACATGGTGACTTCACATCCAATATATTGCATATTTCTGTACTTGTGGGCAAAGCTTGCTATGTATTTGCAAATGCTTATCTCATGTTTCAGTAACAGTACTTTTTTCCCTATTAATTACAATACTTAAAATACTGTCATAACTATCTCAATAATTCATCCTAGAGATAAATAGTAAAGGTGACAAGAGAACAACTTGCTGTTTCCCTGCAAATTAGGGTATGTATTCTCTTACCTTATACTGAGCCAGACAAAATTGCCACATTCTACAGATGTACTCCTGCAGAGGCAGTTGTCTCGCAGCTGAATACACATGCTGTGAAATATTATTTCATACACACCAGTTTAAATCCCTGTTCACCCTCATTCTCCTTTACCCATTTTGCATTCTGCCAGGAAAGAGCTGCACAAATTTCCTTTCCCTTTCTCCTTCCCTAACAGCTATAAGCTATATATATTTTCCTGTCATTTCTGCATAGCAACAGAAGTGCAGAAGGAAAGATGGATCAGTGGGTAGGCCTTCAAATATCACAAATCACACAGTTGTTTCCCCATAATTGATTTCCTATGTCTATGCCTGGTAAAAAGCAGCATGGGAAAAAAAAAATTCCCCTATAAAATAGAAGAACTTCTTTGAGCTAGATCACAGGCACATCCTTTACCTACAGAGCAAGTTAACTGAGATGACCCAAAGAGCCATAACAGGCAGCAGCAGCAGTCTCTTTGAAGCATTTTTTGCAGACTCAGACATGATCAACACTGAAGTAACAAATACAATATAACTACCATGAAAATTCTTGCCTCAATACTTTGATCATCTCTCAGTCAGTTGCTTCAGTACTAATCTAAAGGCATTTTTAATTTGTGGGTTTTCTGCCCTTTTTATGCAGATGTATTATACAATATCTAAAAATAACTTGCACCCTAGTCCCCAGTTTTGCGTCTGTCCTACAGGAGAACAGAGCCTGGGTTACAAGCTTTGCTTCAGGCAAAATGATAATTGAGAGAAAGGCTGTAAGAAGTGTCAGTGTCTCTTTCTAATAAGTGGGCAAAGTGGGAAAAAGCTTCAGGCAAAATACCATGCTAGTTCCATAAGGTGAGCTAATAGAAAATGTCAGCAGTTTTCATGTTCAAGGGGCTATGTTTTTGTTTCAATCAGTCTTTACTGAAGCTGGTAGAATAGAAAATATTTGCCATCCAGCACAATGCAGTCTGGTGCTCTGTATCACATTGGAGGATCTGTTAAACAAAAAGGAAAAAATGCCTTTTTTATACTCCTTATCCATTTTCATAAATTTAGAGGATCTCAGGCCAGGAAAAGACAGGATTATCCTGCTTGGTCTGTGCAGTGTAGTCCAAGAATCCTTCCTTTTCAAGAATAATTCCTCTGTCAAGTCCATATCTTGAGGCTGAAATACAACACAATTTCTTTGATTAACAGCTTTGAAGTAGTTCATGTTCCCAGATAAAAAGGACCAGCAATCAGCTGTTCTCATGGGTATCTGTGAGTTTGTCCAGCAGCAGCCACTTGCCATCAAGTTTTGTTATGTTGTTGTCTACTAGATTTGTTATGTCATTCTCTCTCTCTCTCCTAACTGAAAATTGGGGGTTTGTATAGGTTTGCATCAACAATCAGTCACCTCTTAATCTTCTCCCTCTGCTCGACATACTAAGTAGACCTTCCTACATTTTTCTCCACAAGGCAAGCCTGCCAGACCTTAAAGCATCTTGTTCTTTTGTGGCGCAATCTAATTTTCAAGTGCCATCCTGAAATGAAGCTACTGGATTTGACACAGCCGTCTGTTCCATAGAAAAGTAACATCATCTCCACAGTCCTGCTCAATAATCCTGTGCTTGGATGTGCACTGCTCTTGAAGCAGAACACCAGGGAGGCATTATTACTGACTCCAGTAAAAGCCCATCTCCTTGCATCTCTGAATGCTCAATATCACTGAACAAGCAGGAGTTTATCCCTGATGTTCACATGTAAAATATTCACGTTTACATCTAAATTACATTTAATAAATTTCTTCTCTGGACATGCTAATGCTCATAAAAAACAACCAAATTATATTACAGTGAGGCCCTAGTCTCTGCAAGCACAAGAGCACAAAAAGCTGCAGTCCTGCATAATTGTCCCTAATGGAAGACTCTCATAATTTCCCATAGCTCACATTAAGGCCCATGTTCTTCTGTCCATGAAGAATATTTGTAGAATGGCTTTACCAAGAAGTTGTACAATTAAAATCAGTTATTTTACCATTAAAATCAATTATTCACGTGCAGAATTTTTTGCAGTATCAAAGCAGTCCACACTGCTTGCCTAAGCTAATTATACAAAGTGTAGGAAGTGGTAGTTTTCCTAGCATGTAAAATCCTTTTTTTTTTTCCATCAGTAGAATTAGTGGTGCCAAAGTCTGCCTATGTAAAGCTAATCATGGGATTGAAACAGAAGTTTAAAAATGGAATCAGCATATAGAGGTAATCCTTTTCCAGTGCAGGGTCATGTTTGTGACAGAAGGATTGGTGCAGAGGGCTGTGAAGGCGAATTGGCACTAAGACACATAAAGAGCCACTACATGGAGAAAATGGCTTCTGAGTAGGAGTGAAAAGCCTACTGAGGTTACAAAAAAGTAACACAGTCTTCACCTCCAGGAGTTTTAGCCTCAGACTCTGAATTACACCATTGATTTATTTCAACCTGAAAAAGTTAAAATTGTACCATTGTTTGAAAGACCGATGCACTGCCGTGGGATATGAATTTCAAGACAGTGCTAGGATTGTTTTGCATCTCCTCTCAAGTGCCTTTTAACACTTGAAAAATGTGTTCTTCCACAGAGGAGCCCTTGAAGTCCCATGCTGTATCTTGCCGTGGGAGAGTGATCACAGTATGCTTCACTGGGAGGCCTAGTGGGGCATCAGAGGCCATCAATGCAGCTGAACACCAGTGTTTGCACTGCACAGCTGGGGAGACTTTGGGAAGGACTCACTAGAGGGTTACTCTATGGAAATAGCTGTCATTTCAAAAGCATATGCTTCCATTATAAGAAAAGACACCTGTGAGGAGTCTCTCACAAAAGTCATGAAAGCCATTATATGTAGGATCAGCATGACACCCCATACACAGCATCTTATGAATCGCAGATTACTCTTCTCCAACAAATACACCTAGCTGAAGTACACAAAGCCTTTGGTCTGCTTATTCCCTGTGTACTGCAAGGTGCCATTCTGCAGTGCATTGAGAGGCTCTCCCAGGCATTGGGGCTGTTTGGATTTGGATCTGAACATAAGTCTTCTCATAATGACTGTTTCCAAATTGACCTGCCTACATCCCACCACTACTTATTTCACTGTAGGAAATTCCTGCGATAATGTAACGTACCATACCTGCCACAGAATGTATCTTTCTAAATTGTACCAATAGCTTGAAAGAAAATTATTCTTTTATGAAACAATTAGTGTCATCTAGCTCTGTAAAGTGGAAATTGCTGATGTCCTGCTCATATTTCACAGGCAGTGAATTTCCTTCTAGCACCAAAGATTTTGAAAGGCTTACTGCTCTGATGACAAATTTCTTTTTACTATTCATGTATCAGGTCTTCAAGATAATGCCTTATGAAATCATTATTTAACACTCAGGGCATGTAAAAATGTTGTTGCCTACCTAGAAAGCAGCACGTGTGATTTACAAATGTCCCTTCATCCTATTTCCCAAACTCCTATGCTTTTGCTCCTATGTTCGTAAGACAGGCACACACAGAGGTCTCAGGCATGATTAGGATGTCATTGGGCTGTCTACTGTGGAGAGAATTGTATGAGGACCTTATTCCTAAAGAGGGTACTCACAGAAAAGACACAGCAAACAGGAAACCTTTACAGAGTTGGTATTTCCAATGCCTTCTGTAAGAATCTGCTATCAATAACCCCCAGATTCCTCATCATCTCAGCTGTTAAATACTGCTCAGGACCAAAACCTTTTCCAAAGTGAGAAATACAATGTGAAACAGCAAATGTTGACACCACTGACTACTAGCTCAGAGGCATCCCTGTTTCCAGGCATTAGTGTGGCAAGGCACATGGCAGGAAGGGATTTATCACTGCTTAAACCTCCTAGACTGCACAGGTTACTGATCAAAATGCAAGGAGAAGAGAAAAAATGAGTGTTATATTAGCTTCACTGCTATGACAACAGATCAGTGAACAGTAACTGCCTGTCATTTCACTCCCCTTGAGGCCACCTCTATCAGTGCCAAGACTCAGGCATTTCCTCTAAAAAGATGAATCTCAGGAGGCTGATACTGCAGGTTCACAGCCAACAAGGAGACCAGTACCTCTGCACTATTGCTCATGAATATGCTGTGTGGAAGTGAGAAGTTCACCTAATGCATGAACTGCCCTCCCAGCATCTGCCTTGCCAGGCAGGGCTGAGGACCTTACCCATGGTTAAATGCAGATGCTGCGCAGCACGTAGCAGGTAACTTTCTTTCAAAGCAAGATCTTGTGGGTCTTTTGCTGAACAAAATTTCAGTCTCTCAAAGGTATACCTCACAGCCATCTTCAAGACCCTTAAGGCACTAGTTAGTATTTTTTTAACTGTCCTGGTATATACCTTGCTGCCCATGGCAATAAGCTATATGTAAAGTCATCATAGCACAATGACAAAAGAATGAAAGTTAGCACTATCATTATCTACATTACTTGTGCCACAAAGTGATATTAAAGGAACACAGGTAAAAACCGTAACACAAGAGATTTTCCACAGGACTATGTCTCAGCATTAAGAAACCTGCCACGATGTGGAACAAACAATGTGGGTTACGTTTACCAGACCTCAGAGTGCAGTGGATAAGTAATACTTCCTAACAATGAAGTCTGAGGCCAGGTACAGGGTATTAGTGATAAGGCTGTTATTTATGCCTGTACAAATGTGGAGCACCACACACTGAAAGCCACTCCATTAACCTCTGGAGGTTTAATGAGTTACAAACTCAACAGAACTTTTGAAATAGTTGCACACTGCATGGAGCATGACTGAAGTGTATGATAGGACTCCTATCCACAACACTTGACAAAGGCCTTGTAAGAAATTGTCTGTGAGCAATGCCTGAGAATAAAAGGAAAGTCAACTCTTTTTTTCAGTTGGATGTGGACTGACAAAGTGACATAGCTAGATGCTTTTAGTACAGTTTAACTTTCCTTGTATGACAAGCTTAAAAAGAAAGGTAAATTTGAGGAGGACTGAGAAAGCACTTGTGAGACTAATCACACCTTCTGAGGTCCAAATTCACAAGTCTGTCACTGAAACGATTTGTAGTGTAGAGCTTTTTCTACAGAGAAAAAATTCTATCCCTTGAAAATACTAAGCACATTAGCACCTGTTTAATTAAAATAGTCCTTTTTACACGTAGATAATAAGTTAGTTGTAAGCTGGAAGTAGATTTGCTCAGGTTGAATTTGCAAAGTTTTGTTCCCCCATTGAGGAAGAATCAGGTGTGCTGGGGAGGAAGTTTTTCAGCAGCCAGAAAGGTGTGTCCTGCTCACACATACTGCCTATGAGCTTCAGAAGAAAATGGGCCAATTGCGTTGCTGCTCCCATTCTCAAGAAACTTAATAAAATTAATTACTAATTTTCTGAGTCATTAAGGCATGCATCATTGTTGGGAAAGTCCTAATAGCGACAAAGTGTGCTTGCTGCTATCCAGCAAGCCTTGCTGGCCTGGGACAGAATCATGTTCCCAGAATATGAGCATGCTGGAAAGTCCTTCAGTTGGGTGCAATTTTTCTCTATTTCTGTTTTGTAAAACTTTTGTAATCCCTGAACATGAGGGAATTCAAATATTTACTCACAACAGTCAATTTTATACTTTATTACTTTGAAATAGAATATGTTTTTCAGAATTATTTTCAAAAAACAATGGAAGGAATTATGCAAATATCCTATAGTTGGCAATAACTCTTTTACATGAGTAACATGTTTTAGAGACTTAGTCTGATCTTGGATCCATTCGCCTAGATCTTAGGATGAACACCATTAGCATGTCAGATTCTTGGACCATTGACTCAGACCTGAGGCAGTTTCCTCTTTCAAAGGGGGTCATGTATCATTTTACAGCTTCCTATGTGAAATGGACTTTCAGAAATTAACCTCCCTTTACTGACATACTTGTGCTGGAGAACACATTAAATTTGGAAGTCCTCCGTGGCTATTTTTATCTTTTAAGATCATTTACCCTGTCATGCTACAGCAATATAAACACTTTATTGCATATTCTTAACCTTGCATTTTGAAGGTTTCCCCTTTTTTGGTGGCTGCACATCTTGAACTTTGACATCTTCATGTTGAAGAGAACAATGGATGAAGAGGCAGTGATTTCTTAACTGCTTTAGACAGAGGTCAGTCAGGGCTATAAGCTGAGAGTCAAGGTAACAATGCAGCTGATGGCCCCATTGTAGGGGCTTTGTATGTCAGTGAACTTGATTCATACTTAGTATGAATAGAGAAACTCTCAGCTATTTCAGGAATGTCAGCAATTTTGTCGTAAAGAAACTTTGATCTTGTTCCAGTTTCCCAGGCTCATTCATTAGCTGAGAATGTGGAAGATAGGCTCTCTCTCTTCTGGGAGACTGACTGCCTGATACTTAAATAAATCACCTGCTTTTTCTCCCTGTCCTCCTGGCAATAAAACAGTCCCTCACAGGTCCTCTTGGCATACGATGAAACTTTCGACTCCCAGGAAATCTCTCTCTGATGCATGGACTGAGAGGAATGCCTTTGATTTTTGAAACTGAAGGTCAATTCTTATAAACATACCACCCCAAAGCTGATCAGTCCCCATATACCCCTCCCCAGTAACATGAGATATGCTAGTGACCTTTTGATACTTCTGACAATGTGGAAGTTGAAGAAATTTCTAGCTTTCAGAAAAAAAAGCACTTGTCTTTGTCCTGCCAGCTCTGTGTGTTTTAAACTGTGGAGTTCTGTTCTTTCTTCCTGGACAGGCTCACTTGCACGAGGTTTGTTGAGTATTGTCCGAGTCCCTGAGCACCACGAGCACTAGATGTGCTAAACACACATGTGCTGTTTGCTCTCTCACCCTCTCTGCAGAGACAGAAGCATGTGCAGAGGAAGGTCTTTCTGGGCAGGGTTTGGAGGAAGAGGCTCTTTTTCTCTATTCTGATTTGGGATAAAAATTAATATTCTAAGCTATCTTTCATTTTCTCTGGTATTATAATAATATTTTTAAAACAGAGATACTTTTCTCTAAGGATCTTATTTTGTTTCTTTCAAAAATAATTAAATCTCATTTTCCACCTCCTTTCTCTCTGTCCCTGCTGTGAAGCAGGAAGTCACCTTTTTAAAAAGTGTTAAGTGAAGTAGAGAGAAGATAATTGATTCATCCAAGGGTCAGAGGGTGTCAGAGTGGAAGGAGAGAATAAAGTAGAGCATCCCAGCTCCCTTATTCTAGCTTTCAGAAAATAATGCTCTGCCTCAGCTTTCCTCTTCAGCACCACTTATGTGTTTTTATTTCTCTAGTTATTTTTATCTCAGATCCTAGTTTTTCAATCTTCTGAAGTTCCTGGCTTTGCAAGCAGCACATTCGTGTTCTCAAACAAACAACACCCAGAGCTCACCAGCAGAGTTGTTAAGACCCCTAATCTTACATGTACTTACCTTAGGAAATTACAAGCACACTTGTTCAAACAGTTTTTGTGCCAGCTTTCCCCACATTTAATCTTATTAAAATGTTTCCACTATACAAAGGGATTCAGAAACATGTTTTAAAACATTTTCCAAACATTTTTAAAGATTGTACTTGAAGCATAGCATTGAAGTTGCCAAGAGATGAAATTCTGAAAGCAGTGAAGACAAAACTCTAGATCTCCATCTCCTTAAAGCCCACTCTCCACATTTTTCTGTATTTTCCCCCATTTCAGCAAAGGTTTGGAGATGGAAGCTCTGTGTCAAGCACAGCTATTGAGATGTCTGCCAGTCATTTTAAGTGTGCCAGTGCTGACTGGAGGCAGAACATGGGTTGGTGTCCTCACAAAGCCAGTGTGTTACAATGTGGTGAAGGCTGGCTCTGTGATTATCCATCTACATACAATATGGGTCAGTACTAATGGGAGAGAAAGCCATCTTTTCTGCTTACCTTCTGGGTAAAATCAACCTTCTGGATGCCAGAGGCATTATCTTTTACACTCATTTTTATTGTCCTGTCATGAAAACCATGATATCTTCTACTTGCTTTCAAGTCCAAAATATAATATTATCAGCAGAAATCATACTTTGTGGCCCTAAAACCAGCCTCTCTCAGTGCTTTGTGTGTGTAATGAGAGGTGCTGCAGGGAGCAGCAAGATTCTCTTCTTATCTGCACGCTGCTTTTGAAATAGCTTACAGCTTTCTTGGACAATGAATGTATTTTCCCCTCTTAGGCAGAGAGATCTGCTACAGTCTTGCTCTGATGCACAATAAATCAAACCATTCAAGTATGCCATAATAAAAATACTTGCTTTGAAGTACAGCCCTAAATGCCTAATTTCCTAGTGGTTACAACGATGCCTTATCATAGTTCTTTTTCCCTTCAGCCTGTTTTCTCTGTCTGGTTGTTTTGTTAACACATGTGTCTCTCTAACAATTGCATTTTTGATTCCAGATGTTTTGGCAAGAGAAAGCATTAAAGGGTCATATACATCCCAGAAACCTTATACCACCCAAGTAGCTGTTATATCAATTGACTAGTGCAAGCTGACCAAGATAATTCCCCTGCTCTTTCTTCCCCCACTGCTAAACCTTTAGTCATCAATACAAAATGACAGAAATTCTTTTCTACAGCTACTATTACAGAAACATCCAGGGTGGGGAGTTTAAAGCCTCATGCAAATAAGATCCATGTGGTCTTGCTGGAGGAAGGAAAAGGTATTTTAATTAAATAATGAGCTCAGGTTCTTTCATAGTGAACACAATGAGCAGCCTCATTGATAAAACACGTATTTGGACACAGAGATGCATACACACACATGGGAGAGAGATATGTGTGCAAAAGTACTTCTTTTGCAGGCTGTTTATGACCAGTTTTAAACAAACCTTTTTTGTCTGCAGGACAACAGAAGCAGAAAGAGGAGGCCATGACTAATTTGATGTATATTTTCAGGGCAGAGGTGTATTTTTTGAGAAGATAACCCTATTTTTCACCGTTTACTGTACAATGTCATTACCACTCAGTATGGACTTTCTGTGGTGTTCCTTCACTGCTTGTAATCATGAGTCAACAGTGCAATAAATTGAGAGATCCTAGACTACACTCTAACAGAGATTAAACCCTGGAACCAGCCACTAAAAGCAGAAGAAAGAAAGATGCATAAGAAGTCAGAGAAGTAAAAAAATCACAGATTAATTTAAACCATTTTCTATGTCTCATCTCTCATGGGAAATAAGGATGTGTAAATTGCTGGCCTATTTCCATGCTTCCTCCTACATTTTCTCCCATTCTGAAAACCTTATCACATGTTGCAGTAGTTTTCCTTTCTTTTTAGTAGAGTTGTGGTCCCATCATAGTCCCAGGGCTTTGGATTAAATTGGGCAAACCATCGCCAGGTTTTCTGCTCTCTGTTTTCCAAAGAATCTATCAGTTTTACTCTGGATGGTAGCCACAAGGGAGTGATCGAAGACATTAACTTCTGAAAAGAGTTGAGCATAATGGCCTGTCAGTTCTGCCACCATCCATGAGGATCAGCAAAAGCAGATTTCTTTCTCTCACCTGTTTGGGTTACAGCAAACCCTTGGCAGATCAAACACCAGATCTTCAGATTCAGGGAATGGCAGGGAAAGCATAGCTTCATTGCCTTTAATTACTGATAGTGCAGGACATCATGGGGGAAGACATGACCAAAAGCTAGATTAAAACAGTCACAGCTGTGGATTAGAAAACAGATGGATAATGAAAGCTGCAACTGGGCAGAGACCTTGGAAGTGAAGACTCTAACCTGAAATCTTATCTAGAAGAGGCCAATTCAAAGAGTAATGACTAAGTGAAAGTCACAGGCATAGAAAATTGTTTCAGCTCTTCCATTTTTAATGGAGTAAGAAAGATAAGACTGAGATCCTCTGCAGAAGAGGCAAATGCATTATGGGAGGGGAGAAACAGCAGAAATTACAGATAAACACTTGACCAGAGAGATGGAGGGAGAGATATATGTCAAAAGAGGGTCAGTGCTGGTGTAGAGCAGACTAGTCTGGAGTCTGGAAGCCTGGAGTTTTGCACAAGGCCCAGCAGCGTCACAGGCCACGACAGCTATTCCAGGCAAGGCTGCTCTTAGCTTTATAAGTCAAAGGACAGAACTAGCAGGAGCTGGATGTTGTTGACAGAGACCAAGACCATAAAAATGTGTGAAAGATGAAGCACAGAGACTCTTCTTGCTCCCACAGGAGGTCTTGCCCTCTGTCAGTCTGAACAGGGGGACTTCCTTAGACCAAATGCATGACCTCATAAACTCCATACCCCTCAATTATGGCATGGAGATGATAGAGCTTTTCAAGAATTTCCAAAATTATCTAATAAAGCAAATAATTACACAATGCTGAAAAAAAAGAAATGTAAAGCATGACAAGTGACATTATTTAAGCTAACGAGAAAACTGCAGAGACTGTTTTCACTTTTCTTTTCAAAGATGATGACCAAAGTGGCCTTCATAACAATAACATACAGACAATCTCTGAGCAACACATTGAAGGAAATTTGTCCAGTTTCAATGATGACTGATTCCCAAATAGCCTAACTGTTTATTGTTAGACAATCCTTTTGGCTCTACTCAAAAAATATCTGAAGTCAAATTAAGCACTGTGAATTACAGCTGCACATCTAAGACAGAAAAAGGCATCATCAAAAGGTAAATTACACAACACCTGGAATTCAGCCTCATGCAATTTTAAGCCTATTTCTGTATCTATACGTAAGTGAATAAGAATATGGATCTTTCTGGTCAAGGAGATCTGGGACCCTGAACAAGAACTGTGAGTAAGGTGGCATTGTCAGTGCCATCTGTAAGACTGACAGGTACAGTCATGTCTTCTCTTCCTGATGAAAAAAACCTACAGAGGTCTAATTTTAAGATCAGGGTTTTTTTCAGAGTCTTTTTGACCATTTAATGAACTCTTACCATAGTGAGGAGTGATGAAATTAATGTCTGCAGCTTTAAGCTTTGAACATAGCTCTAGGGCTAATGTGTAACAGTAGTATTTCAAGGTCCTCCTTTAGTTCCCCAAAGCCAAATTCACCAATCTACTTTCTTAAGAGTGTTTTTAAAAAATCTCATTTGGTTTCATTCCTTTTTTTTCTGGAAGACTCTCTGTAGCTGAAACTCTAGTATTTCTTCAGCCAGGGAGAGTGACTGAGAAGGGGTATCTGAAGTTCATTAAAAGCAAGTCCTGTGGATAAGAACCTACAAAGAAAGCTATTTATAAGTCCTGAGAAACCAACAAGGCTTCAGAATCTTGTACAGCTTTCCCATTAAATCATAGTATACTGAGCCTGCTGAATGAAGGCCAGTTCCAGGGATACAAATGATGGTGAAGGATGTACTCCTGTTTCAGTCTGTACAGATGCCATCCCACTTGTCCCAAACCGATAGGGGCTGTTATAGAGTGATCGCAAACAAAAAGGGAAGACTGGTACTTTATTTTAAGTAAAATAATGCCACCATTTTCTCAAGAAAATCAATGTTATACTGCAGAGTAAACAATATATTTTTTGTTGCCAACAATTACAGAAGTAGCATAGCTAATGATTTCTAACCAACCAAACTTAGCTGCTACTATACTGCAGGTCACACATCTATGATTTTTAGAAACTAAAAGGATGGTACTTGAATTAGGTTAAAATCTCAAAACCCAAACTAGGTCTTTTTCATTTTTACACTGTTCCTGAATATTAGAAGACTAAAAATTCCAATATAGGAGAGCGCATTTCTGTGTCTTTACAGAAATGCATATACATGTATGTATACAAATACATTCAGATCAGTATATAATTTATCCTCATTTATTCAAGAAGTCCACTCATGATATTCAGCTTCAAAATGTTAGAAAAATGACTTGTCAGAAGTTGATCGGAAGGCTTAACACAGGGCAAGTTTTATTTCAATTCATCAATAACTATAGTAAGTGATAATGACCTAGCCCATGTGGAATATATTCCATTTTATCAACCACACTAAAAAACCCAATTGTGAACTTCCCCTTATATCCATCATCAAATTACCTGAACAACTGAAAATGACAAGCAAACTGAGATTTCAACTGGCAAGACACCTGGGCAGAAGCTCAGTCCCCAGGTTTTTTCCTTTCTTATTCTGAAACAAAAGAAATGTCCATTGAAACAAATGGACTCCAAACGTTCCCCTCAAAGGAAGCAAACACTGGACCAAAACACTGCAGTCAACCAAGTGCCTATACAGGCCAAGAATGCTGTGAAGGAATCTGAGCCATTGGCTGCTGGAAGCTCTAAGACTGCATCAGGGAAACGTTTACCCTGTACGTGCCTTCCGCAGACTCTGAGCATATACTGACCACTCTCAGCAGAGATGGGATGCTGGATAACAGAGGCCTTTGTTCAAGCCCATTATATGAATACTTACACTCCTGTGCCAAGCAAAAAAATGGAACTGCTGTAAGGAAAAACAATCTAGCAAAATAAAAATTATTTATTTACTTCCACAAATGTGCCTGCCATTCTCTTTTTCAGTATTTGCCAGAAAATCTTCCTGCAACTGTTCTGAAGAAAAAATTTGTGCTGGCATCATTCATTTTTGGGTCTTCTTTCGCTGTAACAGTCAGTTAGAGTCAGAGAGCTTGAGCTTTGTTCTGTGGTCATACAGCTCTTCCTCAGCCTGCCATTGCAATGACAGTAATTGCCACATCCTCTTCTCTTTTTTGATGGCTTCCTGTGTCCTCCCTCACCCTTCTACCTGCCTCACTAAAACTATTCACTGATACTGTGAAATTTGGCCCCGTGAATAAAAGCTTAGGCGCTGAAACATAGAAATGAAAAGGTGCCTCAACTGAGGTCTGAATTGAAGCAGGCTGATCACATGTTCATACATGTGAGCAATATATGTATTCCCTTCCCTTTTTCACATCCATTCTCTCTTTCAGGTATTGAAGTGTATTATATACATATACGTTATATATATGATACATGCATCAATACACTGGTATTGAGTGTAGATAGATCACAGTGAGCCCAGATCTGAAATTGGCACCTGAATTGGCAGGTGTCTACCTCTTTTTTAGGACTGGAAACTTAGAGTCACTAGGGATTTAAATATATAAATGCAAGTTTGCATGTGATAATACAGAAAACAAGACATTCCACTCATGTGCAGAAGTATTTGTCTCCTGAAAGACAAATACTGAACCTATCTTTATTTCACACTTGACCAGGAGATAGCCATCACTTAAGGCCTCATATTAACTCTCCCTGTGCTGAAAGCTGAACTTCTCTAACTCTTGCTCTGAGTGTAACATTAACTTCATTTTATAAAAAATGAAATGGATGTCTTCTTTACTCTGATTTTTAAAATTTATTATTCTTCAGAGGAGCGTTAAGAAACTCTGATTACCATCAAGCAATTTTGAATAATGTGTTTACAACTCTGTCTCCAACCTGTTACCTCTAAGTCAAAACATATTAAGTGTCACTATTAGTTTTTCAGTCTATTCCCAGCTTGCTACAACTGACACCCTTAATTTGTTTCTCTAATTAGCTGGCAACATCTATAGCCAAACCAGACTGCTATCAGCTGTGTCCTCTTACATGGTCTGCTTATTACCAAACCTTATTTCAGCAAAATATAAACAGATAAGTGTTTACCAATTATTCCAGAGATGTCAGGTTATTTCTAGAATGATTACTGTGCTGTCTATGTCACTAGCAAGTGCTAATCCAGGCATGTGAGTCGTGACATTTTTACCTACTAGATAAAGCATAGTTCTATCTCTTTAGATAACTAAGTTATACAGGGAGCTATTTTGAAAAACTCATGGGACTTGAATGCAATTACCTTTCAGACAGAGAGCAGAAGACTCTCAATTTTTAAATTGATTATTAACATTAATATGAGATATAAGCAATAACTACAGAGCCTAACTCCTATAGTAATTAGGAAAATAAGAAAGAAAAACTTGAAACAACTAGCAATCCCCTCATGCCTGCTTCCCCTCCATCTCTAAGCTTGTCAATACACTAGTTAAAGAGATTGCAGCATTTCTCATGACTTCAACCAGAACTGCTGGATCCTCTGCTCCCGAAATACATATAATATGTATTTTCTGCTAAATAGTACCTTGATTTTCTTCTGCTTCTAGCATCATACAGATTATTCTAAGTTCTTAATACCTAAATAACACAGCCTGGTTTCCTTTCCTGCTCCTTTGTGTTGTTGTGAAGTGATTCATGATGTGCTCTATCAACAGCTCTATAATCTAGTACTAATCTGCCTTCTATAATAAGACAAAGTGAAGCTGGAAATCTCCTCTGGATTTGCAGGACATGAACTGAACAATTTAAAGAGCCAACCAACAACAGCCAACCATATTAGAAAAGGTCAGTCAAGGAAGGCTTATACCAAGATATTAATCACTACAGTATCAACCCAAAAATTAAAAAAATCCCATATACATACAGGAAAGAAACACCCAGAAGAAACTGATGGAAGCTTACTGTGGAAAAAAAAAAAGGTTTAGGACAAGTGCCAAGCTAATGTCAGAAAAGCCATGGAAGGCTCAGTCGAAATCAAATGGAGTAACTTATAAAGCACTGTGAAAAGATTTAGCTGTATGACTCCTGCTATAAGCAGAGGAAACTAAGAGGCTAGAAAGCCTGAAAAGTATCTTTAAAGACAGTGTCTCTAATGTTCTTTTCCCTCCTCCATCTAACTTCATTTAACTTTCTGTGTTGGGTGTTCTTCCTGTCACAGTTTAAGTAACAGTCTCTAGTTGAGCTGCCAGCATGTAAATCATAGTTTGTGTTTGTTTTGGGTTTTTTCTTTTTCCTGGAGTTTTCAAATGGTAGTGGGTAGTATAGCACACAACAAATGACAAGGTGAGTTCCTCTCTGCTGCAAGTCTACTGATCTTAGAAGCCACAGAACCAGTGCAGCTAGAATTTAAGCACAGGCCATCTTAACTTAATGAGTTATATCCTGGGCACAGCTGGTCTCTTCCTCAACCTTTTTGGCAAGCTTTAGAATAACCCATGGATTTCCCATGCTACTGGTTTGATGCTCAGAGGGCTTTTTTCTTTGGAACTGTGGATTGGTGAATAATACAGGCTAGCAGCAGCGCAAGCACAAAGGTGAGGTCAGCATCCTGATGGTTATCAATGGCAGCCCAGCTGACATGATTTTTTCACCCTTTTTCCCAATGTAAAGCTTCACAGCTCTGATGAAATTGATGCATTTTTACTGGAGTGGAGGGAGCTTCATCTCTACATAACCATAGTTATGTTGTGTTTTTAGAGTCCCTATAGTAAGAATGAAACACAGTCTTTGAAGACTAAAATGTAGTTATGTACTCTGAATGTACTTCACTGGAAAACGCTTTATGTGACAAGCCAGTGCAGCTGGATGGATGGCTTCCTCTCCATTTGAGGACAAATGGAAACAGGAGGATAATGCAACGCCTTCTCCAGCCAGAACATGCCTTGTACAGAAGCCTCATTGTATTCAGGTGCATTTATAACTGTGGGCCATGACATAAAGTCACAAAAGAGGTACAAGCTGCTCCTTACAATGGCCTGATGCCTCAGCTGTACAGAAAGAAAGCTATTGGCTGAGCAGCGCTCTGAGCAGTCTGTAATAGAATCCGTCTCAGCTTGGGTGTAAGTGATGTGCCTACTAATGATCTCACTGGCTGATATAATCCCGTGGCAGTCTCTATGTCATCAAACTCAGAATGGCTCAGAAGCCCAAGGAACACGCTATCTGATTGAGAGAGCTGGAAGGGGATTGGGGGCCCTTCAGGGATGAATCACAGACAACAGATAACATTTCCCATTGCAGTGCAGGGCTAGGCTGGGTATGCATCTAAGACCTGAGGCTCACTTCCCAAGTTGTCTAGGCCCAGACAGCTCTAGACTTGCAAAAGGAAGGGCACCACAACAGCTCACAAGCAGTACATGGCCATCCCAGCACAATGCTCTTTCCATCAGGTTAAATACCACTTCCTCACTCTCCAAGCTCTTAAGCAGATGACACTCTGCTCCATTTGATGAAGAGCTTGGCTACATGAGAGGATTCACACAGCCCACTGCTGTCATAAAAAATAAGCTCCTACAGAAAGACTCCCAGCCCAGTTTACGGGTGTATGTGTGCAGAAGAAAAACTGAAAGGAAATTTTAAAATGCTCCTATGCGATGCAGTGAGAATCTTCAACTCCTCAGAGGTCCAAATCAGAGAGCAGAAGTCGATAATTTTGTTCCACATCCTACAGAGACCTCAACACTCCCACTTCATAAAGTAATAAATTCTGCTACATTAAACTTGGTTTCATTAACAGCAGATTAAATTCTGCTGTCTTGCTCTCTGACAATCTACAGTAATGCCAATCAAAATGTTTTTGTCACAATGTGATGGTAGGAAAGCTCAAATAGGAGACTGCCTGAGGGGAAAGGTATCTCATGAGGAGACAAGGTCTGCAAGAGTGGTCACTGGCCTTAGATTGAGGCTCAGGACTTTCCAACATTTCACTAATCATATCTGACTAGACACCTCCATTGCAGAAGCTACTTAGTTGTATCGAGCTACCCAAATAGGTGATGATTCTATCTTGCATGGACACCAAGACACCAGCAGAAATCCAGGATTTTAGTGAGACTGCTTCTCTCGCAACTGCAGGGAGAATCTCTGAATAGAAAGATCCAAAAATATACAGACAGATTTGACTACAGTAGAGAGGAACATATCTAATTCTGCAGAAGAGCATCCCAGAAGGAGATCCACCTCCATATCCTCTCCATAACTCAGTCCATCTCATGACAGCCCAATATGCTTTAATCTGGGCTGAAAAGTTTCATGGAAAAATTTCCATGCCAACCTCCTTCTGTCACCATCATACACGAGAATGGGTAGAAAAAAGTTCTGCCTTTCTGATTGTGTTGTTTTATCATCTGTTATCTCTCAGGATGAATTCAAGTAATTTACACAAAAGATCCTCACACTGTCCCTCATAATGGAAGGCTTAAATGAAACTGTCTTACATTTTGTTTTGGAAATTAAAATAATAGTGGATGTTACACACTGAAATCTTGTTCCTGAAATAAAGATGCTTCAAATACTCAATATTTACACGATGCAGACAGGTATTGCTTTTATATAATGCAGAACAGGCTATATGCACATTGGTTTAATCTCAAAATGGCACCTTATTATCATAATGAGATAATATGATATTAAATGAGATGAGATCAAGGCATGAAATACTAAAAACACAGCTGGAAGTAGCAAGCTGAGGAAAAAAATCTGCGAAAACTAGATTGCTCTATGACAACTACCCCACCTCCAATTAAAACACAAGTAAAACCCCAAATGACAACAAAACATTGAGTTTGTAGTGCTATTTTAATACTTATCTCTCAGTATCCAATGGTAAAACTAGCACTTTATATGCAAAACAGGAAAAGAATGGGGTTTGGATTTTTTATTGTTGTTGGGGTCTTTTGGGTTTTTTTTTTTTTTTCTTTAATGTACTCTATAAACATGTTTCAGGACTTACATAATGAGGCAAATTTTGAACTGTCTTTGTTATTCTGCTAGAGTCCAAAAGGAAAAATTTTGGTCTTTAAGATTGTAGGAAGTATTGCTTTACATTCTTGTGTGAAACTTATTATTCAGTTATAAAAATGCTCTGGGCTTCAGAACAATTTAAAGGTGAGAAATGAGAGAAGTTGTATTACACTGAAACCCTGAGATATGGCAGACTTTCCAAGGAAATCCAATTCACACAGCTGTGGCTTTATGTGAGTTAGACACACCTGGTAGATCAAACCCAGATGCCAGGAAAATGTTCCCAGGACTGAAATGATAAACATGCTGACATCATAGTAATTGATCTGTTTTTAAAATGCAAAGGCCTGTGCAGAAAAATTATGCTTTGATAGAAGCCCCATCATTTGAAATGTATAACTATTTTCTATAGATTACTTCCCAGAGCAACTGGAAAAACATGATCTACTAAAGATAAAATTGCTGCTACAAACATATTGAAAAGGACTACTGGGAATGAGTTATACGACAAGTGAATTTACAAAAGGATGTAGTGAGTTACAGTAATAGAGGAATGTTGTTCCATCCCAATCAAAGACAGTGTCTCCAGGTTACAAGATGGATCTGGTTTTCACTGAGTTTATCTTCTTCACAATAGCTAGCATGTAGCTGTGTTTGGATTTACATTGAAAGTAACATTGGTAGCACAGGGATACTCTGGTTATTGCTGAACAACACTTGGACCTTTTCTGTTTCTCATCCCAACCCAGCAATAAGAAACCTGTGGCTGCACAAGCAGTTGTGAGGGGAACTAGCTAAAACTACTAACTGTGACCCCAATGGACCATAGGAATATTTCATATCGTATGGCACATTTCTCAGCTGGGGGAAGGAGAAGGAAAAAGAGGATGCTTGAAATGATGGCCTTTGTCTTCCCCAGGAACTGCTGTGTGTGATGGGGCCCTGCTCTCCTGGAGGTGGCTGAACACCTGCCTGTCCACAGGAGGCATTGAATGAATTCCTTATTTTACTTGGCTTAAGTGCATGGCGTTTGCTTTCCTCATTACATTGTCTTTATATCAACCTACAAGTTTTTTTCATTTTTACACTTCCAATTCTCTCCCCCATCCCACCAGTGGGGAGTGGCTGTGTTAGGATCAGGAAACAGCTGGGATTAAACCAAAAAAATCTGAAAAAAATTCTGAATCTGTTTTACCTTGAATAACTCTCTTTTGGAGGCTCTCTCTCATATTCAGAACCAGGTCCGACTTCAGATTTCACATATCACTTCTGACTAAATAAAACACAACATAATTATCTACACAATGTGAAATTTAGATCCACTGAGAGACAGAAATATTTTCTAATCAGGATCAACTGTATGGTCTATAAAGGTACCGAAGACAATGTGCTAGGACGAAGTTTGTACAAAAATTAGTAAGATGTGAATTGTTTTGGGGGAAAAACTTATTTAACTTTCCATTCATGTCCTTCCATTCCCTAAGAACTAGATTCACATCAAGGCACTGGCATGTGGAAGAGAACAAACTTAGATAAAACCTAGAACATGTTTTTTTTGAGAGGATGCTGAAAGCCATTATCTGTTTTTATGAAACTGGGACAATTTTCAGTCCCAAGATGACCAACTCTTCACATTTCAAACACCATAATTTTTCATCACAGATTTTTGTGTAAACTTTAGGCCCATCAAATCAATCAAATGAAAAACAAAGCCCAACTGTAACTGTACTGTACTTTTTAATGACTGAATTATGGGTGATAAAAATATCTGCACTATAATATCTGGAATGAATAAATAAATAAGGGATAATGGTTACAATATATTATAATAATATTTGCTGAAAGATAAATTAAGAGCTGCTATATTTATAGAGTATAAATATTTTATGTGCAGAAACAGGAAGAGAGTCGCTCAAGTCATTGTACGAGCCTTCCTATTACATTAGTACAAAAGTGGCAATAGAGAAGATATGACACTTTACCTAAACAAGCATTTTTGTGAACACAGCTGAATGAACTGTTTTGTAAAGGGTATTTCAATTGGATAATGCTCTGGTAATAAAGAATGGCAATAACTTTAGAATATACAGAACTCTATTATCTACTCTGCAAGTGCTTCTTCCCTCCCTCTTTTTTCCCAGAGGGTAAGGGGTGTGGAGTAGACTCAGTCACTTTTCATTTGAATAAGAGGCTCTTAATTTAAAGAGTTTATTAGGCATTAATTCATAGTAAAGAATTACTATGACTGACAGACAACAGAAGGGAAACGAACTCATAAGCCATTTCCTGAATAATACTTGACCTTACCATTGTTGGTCAAATAGCTGTCTTGCAATGAGAACCAAAGTTGTTTTACCATGGAAATTAACACAAAGGGAAGAACACTTGTCACCAGGATTAGAAAATAAAGTGAACTGATTTGATATTTATAAATTACCACACTTAATCTACACAAACAAAACTCATTCCAAACCATATTTGTCAAAATACTTAATCCCCAGTGGCTTCAACTTATACCTTTGAAGTAAAAAGGTAATTTGATATCTTCCTCTAATAATCACAAACAAAGCCTCAGACTTTCTGAGATATACTGTGCTGGGGCCCTGGCCCATTTTGAAAACAACAGAAACTTGCCCTCCTCACCTCACATCCACAAGCAGCCAGTCTGGGCCTGTTCTCATACTGACACAATTACTGACTTAAATAACCAGATGGATGTAATTCAGAAGTCTGTTAATATGCTAATGTTTCATATACAACATGACTCCAAATTAGTAATCTAGTCCACCCAATTCCATTGTTTTCGTCTACAGCCAGCTGCAAGTGGTTTGGGAACCACTGCTGAACCACAGAATAGTTTGGGTTAGAAGGATTTTACAAGGTCATCTTGTCCAAGACCCCTGCCACGGCCAGAGATATCTTCAGCTGGATGAGGCTGATGGTTGAGCTTACAGTTCCATCCAGAGTGAACTCCAATGTTTCCAGGAATGGAGCATCTACCACCTCTCTGGGCAACCTGTTCCATTGTTTCACCAGTCTCATCGTAAAATGTTTCTTCCTTATACTTAGTCTGAATCTACCCTGTTTTAGTTTAAAACCATTATCCCTTGTCCTGTTGCAACAAGACCTACTTAAAAAGTCTGTCCTCATCTCTTTTATGAAACCCCTTTAAGTACTGAAAGGCCTCAACAGAAGATGTCTCTGGAGCTTTCTCCAGACTGAACAACATCAACTCACTCAGCCTTTCTTTATAGGACACATGTCCAGCCTTGTCATCATTCCTCTTCTGGACCTGCTCCGTCAGATCTATTTTTCCTGTATTAAGGACTCCAGGGCTTGATGCAATATTCCAGTCATTAATGAGCTGTGAGTCTCATTGCCACAGGAAACCGAAATGAGAAATGTGTTCAAAAGTAATCAGGTATTTTTATGCAAAAAATCAGTCAGAAGCTAGCATACACCTACCATTTGGTGACCCTCTGACTAAGGAAGACCCCAAACCACAGATTGTAATAAATGTGGACAAAAGTGTGAGACCTCGTGATCAGGCCTCCATTTTGTGACCATTTTGGGTGTACCTTGGGTGTGGTCCAGCTGGAAGCTTGTGTGGCCCAGGTGTACCCACTGAGGCCATTTAATAAATACCTACTTTATCTTTTGCTCTGTCTACTCTCTGTTCCAGGTCAGCCTCCAGAAGGCATCACAGGACACAGCAGATGGCAGGTACACAGTGTTGGCACTTCAGGAAATAGCAGGATTCACTTTTTTCGCTGTTATTTTACCTTCCTTTATTCATCTGTTTTCTAGATTCTTAAAGAGGAACAACAATTTAAATTCCTGAGCTCCATACCCCCAAAGTTTTCTTATTTCACTTATAAAAAATTATTTTTGAAAACTTGTTCATACTCTCTCTCAGACCCAGGTAAATCAGGAGTAGAACCACTGATGTCACTAATCATAATAAGTTTCAAAAGTTACTGTGACATTTTACAGCCTTAGTACTGAGCCAGCCTAATAATGTGTTCCTATTGAAATATTCATTAACTGAAGAGAATAATTTTCAAACAGATATTTCAGACAAAATAAATAATAAAAGATGCAAACTTATTTTATCACTAAACCCAAGGCCTTTAAAATCCTTGAACAATGCAAGTCAAAGCAACTGAAAAAAAAAGAATTTATTTTTCATTTTTCATTTTTCATATAGAGAAATGTTCTTTGTAATCCCTTCAGCAGCAAGGGTCTAGGATCATCCCACAGGGATGATCAGGAGTATCAGTTTAATTTTGCAGTGGCTCTTCAGCTTTGAGACTTGGTTTGTTTTGTTCTAAGTGAATAGAAAAGCTTTCTGAGCATGATCCAACAATGGGATTGCTAAAGGGTGATTTGACTAAAACTAAAGGGTGACCTTTTAATTTTTCATCGTCTACTAATGAGCAGTGAGACAATCCTAGTTCTCAAAAATGCTCTTATCAATATAGTAGCAGTTCTGAGAAACAGAGTGTTCCAGCAGAGCAGCATATTTCCAAATCTGTGTGTTCTGAAAATGCACAAGACAGCTTTGTTAAGTATTATTTCTTATACAAACCAACTGGAGAGCCTGCACCCACCATCAGATTAAATTGCTTTGTCAATCATTCATTCCAAATAACTCTCATTATGAGAACATTATGAGAATGAGCCCCCTTCTCCCCTTCCTGCCCACAGGCTTTGTTTCATATGAAATTAGATTTTTTTTTTTCATTTTGGAGGTGCTTAAGAAATACCTAAGTGCTATAAATAAACAAATAATAGGACACAAACAAAAACTGAGCCTGCCAAGGCCCAGCAAGTCAAGAAGATGACATCATTTGTACATGCTTGAAATTACAGAGCAGTGATTGCAACCTGTAGTGAACATGGTACGCTAGTACAAACAAAAATTGGTACATACATATTTCTGATATGCTTCCTTCACAAAGTTCTATAGTTTGCCATCATGGGGATTTACTTGGCATGCAGTTTGGTTGCTTGGCCAAAGAGCTGAAAATTAACACCATAAAGAGGCTTAGATGGGTGTGGGTTCAAGATCTTTTCTAGGTGGAGCCATGCTTTGTAGTCCTCTGCAAATTACATCTTTGCATGTCTAATTCTGTAACATCAGGAATACTCTATGCATGACTCAGATGGTCACCCTGAACAGACACAACATGAACACTCTGCAAGCAAGTTTCAAAACTCTTCAAGAATTGTGGCACTGATTTCAGTGTGGGTATCACTAAAGCAAAGTTGGACTTTGTCATCCTTCTGCTTTCCTCAAAACCAAAGGTCTGCTTGAAAACCCACGATTAGTCCATGTGCTTGAGAAAGGTATTCTAAGGGAAAACAGCAATCAACTTTCTGTGAAAGCTTTCCATTATTTTCTGATACCTTTGCAATGAAGTCATATTATAGGTGCCTCGTGCTTTTATTTAGATGTCAAATACGCAGTTCCCCACTGTCTCAAGGAAATGCTAAATACTGTGATACCTAGTGAGGAGTCACTGCAGTAGGGGATTCCCTATTTAATCCTTTGTCACCTTCTGTAGAAAGGATAAGACTTGTGGTTAAACCTACAGTCTTTTTCTCTAGCATCCTTATTGTTTACTCTTTAACTGGTTGGGTTCTGTAAAGAAAAAATGCTTCTGACATAAAGTGAATGAAAAAGCTTATTACATTAGCAGGAACAAGTAAGGAAGTTCACAAGATGAACTCATGTGACAGTGCAAGCCCTTAGAATTGCAAAAAGCTGGTGCAAAGAAAATACCACTCTGGTTTCTAAAGTACTTGTTACTATTTTGTGTGACTTTTACAGAAAGTTAAAAGTGAATTAGAGACATCACTTTGATATGATTTATGTCCAGATAGAATTTTTGATAAAACACACTGTATTATGTCTTACAGTTTTCAAAGTGCTGGACCAGCAGGTAACTTTTCAACACAAAGGTAATACATTTTTTTAAAGGATGAGTATTTAATTTTGAAGCTGTATTGTAGAAAACCCATGTGCAACCTCAAATCTATGTTTCCATTAGAGAATTTTGAATCAGAACAGGAATAAAAAAAGATCTGTGTCTGCCCTTGAGGAAAGAAGGTAAAATAAAGATGTATTGCCAGAAGGCTCCTCAGTGCAGGTGGTAGACACACTCCCAAGATGAAGCTAAACGTCAGCTCTGAGAGGAGGCATTCAGGAGACCAGTGGTCTTCAGTTCAGTCATTTCCCTGGTTTGCCAGTGGAGATATCCAGTGTCATCGAGAAAATCACTCTCTTATTCTAAGATGGTTTGCAATTTTATCCTAACATTTTGCCCAGTCAAGAGAACATTGTTTTCTTTCGTAACAGGTCTCAGCAAATTTGTGAACTCTGGGAATATTATGATCACAGACTATATTAAATGCCAGTGGATGCCTGTGAAACTGTCCATGCCAGGAAAAGTGACAGTCTCACCAATAAGGAAAAGGTCAGCCCGAAGACTGGCACTATGAAGTGTCAAGCTCCAGAAGGAATGGGCACAAGTACATCACTTCCATGGAGAGAACAGTGTAGGAACACTCCTGATAGAGCGTAATGCCAAATCATCAAAGTCAGTTACTTCTAAAACTGGCACTTTGACATAGCATTTGCTCAGTGCTGGCTGACAAGGTGCAGTCTGGAGGTTTGCCAGGAAAACAGGAAAGGTGGCTGTTGTTCTGGTACAGGATGCTATTACACATAATTTGAAGACATGCAAGTACTTTGTGTTTATGCATACAGGGTGGCCATGGGTTTCTTGAGTGGCCTATTTCTTTTGACACTCCTAATTAATACTTATAAAAAGTTCTGATGAGAAAAAGTCAGAACACACCTACAGGGATAATTTTAGACACAATTTTTTCTTTGACGCTGAATCATATTTGGCCTACTTGAAAAAGAAAAATAATTAGACTAGGGTATAAACATGCTTCTAAGATGACTAACCAAAAGGGTCACATTGGGAAATCAGTTATAGATATAACAGGGCATCTGAAATGTCACAAACACCTGTTCTATGATGAAAGTATTTGTTATATCTTTGAAAGATAAAAGCAGAACCTCTTCACTTTTGTGTTTATTTTCCTTTGGTTACAAATTTGGTAACATATAGTGCTTTTCTTACTAGTAAAGTCGCATCACAGGGCTTCCCTGATTTGCTTGTCCAAATAAGCCATATCAATCAGTTCAGAAAATTGCATTTAGGGATAAAGACAGTAGTCTTTTTAGTCCAAAGAGTATTTGGACAGCACAGGCCAAGTGAATAGTAATTAATCTCTTTATCTAATTCTAAGCCTTTAAAATGCCTATGTCTCAGCTGTGGTCCTAGTATAAACAATGACTATCAGAGTCTGTTTCTTGAATCTGGTGAAGGCCAAAATAGCCCATTCTATACAGCACAGTTGTTCTTGCTGTTGGAGAAGACAGCACTCACATGGGAGCAAAGAAGACGATCTAGTGTTGCTTCCCAACACAGGAGTGAAAAGAATATCATTGTCTCTCACGTGTCTTTGACAGTTTACTTCTCATTTTACTAAAAATAAAACTCAAAGCTCTTTGGGATACATATTTGTTTCTTCAAGAAGCTTTTCTTAGTGAGAAACCTTAATCAGATTGTTTACTTTATAGAATTAATAGTCCAAATTCAACAGTTGGTCTTGTCTTAACCAATTTGGTCTTCCGTTTTCCACATCTCCATCAAGAGCTTTGTCTTTACTACCACTGTTATGCATCTTAGCCTATTCTAGAAAGTGCTATTGAGTACATGCAATATATAGAGAAATGCCACTGTTGAACAGAAGTCTGCCTAAAAGACTACTCATAAATTCATAGAAGTCAGCATTGATTTGAACAACAGAGATCTCTGTAAATTAAGCACTAAACTTCTCTACTTGGATTTGGTTGTGGTCAGGTGTAGGATTGTAACATTTATAGCCACACAGTCAAGGTGTGGAATCCAGGCCTGAGAACAGCCCAGCATGCACTGGAAATCTTAATAAATGCCGCAGTTCAAAATAGTAGACATGGTTTTGCAGAACTTAAAGGACTCAGGAACAAGCAAGTTTATTTCTGTGTGATTTTGTGGAGGGCAGGCAGAGAACATTTCTGTTTGGAGGGAGGGAGTGAAAGCCAAATGATTCTTTCACAGCTGCTTTGCTGAACCTCTGGGAATCCCTTCAAGGGCAAAACTAGACAACATCACAGGTAAAGCTGTTGGATCCAAGAATGAAGGAAGTGACATTACTTTTCACTGAACTATCTTCAAGTGCAAACCCAGAACAGGGGACTGTTTCTGTGAGTGGATGAGCTCAGGTAAAGAAATGGCTGAAAGAACATCTACCTAATGGAGCAAAGCAACTGAAGGACTTATGTGTTCTTCTCCAGGCTCCACCACTGTAAGAGCAGGAGGAAAAAATGTGTCTCTTTTATTCCAAGTGTAATTACACTGGGGACTTGGGACTGGAACATCTCAACAGCCTTTTTAAAGTCTCACACCTGAGTAACTTTGATGTACGTGTATCTGTAGGAAATATTTTTCAATCACCAAAACTACTCATTATTGTCACACAAAGCATCCATAAGAATCTCTTTGCAGGATCCAGTCAGAACACACCTGCAAAAATAATCACAGATGAACAAGTTCACAAAATCATAGAATAGCTTGGATGGGGGAGACTGGTAAAAGCCATCTAGTCCAAGTCCCTGCAGTGAGCAGGAACATCTTCGGCTTGATCAGGTTTCTCTGATCCCTGTCCAATCTGACCTTGAATGTTTCCAGGGATGGGGAACAGACTCATTTGTTCCAGTGTCTTACCACCATCAACATAAAATATTTCTCTTCTTTTACCTAGTCTGATTCTGCTCTACTTAGTTTGAAACCATTACCCTTATCCTATCACTACAGGCAAAAGAAGCCCAGGTCTCTGAGTCTGTCTTCATAGAAGACATGTTCAAACCCTTTGATCGTTTTTGCAGCCCTCCTCTGGACCTGTTCAAACAGGTCCATGTGTTTCTGTACTGAGGACTCCCAACCTGTATACAGCACTCCATGTGGTCACACCAGTGCAGAGTACAGGGGCAGGACCACCTCCCTTGCCTTGCTAGCCACATGTTTTCGGATGCAGCCCAGGGTGCTGTTGGTTTCTAGGCAGCAAGGGCACATTGCTGGGTCACGCCTATATTTTCATTCACCGTTACCTCCAAGCATTTCTTGGCAGGGCTATTTTCTGTAGTCTCCATCCCTAGCCTGTGTTGATACTGGATACATTCCTAGCCTGTGTTGATACTACTCCAGGTGGAGCTGGCACTCGGCTTTGCTGAATCCCATGAGATCCCCGTAAGTCCCCTCCTTGAGCTTGTCCACTGACTTCTGGATGACTCCTGTTGCTCAGGGGTGCTGACCTTATCTATCGTAGCTTGGTGTCTATCTGCAAACTTGCTGAGAGTGCACTTAATTCCACTGTCTGTATTACTGGAGAAGGCATTAAAGACCAGTCCCAGCACAGACTCCTGAGGGACACCACTTGTCATTGATCTGGACATTGACCCACCAACCACTACTAAATTAACCACTCCTGATTCTAATAGCAATTAAATAACAAAAGAATTAAGAATTTGTAGATGGAATTTAGTCATCCTTTGCAATAAGCTCTCTTGTTTATATAGTTCTAGCTGATTATGTGCTAAATGAGTCTGCACACAACTGATGAGCCAGCATCATTTGCTGGGTGGACCATTGACGAACAGGATTTTTGCCACTGACTTTCACCAAAGTATGTCTGAATCTTCCCAGAACTATGCTTTGTTGCTAGGTTTTCTGATCTCCCATTCTGTGCCAGCTCACACACTGTTCAAAGATGAAACTGTAACAAGATAAGACAGCTTCAGACAGTGCGAAGAGCTGCAAGTCTCTTCCCCATGCTGCTGGGGAAATGTCTGGATGTAGAAAACCAAAAGCACATTGAACCACAAGGAAGTGCAAGGATAACAAGCCACTAAAAAAGAAGGAAATATTTCAGTTTAAAGTAATCTCAAATACCACCAGAGCAAATTTCAAAATCAATACCTTCACTCATCAAAAATCATTTTTATTGCACATTTTGTCTCTTTGATTAAATTACTGACAATTCAGGAGCATTGCTTTGATTTATAATTCAACCCACTTGTCATCAATAGCAGGTCTGAAAATATATTTGGAAAAGGAAAGAGTCAATCAGATGCAGAGGGCAAGCTGCCAAAAGGTAACAAGCTATTAATTCTGAGGAGAATTTGGTGTGATTTGACAGTAAACAGCTGACTCACTAGTTTCCTAAGATGCAAAGAAGATAGACACTAATCATAGCTGAATCAGAGAATTATGAAAGTATTTTTAGAAAGAATTAGTACCCTGATTCTCTTTTATACTATTTATCAAAGATCCACCTATCTTGGGAGAACTGCTGTATCATTTATCATGCAAAACTAGACATGAGGTATTCACAGGGATGCATTTCCCTAAGGCAGTCAGTTTTAGGGCATCCACTCTAAGCAACTGAAGGACACTGCAGGTTCTTGAACTAGCAGCACCTGGAAAGTGCACGTCTAAACTCTATAGATGCTGCACACTGATTTCATCCAGAAAAGAACATAAGGTTAGACTCCATCAGATATTAGGAATTAAACATTTCAAACACTCTCTTGAAATCACAAATGGCTGGGTTATTTGGGGCCTTTTCTCTGCAGATTCATACTGGATTCTATCCCATAGGCTTCCTCAGCTGGGCTATCTTCATAAGTGTGTGTAGATTTACTACTGGGCATACCAGTACAATTGATAGCTTCACTTTGAACTTTACCATGGACTTGCAACTTTCATCTTAGAACTGGGCATTTCTCAGGAAGATTGATTGTCACAACCTGAACTTAAGTACTTGGCTAATTCTTGTCTGAAGCCCTGCTGATTTTCAATTTTACTATTTGTCTTAAATTTAATTCCTTTTTTGTAAGAGTGTCACATTTGATCAGATTTGTCTTTTGCAGTATAAACTTGTCAGAAACCAAAAAGTAGCTCCATTTCCACCTAGGCTTTTGTGAGTACAATGGAAATGTACATTTCTAGTGATGTATTTATACAAGTAAATTACATTCCAACCTCAGTCTTTTCCGGTTAAAGGGTCGGATTTAATCCCTGAACAAATTAGAAAGCCAATGTTTGTATTGTTTCCTTAAATCACATGCAGATTTTATTGCCACCCGTGAGTAGAGATATTCATCATTTCCTCCACCCTAAGTAATGCAGTTAAATAATAAGTACTAATGACTGCATTCTTCTTGAAAATATATTTAGGGTTTTTAATTGAATATATTCCCCTGTGACTTGAAAAACCTTGACTTCTTCTAAAGAATATTTAGAGATATGCCAGAAGCAACCAGAGGAACATTATATTCTCATCATAATAAACCAGAGAGAAAAAGAAAATAGTTTTGGAAAAGACCATTAAAGAGTTAAAATATATGAATCACATTCTTGAGAGCTCTGCCTAAGCACAGACTACAAAGACAGTGGAAAAGAGACAAAAGCTGATAAGCATTTACCTCATAACTGGTATTTTTTCTCTTTCTAATTTCTCTTCTCTTGTTACTCTTTAATTCTCAGGCTTTTATATCATCTCTTTCTCTGTCATCCCTTTCCTCACGCCTTCTGGCACAATGTTCTCTTCAGCTCTCTTGCATTCTGAGTAATTTTTTGTCGTCTTCAGAACTGGAGCCTTGCATTTTTGCTGAGCCCCCTCTTCCTTTTCCTTCTTCCCTCAAACATCTTCAACCACAAGATAACTACTTTTCTCTCCTACCAGTGCTTCTCTCTGCATCTTCCCATACTTTTCCACTCCAACTATTTACCCTCACTGTTTTCCAGTCAACTTCCATTCTCTTTTATTTTGAGCTTGTATCTCTGATTGTCTTCTTTTATTTCCATAGGAACCCTAGATTCCCCTTTCTCTCATTTCTATAATTATGACCTATCTTATAATCTTCCTTCTCCTTTCAGGTCTCTGTGTTTTCCAAGACTCACAATCTTCTCAATTACAAGTACCCTTTCTGAACCTTCTTCCATTTCTCCCTCTTCTCTACTCCTTTCCAAATCCCCTTTCTCTCTTCTTTACTTCTTCTCTCTACCTCACTCTGTTCAGGTTGTGTTTCAGCACTGATGTTGTAATGCTTCTACAGCCCCCCGGCAGACTACAGAGGGAAAAAGCATGTCAGTCCATGGCAAGGAGCCTAGGGTAACTCTCATCTCAAAAGTTACCAGCTGAACAAGAATGTTAGTTGAAGGTGCTTTGAGAACTTCCTCCACATCCTTAGACAGCACAGAAAGACCTAGATCCACAGGCTCTTGCTGTGTGCACAACCCTTTGGACTGTGGATGATTTGAATAATCTGTGTAGCTCTTGGGATCATGTGCTTAGATGGCTTACTTAGTTTCTTTTTTTTTTGCAGGGAGTGGGGTGGGTTTTTTCTGTATTTGTTTTTTAGTTTGTTCAGGTTTCTGGGGTTTTTAGGGGGGGAGGTGAGGAGTTTTTGTTGGTTTGTTTTTGTTGTGGTTGTTGGGGTTTTGGGGGGGTGGTGGTGGTGGTGGTGGTGGTAGTGTTTTTTTGTTTGTTTTTTTCCTGAGGATTTACAGAGAATCAAAGAACATTGCAAAGGATTTTATGAACCAGGGTTAGCCTTGATGTTGTATCAGGCTGCTTGAAGACTCATTTAGATACTCTTACGTCACAGTAATCCTGCTTCATGAGTACTGTACTATGCAGATAAGCCCTCTGCCTTGCTATGTCACTACTTGTACTGCTTTCACTCCTTTCTTGAATGTTTGAACCCGTTAGAGACATGCCTGACCACACTATGGAAAAACAGGCTTTTTTCCTACATAGCTGTGACAAGACTTGGAGGGTACAGGAAAGCCAAGTTCTGCCCAGTGCCAGCCCACAGGAGACCCAGAGTTCACTGTCCTCCTAACACTGCTCCTGAGCTACAAGATGAATATTTCACGGGACAGCAGGGTTATTCTCTACCATTGTATTATTCCCACTGCTCAACTGCTCTGAAAGAAGTGCTTATCCTGCTACATCTCTTGTATCTACTACCCTAGCTAAATCTTTGCTGCTACTAGGCTAACTAGAGGACAGAACAGATTGTCTTCAAGCCTGTGTCTACTTCTCCCTTTATGGGGCCATGGAGATGGTATATAAAGCAGTCAGAATGCAGAGCATGATCATTTATATAGCCATGGTCACAGATGGTCCTGCTTAATTATTAGTGAATCCAAAAGTAATCTAATCTTCATTGAAAAGAGGAATCTCTAACATGTGTTTTATATAATTCTATCCAGTTGAGGTCTTTTAATGATTTTTTTGCAACTGCTGCTGTGTGATGGTGTTTGTGGAAGATGAACACAAACAGTGATGGACAGTGAATGCAAGGGGCTAAATCAGTTTGCGTTTGATCTCACCCTGGATGGTGAGAGCAATTCACATGCATGATCAACTTAAACAAGCAACGTCTTGTCTTTCTTCCTAGCTAAAGGGTAAAGGGCAAGAAATAGTTAAGTGTCAATAAGGAAAAAAAAAGGGATTAAAGACAATAATTTATTTTCGTAGGATGAATGATTCCTCTCCTTACACCAGCTGACTTATGTCAGTCAAGGAAAAGGAAAAAGGAGCTACTGATTGGCTGTTACCTGTCTACTTATCCAGGAGTACTGTATAATTATCATGATCCAAACTGTAACATCTCTATAATTTGAAGCTGCTCCTTTCTGAGGCTCAGTCTTGATTTGGACTGGACCCCAGCCTGAAGGGAGAGGAGCTACCCATGTGAACATGAAGCTGGAATGATGCTAAACTTCCTCTTAGCAGAGGGATTTACAGAGTTTCAGCCTAAGGCACAGCAGCACAAATTCAGTTCCGGAGATAAAATTAGAGCAAGAAGGGAACTGTACCTGTTAGAAACATCAGTTCTTTTGACCACTCCTCCCAGGAACCTGCTCTTCAACACCTTATTACCACCTACAGAACAAAGCAGATACTATGTGAGTCAGCAGTGGACTCTTAATGTAAAGTATAGGGGGCTTTTTGGTTTTGCAGTTTTAGCAGTTCCCACAGCTGTCTGTAATGAACACTTTTCAGTGACAGAAAATCATAGGAAAGGATATTTGATCCTGCATTAACCTGTTTATGAAAAAAAGACACTTAATTAAAACCAATGATTTTGTTAAAGCTGCTAAAGAGGTGTGCAGGTGGCACTCCCCTGCCTGTCCTTTAACATGAAATACCTGCCTGCTGTTTGACTGCTTCCTGAGTTGACAATGTGTACCTTCAGCATGTGCACAAAGCCAGGCATTAAAGCTCTATCTTTGTCATTTGAGCAGCACAGAGGAGCTATGGCAAGCTACATTTGGGGAGGGAAGGGTGCTGAGAGACCAAGAGAACCATGTTGCTTCTTAGAGTGCTATGAGTATCAACTCTTTCCTCAGCTGTTGTGCTCTACAGAGGAGGACAATGGTAGGAGATCTGGGGATCCATACATTGCAAGAAGGTGTCAATAAGGCATGAAATGTTTGGTATCTTTGCAAAAACAATAGGACTGCTACCACCATTTTCTATTCTCAGCAGATTTGACAAAACTGTATGAAGAGTCAAAATGCAGGAGGGACAGGCCTGCCTTTCAAAATGTATGAACCGGTCAAAAGGGTTACTATGGACTTAAATCTAAGAAATGCAAAATGCTATACATGGAAATGAACTTCAAATGTTGGTAGAGGCCGGAGACTCTGCAGAAAAGGATCTTGGGGTCCTAGTAGGAAAGAAATCAATTTGAATCAGCAGTAAGCTCTTCTATGCACAAGTATCAAAAGTAAGTCAAAGGAAATGGTGATTCACTTCTACTTGGCACTTGTGAGGCTGCATCTGGAGTAGTCTTCAGTTCTGGGAGTGAGTCCAGAGGGAGGTCAATAAGATTGTGAGGAGCTGCAGCATATGACCTTTGAGAGGATAAGGGAAGTGGGGAGAAAATAAAAACATTCTAATAACTCTATTTAGCCATCTAGACAGGGCTATAGAGAAGATAGTTGTAGAGAACACAAATCTCTTCTGAGAGATGCACAATCAAAAGACAACGAATAATGATCACAGTTCGTAGGAAACAAAGTTTGAACTGGTCATAAGGAACATTCTTCTCTGTGACAGTGATTAAGAACTGTGACATGCTGTCCAGACATCATGGGATCCCCGTTCTCTATCCCTGGACATCTTCAAAATTTGACAAGAAAACACCCTGAGCAACTTCATACAACATTACAGTCTGCTATGTCTTCAATAGGGCAGAGAGCTCCAGACATCACTTCCTACTCAGAGTATTCAATGACATATATAAAATGGCAGCATGTGGAGAGCTGCTATAGAGCACCTAGCAGGTTTGAGTTATGGGCTGTTAGGGACTATTACAAGTTGAAAGAAGCTAGATCCTGTTAGTTTGGTAAAAAGGGCTAGACTTGGAATGGTATCCATGGCATCAGCTGTCCTCTTTAGGGTCTTCTTTAACATGGATGACACATTACTAAATGCACGTTTGGAATGACTTCATAAGAAGATTGCTCATAAAGCACTCCATTTAATAGCTTCCTCCTCACAAACTTTTCTTCATGGCTAAGACCTTTTTTAAAAGTTCCTGAAGTGATTTATGTAGAATTTCAGGTTTTGTTTACAAGAAAAGATTGCAAAAAAACACTCAGTAAATGTTATCGTGAAAGACAACTGATATTCTAGAAAACAACTAAAGCCTAGAATATTTTAAAACCAGAAGGAATGTCAAGATTTTCATGACTTTTCAAAGCCTGTCTTGTGGTCGTGTGATACCTGTGATCAGCAATACCATAAAGATAATATGGCTGAACAAAATTTATTTTGGAAATATATTGCTGGAGTTCTTCCATCACAAGAGCATGAGGAAACAAACTCCCCATGCTGTGAGCTCCAAAGTCCAATGCAAGGTCCAGAAGGAAATCAGTAAATGCAGGCTCACTTCCAATATTTAGGGGCCCTCTGCCTCAAAGTTGCTGATGTGACTCAGAAAGGTCACTTGAGATTTAAGGAGGATGGAAGTAGAGCAATAATCATTGTCCTCTGCTTTTATGAGCAAAGGCCCTTCAGGCACTATTCACTTGAGCAGTGAAGTCAGAAGATGCCAAACTAGGGTAAATTTGTTCCTAGCACAGAGTGCTTCAGCAGGTAGGTAAGCAGGATGAGACAAGAGCATATAATAAAAACACTATGGAGAAAATGAGCTGATGAAACACTTTCAGTTTCACTTTCTGGAGTTGGAAGGACTATCTCTCATTGACTGATTTTTTACCCTGTGATATTAAAAACCCCAGAACTTCCTGAGCTGTCTTGGGATTAGTACAGAATTTAAACTCATTTAATTACTGTGATGAATTACATGCCTGCCATTGATCTATTTGCCTCAAAGTATTTATAAGATGGTCATTTTGCCTTCTCAAAGTACTAAGTTTGAAGTGAATTTCTGTTTACTTATGTTAATAACTAATCAAAGGAATCAAAATTAGCTGTACATGATAAATTGACCAGTTTGCTTTACTGTCATCCATGGCAATGCTGATAAGGTTTTCTGACAGCATGCAAGTGAAGCTGCTATCAGCAAAAGTCATTCCTTGTATAAAAAGCAAAAGAAGCAGGCAAGCTGCAGTTATTACCTAGGAAAGATAGAAGCCACTTGGGAAAAAGGAGCTGCCTTTCAAAGGAAATGTCAGGGCAGGGAGGGGGATGGGATTTAATGAGATCAGGAGAAGAGACCTGAGGCATAATTAAGTCCCAGAAGATCCCACTGAGTGTTCAGGAGAACCCCCACTTAGCAGTCCTTCCACCTTCATTGGAATTACAGTTTAATTTGGTGGCTTAGGAGAGAGGAAATATCTGCATTATCAAGTATAGAAATCAATGAACCATGTGAAGGAAAATGTTACACCCCTGCTTGCTGCACAGAAGGTCGAGAAGGAAAATGTAAAGATGTAAGACAGCTCAACAGTTACTCTCAGTGTTGGGAGTGGGAGAGGTGGATATCACGCCATAGATTTTTCACTGCCTCTCTCACCATAAAAGAATTTCCATTTCTACTAAAGAAGAGGGCAATGCAGAGGTTTTTCTCTGTGCTTGTGGCCATTGTTGCTGTTTTTGAAGTCCAAAGAACTGTTTCAGAACTTCTTACTTGGTTTAATGCAGGTATCTAGCAGATGGGTGAAACACGTATTTCCATACATAGTGGACTTCAATATTTCAAGACACCTTAGCTCAGTGCATTCTCCTGGTGGTACTGGGCATTTTATCCTCCGTGCTACACCCACAAATATCTACCATTAGACACCCAGTTTCTAAGTTTCCAAGCAGAAACTTTCCTGAGTAACAACTAGCAACCTAAATCAGTGGATGTCATGAGTAGCAGAGAGGAGCAAGAACAGCAGACAGTATGAAAGTGCTGCCCACTGTCAACTGAATGCAGATTGCCTGAACCCCAGGCATTCTCCAAGAAAGTGGAGATCTCTCACTGGGGAAATGCTGCACTGAGAACAGTGGAAATTCAATAAATATATCTGCAAATTGGTCTCTGTTGGGGACACTACCATTCTAGTGAAGCCACTTTTGCTCTTCCTGTGCTGTTTCCCATCAGCAACCCCTCAGCTCTCATCCCATGTTGCATCACCTTTAGACAGTGTTCTACTACCTGATATTTTTCCAACAGCATGCCTGGGTGCACTATATATATCGTATTCTCATTATTACAGCACATGGAAGCTAAAAAATATTTTCATACATCTTCAGAATGAACAGAATATCAACAGAATGTGAGACAGGTAAGAGCACGTACTCTCCCCTGGCCCAATAGGCAGGTAGCTCTTAGGAAAAGACATTGGCTTGATCCACATGGTGGAACTTAGATATCATCTGCATTGAGTCCTTTCATGGATTACCTCACACAAGGGTGAGTGGGCCAACACTCCACTTCCCATTCATGCAGAAGGTGACCTTGAAATCAAATAAACTATAAAGCCTTACTGCTACTTTTGCTGGCAAAACAATAGATATGGTTGATATGGTTCATCCTGCAAAACGTGTGTGCGCAGAGTGCAAGAAGACTAGCTTGTTGTTCAGCTTAAAAAATATCTTGTAATCTTCTTGAAACAGAAAGGTTTCCTAAGGTGTCTTGTCTTTACAGTTTCAAAGTACTTTGTCATGCCCAGGGGAAAGTGATAAAATAAAGGGAAATCTTGCCTTCCTGTAAAAGGATTTTTCTGAGATGAAATTCACAGCTTCAGCAGACCATAGTTTGCAGCTGATCTATCACCTTTGATTGGATTTTTAGCTATTTACACTTGTACCCCATCTTCACTAGAAGGTCTTTCTCTTCACACTTGCTTCACAGCTTTCACCATGGCAATTGGTCACAATTGAGGTTATCTCGTCAGCACTGAGCTTTAGTAGGCATTCTGCTTACCTCTGCCAGATCATTTGGACCCTCCATGCAACAGAGCTACTACTATACTTCATTTAGATGCCAGATTTTACATGAGATGTCCAAATTACAACTGTTTCCTGCCCATCCCTCACAAAATACCGTGGGTTCTATAGTTATTTGTAAGACCAAGCTGTAGGTCACACCCAAGCAAGTTTGGCATCCCACGAAATTCCACAGTAGAGAGATGAAATAATTCCTGTCTCACCCTGCCCAATGATGCCAGCTCAGGCATGGATAGTTCCCCCCCGATCTGTCTACTGTCAGATCAAACCAAACTTTATTCTAGTACTCTAACAGAGCAAGCCTATACCTTTTCAACTACAGTTAATCAGAGTTCATCAGCCTGCCCCTCTGAGAAACATTGAAAACTCATCTGAATCACTTTCAGAATTAGGTCATTATTTTCCATAGTCTTGAGCAATAAATGGGGAAGTAGACCCAAAGAAAGCACTAATTCTGCTAAACTTTTACCCACTAAAAAATCCCCACCAACTTCAGAGCTCTTTATACTTGGTTGTGATGGATTTTAATTTCATGGGTGTAGATAAGGCCTTCATAATCACTTCATGTAGACAACCTAATGTTTTTTTTCAAGAGTTATTTCAAACTACCATCATTATTGAGATTCATTCATCCAATGACAAAAATGTAAAAACTGAAAGATCAGCACCCATTCTCAAATCTTTGTACAACGGGAGCCATCAGCTTACCAAAAATAAACCCAGCAAAACAACAAAACCCCAAACACATTCTGGCTGCTACTTTGACTTCCCTGCAAAATTCTTATTACAAATTTTATTGCACAAAATGAGATTTCAGTCTTATATTATTTTTTTTGTGAGCCACAGATCAGTAACAAAAGCCACAGGTCACTAACAAAAATACCTTCAAAACTCCAAACATATGTGTCCATCAGAAACATGTCTTCATTTTCTTACAACAGCCATAGAAAAACTGTAACTTTCCAGTGAAATACACAGCATGTGCCAGTAGGTTTCCACAAACTTACAGAATAAATTGGATACAACAAGAATTTAGCCAACAGAAACAAACCATATGGCTAAGTCTCTAAAGTGTCTATTTAACTAAATGAAGTTTTAAAGGTGTTTGTTTGACAGACTTGTATAACTACTCTTCTGTTGAATGTGGATAAAATGTGAATTAGTTAAAATTGCAATTAAAACAGTCATTTTCATTAGCATGCATCCAAACTGACTGTGTTACCACAAGCTTGCTCTAATGGTTTTTACAATCTCTGCTTACTTTCTGTTTGGACAAGCAAGATCTAGCTCACAAGAATATTTCCAGAAAGGTTCCTGAGTTAATTCAGGTTATAAATGTTTACAGAGTCACTTCCACTGCATAGTGTTGGTTTCAAAGGTAGACAGTTCATTATCAGAAGTGGTACCATGTTTCTTCAGCGCCCATCATTCCACAATGACAGTGAGCAACTAGTAATGCACCAAACAGTCTTGGCCAATTGCCTATGGACAGATAAAATAAACCTGTAACAAAAATTCACTGTGTATTCTGGAGTATTAAGTGTTTTTAAATCTCTATATAGTTATTTTGCAAGCAGAAAAATGGGTGAAATTCAATTGAAAGGGAGTAAGAACTCTTTAGGCCACCACGGGTGGACGAAAGCATGTGGGTGGCCAGCTACAGAGGCAGAGGGTGGTATGACAGATCTCAGTTACATCATAATATGTGCCCATCCATGCCCAGACTATTTGCTGGAAATACTGCCTTCATTATCTATCCATTTAATCTGTAGAAATTCACGCCAGAGCTTCATTTACTTTTGAATTTTTCTACAGTGAAATTTCATCTTCTGGGGTGCTAAATTGCTTCTGCAGTCTTGAATATCCCAAAGCCCTCCAAACCTCAAAAGACAGCAAACTGCTGCCTTGCTCCATTCCCAAGGGGATCTTATAGTGGGCAAAACTGATTTAAATGACAATGTAAATGATAATGTATTCCTTTGCTAGGGGGCAGGAATAAAAGCCTCTGCAACCAAGCATTAATCTTAGCTTGAAACTAAAGGCAGAAGTACAGCAGATAGAGCTACTGTCCTCAGAGAGGAAGACAAATATTCCCTGCCTTGCTTCAGCTAGCACAGTCAGCACCTTCATGGGCCTTTTGGCACCTTCATTTGCCCGTGTCTTTTCTCAAGGCACAGTATTTCCTGTAAGCATGTGTTAGATCAGTCCACAGAGACAAGGAGCGCATACAAGCGTCAATTCATTCCTCAGCAGAAAGCACAATTTTATTGGTGGATAATTGCTGCCTTCTCAGTCTGCCCATCAGCCTGAGCAAGTGAGAAGAGTTAACACAAAGATGCAAGACCAGGTCTGTGACACTGGAGCTACTGCCTATGCTGGGGAACTTCCCAGGTGAAGAAAGCTGGTATCTGGTAGGATGGAGCTGGAAGGCAAACTGGAGTGGGAATAATAGATTTTACATCAAAAATATGTTTTCCTGCATTTTCCCAAAATAAAAATAGTTTTCATAGAAATCACTGATGTCAAAGCTGGCCAAAGCCAAGAAAATCCCTGTGTTTGGAGTGTACACCTTGTGAAGTTCTGTGAAAGAATGAAGATTTCTGTTTGCAAGCATTTAGCCACATAGCATGGTCAGCTACATCAGTCCCACTACTTAAGTCATGTATGAAAATGAGCACTGACTAAACTTTGTCTGTCTTCAGCTACCAATGTTATGTCAAGATTAATGGTCTAGTGTTAACTGTCCCTGCAGATGATAGGGTAAGGCGTACTTCTTCATTTTCAAACACATGTCAAACCACTAACCAGGAACAAGTAGTGCTTTGCTTAGAAGGATGCTGGACCAAACAACAAATAGAAGAGGTAATGCCTTCACGAATTTTTGTCTGGAAAAGGAAACTAGCAAAAATCTCAGGCTGCATCATTACAAGAGAAACCTTTGCTTTTCTTTTACACAGGAAACTGTGTAAAATAACATTTTTAGTAATAAATTTTGTAGATACACAACCCAAAACTGCTCCTGTCATGGTTTGACACTGGCCAAACACCAGGCACCCACGAGAACTACTCACTCACCCTCCCCTGCCACAGCTGGGCAGAGGAGAGAGAAGAATTTAACAAAGGGTTCAGGAGTTGAGATAAGGACCAGGAGAAAACACTCCAAGCAGGCTCGAGTTAAAGGTACAAAGAGAATTTATTACTAACAAAACAGGGGAGGATAATGAGAAGTAAAAATAAGTTCATAAAGAACACTATTTTCCCCCAAACCTTCCCTCTTCCCACTGACAGCACAGGGAGACAGGGGTGGGGATTTGGGTCAGTTTGTCACCCAAAAGGTTTTCTTCCACTGCCCAGGGAGAGGAGTCCTTCCCCTGTGAGACCATGGAGTCCCTCCTATGGGACTCAGCTCTCCATGAACTTCTCTGATGTGGGTCCACTCTCACGAGCAGCAGTCCTCCCAAAACTGCTGTGGTGTGGATCACTCTTCCATGGGGTGCACTCCTCCAAGGACAAGCTGCTCCATCCTGGAAAAGCAGGGCCCTTCTCTCCATCCAGTCTTCCACAGGACCACAGCCTCCCCCGGGCATCCACCCACTCTGGCATGGGCACCTCCCCCATGGGCTGTGAGTGGACCTCTGCATCCCCCCCTGGATCCCAGGGGCTGTGGGTAGATCTCTGCATCCCCCATGGATCCCCACGGGCTGCAGAGGAATCTCAGCTGTTTCACCATGGTCTCACCACAGCCTGCAGAGGAATCTCAGCTCTGGTACCTGGAGCACCTCCTCCCCTCCTTCTCCACTGACCTTGGTGTCTCCGTGTTGTTTCCCTCACATGTTCTCACTGCCTTCTCTTCTCTGGCTAGGAAAAAACCTGTGCCCACTATGTTTTGATTTTCTTCTTAAATCTGTTATCACAGAGGTATTACCACCATCCCTAATTGGCTCAGCCTTGGCCAGCAGCATGTCCATCCTCAGAGCCATCAGGGACTGGTTCTGCCAGACGTGGTGGAAGCTTCCAGCAGCTTCTCACAGAAGCCATCCTTGTGGCCCCTCTGCTACCGAAAACCAGTCCATGCAAAACCCCGAGCTCACTGCATAACCACTCTTTTAAAGTGCTTTCCACAGCCAAGTGAAATTTGGCTGGAGGAACAGACTGGAGGAACTTGTAGCAACAATCAAAAAACTTCAGTCTACTGTTCCCTCCCCAATACATCGAGTAAAATTAATAATGTGGAACATGCTACACAGTCTGCACAAGGCTGCCAGAGCTTCAGCCCTTCAGTGGATGAGTCCCTCAACAGCCAGTGTGACGTGAAGTCTCAGGACCCTGTCTCTGAGATAAAGGAAGGAGATAGTCTACCACTTCCACCCAGTCAGGTGCTATGAAAAGAACACAAGGTATTAGAGCAAGCACACTGTTACTCTGTTCAATCCCTACCCGGGAAAGAAGGCTCTCTAGACTTGCCAAGGTTGTGCAGTGAAACACCTACACAAATCCTGAGGATTCAAGCAGAATGCAGTTGCTGATTGAAAAATAACAGAATCCCAGATAACCTGAGCACTTTTTGAGGGCTTAAGGGATGCACCATCAAAAGTAAGACCTTTTGTTTATTCATGGACTCTGTTACTCCATCTGCTGAATACCATTTGAGACATGCGTGCCACAAAGCAAGACAAACTAGTGCAGCAAGATCACTGCTGATATCAGAGTTTCTTGCAATTTCCAGGCATCAGATGTGGTGTGTGGCAAAGCTAGGGTGCGAGTTGGGAGAAAGCACTATCTCTCCCCAGAGATAGCTTCTGCCTTCCTCACATTGAGTTATACTCATCTATGTGATGTTAATACTGAACTGGTCAATAGCCTAAGGAAAATTGGCTCATAGGTGTAAAATAGTTTCAGTACAGGCCTTGAGGTATACACACTTTCCAACAGGGCAGTTAGGATGAAGCACTGGCCTTACTAAATAAACAAGTTTCAACTCTAGCTGTTTGTCCCATGTTGCAAATATTTCCACTACAAAAGAATGGCTTCAAAGAAAACTGGTTTCTAAATAAAAAACATCTTTGTCATTAATTATCACAGCCATTCCAAGTAGTTCTTTGAATATGAAGTACTTAATGTAACCGGGTAAAATAGGATGAGACCTGTCTGCAACAGTACTGTTAACACATAAAGGATAAGACTTAGTTTTGTCATCTGAAAACCACATTACTTTCCTCTGGCTGGAAGTAGGTCAAGTGCCCTCAGGAAATAGCTATTTGGTTCTCACCAGGAAGTAATCTGATACTCACACATCTCCAGCCTTATTAAAACCTCAGTATGAGGTAAAGTCAAGGATGTCAGCTCAGTTTCTTGCTGCATTGAAAGGACAAGAGTGATGTTTGAAAGGAAAAGGTTTATTATTTTTAATCAGACACTCAGGCAAATCACACTGTCAGTGAATCACATACAGAGCTGTTTAGTTTTCCAGCAGCCCACACAAGATCAATAATGTGAGGAAAAACAGAGCAGCTAGATGGATCTTGCAAGGTGGTATGCACTGAAAACCTGTGCAATAGCTTAACTGTGTTTAATTTAAAGGCCATGAGCAGTCCTCATTACTATTTCTTTGATAGAAGCACTAGCTTTCATGGCTGGCTGAGAGTGGGATGACAGAGGATATAAGAAGAAACCCTGCGCACTGATAAAGACGGTCATTACTATGGAGGTAGCTACAAGGGAGTTTTATGGATGATGTGTGTCAAACCATCAAATTTTGCTTCTCCAGCTAGAACTGATTTAATCTATCAAGCATATTCTCAATCCTGAGCCATATTTTTACTATTATTAACCTTTACTTCAATGCTTGCTTTTCTTCAAGAAGAGGCATAGAGGACCAAAGTCAGGTGAGGGGACTTAGATGGATTATGTAATTATAGTGCCTGTTTCATCAGAGGATGGAAAACTCGGCCAAGTGAGCTTCCTGCCATAGGTTTTATATTTTAATTTGCAAAGGGGAATAAAAGGAAAAAAAAATCTATTACTCCAGTTTTAAAAAGAAGGCAGAACCATTCACTTTGTTTTCAGATTTCTTGCAAAATTCATGTGATGCTTATGGGAAAATAAAATCCTATGAGAGAAAAATCATAAAGTATCGCCTAATGAAGATTTGTTCAAATTTTAATTGTTTCAGAACATAAATGCTGTACTAAAACTCAGCAGAAGGTCACAGGGGAGGAGGGGGAATGGTGTAAAATAGTCATTGCCTTAAGGGGCAACAGTAATAGTAATTCTCATTTCCTATAGCACTTCTCTAACCTACCTTGCCTCACTTGTCTTTCTCTGAATGTCTTCTCCAATCTATTTTGAGAAGTCCGGAGTCTTGTTCTTTGACAATTCAAGCTTCAACACATTAGCTGATAACTGCCATGAGGATGCCACAACACATTTATAGTTGAGGACTTGTATGCCTCCCATTCAAACTGAGCTAACCCCTTCAGAGAAGGAAGTTCTTCATGGATGGCAGATGGAGTAAGCCAGTGGGGATCACAAGGACTGGTAGCTCCTGTACAGCACATCGTACAGATAAACTGATCTATACATTTTCTTCAAAGCCCCAGCAATCAAGTCAAAACAACAGTGAGGTTCAGGGTCTGTTCTCCACAGCACATGGTGAGGAGGTTCTACCTACCCTGCCGTAGGGGTCTTCAAGTGCAGCCTTTCTCATGGCTACACTCCATGTGGTGGCTGCACCATGGCTCTGCAAGCAGGAAGAGCACCTCCACTATCCAATTTATTCTCATTGTGCAGACCCACTATAGAAGTTCCTTATGTTGAACCAGAGGGATGAGCCAACACCAGGGAGGGGATTAGTGCCAGAGGATGGGCAGAAAGTTCCTGGATCTCACTAAGTCCTCTGACTGCACTTTTTTATTGTGTGAGGTCTGTTTTTTGTCAAGCAATATCTCAGGGTGAAAAGAAAAACACCAAAAAGACCAAGAGATTTCAAAATAACATGCACTGTTTGTCAAAGCCTTGTACATGTCCTCAGGTGCGAAGCCAAAAAACTCTTCCCAGCAGCTTTTGTTGTAAACAATTAAAGCTGAAATCAATTTCTCTTGATAAAGTTGAAATCAACATTTCAACTTTATCTTTTCTTTCAGACAGTTATGAAAATTTTATCAAAAATAACAGTACCAGTATTCACTGAGGCTGGCTCATTCTGCTATGTTTGAGTCATCCCCAGCACATGCCTCTGCTAGGAGAGGACAGCCTGTAAAGCTCTAGGAGTCTATTTCTCTTGAGTTTGATATTCCTAATATCAGGAGAAAAAGCCACCAGTGAGATGAAAGCAGGCCAAAGCAGGAGTGATGGAGCTGTGCAGCAATGTACAAAGGCTAAAAACAACCTGTTTCTTAAACTGCACATTAAGCCTGACTTCCAGCAGTAATGCTTTTCCCTATATTAATACAAGATGCTTTTTTGTAGGTGTCAGCCCATTTTACAGCTGGCATATGACATTACTCCCAGGGAATCTGGTGAATCAGTGAGGCTGCTGTACTTCAGGTGGGGTCAAGAAATATGAAGAGGGGGAAAACAAAACCAGGATGCCTAACTCAGTGCTTGACCTAATACAGGTTCTGAAATGTGTGAACAGAGTTATTTGCAATTACTAGTAGAATAAATGCCTATTTTGACTGCTAAAGTAGAAGTTGGTTTTTATGCGTGAAATGCTGATTTGTCAAACCCCGCCTTTGTTCTGCTTGAGCTTAGCTATGGTGATGGGTGCCAGGCTCATCTTCATGTGACCAGGTCCTCACCACTGAAGCTTGTCAGAAGCTTGTGCTGGTGACTCCAGTGTCATGTCCATTGTGTGGTGATTTTCTGGTGTGATTTTCTGGTGTGAATCTGAACTTCCCTTATTATTTCAGGGGCATACTTAACAACTGCAGCACCCTGCTCTTAGTGACTGGGTCTTGAAGCCATTCTTCTGCAAGAGTTTAATTTCTGTAGTTCTCATCATTCCAATAGTTTGTCATAGTCTTACAATGGGAATGAAATTTATACAAATCTCAGCTCTAGGGCCAAATGACCTCCCAAGTGAAACAAATAGCAAAAATGGGACTTTTCTCTAAGAACATCCTGTCATCAATTCATAAGAATTTACATTTGGAGATAAACAGGGTGAAAATACCTGAGAAAAAGATTCCTCTCTCTAACAGTAGTACCTCAGTGATTTGAGCATCTCATTACCCTATAGTTTAACCAAAGTTTAAATGATGGTTACTATTGCAGGCACATTTTCTTCACAGATAGAGATTTTGGGGTTTATACCTGAAAATGAATCTTTTGAAAACTGGGTTAAACCAGCAAGTTCTAGAACATGTGGAATAAGAACCCATGCAACAGCAATGGCCACAAGAACAGCAGAAGCATTAATTTCATCAGTACTCAGCTAAGTCAGTCTGATTAACAAGTTCCCCTGCAATACAAGATGCTCTGGAAAGCAATAAGGAAGCCAATACAGAAACCTGTACTAAGGTATGAGATGCACATAGTAGCCTATGCTGCTCAGCAGAGCTACAGCTGCTCAATGAACTTCCTTAGGGCAGGCAGCAATAAAATATTATTGCTATCGTCCAAGTGATGAGACCATGAAAAAATACAGGAGTGTTGCTTTTGAAAGTAGTGGTTGCAGCCTTTGGGCTGGGTGCATGCATTGAATAAGAGTCTGGTAGCAGCTGTGGGTGCAGCAAGATCCCACCCTGGAAACTGGAAACATGCAGAGGAGTGAGAACTGCATCATATGAAGACCTGTGTTAGTACGCATTTATGGCTGCTTGGATTGGAGCAAATACATTAACTTCACTCTTTCGGGGAAAAAAAAGGAGTGCAGCCAACATGTAGCAGACAAAAACATTAGCATGCAAATAGTTTTTGGTGCAGCAAAGATATCTACTGAAAAATATGAAATAATGCTGAACTGAGTAGTGTTATGCAGAGCTACCATTTACTTTACTGAACTAAAAGGACTTATTAGAAGTTCTGCCTATTACCTGAAACCAGATGAAAATCAATACATCAAGAAAAATAAATGTTAAGTTTTGTCAAAAAGTTACAGTGGCAAATTTTATGAGAAATTATATTAATGAAGAGCCTTGCTGTGAATATGGTTTATCATTTTATATTATTAAAACTAGATACTAATGAGTGGTTGAATAACACATCTCAGTTTCTTACAGGTCTAAATAAATCAATGAGATTTAGGGTGCTAGTTAAATCCAAAAGAAGTTTCAGATCAGTCCAGCTGCAATTTAAATATTTAAGGTTTAGTTTGAAGAATAAAAAGTGTAACAACAAAACAGATCCTATTCCACACATTTAGCAAAAAGCAATAAAAATGGAAATGAAGTACTAGTCTTAGGCCCCATCTACCTTGTTGAGGTAGAACAAGTTTCTCTAATTAATCACTAACCCAGAGGGCAGGGAGTTAACTTCTTTATATTTCCTGAATACTGTTTTATATGGCATTCAGAATGGAAGGTGACATGATGCATCTACAAAATTGCTCTGAATTTATCCTACTGGTGTTCCATTTTGCTATAAAGTATTTAAATATTTGGAAAACACATGGAAATAAATTTGCTATAATTTCATGATAAACTGGATGCTCCTTGGAGAAGTAGTATATGGATTTCTATCTTAACTTCTAGAAACATGTTCTGCAGAGTGAAAAAGTATGTGCAGAAGGGACTGGGAGTGAAACAGAAGAAGCCTAAAGAAAGATCCTGCAGCTTCAGTATTGCCACCCTCTTACATGCGAGTTTTGAGTTCCAGGTTCCTGTATCATAGACAAGCATGCTGACTGCAATCTGTTGAAAAGAAGGGGCTATCAATGCCTCCCCTACTTCTTAAGTGTAGAGAGCAGGGGCAAAAAAAATCCAACAAAAATTGTTCAGCCTGAAAAACTTAACTTGAATCCATAAATAGAGTATCCCAGAGAAGTCAAGAGATTTGCACTGACCCGAAACTGATTAGCCATGCTGGAAAATGAGGCTTTCTATCTACTGAAGAGATTTTACAACTGAAATTGACATGCTCTTGGAGTCATGCTGTTTCTCCATTCTCTCCTGACAGAATCTCCTGGGTTGTACAGTGGGAAGATTTACTCCTCTACTCTTCTGTTTAACATTCACTGACTCTCTAGTTCCATGGCAAATACTTGACCACCTCTGACGACTGGACTATCAGACTGGAATTATACAGTGATACAAATTCTCTTTCTTCTTTGTTGAGAATATAACTATGGCATGTAGCCTAGCGAATCTCATCTTAGGACAGTCTTCAATGTAGAAATCACTAAATAAATGGTGACATGATGGTATTTGTCAGGAGTAGCGCATTGAAGGCTAACAAATAAGCTTATCAAATACAAGTTTGCCTCGCTTAACAACAAAAAAAAGTTAGGAGGTATGCCAAAATTCCTTTCCACGGTACATATCTTCATTAGTTAAAGGATTAATACCTACTAACTCTGTTTCTACAATGTGGACAGCACTTGATAGCTAGATGTCAGCTGAATTTCTTGAAAAATTGGGTCATCATGATTTTGTTTACCTTTTAGGATTATGTTCAAACTCAGAGATGGCTCAGACATTGGGCTAATATAACAAGATTTGGAATAAAATCTCCCTGAGTATAGTGAAGTAGAAGAAATGTTCCAGCTCACATTTGAGGCAAGACCTTACAAGATAGCTCTACCTTGTCTCTAAGCTACAGTCAATTCACTCATTGATTGGTGACCTTATTAAATCACAAGTCTGGTTCTGGGACATCTTCATGGGCTTTGCGTGCTGTCTCTGGCAATAGGCACTATTTTCTGGAGCATGAGCAGGAACGAGACTCAGTGAGTATTCACATTATATTTCATGTAAACAAGGATAACCTCAGTATGTGGTTGGACTTCCGAAATCAGAAGTCACTTCCTTTTACTCCTTTCTACTTTGAACTTCCTTACTCACTACTTGAACCTTTTTATACTGTTGTCTCCACAGATCCTTGTAATAACCAATTGCATAAGGTAATTAGGCGCAATGTGAAAACGTACTTACTCTGATTTCTGTAAACCATTGTTTAAATGTTATTTTTCTGTTTGGCAATACTTCATGTGCACAGAATGGGACTTCATCTGTCACTTTAGTGTTTGGTCTCTCAGATACCTCAGATTCTTCCTGCAAAAAAGCTTTGCACACAATGAGATTTTAGCTTGAGTAAGTGTGTGCTAGCCATTCACAATCCCAGACACAAATAATCTCAGTAAAGCAACAATGCAACAATGTTACATCAGCCAAAGGTGACCCAGCACTCCTTTTTTTGCTGTAGGGGGCCAGAACTATTGAGAATGTCTTGGTCTCCTGTCAAAAGCATTTTTTGGATTCTGCTTTGTTCTGGATTTTTGCCTGATGAGACTTTTTCCTATCTCAAGCCAGGACTCTCGAAAAAGGCCTGTAGCAGGCCTTTTCAGTTACACTGAAATAATTTCATCCTGTTTACAGCCCAGTCTGCAGTTAACAAAAAAATTTTGTCTCCTGGGAAAGTTTGACTTTACTATGGACTTTAAGGACCTGACACCTTTGGCTCAGGAAAGAGCCTCTCATGGGACACATGTATTCACTACAGTACGCACACCAATACCTCTCACTTTTCTCTTCACACAAAGTTGGTGACTAAAAAGGAGCAAAAATTATTTTCTGTGCAATAGAAATATCCACCCAGAGCTTGCTGCCTAGATGTCCATGACAGCAGAGCTCGCAATATGGGCATCGTATAGGTACACTCCAAGTGGGAACAATACCCATTGCCTGTTGTCTTTTCATAAAACAGCCTGCATTTGGTAAGGTGGGATTGTATTGAGAAAAAATTGCTCTTAAAAGCTATTGAAGAACATGCTTAGTTTTCAGAGTCAGGATCACTTTAAATACCTTTTGGTTTCAACTAGAATCAGCAGGTCTTCTTAGACTATGGTACCGCCTACCACCTACCAGGAGGTAAGGCTGGGCTCCAGAGTTGCTAGCAGACATCTCCCAGAAGATAAAACAGGCAAAAATGCATTTCAGCTTGTGTTTACAAATGGGCAGAGAGTACATACAAATCTGCAAAGCATCAACAAGCCAAGTATCAAAAGGGAGATACCTGAAAGTATGGGAAATGTTTTTCCTATTGACTATGGTGTTAGTTGGCAGTGTCAGGTCTAAATGACTTTCAAAAGCAGTGTCATGTGCTTGCAGACTGACTTGCCAAACTTGTACATGCATCTGTGGCCTAAGCAGGCTTCCCACTTAATGATGTGCCTATTTCCATAAAAACACAGACGCTGCAGTAATGCAAAACAAGAATGTCATTAAAGGTGGAGAGAATCATGTCTGTTGCTTCAACACATAAATCAGTGGAGCCCGAAGGGACTATGTAGTGTTGTCGCAGGTGATCTGGCTGCAGGGGCACTGAAAGGCTGAGTGGAGCAGCCACAGCACAGTGCAATACTTGCTGTCATTGCAACACCACCAGCAGCATTCACACTTACTGCAATAGCTGGGACAGAGAAGCGGAGACAGTAAGATGCTGAGACATATCTGGTATACACAAGAGCAGGTCACTGGGAATAGCATCCTGGCCAAATATATGTGTTAACCTGTCATGTCTTGGCAACATCCAAATTTTTCAGATACACCTCCACAGACTTCAAGTTCACCTGCATTAACCATAAAGGGAGAAAAGGAAGAGGAAAATATCTATAGAGAAGATAAATCAGAGAAAATAATCAAATGCAGGCCAGCCTTAACCCTGGGCCTTTCTTGTACCCAGTAGGTCAACAGTCTTTCCCTCCAGCACACTGGTACATTTGCTGCTAGCGGAAATGTAGCAAAAAGAGTAACTGTTTTGTTTGCTGAGGAAACCCAGAGGCCACTAATACCATGCAATTAGCCCTGAGACCACTGTTTACTAGAAATGGTAAGAAAGCAATTTAAGGAACTTCAAGTGTCATAAATAGGCAGGGCAAGATTCAATTCCAGTGACACAGGCTCTGACTGGCTGTAACAGGAATCAGCCTCTTTTTCTCCATGGCCTAAATCACAAATGCCACCAAATTCTTCCCACAGTGTAAATCAAGCACAAAGTGAAACTATGTTTACATTATTATATCTGAGCTTAATTTTTTAGACACTAATAGCACTACAGCTATCCTTGTCTTTCTAAAAAACATAAGCTCTGCCCACGTGCTGATCTAACATTCACAGGGACAATTTTCTGCCAAGCAACATTGAATTTTCATAGCCAGACATAAGTGCAAGCTGCTAAAGCAGAGGCACGTGTATAGTGCTGTAATGATAGCTATTTATTAACAGTCTTGAGAGCTAAAACATGCCATTTTTAAAGCATTTTAATGCCTAGGGGAAATTAGATGCCTCTTTTCACTAATACTTCTCCTGCTTTATGTACTTTACTATTTCCACAATATGCTGCATGATAGTTTACTTCCTAATCCAGCCTCTCCTTATGCTACCCTGGCTCTCTGTACTTACTTTACCTCTTGAAATTTTACTTTCTTTTCCTAGTACACCTCTAAGGTATTCTCTAAGAGCAGGAGACTGTGTACATCCTCCATGTGGGCTGTCATCATGCAGAACAGAGAGAGACATGAGAGAGATCATGCAGAACAGAGACCCCTCTGCCCTGGCATGCCTGGAGAGATATTCTCCATGATGGAAATGTCCTGAGGAGCAATTTGCAACCACAGCCTTGTGAAGCAGGTCTAGGACTGACCATTGATTCTTGTGTGGTGCCCTGGCTGCTTGTGGAAAGCACCTCAGTGGCACCTTCGTGCCACGCAGGCAGGTCTTTTGGTTATGCAGGAGTCTAACTGAAAATAAGCACAGTGCAGCAGCAGGAGCAATCTCCTTGCCTTGGAAAACATGCTCTTCTTTCCCAGAGGGAATAGGGAGGGAGAGAGAACAATATGTGATCACAAGGTTCAGGGATTTCTTCATGCTCTTATGAAATATCTGGCATTTTTCAGAAACCTCCTTGGGATCTCCTTTTCCTGCAGCTTGCCCACACAGCAATTGTGTTCACTGTCAATCTCACACAATTGTGTTTAGTGTCACCCTACTGTTCCCAGCACCCTGCAGGTGCAGCACTGAGCCAGAATGCTTGAGGAGGCAGCTGGCAGCATTGCAGCAATTTCTCACCTCCCAAAACCCCTTGGTCTACAGACAAAAATATTTTGTAGTGGGTATAGACCTGCTCTTTTTTCTTTCTCTAGCTGACAGAAAATTCATTGTGCACTAGGCAAACTCCATGGCAAAGAGGAAGGTGGGAGAAAAATATATTGAGCACACTTCTCATCTTTCTCCATTGGAAATCAAGAATAACAGAAGACAAGGAAGTAACAACTCCCACCTCACACTGTGTGGCTCATTTTAGAGCCCTCTTTGCTGCAACGTTTAGTTTCACACTGTCAAATTCTTTCATGTCACCAATGTCTTTCTGGCACTCTTTACAGCTGTATGGCTGCCTATGTTACACATGACAACAAACTGCAATTTTGCATGCTCTATCAGCAAAATTTTGCTTTTCAAAGTCTTCTCTTGTTCCTTCTAGCAAATGATTCTTCACTTCTATGCCTCAGGAAAGGTATTTTTCCCCTCTGCAACAAGAGGATTTTCTTTTTGAAGTCTCAGCTCTTATAGGAACTGTCTACACTATAGCTGCAAATCAAATCAAATTAGATCAAATCAGCACAAATAAGTTAAATTTTTTTCTACTTTCTACAATGAAATGTTACAAAAAAAAAAATGTTTCCAGGGAAAGTAATGGTTGTTTTGTTTGAGGGATTTTTTTAAGAAAAAATAAACAAAAAGCTATCATGTTCAGGGAAATGAGCATATTCCTATTTCACCCTAGGATGAATTATTTTTTGCTAAGTTTTAATTTGTTCATTATTACCTCCCATTAAATCAATAAAGCAAATTTAAAAAGACATTATGGTGTCAGAAATTATACCAGTTCATAGGAAATAGTTTCTGGGTTTCTCCTTTTTAATTTTTTTTTTTTTTTTTAATTAAAACTGATGCATCCAGCTATTGAAAACTTATATATACAAATGCATGCACCCAAGCACCTGATGGGACTATATTTGTTCACCATTGCATGTGCCTATACAGTTGCTTAGGCATGAAAACAAGAACTTAAATTCCTGCACTGCCTGCAAGGAGGTTTCTTACCCTGGAAGGTCAATTAGGTCTTATGGTGATTAATTCCCCTACCAAAAGTTATGTCTACAGGAAAATATGACATTTCTGAGATTCTGGCATGATATTAAATTGGATACTATTCCCAAGATAATGTTTCAAAACTTCTGATTATATTCAGGCTGCTTCCTCCCACCATCTTCAACAAAGCTTTTTATTGTCCTTTGCCGAATTTAGAGATGAAGCAATAGTTTGTTTTCCTAATGGTGAAAGCTTTGTGCTGTTACATGGCCTATATGTGCCCTCCTAGATGTATAGCTCACAAACCCTGAGAAACAGTTTCAGCACAAAGGCAGAGCTCTCACAAGTGTTGTGTGTCTTAAGTTTCATGAAAATAGATAGTGTGCTTATCACATGATATGGCTGGCCCAGGATTGCAGTTTGCTTCCAATCTCTTATTTTTTCACTTCCCTGCTACTGCTCTCTTGGGAAAGAGGCAGTCAGGTAAAGGTAAAAGGGGAACAAATAGAAGGCAATGGTGTAGAAAGGAAAAGGCACATTTAGCAACCAAAAATATGCACATGGACTGCTCAGCCCATGACTTCCATCCCCTTTACATCCGTAATTTCTCCTGACAGACCTGACATCACACACAAATGCAATCACTGGCACAGGAGGTATGGCCCAGATGCAGCAATGTGTTAACAAAAGAACTGATGAAGGAGCAACAGATGGAAAAAAGAAAAACCCTTATACTTGTTGGCATTAAAAAATATTGCTCCCAGGAAATTTAGAAGCCGTATATAGCATAAACTTGGCTGGACATATGCAGGTCACTGTAACAGTTCAGTTGGATTTTGACACTCCAAGTTTGTGCTACCCTTCTCAGAACCAGACATTTAATGAAATCTTCCAGCTGTCCAGTGAAACCAAATTTTACTATCCTGTGTAATCATTTGGGTTGCCTGAACTGGGATGCCACACAAATACACACTATGCAAACACAGATGCTTTTATTTGTTAAAATAACATCTTGCTTTACTGCTTCCCAAAAAGATACTAAATTAATAAATAATTTTTATAAAATGAGAGCACTTTTTTCAGCCAAAATATGGCTGCTTATTGAGGTATGGACACGTTTGTAGAATCAGAAGTAGATGTTACAAGAGTCACTTTTCTTTGTTTGCATCACAACGTGTATTTCCCTTTAAATACGATCTTCAAAATTGCACTTGAAAAAAAGGTGTTGCTAGGTGGTAAGCAAAATAAACAGTATTGTCTGTACTTGCATAGTTCTTTCTTAGTGTATTTCAATCGTGTTTGCAAGTCTGGGAGACTGCTGACTGGCCTTACATATGCACTCAAGGCTCAAACAAGAAAAATCACTCTGCCACAGATCACTCTGCTCTGACTCTAGGTAGAGACATGGATGAAGAAATGCTCTACCTTCATGCAGACAAAATCTTGACTGCTTGGACTGTATCTGAAACCACCAGGGCTCTCACAGGGCTTTTCTCCTGCCCTATATTCCCAAAGAAGTTGTCTGTGTCCTTACTGTCCCAGAGTGACTACAGATAAAACCAAACTACAGCTCACGTATCAATCCCAGATAAATAATTTCTATATTGTAGCTTTTCTAGGTAGGTTCTAAACAATCCACCTGTGCTGCAACTGACAGTGCCTACATGTTAGCTATTTTGTGTTTGGTATTATCTCTGAGACTGAGGTGTATCCAGGGAAATCCTCTACGTCCATTAAAGTTCTCTGAGCATCCTGCTTCTACTGAAGCACTAAAGGTTTGGTGAATGCCAAATGCACTCAGTTTCCTTTTACCTCAACTACCTGCTAGGCACCAAGCAGCATCCAGCCTCAAAGACAATTTCTGGCCAGTCTGCATCTAAACTTCGCCACAAAGGCCTAGGCTTACATGAAGTTTATGATCCTCCTTCATTGGTATAAACATCAAGTAAAATCTGAGATAAAACAAAGCCTTGCAGCAGAATAATTTCTGACAGTTTATGGTTAAAAGAACAGAGAAATGCAATTTGAAATCATTGCTTATGTAACAAGAGCCTGAGAACAGCACTAATATTTAATTGAGGGAAAAGTAACTAAAGGAGAATTGCTTGGAGATCTGCCAGAAGGATTTTAACAGCTGGAAGTTGAAAAGTGATTAATTTTGACAGCAATAAACACTCCATGTTCATAAGCAATTATGTTTAAGTTTCTGAGCTGTTTGAATTATTTTCTGTGTACTATTAACATTTTATTATCCAGACTGGAATTTGGATTAATGTAATTTAGGAAATTAATTAAAACTCACTTTTCCCTTAGCAGGTACCCATTTATCTAGGGAAAAGAAAAGTGAATGCATCCTGGAATTAATAATTCCTAAGAAATTATCTCAGTGAAAAGTGACCATTTACTTAACACCATTTCTTGAGAGAAGACAAGGGATGACTGCCAGGGCAAATTCAGGAAATGTGAGAAACACAGAGTTTCTCTTGAACAAGTAGTAGCTGCAATATGCCTGCTACCTCTTAGCTTTGTTATCTCTCCTGACATACAAGAGTGGTTACCAAAGCCATAAAAGTTACAAAATACAGTCTACTTTGAACAGATACAAGCATAACCTTGACTCCATCAAGACAGAGTGCAAGGACATTAAGGGTAAGCTAAAATAATTTCTTGAGTGTTCTACACAATTAGGTACCAGCATTGGAGTGGTCAAAGTGAAATACACTGGCTGGACTTACTAATTTTGTGGTGGATCTCGAAGATGCAGTGGAAACAAGATATGGGGAATAGGAGGTCTAAAACAATAGGTTATGGGGATATCAGGTGAGGGGAGGGCATTCTCAACCATGGAACAACCTGAAGACACTAGTGAGTGTAAGATGTGGTATGCTCCTAGTCATACAGAATATTTAACCAGTAAACAAAGCCTCCCTGGGGGGATGTTCTACCTTAAGCACAGTCCAGTACAAACCTCCAGCCAACCAGGAAGGGTGGCCAGGCCTAACTTCATCCTGTAATGACAGGCAGCCACTGAGATAAATAGATCTCAGTTGTAGATGACCATCTTCTGAAGCCCATCCTTAAAAGAGGGTAAGGCACCACTGACAGCCCAAGAAAAGACCAGAGCTAGCTCTGCCCTCCTACCTGTGTCTGAAAGAACTTGTCCAGATGGCTGGAGATAAGACAACCCAGAGGAAACAGATAAAATGACCTCACTTTGGGAAGAACATGACTGGAATTTTTTTTTCTTTCAAGTGTTACGGTTACAGCTGTAAGAAAGCTCTTCACAATTAATAGCAAGGAAAGGCTTCTGCAACAGCCAGTTCCAAGGTACTGCCTGTTCTGAGGTACTGCCAGTTCCAAGGAATTCACAATGAAATACAACCTCCTTCACCTGCCCACATTGTCTACATGAAACAAAAGCAGGCTTTCACACTTTGTACTGATAATGCAAACATCAACCCTCAGGTCTGCCATCAGTGAAGCCTCACCACACCTGCTGTGGTATTAAACAGAGCAAGTGGTGGTGCAGGCCCATGTGCAGGATGGGGAGCAGCAGCTTACAGAAAACAAGGTGCAGGTTGCTGCACTGGCTAGCAAATGCACTGATAGGCACACACCACCTGTTAGATAAACACATGTGTGATCTCTGTCTGGAAGGAGAGACTACCAACTAATCCTTCTCTGACTGCTGCACATCACCCAGCCTGCACAAAGCTGAGTAAAGGCTGATTTGTTGCATTGAACTTTTATCCTAGCATGGGAGATTCCCAAGTTCACATATAATCTCCCAGCTTTCTTCCTCATTATAAGAGGAATTTAAAATATTTGCCAAGCCCTTGGCATAATTCTTGAAACCAAGAACTAGTAAAACAAGGTGAAGAATGCAGTTGCAGGAGGGCAGTTACATTTAGGAAGTGGCACTTGGGAACTCTCTGGTGTTACTTTGATCCAGGTATTTGATGGGTGTTTAAACTGGTCTCTAGAGACAGTGATTAACTTAGACTAGATACACAGTTCTCAAATGGCTTTACTTCAGGAAGATGAGTTAGCTCACAGGCCGTTTTGTAGACTAGGTTGCAACTGGATGCATTTCCTATACCAGTGAAGTAAGAGGAGGATCATTACCAGTTTTCCTTAGAGTGGACTAATGCATGTTTAAGTGGCCCTCCATCAAGTCAGTTTAAAATAGAAAATTCCTTCAAAATTTTTCCCTCCCCCCCCCCCCCCCCCCATTTTGCCCTAACTTCATCTCTAGATGCTCCCAGGCTCAGGAAAGACTAGAAAGAAAGGAGGGCTGAGTGAAAAAAGACGGGTGAATCATGGGGTTTGTTGGGCCACACTTTATTTTTATGGGTGTGTTGAAATGAGGAAGACATCTAACACTGTGCCTATCACCAAGTTTTTCCTTCATGGGAAAAATTACATGGCCACCATAATTTGTTAGAGATCTTTCACAGATGGCAGCTGAGAACAAGAGCATCAGGCCCACATATGGAATGCCTGACTCACTAACAACTTCTGTACTGAGCCAAGGGGCTTATTGGGTAAATCTCCAGACAGCTCCAGTGTCAAAATTAAAGTTTGTTTAAAAGAGAAATCTGAGAAGCTGCCAAGAATGAATGGACATTTCTTTCTCTGTAACCTCCCAGGGTTTTATTTCAGGAAGGGCTAAGCAGGGTCTTGGCATTTAGCCCCAGGAAGCATCATACTTATCCAGTCCCATCCAACCCACCACGTCCCTGCATGCATGGACACTTCTTCTATTGTAATTTCACAGTGTTTTATTTCAGTAGGTTACTTCAATCTTAGAAAAAGAGGTTTTAACCAGGAAGATGGTTACAATGAGCATCATGTGCTATTAAGCGCTTTTGATATTTAATGTCATGGCATGTATAAGAACCGTGCAAATTGGATTAAATTCAGAAACACTCTTCTTTAGAGTGTACTAGTGCGTGTTTATTGAGCCTCCATCTAGTTAGTGTCAAACAGAAAATTCCTCCAAAATGGCTGATTTCCACCCCCATTTTGTTCATTTTACCATCAGCTTTTTTCATCAGAGGACAATTAAAGAAGGAACAGTTGGTAAGAAAAGTGAACAACAGTTAATGCAAAAACCTCCTTTTAATTACTTTGTTTTCAGTTTGCACTTTGGGGATCATAGCTGCAAAGAGGCTATTATGTGAAAAGGGGACAATTCTGGGTTTCCTACTTGGACAAAATAATTTCAGGAAATATTTTGCACCCAAATAAGTGCAACATTTTACAGTGGCTCCAGGATCAAACTTGAACAGACATGACACAGTAAGAAAACTGAATCACAGTCCTGATACTTTTCTTGGTTTGCATTGATTAAATGTGCAAGGAATGTACTTCTCCTCTGGCAACATTTCTTTCCTTTTTCCTTATAGAGAAAACAGAGTCTTGTTATTGCAACCATCTAGTAATCAGCTACCAGCAAACTACTTTCACAACCACTGCAAAATGCAGTTACGTATTTGTCTTGCATAGAGTGCAGAGGGATAAGATTCATTTGGACATGTCACAGAATTGCATTGCTTTCCTTGCTGGATGTTAGTCATCTTAGATGCTACCTACTGCTATCTAGGAAAGCCAGCTCAACTGCTTGGTGCAGTAAGTGGGAATTTTAACATGGTCTTTAACAGAGTTAATGTCTCAGGTCAGCTGCAAAAAGAGATGCTGCAAGATGTTAAGTATTTGACCTTCTCATTTAAGAATTGAAAATATTTCATACCTCCTAACAGCAAAACACCTTTGATGTGTCACATTTTAGAAGACCCATATATCTAAAAATCCTGTGGTCAGTTTGGCAATTGTTGTCACAGAATCACAGAACTATTGGGGTTGGAAGGGACCTCTGGAGATCATCCAGTCCAATCCCCCTGCAAAGGCAGGGTCACCTAGAGCAGATGACACAGGAACATGTCCAAGTGGATTTTGAATGGCTCCAGAGAGGGACATTCCACAGCCTTTCTGGGCAGCCTCTTCCAGTGTTCTGCTACCCTGCAATGTAAAGTTCTCGCTCATGCTGAGGTGGAACTTGTTGTTTTTTAGTTTATGGCCTTTGTTCCTTGTCCTGCCACTGGGCACCACTGAAAAGAGTCTGGCACCATCCTCTGACACCTGCCTTTGAGATATTTATAAGCATTAATGAGAGTCCCTTTCAGTCTTCTTCTCTCTGGACTAAACAGACCCAGCTCTTTCAGTCTGTTCTCATTAAAGAAATGCTCCAAATTGATCATCTTGATGACCTCTGCTGAATCCCCTCCAGTAGCTCCTTGTCTTTCTTTTCCTGAGGAGCCCAGAACTTGACACAGTACTCTGGATATGGCCTCACTAGGGGCAAGTAGTTCTCATTCTCCCCCTGACTCTAAAATGACAACAACCATTCACACATGTTTAATGACATGAGCATTTGTAGTGAACTCAAATAATACGTAAAACAGGCTATTACTGGAAAATCCTCCATCTTCTTTGTAAAGCTGTCTTTCTGGATGCAGAAGCGTCTTCAGTGGCTCCCATACTCTGTAACTCTCTTCCATCTTTATTACTGCAGAGATATTTTGGCTTTCTCCGTGGAGGCAGTTAATAAAATTTATTATTAGCTACAAACTCTATAAATCCAGTCTGTGGAAGATAAGCCAATGCAATATGCTCACTTCAAAGCTGGCAGGATCAAACTAAGCAGGATCATTTGGTGGATTTCTGCCTATAAGAGAGCAGAATGCCAGTTCATGCAGGGTTACCAAAAGCAAGTTATTTGTCTTGTATTGCAAAGCAAGCATAACTTAGACTGAGGTCTTCTTTAGTTCTTTAATCTCCCAAGGTGAGGATGGGGTTAAAAGAAAGGATTTTCTAAATCCAACTCTGTTCCAAAAAGGTTAGGGATAAAACTAGCAGCAATTATGTACTGTAATTAAAATAGCACCTAGAGCTGAATGCCAGGAGCCTCACTAAATACACTGAGATGATTCCTGCACCAAGGAATTTTCAATATGAACAGACAAGACAAAGAAAGTACTGTTATTTTCATTTTGCAAACACTGAACCTAGACACTGAGACTAAGTCACCACAGCACAGTGATTAGGTCACTTGCCAAGGTCATATAAGGGCTCTGTGCTAGAGCCCAGACCTGAGTCTATTTGTATGACTCAGATACAGTTCTGTGCTTTGGAAGAGTTTCCAGAATTGTGTTGATCCAGTTTTGATTTCCAGAATAAAAAGTCAGAAACCTCTGACTCCCACTGTACCCAATCCCCTCAGCAAAAAAGTGCGAGTGCAGAAAGAACACATTTCTAGAAACCAAGGTATGTTTTTTATAGGCCTAGATTCACATCTTAAAGAGCCTCTGATTCAGTCAGACCTGTGTTGCCATCCTATCCACTGTTACATGCACACAAAATCCCAGCAACATGTCATCAAATATTTGCTTGTTGTGTGAAAAGGCCCAATTTTTATTGCTGTAAAAACAGTGATATGGAATCCTATCTAACAACCGCCTTGGGCATCTGGCCTGGCTTAAATCTTCTGAAGTGATTTATTCCAACAATTTCATAAAGTTTGTTTTAATGACTGCCTTACTTCAAAACAAGACCAAATCCAACTCTTTACTCTCAAAATCTCCATTCTGTGGTCGAAAGTAATGAACTGGAGATTTCAGAGGTAGAACTGCCAGTGTTTAGTTCTCACTTATTTTCAAGGGCATAAAGAACTTGATGACTCTTTGTGTCCCTACAAAACTTCTAATATTTTGGGTCTTACACAGAGAATACAACTGAGAATTACCCACATCTAGAATGCTGTTGGGTTATAGAGAATTACTGAGAAGTCTTGCACTTCAAACTCAAACTAAAATATTTTATGTGTAGTCTACAATAAAACATTGGTTTGTTCTAAACCAGATTGCTTATCTCTTCTGGTTGATATGTCTTTCACCTTTGCATTTTACAGGAAAGGAATGAGGATGAGAGTGATGTTTCTTCCCCACCTGCATTTTTTGCTGAAGAAGCAAAGCTTTTTTATTCCTAACAGGTATGACAATTCACAAAAGTAATTTCTGGTGAGACTTGTACATCCTGTTGACACATCATTTTTTGCTATAAAGAGAACAAAGCTATTTATATTACCATATTTTGCAAGCATTATTTCAAGTGAATTTTTGACCTCCACTACCTCTTTCACCACCATCTCTTTACTTAGAGGTCAAGGTGATTAGTTAATTTATTTCCCATTAAAACTAATAGCTCGTTTCTGATTATTCAAGCTGGCAGGGGTAAGAAAAGATTTCTGCCTTTCTTTCAGCATTTAGTCATGCCTTTAGATAGAGCTACACTAATTTTCTCTTTCTGCCTCTGCCCCCAGTTAATGGAACAATCACTGAAATTTACTTATTTCTGCCTGAGACCACATATTGAAAGCAAATGTGAGATTAGCCAATTCTGATGTAGAAGCAGGATCCCTTTTTCCCCAAGTTCTGAGCGCCAATGTTAAATTCACTTCTTAAATTCTGTAGAAGGTTGAAAATAGGAAGGAGGAAATCATTTCCAGAAGTACGTTCTTGCTGTTACAGAAATACTACATAAGTTTGTGTCACTTTTTAAAAAATTATCAAATTCATAGTTACTTAATAATGTAATTGCCATTATTTACCATTTAGACCTGCACATAAATCAGTGATTCCTAGCATGACTGAGAGTCTACAATGAAGTCCCATTTACAAACAGGAAGTCCAGCTCACTAACATAATAATGGAGGTCTGGCATCTTCAAAGACACCAAACAAAAACCCAAAACTCAAAAGCCCCAAAACAGAGCAGTGCACACTTGCTTTCTCAGTAAATCATTCCAGCTTGCAGATAACATCAAACTGTTGCACAGGTTATGCTGCTTTTAAAAATAGAACCTTTCATTATTGATTCGAATAGATGTTCAATAAAAAGAGAAGGGTTTCGCTCACTTTGAAGAATGCTAATAGAATATTAAGCTGCAAATTAGAATATCAGATAAGCTAGTCCTTACTGACAAATTAATTATTTCTGTAATTCATTGCTTTTTTTTTTTTAAATCAAAAACTCATTAAGTCAGTGGGTGAGCTGTTCTGAGGAAGAATAATCAGAAGATAATCATGCCAGATTTGAATAATTTTATCACAGCTCTTCCACTTTAAGATTCTCTAGTGATCTAAAGGGTGGATTTGAACTTCATTAAAAACTGCTTATGAATATAATTCAGATGGATGGGAAAGCAATTTGAAGACTTTTTGTCCTGATAATGAGTAATTTAGGAGTTTTATAATGAGTTTTAGCCTAGTAATGAGTTGCCTTTGAAGCTTGTGAGCTAGTTGTTGGACAAATTTGTAAACAATTAATACTTGTGTACAAGGAACTAAGACACCAAAAGTTTGGGATTTTATTAATTAAATTAGTTTCTAAGCAAAGACTAAAGAATATTATTTATAACTTTCTCTTTTGTCTTATTAAATATGCCTTCCACTGTTTTAATGGTGAAAGCTTTTAAGGACTCCATCTCATCGGGCTGAGACCACGTCCCTTTTGTTTTTTCAAGCTACACCCTGGTCTAATAAAAGAGAGACTTATCCGCCTTACCTCCTTTACATCCCTTAGATACTCAAAGCAACTTCATCAATACTCCTTTGAGAATCTGCTCATACAGAATGTGTTCATCCAGTGCTTTCACAAGGGCTGCATCTTTGCAGATCCTGTTACCAGCACTATTCAACTGCTGCAAAAACCACAAAAACCTGGCCTGGTAGTGGTTGCATCATGATCACTGGAAAGCAGTGGCTGTGTAGCATATATGCAGTATCAGACTCATAGCCACTACCATCCTCTCTTCTCATTTACCTCATATAGAAAGGGTTTTGCAGTGTGTGCTACCAGAAGAAAGGACTCTGTACAGAATGACCCACTGCAGGCCCTGAGGATCCACCTCCATGCAACGAAAAGCAGGCAGCACCTAGCAATCTTGTTTGAATACCTCCTAAGACTATGCTCTGCATGACTGCTACAAAACAGGAAGGGTTCTGCAATGCATGCACACACACAGACCTACCGCTCTTGGGCTACTCTCATTGAGTGTGCAGGTAAGGACAAAGCAGACCCACAAACATTTCAATAATTCCTGCAGCTGGCATCTCAGCACCCCATAACTATGCTGTAGGAGCTGTAAACATTAGGGTTATTCTTAGACATATTCCCTTTGCCAGAGCATGGCATGTAGAAATCTCAAGACCTGAGACTAACAGCCATATCTTCTGATCAGTGCAGCGCAGGGTGGGTTCACCTTAGCCCTTAGTACCTTCAAGAAAGGAGTCTGAACAACATGCTCCTAGTAACTCCAAGCTCCAGTAGGGCCTGAGTTTTGGAAATTGCATGTTTCAGCTAGCTGCAGTCATAAAAGCACCAACTCAGTAACTCAGTTTAAAGATACATTCCAGTGTGTCATTCTAAGTCTCTAACAGCTCTCAGGAGGCTGTCTCAGCATGTGGCAATGCTACTCCCATGTCCACACACCTGGCAGAATAAATGCTTCTTTCAATTAAAAATGTCTTTAGGAATGCTAAGATAAGAAAGAGGTACGCAGTGCTCGTTTGTATGCTGGTATTCACAATTTTCAGCCTCAGACTATCAAGCAGACACGAAGAAAGCAGCAAACAGAGAATAAACTGGATTTCCTCTGAGCACCTGAAAACATTTTCTCCTTGAAGACATATGTAGCCATCAGTACATTGCAGATGTAAAATTCTGAAAGACTGTGGGATCAAGGTTGTCCAGATAACATTTAAGTACAAGCATTCTGGTCCATGCTGAAGGCAACATCTTGTTAACATGTCTCTAGCAGTTTTTGACAAAATGTATGAGCTCATTACAGATAAGCCCTGAGCATAAGCAGTCTGGGTAATCTAAGTGAGAGAAAGAACAGTGCTTTTCAAAAAGGATGAACTGACTGAAAGAGAAAATTTAACTTCATCAAGGAGAGTCCCTCAGCAGCAGCTGCTATAATACAAATCACAGAAATTTCAAATGCTTAGAGTTTTTTCCTTGATTTTCCTTCAGCTTGCTGTTCCTAATGGTACTGGAGACTTGGACAAATTGTTTAGGCTTGAAAATTGGTGACCTACATTTCAAATTTTATTTTTAAATTTAATTTTAATTTCTACCTTAAAAATATCTAGGGTTCCTTTTAAACCTTTGACAGGTTAACTTGAAATGCTTGTTAAAGACTGCCACATTTTCCTAGCTAAAACCCTCTCAACTTCTAGCCTAAGCTCATTAAACCAGGGCAATAAGGCTTCTGCTAACATGAAATTCTGCATCCACAGAAACTGATGACAAAATTTCCACAGATCTCACTAGGTCATAATATTGCTCTTTCTGACTTGTAGCATATGAATATTAATTTGCCAAAATATTAATCCAGAAAGAAATATTTTAAATAAAACTGTGCAGTACAGTACTGCATGCAAAGTGCATTATAGAAAGCTTAGTAGAATTTATATCAGTTAGTACATGGTTATTAGAATTTATGTCAGTTAGTACATTAGCTCATCAATTGCTGAGTTTTATTACGCATTCATGCTGGGAAGAGTAATTATTCATTTCTTCAAATTCTTCACTTATAAAAACTGGTGTAAAATAACTGTTGCTTTCTAAAATGTTTATTACTGCCCATTATAAAAGAGAGCTCTAAAGAAAAATTGTGTTTGGGCAGTGTTCTAAAGATTGATTAAAAACAGAGAATTAATTATTATATTAGAGAAATAATTATTCTTTCTTGCAATTTTTAATTGTCATACAAGAAGGATATGCATTTGTTCCATAGAATTTGTTAGTTCTTTGTTTCGTCTTAGAGATCAAGTTGCTTCACATCCTTTTTATGGAATACCCTGTATCTTGAGATGCTTGTTCATCACACAAAGTGAAGAGAGATTGGTATTTTGAACAGAACTGCCTAGATTTCAGATGGTGTTTATAATACCACAACTTTAATAATTTTAAATAAACCTTTATGTTTTATTTCTCTGAAAGCACCCCTGACATCTGGTGTCCCTTTCTTAGAGCCATACTTGTTTCACAGTCACAGAGGCAACCAGCGCTGAGGCAACTGCTCTTGCTGGGCCAGACCATGGGGGATGTCTGCAGCCAGGTAAGCAGGTGTGTGAGTGTTCTCTGCCACCCACATGGGAGAGACTGAAGTCCATCCAACCCTGCCTGCAACTGGAATGAGAACATGTGTTTTCCTGCCTGCATGCATGCAGACATGCCTTTTATCTTGTCGTGATACAGCCAACACTTGGAGGATCATGCCAGTTCTCAGACAGTTCAGGTTCTGATGAGACACCCTGTAATGGTGGGAGGGCAAGAAGGCTTCTTGCTCTCCTAGGACAGACATTCATTGCATTCTACTGACTTTAAAAGGCACTCAGGGTAGCTGATTGAGATGAAGATGTTTATGCTGTAGCCATCTAAATGTGGGAAAGCTAGGACTCATTTTAGTTGACAGCTGTGAGTTTTGTACTTAAGAATATTTCACAATTAACAACTGGGGAGATCATCCTTTTGTCATGCATATCTTTCCAGAGCACTAAATGCTAACTGAACATGCGTAAGATTTAAGTGTACTTAAAAAATCAGCTTTGAAAATAGTGGCCTGTCCAGTGCAACTCTGAAGGCCTCCAGTGAAAATCCGTGATTAAGTGGACAAAACAAAGCAAGTTTTGACCTGTCTGACAGGTTGCTGCCAGTGCTGACAGGGTGGAGCACCCAGTGAAGCTCAGTCCTGCCATGGGAAGATGGTGATGGACTTTTCAGTGGCCAGGACTCTGTTTAAGGAGGGAGGAGGCGGGTCTCAAATTAATTATAGGTCTTGGCATAGGTTCAGATGTTGTCATGCCTGTGACTTGATAGGTTTAGAGGAAATATATATCTGAAAGGAGGATCTGTCCAGAATGATTGAGTTATACTGCAGTTGAAAGCAGAACAGATGTATAAGCAGAAGTGATGGTGTCACTGAGAATCAGTTACATATCTCATGGGAAAACCTTCATTTGTTGAATAAGGACAATATGCTATACTGCACACATATCCTCCTATAAACGTAATCCATTTGCCCTGCTCTGAAAGCATGTGTGACAGCTGTTCTGCCCAGAAGCAAAACGACATTTTATATCAAAAGCATTATTGATTTCCTCTCTTAACTGGCTTCAGTAAAACATTCAAAGCAAATGTTAATACACAATACAAATCCACAGAAATTGTCAGTCTGCAAAGTGGAAAGGGTTTGGCATTTTCTGCTAACTCTTCATATTTCACATCTTTCTGCATTTTCTGATTCTGTCAGAAGAAACATCTCCAATATGCATCAATCAGAGAAAAGTAGAAAAAATGTGAGAAAAATCTGGTTAGGCAAAACTCACAGACAAAGGAGGTAAAATTTGTTGATCTCAGACATGCATTCAGAATAAAAATGACCCAGAACATTAAGCAGGTAGCCAAGTTTGTCTGTGTCCTGGCTGTGGGACCAAAGGACTACCAGTACCCACTGGAGTACAGTACCTTTGCCGCAGGAATGGAATTCCTCTTAAAAGCAGGTGAGGATCAGTTCCACACCAAATCTGTGACCTGCTCCCTGCTGCATACTTTCTCCTCCCCTCCCCCCTTCCCCCCCATCTCCTGGGGGATGGTAGTCCCAGGCCATCTGCCTGGAAGTAATGGGCCTTCACTGTAATCCTCTTCTCCTTGGACATCACTCCCTGAACTCAGACAGCCTTTGTATCTCATCAGGACTAACTTCATATCTCTTTGTGCTTACCATATGGCCTAGCACTTACTCTGTCTTGCTGGTAGGATAAAACACACCAAAAAGAGGGCACAGGTGACTCTTAAAAGAAAGAATAGATGGTACCTCATTACCTTTTCAGAGAAACCCTACATGTATGCTGTGGGTTGCTGCTACAAACTGCTGAAAGGTGTTGTCATCAGGATATCTCAACCATCAGCTTAATGCTCTGCAGTTAGATTTTGAATGCTTGTGAAGTGGTTCTCATGTCCTGTGGCTGAAAGTCAGTAAATGAAACCTGTGAGCAAGTCCAATTTTTCTGCTGCTTTTGGAAAGAAGCCAACATCATTGGAAACAGGTTGTGATTAAAAAAAAAAAAAAAAAAAAAAAGACAGAAATGGTGTTCACTAGAATGGGGAAAATTATTCAACAGCAGTCATATGGATTGAGGAAGTTCAAGTCCTTCATCCAGAAGAATTGTATTTTTACAAAATGGAACACCTCTAGCAGGCAAAACAGCAAGAATGCCAATACCAAATACATTCTAGACTCATAATCAAGCCACAAATAGGCTGTGGGAGAAGGAAGCTCACGTGCTACACGGATGTGAGAAAAATGCATTTCTCCTACAGATAACTTTCCTGTCAACAGAGGGATGTAACTTCACACTAAGTTTTGGTCTCAAAAAAAGGTTGTTTGATCTAAAAAATAAAAACTTCTATAGGGAAATTCCAAAACAGCTAAGTTTCTAATATTTATCTCCTGGGAATTCATCTACCAGGTGCATACAAGAACTGGGAACATTTCTTTTTTGGCCAGCTCCCCTTACTTGTGTTGGCTGCAGGCCACACAGGTGAGCCTCAGCTGCTGTTATCTAAGCTATGAAATACTTCAGAAAAAGAGAGGAAGACAGAGAATGACATCTGTACCATCAATGAGCCAAAGTCAGAAGTTTCAGCTGTTGGTATCAGCAGGGCAAACATAATGATGTTCTCAAGACTCTTATATTCATAAACTTTGTTTTTCTACAATAATGCCTGTGGAAGGATAGTTTTGCAGTAGCTTTATATTTGTCATGGTTACACTTCCTTGTTTGGTGAGGATTTTTTTTTTTTTTTTGTATAATAAAGCACATATTTTGTCTATTTATTGATAAAAAAAATACTTAATGCAAATAAGGAATGAAGAAGACGGTTGGCTTTTCTAATCTTGTAGGTGAGTTTAAATCCAGCAGCAAATTAAATATGCAGTTGAAAGATGTTTGTGATGGAGCTTCAGTTCATGATGGAAGGTTAGGGAAGTTGTGATGGATTCATGGTTTTCACTGGTGTCCTCTGTCTAAACTGCAAAAATATTCTACTGAAACCTGTTGGGAGAACTGTGTCTGCCAAATTGTCTGTTTTCCATCCAGCTTTAGTAGTAGTAGATTTTTAAAGTTTTGTCATCAACAAATTGATTTTACATGAGAAACTTGCCTTTGTCATCATGAATGATTTGTAATGGTTTCCAAAACACAATTCCCAGTTTACTGCAGATACTCTTTGCTCAGAATATATAGGTGACCATTGTGCATTTTCACAGATGCCACCAGTTTTGTTTTAAACCTAGTAATTTTCATCTACTCCAGACTAACAAAGATATGAAATAAAATTAATAGAAACTGTTCTTGGCAAACATTCATTATGTAGCATGTTTAAATTCTGGATCATCCATTCCATAATCTCGTTACTTGTTTTGTTGCTTTGGATTTAGGCGAGTTCAATAAGGATTTCAGTAAACAAGTGCTTCGGCAAGCCCCATTTCTGTATTGTCTTATTGAAACATTTCACACTTTTTTTTATTCACACAGCACGTTGCCCCAACAAGCCCTTTACAACACTTCTCTTCTGTTTTAATTCAGATTGCATGGTGCAGTGAGGATGTTATTTTGAGTTTCATGTGTGCGAATTCTTTTTTCTTTGTTGATGTGATCAAAGTTTGTGTGATGTATGTGGATTTTAATGCTATTTCTTGCACATGTGATTCACAAAGGTGAGGGATGGAATGTATTGAGTTTGTGTGACAAGGTGTTGGTAGTGAGATGGTGACGGCTGCAAGGGTGGTTTCTGTGAGAAGCTGACAGAAGTTTCTCCCATGTCTGACAGAGCCAATCCCAGCTGGTTCCAGGATGGACATGCCACTGGCTAGGGCTGAGACCATCAGTGATGGCAGTAAAATCTCTAGGATAATATCACAGAGTCACAGAATCACTGGGCTGGAAGACACCTTAAGATCATTGAATCCAACCCATACCCTAGCACCTCAACACATGCTGCACCCAGTCTTTTTTTAAACACATCCAGGGATGGTGACTCCACCACCTCCCCGGGAAGACCATTCCAGTACTTGATCACTCTTTACATAAAAAGCCTTTTCCTAGTGTCCAACCTATATTTCCCTTGATGCAGCTTGAGACTGTGCCCTCTCCCTCTGTCAGATGATGCCTGGACAAAGAGTCCAACCCCCACCTGACTACAGCCACCCTTCAGGGAGTTGTGGAGAGTGATAAGGTCATCCCTGAGTATCCTTTGCTCCAGGATAAACACCCCCAGCTCCCTCAGCCATTCCTCACAGGGTTTGTGCTCCCAGCCCCTCACCAGCCTTGTTGCCCTCCTCTGGATGCACTCCAGCATCTCAACATCCTTCCCAATCTGAGGGGCCAGAACTGGGCACAGCACTCAAGGTGTGGCCTCACCAGAGTCCAGGACAGGGGCAGAACGACCTCCCTGCTCCTGCTGCCCACACCATTCCTGATCCAGGCCAGGATGCCCTTGGCCTTCTTGCCCACTGGGGCACAGAGCTGGCTCATGTTCAGCTGGCTGTGGACCAGCACCCCCAGGTCCCTTTCTGCCTGGGCACTGTGCAGCCACACCGTCCCCAGCCTGTAACACTGCAGGGGGTTACTGTGGCCAAAACGCAGGATCTGGCACTTGGACTTACTGAACTTCATCTTGTTGGACTCTGCCCATCCATCCAAACATTCCTGGTCTCTCTGCAGAGCCCTCCTACAATTTAATAACAAGTTTAAGAAATTGGGAAAAATTACTGGGCAGAAGCAATTGCAATTTTCAGAGAAGAAAGGAGTGAGAACACATGAGTGAAGCAGTTCTGCAGACACAGAAGTCAATGGAGAAGGAGGGACAGGAGGTACCAGAGCAGAGGTTGCCCTGCAGCCCATAGTTCAGACCATGGTGAAGCAATTGTACCCCTGCAGCCCACTGAGCTCCATGGTGGAGAAGAGATCCACCTGCAGTTCATGCAGACCCTATATCAGACCAAGTGGATACTCAAAGGAGGTTGTGACTTTGTGACTCTGGGAAAGCCCACGCTGGAGCAGGGTCCTGGCAAAACCTGTGGCCCTGTGAAGAAAGGAGCAGATCTGCTGGCTGAACTTGTGATCCCGTGGACAACCCAAGCTGGAGATTGCTCCTGAAGGACAGCAATCCATGGAAAAACAGGGTCCCATCTCTCTGGAAAGGAGATGAGAAAGCCTGGGAAGGAGGGAGAGATGGGGAGAAAGTGTTTTTTAGATTTGTTTTATTTTTCATTATCTTACTCTGATTTTGACTGGTAATAAATTCTATTAATTTTCCCAAGTTTTGCCTATGACAGTAATCTGTGAGTGACATCTATCTGTCCTTATCTCAATTCATGATTTGTCTTTCACTATAATCTCTCTGCCCTGTCCAGCTAAGGAGCAGAGTGACAGAATGACTTTTGTGGGAACCTGCCAGGGTTCCAGCCGGGATCAAACCACATTGCTCTGGGAAATGGTTTGAGAGAGGTGATCCTGCCCCTTTGCCTAGCATGGTGAGGCCTCACCTGGAGTGCTGTGTACAGTTCTGGGGTCCTCAGGACAAGATAGATGTGGAGCTTCTGGAGGGAGTTCAGCAGAGGGCAAGCAAAAGGATTAAGGGACTGAAACATCACTCTTACTAGCAAAAGCTGAGAGAGAGCGACCTGTTTGGCCTCAAGAGATGACTGAGAGGGGATTGTATCAATCTATGTAAGTACCTCAAGGGAGTGTATCAAGAGGACAGATCCACGCTCTTCTCAGTGATGCCAAGGAGTAGTACAAGAGGCAATGGGCAGAAACTGATTTACAAGAAGTTCCCCCAGAACACGAGGAAGAACTTCTTTACTGTGTAGGTTACCAAGCGCTGGAACAGATTGACTAGAGAGGGTGTGGAGTCTCCTTCCCTCAAGATACTCAAGAACCATTTGGACACAATCCTGAGTACCAGGGGATCCTGCTTCAACCAGGCGATCAAGTGTGGTTGGACTAGATCACCTCCAGTGATAAGACAGATGTACAGTGACCCTTTCCAACCATAACCATTCTAAGATTCTGTGAACCTCTGATTAAATACCCAAAGGAATTTAAAAGATCTGTAGACATGGCATATAGATACGTGATTTAGTGGTAAACTTGGCAGTATTAGATTTATGGTTGGACTCAATGGGTCTTTTCTAAATGATTCTGATTCTATGATTTTGGTGGAGATGAACAGGAAACTTAAGGAGACCCACGGACTTACAGAGGACTAGCCAAATGTGCTAGTCCTCTTGTGTCTCCAGAGGCTCCAGACAGATAACATGTGGATGACTGAACCCCAGCACAGTACTGCCACTTCTGCTTTTGGATATGACCTGTTTTCACAAGCTTGTTTCCTTGGAACCAAGAAGGAGGTCTTCTTCCTTCCATCTGCTCTGTTATACGGAAAAAAATTAGGATTTTACAGAAATAACATTCCTACTCAGAAATACCTGCTTGTGTCCTGGTACACCGAACAAATAGTGCCTGATGCAGTTGCACAGGTGTTCCTACAGACAAGTGAGTATTAAGTTCTCCATTACTGAGTACCCCTGCAGAGGAAAGAACATGTCAGCTAGAGAGTTAGAAGTGTCCAAAAAAGTGCTGTAGCTCCATGTCCTCCTCTTTCCCTTCTATACATATGATTTTTATTTTTTTTTTCACACAAAATAAAATTCCTTTTCAAAATTAGCATATTCATTTAGAAATAAGCCTAGGTGACCAAACCTTATCATAATCCTTACAATAAGCTTTAAGGAACCCTGACATAACCAGGGACCATAAGGGATTCAGACAGTGCAGGAGTCCTGCAGTCAGTCAAACCTGGGTCTCTACTTGTAGGACCAGAGAGCAACCACTGGATTTTTTGTTTCTGAGACAGCAGATAACAACACACATTTCAGAAACCAAACCTTACAAAGTCTCCACTGCCCTGTGGTGTAAGTGAATTTCTGTCATGCTTCTCCCTGCATGAAATTTTTCAGTAATCTCACCTGATTCTAAAGAAGACTTTCCCATCACTTAGGGTTTTTTTAAAGAAGATAGAACTGAAGATTAGACTCATGCAGCCAGTAACAGCTAGTCATTCCAAAGCCTTTAGGAATTGTAAATAAATGTGTTTCCGGTGCTAAAAAAAGAATCCCTAAACAAGCAAAAAAATATTTCTGCCAGAGCATCTGTACAAGTCTGTGACTTATACCTCTTGCATGCAGTCATTTTTCCTCAACAATGACCCAAGTGTCCTAATTTTATAGGAAACTCTCTTGTCAGGAACTCCCTTCTGCAAATCCAGACATGCAGCTCAGCACAGGAAGTCAGGCTGTCATGGCTCCAGGCATTGTTAATAATTTTTAAATGATCATTTAAAAGCAGCAGCAGTGAAAGGATGCAGCTCTGGTGAGGTCAGATAACAAAAATGCCTCTTTTTAGGGGGAGGGTGAGGAATGGGGGGGGGAACAGTGTAAAAGAAAAACACAGTTTGCAGACTGAGTATTAAACACTGTATTCAGTGTCTTGGAGTTTAGGACAAGAAAAGAAAAATACAGTACTGATCGGACAGTTTCTGAGGCCATTCCTACCCTGCTTCCTGTGGCCCCTCATTCCCAGCAGACAGACGCACACTCCCTCTGTCGCTGTGCAACCACAGACACTTTGCTGTTCCCAATGCTGCTCAGGTCCAATACTTCAGGTCTCCAAGACTTGACAATTCTCTAAGTTCTGCACATTGCAATAATACTGCTCACTCCACTGTTCCTGGGTACTGTGCCCTGCCATGAAAACTTTAGAAGTCTTTTACTTGTTAAAGCCTTTGGATTTTAAAAAATTAAAATTCATATCCAATTTAAATCTGTGATGCCGCCTAATGTTTGTAGTCTATGTGTGCTTTACGTATGTTTTATCATCATTTGCTATGCCCACATATGACTTTAGTGCCATTTAGTACCATCAGCTAATGATGACATAAATGTCAATTGACCCTATTGTTATGAGAAATGCACAGCACAATGTATTTCTTCTCTCCTCCTGAACCTCTCCTATAAACTACCATATGGTTTCTACCAAGGGCACTCTGCCATCTGGACTGTGGAGCCTAATGCCCTGAGGAAGGCATTGACATAAACCAATTTATGTTAAGATCCAGACCTCAGACATACGATATTAGTGTGCCATACGGCTGGCCCCACAGATGAGGATGAATTGTCAGCTCCCCAATAGATATCCCAGCTCCTCCCTTCTTTGGTGGTCCTGGTTCTCAGCTGTACCAGGCATGTCTGTATGATCCTCTGGGACCTAGTGTGGTTAGAGATACTGCCCACCCTGCCACTAGGCTCCTGCCAAGGCCCCTCAACAGCAGGAGAAGCCCTGATTGCTCATCCTTAAGCCACATAGTGTATTCTCATGACACTGCCTCTTCTCACCAAGAGTGCTCTCAGAAGAGGTATCCGAATCAGAGCAGTGGCCTGCAACCTTTTTTACACCTTTGTTCTTTTTGTGAACTCTCCCAATTTAACCCCATAGTTTTGCAGCCCTGGTTTTTCTCCTGCCTACTCCTCCCCAGATTTTGATCCCCATCTGCCTCTAGGGACCTACATCTTTCATTTATCTGCATGAAAAACAAACTCTGTTCCTGTCAGGAGGAGAGTGTGGATGTAGAAGAAGCCTTTTCACTGTAGATAAAGGCAAAGCTTTTGTTTCCAACGTTTATTTTTCATTGACAACCATACAGATGCTGCTCTTCACCAGTGCAGAGAAAATACTGATCTCCTCTGGTGGCACCTCCAGCATGTGTTGCTTGGGTGAACATCTCAGAGGGTGCTCTGTGTCCCAACCCTGTTCAGAGTGCCAACCTTGCCTGTTCAGGGGAAGCTCACATCCCAACAGCACCAATGTGCTAGCCAGCACAACCCGGCACCTGCAGGAGATCACAGTGAAGCTTTCAATCAAAAATATGTGCATTTTTTCAGGAAAAAAAAAAAAGAAGAAAAACTAATGGGTGATCTTAGAAACAAGGCACAAATATTTGCTTATTAGTCTTCACTTAACTTCACAATTCAGTCTTGCACCTTTTTCTTATGCTTTTTTTCTCTGCTTGCTTCATTGCAAAGCATTGAACCAGGCTGCTTGGCAACTAATTCACAACTGTGGTTGCTAAGGAACCACCAAAGAAAGTAGATTAGTCTCTAGTAACCTGTTTCATTGTCAGAGATGTTTATTTTGCATAAAGGCAATAACTGTATACAAAAGAGTTTATTGAACTTGGATGAACAAGCAAATTACACAGATTACTTTTCCTTCCAATAGCTTTCTCTGCTGTCACAAAGTTTCACACAAAGACTTGAGCATTTCCCCAGGGAACAGGATTTATTTATTCAAACTTGTGCACTCTATTGAGGCCAAATTGAAGGATGTTGGCTTGCAGGTTGCACTCCAGTTTCCCCAAGGACATGCATGAGGAGTATTTGTGACCTTTGTGCTTTCTCTCCAGGTATGCTCACCTGTCAACAACAGCACCAGCCCTCAGCTTTCTCAACACCTGACAGCAGCCAAAATAACAGTGCTGGCATATTTTGTGGAGACAATTTAAGCTGCTGCCTGCCCCATGACAGAGCTTCCCATGCCTGCACTGCCCTACAGCCACACTGCCCGCTGTTCTGTCCACCATGAGCTCTGCTGCCCTGCCAGTTACTTCCATTCAGTTCTGCTAGCTACAGCTGCCAGAGTCCCACTGGAACAAACCTCTTCCAAACACTCTGCCTTCAGTGAGGAGCAAATGGCTCATCCACCTTCTAACTACAACAAAGAGCCCGACTATGTTGCTTTACTTCTCCTTGAGACACAGTTCCTCTTGCTATCTTGCTTCAGCACTTTATCCTACACCAGAGCCTTGCTTGTGGATGAAAATTCTGACATTTCTTCAAATACTTTTTGGATATCAATAGGTAAATAAGAAGGGATGAGCTATTCAAGGAATACAGCTAGGAATTTAGAAATTAAGAACAAAAATAACAGCAAAATAGAAAATAAATTAAGAACAAAAATAAAGGCAAATGATATTAAAGACTGCAGCAGTCCCACTCAGAGCTCCCAGGTAACACTGCCCATGACACCTTACCCAGTAAGGATATCTGGGGCACCCCAACACCAGCTGTTAACATAAGCACAGATTTGCAGAATTTTGTGCACAGACATCTGAAGTTCCATGGGCTGGTTCTAAGAGCCTTTAAGTCAAGTGATAAAAACAAACCCATCATCAGTAAGCATAAATTTCTCACTACATCTATCAAAAATTCATCTATCTGATTTGCGGATGAAAACAGACTGAAATTCAGAAACCCAAAGTCTATATCTCTTAAAAAGCCACTCAGATCTCCAGTCCAAGACATGAAGTGATCAAGAACTCCTCCATTAATGAACCATTAATGCAATTTTTTTTTCTTTGTTGTTTTTTTTAAGAAAAGCAAGTCTTAGAATGACAAAAAGAGAAAAAATTCCAACCATGAAATCTAGTGCTGATAACTATTATCAATTAGCTCTAAACTGAAAACTGCAAAAATTTCCTATGTGGGGCCAAGTTAAGTTCCACAGGCAGTTACTGTATGGCAGGTAGAAGCACACAACAGCAAGTAAAACTAGCACATTTTTTAGTGAACAGAAAAACTGTTTAGGTTTCTTACAGTTTGGTTTCTTACTGTATGGTTTTTCCCTCATTTGCCTTCCCAGTGTAGTAACCTCAGTTACTCTATTTCTTCATGTTGTCAATATGTTGTGACCAGTTATCTTCATGCATGAAGACTGGCTGACTGCTGCCAAGCAGATTGTCATACAACTGACTTATATCTGCCTTTTTCTCTGTGGCACTAATTCAGATCTCTTTCTTCTCTCCAGTTATTGATATTTCAAAAGAACATGTATTTCATGTTAAGATTTCCATCATCTCCTTCAAATGCAGTTTGAATTGGCTAGCAGGTAGCAAAGTCACCAGGGCAAAGGGTGCACAACTGGAGAGACTGACCATGTTTTCACAGAAACCTCAGTTACTTGAGAAACTGGCTAAAAATTGTTTTACAGGCATTACAGTTACTGAGAAAAAATACAGGTCTTGGAAGATATGCAATCCACAGTTGAAGCTTAAAGGAAAAATGATAAACCAAAGGTATTTTACTTTATTTAATGCAATTCTGATACAGGCACCCCTGTAGGAATTCCAAGGAAAGATTTCCTGGACTACCTCTTTCAGGTAGTTTGAATCAGCAGGAAAAAAGTCATTGTGGGTTTAGTGGAGAGAAATGTGCACTCACATTTTGTGAAAACTGATGAGACACATCATCTCACAGTATGTTTTGTGGAGCTGGATTCTTATTAGTCCAGTGAACATTGTGAGGTTCTTCCCATCAGCACAAGATTACAAGGTCATTGTGGTACAGCTATTATAGGTACTAGCATGGGAATTAACTTCACAGCTATACAGACATAAATAGAACTTCTGCCATAAAGACTCCTCACAGATGACATTCAGCAAAACATGGTGTCATCAATCTGTCTTCTCCATTCCATTCTTTGCCCCAGGAGATCTCTAACTGGGTATGTCTGTGTTATACTACCTAATGTTACAGTGTCTGGAGGCTGATGTAACTTTTTCAACATACTGAAAATCCAGTTGATAACCAGTCCTAGGTCGTTTACTTAATTTACCATTGATTAATGAGCAATCCAGCTGTTGAAAAATTTTCCCAATAGAGGGATTTGTTAGGTTAAGGAGAGGTGAAACCACCACCACCACTTAAGTTAGAGATTCTTTGTAGAAGCTTCTACAAAACAAGTGTTACAAACACTAAATTTTCCATGTCAAATTTGTTAAACAATGGCTTGTATTATATTCCCATGGAAATTTTCTTGTAGAAGGAGAGGGCTTTGTTTACAAAGTATGATCTCACTGTCTAGATCTAGTTAAGGACAGAAGCAGCCTGAAATTGTAATGACAAGAACAGGAAGAGCATCTGTGTACTCTTTTCACTAGTCCATGAAAGACTTTATACACAAATCTACATAATAACCTGGTGTGATCGTCCAAAGCAAAACTCTGACCACTGTTATGTAGCAGGATGTTAAAGAAGAGGTTCAAAAACCAATCAAATAAAATGTTTGGATCATATCACAAAACATGCTATAGTTATTCCTTTGGTTTTGTTGGAACACTTTAAAATTTTGAACACTATATCAATGAAACCATGACAATTGATACCAATGGTAAAAAATGTTCTGTATGAAAAAATTAATTTGTTTTAAAATTATGTTTAAATGATATTATTCTCAGTTAATGATCCTGAGATTAACTCAGTTGGTTAGGCCATGTTGCTAATAATACCAAGGTTGTGTGTTTAATCCCTGTACAGACCATTCACTTAACAGCTGGACTTGATGATCATTGTGGGTCCCTTCCAGACCAGAATATTCTGTGAGTTCATGAATCATGTCCACAAAAACCAATCAAAAACACCAACCAATCAACCAACCAACCAACCAACCAACCAACCAACCAACCAACCAACCAACCAGTCAACAAACCAATCAATAAAAATCCAAAATAAATTACTTTTTAAAAATACTGTAGAACCAAAACTGGTTCAAAACACACTGAATTTCAAATGTATCAGGTTTCAAAACAATCTCTACGTATCAGGTCCTCTATAGATCAGAGCATACATTCTCACATATGAATTGGTTTATTCAGATGCTTTTCTGGAGAAGTTGAAATTTAAAACAAGTCTCTGATCTTGAATCTTATTTCCTGTTCCTTATAGAATTATTTCCTGTACTTTACCCTTCAGATGAACATAAATAAAGCAAAATCTTGTTCAAATACAATGACTTTATGTATGTCAATCCTGATGGGGCATGAATTGCTTCCCCAGTTTCTAACTCTGCAGAGCAGTGCTCAATTCTTTTCTACACACATTGACTATGATGTCAACACAACATAGTAAAGTCAAGATCAAGATAAGAGAGAAGGAGAGAAATTAGTGCTTTGTTATAAAAATTGCAAAAAAGAAGGATCAGTATTCAAACATTTGGGGATAATGATCTGGAAAGTGAGGGTAGCTGAGATCAAAAACAGGCCCAGGGACAAAACAGGAGAATAGTTCATGAAAGGATAAGGAGTTTCCGTTTTCTGTTCAGGCAGGAAATTATTAGAGAGGAGACATTACAATGCCTAAACATCCTTTCCTTTTGCTGTGTCTCTTTGGCTTCTGTCTCTAGATAAGTCTGAATCAGTTATCACTCAGAGCAGATGACAATGCCAAAGCATTTTCACCAAAGTACAGCTAATTCAGACCCTGGGCCCCAAATGGCTCTTCTGTAAGTAAACCTGCTTAGATTTCTCTCTACAAAATTAAGTGTGTGAGGATAAGAACTTTCTCAAAACAGATCATTCCATCAAAGCAGTAGCCCTCGAACTTTATCCTACTGCCAGATTTCTTCTGGGATTACAGACAAGCAGTATATTTAGCTGAGTGTAAAACTAGTTCAAAAACACAAAGTGCAATATGGCGATATGGATGCCCATTTTGGACCAGGGCAATGTAGCTGGAAGCAGTAGAGAGGCTTCACAGAATGTCCTCTAGTGGAAGAACAAAGGGGAATTCAATCAGGCAGGAAAATTTAGTATATCTTTAAATAAAGACGTAAGTGCTGCTGCTTCTGAGAGTCAACCTGCAACAAAGCCTGGCCATAAGCAATTCACAATTGAATAAATCCTGACAGAAAGAAAGCAGTTACTTTTCACTGTTGCTCTTGACAAAGTCTTAAAACACATATCAAAAGACATAGGTGAAGTCTGGTACACTGCATATCAAAATTAACAATGAAAGGATGCAATTTCCTTTGTAGTGTCTCAAAGATATCTAATTTTCTTCGAGTTCATGAATAACTAAAATAATTTTAGTTAGTGAAGACAAAGCATCTCATAAGAGTCTCAGATTTTAAGTACTCTAAGCATCTGGCCTCACTTTGTACAACAGCACAGACTGTAGAATGTCATTAAAGGGCTGTTTTGTTAAATAAAGTATCTCCTGCTTGTGTTGGAGTACTGTTCTGTCAAAAGAATCAAGGGTTGTTTTGAAAACATGAAATAATACTAAGTCCACAACATCCCTAAGTGCTTTGTTTAGTGGGTAATTATGGTTATGTCTAATTTAGCCCAAACCTCTCTTATGGATAAATTAAAGTCCTCTGCAATCACAGATACTGTCTTCCATGCTTTTAGATCTTGTAGGCTGAGTATCACTGTAGCATCAAATTGCACAGGTAACTTCTGGCTGTACTGCCCCGTCTGGCAGAATGTAGAGGAGGTATGGTCAGCAACGCAAAGTGACACCTGAGTGTACAAGTTTACTGGATTTTACTGGTTTTACTGAACACTCACAATCTGCTGGAGATGCCACCTTCTGCCCTCACCTAAGGGGTAGAAGGATGCTGTGGCTGCTAAACTTGTCTGTCTGCATCTGGATGATGGAGGATAATGAGTCTGACAATGGTCCATGGACCAAGTGAGAAGTGGTCACAAGCCACAGGAGATGGTTTGGAATGACAGTATCCAAATTAATTTTTATCTTCATTTGTCCACTTAGTTTTTAAAAATATTGGACAGAACACTTTCCAATACTGATTAATGCCATAGACAAGGTCTGTTGATCCCCTCTTCCTACTGTTTGTAATTCCGATCACACATTCAATGAACAAACTTCCTTCCATTCACTCTCACACTCCAAATTCATGCTCTGTTGATTATCCACCACAACTCTAGGGGTGAAGTGATCATAAATGCCCATGGTGTCCAAAAATGGATATGCTGGAAATCTTTGTCACATACTAATGGCATTTTCTGGTGTGTGCCTTACAACTCCCATAAGGATTACAAACGCTTTTTTTTTTATCCTTTGGCCACATCCAATTACTGGGTTAACATTTTCAGGACTTCTTATCATGGGGATGTACGTATATATAAAATATATATTTGTAAGTGAATAATGCCGTCTTTCTCCATCTGTCCTACTCATGTCCTGACTCGTCTTTTACTTTACTTACTGAATGTTATGTGTCAGTTTATATTTCATTATCATGAGGTCACTCTGTAACTCTCCAGAGGCAAAAGGTTGCATCCTTTAAAACAGGGTAATGACTATTTGTTACAAAAACATCAATAGGTACTTAGCTGCCTTTACTGCAAAGTCAGCTTTTTCCCAGATTTTCCTGTCTTGAAAAAAAAATCAGTTGGCTACTCTATTGGCTATTTGTCCCTCATTACTTCTGACCTGTAGAAATTTCTTATAGAATTTATAGCATTTTGTTCCCAAAACTTTTAAGGAGGGTTCTCATTCAAAGTAGTCCCTGTTCCACAAATGCGCCCTAGTTGGCCAACCTAATTTTCATCAATTTCAGAAAATCCAAGGATCAAATAAAGTCAAGGGGTACCAAAATTTCCTTGGATGAGTCAGTCAACTCCAAAGAGAAAATCTTTAATCTCCTGTCAGAACAACCTTAACGTGACCCCAAAGACAGAGAGCAAAAGTATATTGTTTGAGAGGTAAGGACTATGGAACTACTTCCCACCAACACAAAGGTCTATAATGTGCTACTGGCAAATTCTGTTGAAGTTTCTAGAGGACTGCGCCACCTTCTCAGCAATGAGAAAGCAACAAAGATACCTGATAAGCCAGATGAGAAAACTGCAGCAAGTGAAAGGTACTTGTAAGATGGTTCCTTTGCAACTATGAGGCTGATTACAGATCCCAGAAGAGGACATGGGAAAAGTTATCAGAAGCAAGGAGAGCCAGCTGGAAAAGAACCCACTGTCTGTACTAGTGTATAGGCCTCCCACGGGTATCATAAAAAATTACATTGCTTTGAAATCCCAAATTCATCTTCAAGTACTGAATTTCCACTTGGCCTCATAAAATCTGTAGGATCTTCCCACTTGACTCCCTCGGGCCAGTTTTCTTCTAAGGAAGAACTTCTAACCTTTGCTTTCTGACATCTAGCTCTGTGTCACTGGGCAAAGAAAGCAGACATCTTTTGGATAGGTAAATCACCCACAGAAACAGATGAGTCATATCAGCAAATGTTCCAGCACATGGTACATATTCCATCAGCATAGCTAAGTTGATGGTATCTGTGTGCTACTACATCCTGCTTCTATCATAAAGATGCATTATCAGGTGTAGCTGAAAGCAAATGTAAAATTTATCAATAGGTGGAAGGAGTTTATTCTCGTTTCATATCCGTGTGGATGCTAGGAGTCTTGAAACAGCTTTGGTGGGCAGGTCTAACAAAAATTTACAGTACCTAGAAATAAGAAAAGTACAGGTTATGATTAAGAGTTGTATGAAAATCATACAGTAAAGAGATAAAAATCATTCAGGTGGGAAAATGACCCACAAATGCACATTTCTTTTATTTATGCTTCACTATATTCCATAAACTGGTGGGGGAAAAAAACAAACAATAAAACAAAACTTCAAACAACTCAAAACTCAAAATGTTAACTTTGCATTCCTGACTCACCTGTTCCAGTAGTGAAAATCAATTCAATACTCTTGACTTACAAACCCCAAGGATCTATTCTCCATTTTAAGTGCTGGAGTCCACCACCAATGTTGCATTTCAGAATGTTTCCAAGATCCTGACACTGAAAGATGAAACAAAAGCACCCAGTAAACAGAAACAAAGGGAGAAATGGTCACAAAGTATTTGTCTGTAGATGGTCAATGAGTATTCGTGCCAGAGAATGGTTTATATTGGTTTTAATTAAATTAAGAGAAATAGAAGAAAACTTTCACACCTTTTAGGCCTATGACTGGAAAAATATAATCACTTTGGAAGAATGAAAGATGTAATGGTGGGGGAAATATTATAAAACCACCGAGGTGAAACAAGTACAAGTATCCTTTAAAAGAGAGCTTGGGAGTGTTTAAAACAGCATTGTGGATCCCAGTTTACAGCCTGCTTGAAGTGGCCCCACTAAAACCAGTGACAAAATCTCCCTGGGATTTGAATGCATACAAATCCTGACCTTCTCCGAACTTAATCCCTACACAAGATACACAAGAACTTGCATTATTATACATAGGACTTAACCATGAAAGGAGTTTCTAGTTCCCTACACTGCAAACGCTTGCATATTGAATAAACAATGGTCTGCATATCCCAGTAAAAGTGCACTGTCCACAGATACTGCTGTATTTATTTCTGACCTACCCACCAAGGCAGATTTTCTCATGACTCATGTAGAAAATCCATGGTGCAAAATGATGGGATAAGCCTGTGCCTAAGAAGGAGGTGCTGTTGGCACAACACAGCAGGAAACAGCAGGGCTGAGGTTGCTCCTCCAGGATTTTACAAGGAATTCTGAGGATTTTTCCAGGAACTGGAAGGTTTACACATATCTCTATCCTTTTTTTTTTCTCCCAGAGTAAAACTGATAGAATTTGAATGTGAGGTTTTGGGGGTTTTGTTTTGTTTTGTTTTATTTTTTGGGGGCGCTTTTTTTTTGCCTGAAAGCCACTCTAATTGGTCAGAGTAGCTTGGGGAAAAGATACGAAGGCTCAGAAATATGGAAATTATTTTCTGATACTAAATATGTACATACTAGTAATTATAAGTCCACTGTGTACAACTTCTTTTATTTGTGTGTTAAATATTACAGTTTTTCTGTGGTAACTCAAGAAATTGCTGCCATATCAAATATCTTTCTAAATTGATTTGGCTTTGGGTAATAAAACAGAACTGCTGATGCACTATAATTTCAGAAAGACTGAGGACACAGATGGCAGAAGAAAATGGAGCTGTCAGAAACTATGAACATTCCTATGGACTGTCATGCTATCTATCCTGATGCTTTTCCCCCAGTACTGTCTTTCTGCAAATGTGCAGTGCCTCACAACTACTGACATTCAAAACAGAACAGTGTGCCTAGCCTTCTACATATACAAGTAGTTTGGAAGCCAGAGAAGAAGTTGTAAAAATCTATTTTTAAAGTATTATTCAAGATAAATGTGACTGGTTTATAAAAACTGTCTTCTGCAATCAAGGACTGAAGGGCTAAATACCATGACATCTGAAGTCAAAAGTGCTCAAATCTCAGAGAGTGGGTCTATAGCCAAGAAATGCATTTGGCAATAGATTCATATCAGGTACTTTATCCCCTTCTTACAAATTCAACCTAGTTATGATTTTCTTTGTTGAGATTATACCCCTAAGAAACGAAAAAAGTGGAAGTGGTCATTCAACTGTTTGCCCAAAACTGCACAGATTTTCAAAAAACATCATTGTCAGAAACCAGGCTTCTGACACAGCCTTGCTCTTTAGTAAAAAGTATCATCTAACTTCAGATACACTTAAAATATTTTAAGGTAATAAAGAAAAAGCCAACCAAAAAGCAGTAACTTAGAGGTGGGTATGTTCATACAATCTGAAGCAAACCAACCAAAAGATACACAGATGATACAACTCCATATCCTCCTTATAAACCCTCAGTGACTCTCTGGAATCTGAATGCTCATAACCGCTCTTTGTGTCTACCTTGTTCTTGCTACCACAGGAGTCTTCCCAACTCAGTGACTTTCAAAAGATTTAAAGGCTTGTACACACAGAAGAGAATTTTAGGTAGTGCAAGTGAGCAAAGTAGAGATTTCACATTGGAGATATTTCAGCAAAAAAAGCAACAAGAAAGAGAGAATGGTGCAAATACAAAGAAAATAGTCAAGGAACTTAAAGAATGTTCTGAAATTACACATTTCAGAACATTACATATATTATATTACATATATTGGTCCAACATATATTTTGCTTATTCAAAAGCTGGAATTGATGCTCTTGGTTAAAAAAATCAGAGAATATGGATGAGATCAAACACTAGACCAGTTCCAGCAATGAGGCCAAAATAAAGTGGAAGGCAGTTGCAGAATTTGGAGTTACATGTGCAAGAACTTCAGTCACCATATTTTCATTGGTCAAAATATGTTCTACCTTATTGCTAAACACTGGTAGTACTTTTATTTACATGCTATGCTACTTTAAAAAATCCTTTTTCCAACTGACCAGATTATTAATTTATGGACACTATAATTTTATGGAAGCATCTGGTACAGGAAGATAATTAGCTGCATGTGTCCTGTTTCAACCTTTATTGTATAAAAAGTGTAAAAAAGAAAAAAAAAATACGTGTATTTAAACTTTAAAAAGTATTTTAAAACAGAAGAAACATCTGAAACAGAATTTCATTGCAGAGCATCTCATTAACTAGATCCACCCTTCTCCATAGAAATGTTAATTACTATGAGCAATAAAACTTCCTAGATACTGTGAAGTATTTTCTCTCACTACATTTCTTTCTATCTGAAATCTATTTATTGAAGAAACAGGGTAGGTAGATAAGGACATAGAAACCAGACCAAGTTTTAAAAAGCTTTTTCAAAGTGTGGGTATTGTTGTTATTTCAGACTTGCTCCCACATGTTTTAAAATCAGAACCATTTGTGATTTTTTTGATGTCAGGACACAAGAGCAGTATGGCAGGAAAGAGATCAAAAGCAAAGCAGACCCTAGGCACAGCATTTGCTTTCCATTCTTAATAGCACAGCTTTCCCACCCTGCACCTACCTCCCTTGAAACTCTCACAGGAAATTGGAATTTTACCAGAATTTAACAAATGGTTGATAGACACCATTGTAACTCTCCAGAGTAGTAGAGAAGTGTTTTACAGATACTTTCTGTCTGAATTTCCAGACAGAAAATACAGTGTGTATTTGTCCTTCTGATTCATACACTTGGATGAGACTGTGAGAATACCTCTAGAGGGCAACGAATGAATCACCACTTTGTTCCATCACCCTCTCTCCCAGCCACCTGCAGGACATCACGACGTCACTGCTATAGGCTGGCCAGCACGGATGTAAGCATGTGCCTGGTATTACCGGCTTGAATTGCAGCTGATGCCTCTTCATCAGCAGCAGTGGAGGTCTGCAAGCTCAGGTCTCTCCTCTCTCTTTCTGGTTACAAAACAGTGTCACAAGGTATACACAACACATCCAGCCCTCCTTTGCACCTTGTTCCCCTTTCATCCCTTCACCGTTCAGTCTTTCCTTGTTTTCCTTCCCACTTTGTCACAAACACTAAAAACCAGCATTGGTTCTGAATATGAGATGCTAACACTGGGTCCAGGCCAGCCTTGCTCATGTGTGCTTTAAGCTATTTCACACATTTTATAAGCTTTTCATACATTTTCAGTTCTGTGAAAAGAGAGTTCTTTGAGGTTACTGTTGGCTCTGGTAATTAATCAGAGTAAGTTTAGCAAGACAGGGACTCTATGATTCTCAACCAGGTTAACTCCAGATTCAGTATGCTGTCTTTGAAAGTAAATAAAAGTTAGCTCTCTGAAATATCTTTGCAAAACAATGATTGAGTAATATAAAGTGTGAGGAAGTTTCTCTAAAGGATGACCCTAGTATATCCATGCTCAATGACTAAAATATCACGAAGTTAATATGACACATAATCTCTCCCTTTGTACCCTTTGCATACTTAGTAGAAAGTGGAAAAAGAATTTTTTTTAAAAAGACAATTTTGCATGTCTGCATGTCTGTAACAATGATGCTGCTGCTCTTTTCAATATCAAATAGGCAAAAATACCCCAAACCGACTGCACGCTTTCTACAGGTAGTGCTCTTCAGAGTTGTACGCCTTGCCTGTGTTTCTTTAACGGGTCTTTATGATCACAGTCTTTTTAAAAATATGCCTCTGCCTTGAGACAGGCTGGGTACCTATGTGAAACAAAACACAGGAATTTCCATACTGATGCAAAGGGTATTGCTGGAGTTTGTATACTCCAGCCTCAGCAGATATGGCAAATTCAGATTCAGAGTTTTGAGGTCAAAGGTCTTCCAGAAGTCCCTATATATGAGGTTTTCAAGCTCCCTCAGGAAATTTTCTGGATACTGTAAGTGTGTATCGTACCAGGAGAAAAATTCATTCTCATCTCTGGTAGAGTAAGCGCAGTGAGATTCTCTGTCTGACCTGCATTATCTACATTGTGTCAGTGGCAAAACTAAAGAGCCATGAAAATGGTGCAGCAAATCCATTAAAATTTTCATCTACATGTTGACCCCCTGGCTGTGTTCCACTCTCTGGGATAATGTGTACATGTGTATCTGTACACACACACACACAGACCCACACACACAGAGCACATAGGCAAAGAAAGACAAATGTGTAAATGTGTAAGAGCTATTTGAAGTGGAGACACAAGAACTACTGGCCAGAGCAATCAAGGCATACTAGTCAGTGACAGATGGAAATACACTGAGTATTCTGTCCCTGCCGGGACAATGGACAGTCAAATATGCTGAGGCTGGAAGGTGGGAGGTGGAGACCACCACTGCAGGGTCACAGGTAAAAAAAGTGAGATGTTCCTGGGGGCACTTGCTGCCCTTGTGTCTAGGTTATAGGTAAAATGATGAGTCTGTCTTTGTGTCCTGGACCCATCTCACTACATTCATCTGCATATCCCAGAACAGTGATCAGGTTTCAGTTGTACCAAGTGAAGGAGAAAGCAGAAAGAAATTGAAAAGAGAGGGGTGAAAAAAGTCTGGAAGTTACACATTACATAGCATTAACTCAAATAAAGGAAGGCTTGATTAGAGAAACACAGGAGATATCACCATCCACTTCCCCTCAAAAGCCTCCACTGATTCTTCTTCATTCCTCCTCTTCAGCAATGGCCCCTTCAACTTCATTCCCTGTCTCAGCCCTCAGCCTGCTCCCTCAAAAGACCCAATCATTACCACCACAAAAGAGTTCTGCTCCTTCAAAGACAGTGACAGAAGAAGGCATCCTGGCTCCATGGCTGGAAACTTATGATATTCTGAGTCTAGTGAAAAGACTTGGACACAGAGTAGTCTCTGGTTGAGGCCATCACTAGCTGGGGTAAATCCAAGAACTGCCTTGGCATTGATTTTATTTGTTTCAAGGTTTTATCTGTCCCTGGCCAGCAGCAACAGAGAGCGAGTATGATTAACAGCCACCTTTTCTATTGTGGCCAAAGATAGTTACTCTGTCCCAAAATAACTTCCTTTTCCTTTTCCTTTTATCCTTTTTCCTTACTGCAATATTCCTTTTTCCTTTCTGCCTATGTGCTTTGATGCAGATACCAAACATCCCACTCATTTCATCAAGGTTGGGATTTGTCAGTTTGTGATACACTGAAAGCTAGCAGGCTCTCCACGTAACACACACGGGCAGGGCATTTCACTGTGGGACTAAACCTCTTCCCATCTTTTCTAATTGAACTGTGTCATACAGCAGCTACAGTGCATGAAGCAACTCTGCATGATATGTATTTTAATGGGCTCTGTAGCACTGGGGTGAGAGCAAGACAAGCAGCACACCCCCTTCAGTGAAGCTGAAGGCAGGTCAGCAGCTGTGGTGAGCTAGTTGTCACATCAGATCAGCTAACAATCCTCACTGTACAAGAAGGGTGTAACACCTGATTTTTCAATTGGCTTTGCCTGCGTTGAAAAGTGCTGTGTTTTCCCTTCACGTTTTTTCAAGTCATTTCCTTTGTGTCCTCTCTTGCAGCAGACACAGACATTCATTCAGTGTACTGTGACTCCCAGGTGGACAAGCAGCAACAGTCTCAGGCAGCAGGCCTGTGACTTCATGTGACGGTGAAATTCCCATGACAAGCTGAGCTTCCAGCACATCGACCTGGCAATGACAGCCCCAGGTATCCTGTGACTTAGGGTGCTACTCTGTCAGGGCCTCACTGCCATAACCCCAGAAAGAACACTAGAGAAATACAGATACCCGTTTTCCCCAACTCAACAACAGCATCTTTTTAGACAAAGACACAAGAGGTAAGAAGCTATTCAATAAATTATCCAAGTGACTTCTGGCTTTTCTTATCAGATTGCTGCACAACATTTCCTAAGGGCTTTTCAATGGTAACAAGCCATGAACTCTAGTTACTTAGACATGTTTTGCATGCTTTCACCAAAATATCTGTTCGAATATACTTCTCATAAGCAACGTGTAGTAGGTATTGAATAGAGGATTCACTGAGCATGCAAAGGAAAGTTGCATCATAATCTTTTCTCATGACTAATGGCATTTATTACAAGAGGGATACTGGTATGACCCAGAACACTACATTTTATCAAATTTTCTATATTCTTGTTCAAAAAACTGAAAAACAAGATTATAGACAGCTTTGATTCATTATAACTCTGGATTATTTCCCATTTAAGTACATTTTTGAATGTGAAATAGTAAGTAGAGTTAATGGTTATACAATGTTGTGTCAGATAACACAGCAGAGATGGCAGAATGTATCTATCAGCAGACCAGACAATTTCTAAAGCAAAACAAGCTTCTGTTTAAAAAGAAGCTTCTTTCCTACATTGTTTATTTGATTGTATGGCAATCTGCCTGTTGTTATTTCAGGTGAGTAGTCTCCACCAAAATACTTTGAATTAGCTCCATACATGGCCATATCCCTAGGTGGTGTGGTAAGAGAATGTGTGTGAAGAACAGCAAAGCATGAGTGGCTCAGGGGTTATAACAACATCATGTGGTGACAGGCATGGAAAAATATAATCATCAAGCAAAACAACTACATTTAAATCAACATTTCCGAAAAGGAAGCAGGCTCTCATGAAACCAGAATATACTTACAAGGCACAGACAGCAGATCTTGTGTTAGCTAATATATCTCAGTGCTCACAACAATTCATTTCTAGAAGTTAGATTGCATGGTTACTTGCAGGATGAAAGCAAGTTGGAAGACACCAGAGTATGTCCCTATAGCACAAAAAAAGTGTTGAAAAGAGACAGCCACTGATAAGAAGCTGCATTTCCAACAAACAGCAACTTGATGTAATATCTAGTTCCCACAGTTTCTTCATTGACATGCCTGTGTCCTAATGTAGTCCAAGCACATACCTCCATTTTACCATACAGATGATTAGACTCCAGCTTTAAAGATACAGTATGTCTGGTAATGACAGAAATGGATTTGAGGCACGAACAGTACTGTTGGACCTCAGTATAGTGACTGTGCTGTAAAGCCTTTCAGATATCTGATTAAATCTGTAATATCTCTTTCAGAGGGTAGCAGCAGTTGCCGCTCTGAAGTTCATGGTGGTCAGGGCGCCACTGGATGTTGTGGCAGGGCTCTCATCTTCTGGCAGGGTTTAGAAAGGAAACATTCTCTCCATGCAAGCAGGGACTAGGTTTTTATCAGAGACAGAAATGGGGTTTCCAGACCACTGCCTTAACTTGGCTGGTTTTGAAATCAGTAAGCATAATTCCCAGTGGCAGCAGAGTTAGGTCAGTAAGATTCAGTGAAATTGGAAATTACCAATGCCTGTAAGTGAGTTCACGATAGTCCTCTGGATATGGAACAGCTAAAAAAAAAGCTAAGCCTGCTTAACTTTTGTCAGTGTTTTGCACTGACAGGAATTTTCTTTGAGCAAAAGTCAGATCCTCACTATTAATGCAAAATACCAGAGGCCAATTACTTCTTACTATTTATAGTTTGCTGGCTTTTTATAGGTTTATTATCTAAAAACTGATCCTGCAGAAAGACCTATGAAATATAAATTAATTGAAATGAAATTTAAAGCCATTTTGTTCACTCTTCACCTCTTGCCTGGAAATTTCTTCTGTGTGGTAGTTTTGATAGACAAAGGCTTAACTGCTGGAACATGATGCTTGTCAGAAGAGCTGACACATGCCACAAGAAGCAGAGGTGAGAATTGTTCCCTATTTTTTCCTGTCCTTTGTCCCATAATTTTTTAAATTTTCTTTTTCATTTATGCTATTATTTGGGGTATTTCTGATCACTGACAATATATCTTAATATTTGAATCTACTCTGCAAAAATTGTTTATATGTTCTTCTTTTATAAGCTTCATTGTCCCCAGATTAAATATAGTCCCTCCTCACTGCCAACCAAACACACTTTTAGATTCAGAGTCAATATCTTTTGATGGGGAAGAAAGAACTTTCCCTTTACTGGATCAGCAGCAAAAAAACTCCCAAACTCTAGAACATAACTGTGCCCTAGCCACATCTACATTAAACCAGTAGAGAAGTTTCTTCTTATATTCATTCATCTCAAGAAGAGAACCTACTGCAAATTACCATTTACAGAAGTAATCTGCTCCATCATTTGAAGCAGTTCTGCATGACATTAGAGCAGTCCCAGGCCTCAGGTCACTCTGCAATAGACCTCAGGGAGCAAATTGAGAGTGTGCCTGCAGAGAGCCTCCGAAGAGATGTGCAATTCAGCTCATTTTCATGCGTCATCCCTTATAGGAAAGCAGGAAAGATTGTGCAGAAATTCCTGGCTATGATTCTGAGCAGACAATGGAGCAGGTCAATGGAATAAAAATAAGCCTGTTTAGAACTCTAACTTTGCAGATTGTACCACATTCCAAATATTTCCTGACTTTGGATGCTTGTCCATCCTTTCTGTAACGCTAATTTGCAGAGCTCTGATAATTTCATTGGTTAGTTTTGGATTTTTAGTAATGATGAATATATAAGTATCAAACTACCCACTTTGCTATGATCAAAGAAAAATGTCATATGTATCAGCAGATATAAAATAGCTCTAGCAGAGATTGTTGCTGGAGGATATAGCCCCCATTATTCATGTAAAACACAGTGCTGCCACTGATCATTATTCCTAATAGCAGTAATCCTCCCTGAATGGGTTTATTAAAGTGTCCTCAGCATCACTGTGGGCTGTTAATAATCTAGTGGCAGCAGCCTGCTTTGCTATATCTACTGCCTAACCTACTATTATTTCTGCCATTGCCTTTTCTCCCCTCTACATTAATCATCCTCTGTAAACATTTTCAGTATTCTCTCTTGCAGCACAGCAGAAGCATGCTTTCTAATTGTCATTCTGGGTCTGCTTATTCTGGTTCTCTGCATAAATATAACTGCAAAATCAGCAGCCTCCGATACCCCCGCCCTCCCCCTCCTGTCCCACAAGCAATTGCAGCGGTGGTCTCTTGTTAAGAGGGAACCACAATTTTGCCTTCCATGTTAGAGACTCGGCCTGTACCTGCACTCTCTGCCCAGACACCACACTACATTTTGGCACCCTGCTTCCTTGGCTCTTGGGAGAGAGTCCCCTTTAGGAGCATATCAGGCTCCAGCCTGAAGCACTCCAGGTGCTCCTATGGTGACCGCATTGCAGGAGGAATGGGATGAGCTTGCATGCCAATGTGTGCTGTGTCTGTTGTGTGCACCCTGATGCATGCTGATGTAGCCTGATGCATGCTGGATTTCACTTAGATAGAGTGTTTGGGGAAAAAAAAAACCTTAGCATAAAAATGTGACCAGGAACCAGGAAATAATCTCATCCTCTCAAGCCTACACAGAACCTCAGAATACCACACACATTGTATTACACAGCAGAAGTTCATTGTATATTTTTTTCCATTTAAGCTCTATCTGAATTTTCTGTTTCGCAGAAAGCATCATTACCCCAGCCAGTCCACTTTCCAAAGGCATGCACCTCTTTTGATTGAAAAAGGTTTAAAAGTCCTCAGTTTTGCAATTCTCAGTTTTCAGTTTACTTCTCTTTCACAGTGAAGGCTTTTTCCCCAACAAAAATAAGTCTAGTAAAAGATCTAAGTATGAAAATTTCTATCAGTAATGCAATTAATCCTGCTGTTGAATTGCTGCCATCTTAGATTAGGTGATCAGCTGATGCTTTGCATAGATGCAGCAGAAAAAGTCCTAGCATTGATTTTCTTAATAGCTTTGCTGCTGTTTGGCATGGAGTACTGTTCATATCTGGGCACAAAAATATGATTTAATTACGCAAAGACAATTCATATCATATTCCCCACAATTCTTCTGCTTTGAGAGCTTTTGTATTTTTATAGATGAAACAAACTGAATAAAACAATCTTTGAAGTACTATTCTCAGAGGCAGTAGGATTAAGGATATTATTCATAAAGAGTGATGTTATTTGACACCTCACAGGGGGAGTAGAGTCTTTATCAACAAATTACCCCTTAGATAATGCTAGAAGTATTCTTTGCTTCGGTTCTTTATCATGAACAGTATTAGAATTGTATGGGGTTTCTTTCCTTACTGTTCCAGTAAGCAGGGATATTCAGACTTTCATTTGAAGCTATCATAAGAAGTAACAAATTATGCTTTATACTGCCAGGTGCACACCTTCACAGTCACTACAGAGAAAGGAGCGGTGAAATGTTATAAAAGAAAATAATGGTTTCATTTATGGGTTCTCATCCAATACCCCCAACTTGCTTAATTGAGACCTCATCTTGAGGCCACAGTAAAACCACTTACCTAAGAAAGCCATACACAGCATCCAGAATGATGAATAAATACTTCTGACTAACTGTGGTAAATCCCCAAACTCCATGGAGTTTTGGCAGGCATTTTATCAAAAGGTGTTAATGCACTTTGGCATTAGGTGTGCCGGCTTTTTTTTTTTTCCTAAAGGGAAAAAATCGTGTACTTGAGGTGAGGACTTCCCAGGCTTCTGGGAAAGAATCACCTGTGATGCTTTATAAAGACTCATCTGTGATTTCACATGGTGTTCTGAAAGGCTCCACTGACATTCACTTTCACACTGTCATTCACAGATCACAGTGTCCTTAAGTGTAATTTGTTGGGTTTTTTTGGTCTGTCCATAACTGATTTTGCTTTCACCTTTCACCTTTCAGGATGAACCAAAGCCTGTCTTTAACTTGAAACTCACAGTTAATGCTGGTGATAAGTTGCTGTGACACAGAAGGAAAGTTAGGCATTGGTGAGAGTCTCTTCAGACCACCCTCAGTATTTCAAAGCCATGCTGTGTTGCACACACACAATTTCTAGCACCATTTTTTATAACCATGCAGCCATCTGTTCTTTTTTAAGAGCAGTATTCTGTGGACTTCTCTTTAATGCTCTGCTCTTCTTATAGGATCTTCAGCAAGTCAAAAGCTTACATCCAAAAAAATCTCTCCTCATGGTAACTTTTGAGAAGCAAGAATGCCATTTCAAATTGATAGCTATGTGTGCAATAGTAAATAATTTCATATGCTGAGAAATACATGAGAATTAACAGACTCTGCATTTTGGACAGTTTTATTTAGCTCATTATACAGGTTTATTCCCAGTCTGAATGGCATTTACACAGATCTCACTGCTAGCAGCCTAACAATGATTAAGCCAAGGTATGTACGCAAAACAACAGTTAAAATATCTGGACAGCAGTTCTCAGAGGAAATTCTCAGAGAAATTGAAAATCTATTTTCAAAATTTTAGGTTTATAGTGAAATCAGTACCAAAGTTAGACTGAAATTATATCTTAAAGAAATTTCTTCCAGGTACGCCTAAAAGAAGATGACATATCAGGGTCATATAGCTGTTTACTGCAACAGCTTGTGTTTGACTAAATTAAAATGAAGAATTGTATGGATTGTATTTCATTTCTAACTGAAATGTTTTAGAAATTATGTCCACACGACATTGTTTTATAACAGGGGATTAGTCAAAGGAAGCCAATGCAAGGGGACAAATCTTCACAAAATTGAACTATACAGACTCATACAAGACAACCATTCACTGGCTGCCCTTTGCTAGCATCCAGATTCTCTGTAAGTTGGGAGCTGCCAGAGTACCTTGTCTGTGTGAGAACAAGAAACTCAAATATGAGATACCTGGGTGTTTTGGAAACAGATAGAAAGAACTAGATTAGGTGCATCACTGCAACACAATCTGGGGACCCGTTGCCCTTGTGCAGATGCATTGTGCTTAACTGTCCTGCTTAAGGCTGTATGGAGGACATATGAAGTATAGCCACTGGTACAGCCTAGGGCTCACAACTCTTGCAAAGGGGAAGCCGTACAGTTTTCAGTCACTTGTAGTCTTATCAGTCTGTGACAAGGAGTTCAGCAAAAGGTTTTAAAATAGAAGAAGTAAGTGAATAAAATTGCTTTAGACAGCTGCTATATGAGGTAGCAGATGGTGAACCTACCCAGGGGTCCCTAGAAATATTCGTATTTAAAAGATCTTACATTTCACTAACTTCAGAGAAGTGTGTGGCACTGTCTGTTGCCTTACGGGAATGGGAGCCATAGAAATGGGAATGAGTGAATATAATAACATAGGCTTTCAGCTTCTCTGAAGTATTTCTCTCACAGCATTTCCACAGTCCTGTTCTCCATCCTCAGCAGCTCATCAGCATACCAGGCTGACACCCTGCTGGGCTTCTGGTAGCCTCCCCCACCAACAGCCTTTGTCCAGGTCACAGCAATCGACACTTATCTAGCTAAGCACTACCCCTTCCCCCTCTGCCTCTGTGAATTACACGTTTAAAATGATCACTAAAAACCACGTTCATCACACTATCTTCACTCATGTCAACAGAAAATACAAAAAAACCCCAAAAAACAAAAACCAAAAAACCGAAACCAAACCAAAACAAGCAAGCAAGCAAACAAACAAACCAAACAAAAACTTTATCACAACACTGAATGAAAGTGGACAATTTACACACAATTCACCTCCTGTTCCTTCATCACAATTGTAACAACAGACATACTTCACAATCACTCCACTCTTTCCCATTGTTCAGTCCATGTTTTGCCCATCACTGCTCCCTACAAAGGAAAGGGTGATCCCTTATCTCAAATTTCTTATGCCCCACACTAGGCATCAAAAAAGATTGTGCTGGTTTGACAGCCTAAATGACAGATGCCCCACCAAAGCTGCTCTGTCACTCCCCTCCCGAGATGAACAGGGGAGAGATAATGCAACCAAAAGCTGATTGGTCAAGATAAGACAGGGAGATACACTCAGCAATTAACCATCAGGGACAGAAAAAGGACTCAGCTTGGTGAAATTAATTGATTTTCTTGCTAATTCAATCAGAATAGGATATTAAGAAGTAAAACCAAGTCTCAAAAACCCCTTCCACCACCTCTCCCTCCTTCATGGGTTTAACTTTATTCCAGTTTCTCTACCTCCTTCTCCACAGCAGTGCAGGGGGATGAGAAATGGGGATTCTCCATCACATGTTTCTGCTGCTCCTTCCTCCTAAGGAGGAGGAGGAGTCCTTTCCCTACTTCACTGTGGGATTCCTCAGCATGATCCCACAGCCTCCATGACCTTCCCTATTGTCAGTCCTTCCCAGAGGCTGAAGTTCTTCACAAATTGCTCCAGCATGGGCATCTTCCATTGAGTGCAGTCCTTCAGGAATGCACTGCTCCAGCATGAGTCCCAAAGGGTCACAAATCAGGCTAGCAAACTTTCTCCAGTGTGAGCTCCTCTTTCCATGGGGCCACAGGTCCTGCCAGGACCAAGCTCCAGTCACAACCTCATTTTGACACATCCATAAGCTCTGGTATGGGGTTCTCCATAACCTGTAGGTGGTTATTGTCTCCATCATTATCCTCCATGGGCTGTAGGGGCACAGAAGTCTCATCACAGCATTCACTAGGGACTGCAGGGGAATCTCCACTCTGGCACCAGGAGCACCTCCTCCACCTCCTTCTACAGTGACTTTGAGGTGTGCAGAGCTGTTTCTCTCACATATTGTCAGCCCTCACCCCTCTCTTCTCAGGCTGTAATTTGCTTCTGGCCAATAACTTTCCCCCAGTTCTTAAATACTTTATCCCACAGGTGATGCCATAGTCACTGAGGCTTGACCTTGGGCAGCAGTAGGTCAGTCTTGGAGCCAGCTGGCACTGGCTGTGTTGGACATGGGGAGAGCTTCTGGCAGCTTTTCAGAGAAGCCACCCCTGTAACCAAAAGCTTCCCATGCAAACCCACTACAGCTACACTTTGTAAAGAGTAGTGGTGTAAAGCTTAGCTCTGTCATGCCTGTTGCTGGTACGCAAGGATAGCACAGCATTTTTCAGAGCTGATTTTCAACTGTCACAGCAGCTTTGCCTGCAGTTCTCATGGAGCTGCATATCTGCAGATGCCACCATTACTTTTCTTTTAGCTGTGTGGTGCGATTCTTTTCCATTCCGGGCATTGCCTGTAGCTAGAGAGTATAAATCTTCCCTGAAATTCATATAAACTCTGTTGAGACAAAGTGGGCAATTAAAAAAAAACCTTGAGTCTGTTTTTTTACCATCTAATGTTACACTGTTATCTTTAGAATTTAAGGTGCATCCCCACCTAATTCAGGTAAGTGGTCAGACAATGGTATCTTAGTATCATCTTTCTGTCTTCTAGGCTAACAAGATGGTCCTTTTTTGGCAGGAAAAAAGAGATACCTTGTGGGGTTTTCTGTACTGCTGGACCTAGACAGGTGCGACATCAATGGGAATAATGTATATTGATATAACACTCATATGGGTGTTGAAAGATTAATTATAAAGTTGAATTCACTGTGCTATAAATCACCATGTTTAAAAATCCAACTGATTGAACAAGTTATGTTTTTTAGGGAGACATTCAGAATTTTAGATTAAATATTTTTTAGAGGAAAAAAATACTTATCTTCTTTAGGGAAAGCTGTGGTAAATTTCAGTGTTTTCAAAGTGAAAGACTTTAAATCTTGCAGGCTACAATAAATTCAGGATTTTGTTTATATCTGTTTATTTCAAGAGCAGAAAATTACTTTCCAATTTGATGGGAAATTGCAAGCAGTTCTAATTATATTCATACCACTGTCTAAAGCATAAAAGTATATGCAATAAATTGCATATTACAGAGTATAATATAAAAATATTATTAAAAAATTATTTTATGTCATGAGTTGACAATGACCTGATGGGTCACTAACCTAAAGAATACAAGTGCGCTTTGCTTATGTATCTGACTTTTTTTTGCATTTGAATACAAAACAAGGTAAGACTAGTTTCAAAGGTACTTCAACAGCAGCCTGACAGAGAGTTTGTGCAGAATAACATTTTATTACAAAATTAGGCTAAGATTTTAGTACAGTCTAAAAGGTAGGCAATATGTTAGTTTCCATAGAGTTCCTAGAGTGCAGGCATTCACATTGTATCCTTTCAGGAAACTAAATGAGCAGACTTAACTATTAATCCTGACAATGCAGCTTGAGAGGGGGAGGGTGGGATGGCAGGGATAGATGGACACCAAATAAAAAATGTAACAAATTTAAAAAATCATAGGATATTTTGAACTGGAAGGAATCCACAAGGATCTTCAGGTCCAACTCCTGGCCCTGCTCAGGACACCCCAGTAGTCACACCATGTGCCTGAGAACATTGTCCAAATACTCCTTGAACTCTGCCAGGCTGGTGCTGTGACCATTTCCCTGAGTCTGTTCTGGTGCCCAGCCATCCTCTAGGTGAAAAAACTTTTCCTGATAGCCATCTTAACCCTCCCCTGACAAGATTTCAGGCCATTCCCTCAGGTACTGTCACCGGTCACCACAGAGAAGAAATTAGTGTATTCCCAGCACTAAATCTAAAGCCCTATTTCTTAAATTTCAAGTGTGAAAAAAAAAAATACAGTTCACAAGTTTCTCCAACAGCACAAAAGACACAAATCAGAGAAAGTAGCCGAAAGCTATTTGATACATTCCACCTCCTCTCTTTTTGCCAGCATCCACTACTTGTGGGCTCAGTGAGGAACACTCTTCGATTTCCAAATCCTGTGGCATGATCATAAAGCACTCCTTCTTGTTTGAATGGTGTTTGACCTAGCAGGAAGTTACGCTTCACTGACCCATCCCACTCCCATCATGCAACTTTAATGCCCTGCAGTAACAAGTAGTTCATACAACTATCTATCTTTTGGCTTCTTATCTCCCCTGTTTCCTGGAAAACTGAGACCTATCCAAACCCTTAAACTGTCAGTCTATCTGTCTCTCTCCTTCACCTATAGCAGCTTTGTCAATTGTGTCCATATTTTACCTACCTGCCAAATATGGTTGAAGACTCAGTAAAAAAAATCTCCAAGAAATGCTGTGAAAATTCATGTTTGCATAGAAGATTAAATCTAAAATTACTTTTTGAAGGGAGAGTTAAAGCCACCTTTTCTGTATCAAACCAGAGAAGCTTCATCTGGATGGCACATAAACACACAAGCGCTGTCCAACTGATCTGCACATGCCCATCTTTCAGGTAGTAGTAATGTACACCTGTACCAGTGTGAGAGGAACTGGGAAAGTACTGGGGTGGGAGAATTGCACTTCAGAGAGCAACATCAAGGTTGTAATAAGATGATGAGATCACAAAGAGAGAACTAGTAGTGTTCAGGACACACACAAAACAAATCCTTCAGGAAATCAGACTCTTTTTCAAAGGGTTGTGGAATGACACATAGACACAGTAGGGATCAATGCAAAACACACACTTTGTGGTACACTGCTGCAATAGAACTACATTTTAACTCTGTGCCATATTGAATAGAAGTGGCACTATAAATACTGATCAAAGAGTGAAGTCATGTCATCCTATGGAAATAGTCTTGGTCTAGACATCAGAGCAGACTTAACTCATTAAAGAAGACACCACCCTCAGACAAGAATTTAATGAGGTCTTTCACAACACATAGGTAAACTTAGTAACTAGTAACTGGATCATTCAACTGTCTGAGCTGATAGTGAACAAGGTTCCATTCTCTGAAACAGGAGGACAATATTACCTTAAAAAACTAGCAAGAACTCAGGATCTCTGGAGCCTGAACTATTAAAAAATCTTTCTCGTGAATTTTAGGTTCCCACTTACTCCCTGACTCCCTTGTTTTATTGCTCAGCATGATGCCATATGGTTTGAGAAATCCCTTTGGCTAATTTTGGTTACCTGTCCTGGCTGCCTATCCTCCAACTTCTTGTGCACCTCCAGCTTCCTTTCTGGCAGGACATGAGAAACTCATTGACTTAATGAAAGTCCTTGACTTAGTGTGAGCCCTGCTCAGCAACAACTAAAACATCAATGTGTTATCAACAATATTCTCACATTAAATCTAAACTTAGAACTGTCCTAGGTAATAAGAAGGCAGTTAACCCTATCCCAGATAAAACCAAGACATAAATAATAGAATGAAGTCATAGTCAACTTATTCTATTAAATCAAGATTTAACCTAATACACACAGGCAAGACAAATGACAGCACTTAATATCTGGCTTCTACCCTGACAATGTAAATACAGGCATCATGGCAGGGGATCAGTAGGGAAGCGTCTTAATCCAAGATTCATAGTGACCATTTTTAATTTCAGTGTTGTACAGAGGGCCCCCATATTCCCATAGGCATATTTCTGACTCCCAGGGCTGTTCGCAGCAACTTGTGCATTAATAGCTTGAATAGGTTTAAAGGATTAAAGAAACCGGTTCAGAGAATTAAAAGGAGTTATTTTCTTGATTATATCACAAGCCAAATATGGCCTATTCTAGAAGAGCTGAGTTACTGTTAATGGTAAAAAGCAGCAGTAAGGACAGTAGCTTTGGAAGGTGCAGGTTCGTCACCTAAAACCATATTGGGTGACTTTGAACAAGTCTTTTACTCTTCACCCCCTTGGCTACATGAGGAACATAAATGCCTTACTACCCTACAGAAATATAAAGCTGAAATGAGAAAGGTAATGGAAGTTGTATGCACACTTTTGACATTTTCTGTGGTGAAATTTTTGCTGGATAAGGACCAATAGACTATTGATCTCTTCTCTCTGGTGATGAGCAATAAGATGTGAGGGAACAGCCTGAAGCTGTTACAGGGGAGGTTTAGGTTGGACATTAGAAAAGTGTTCTTCACCCAGAGAATGGCTGGGCACTGGAATGAGCTCTCCAGGGAAGTGATCACAGCACCAACCTGTCAGAGTTCAAGATGTATTTGGACCTTGTTCTCAGGCACAAGGTGTGACTCTGGGAGCTGTCCTGAGCAGGGCCAGGAGCTGGAATCAATGATCTCCATGTGTTTCTTCCAATTCAGGATATTCTGTGATTCAAAAAGGCAAGATAAAATGCAGCCCTTTGTAGTACAAAAATATATGTTAAAACTACAAGTTATGTAAGACAGAAGCTCATTAGAACCAAGATCATCTGACCCATGTGCAAAGGCTATTCATGCTCCAAGAAATTGTTCTGGTCACTTGCAAAAATGCTTGCAAACATCACTGCTAACTGAAGCCTTTATACTGTGGGCTGCAAGATTTGATAACAACATAATAGAAAATACTATTATTTTCCCATTTTGTAAAGCCACAACTGAAGTGAAATACTGCCCAAGATGGGTAATTCTGGGAGGTGTCAGTCACACTGCCTTTGGATAGAACCAAGTAGAGATGGACTCTAGAAAATGTATATAAAGAGATCAAGGAAATTAAGCTAGTTTGTGATTTACATGTGTGCTGTTCCATAAATGTGCTTGCAGTAAACTCATTCCTCCCATCCTTCTTTTTGCTGACCAGTCATTTCAAGCACATCACATTTTTGGCATCTTCCCTCCTGAGACAGAATGAGTTTCTGCTGCCTGTGCCTCATCTGTGCATTACAAGGTGACATGACAACCACCAGCTTCAAACCATACCAGACTGTGTGAAATAAATAACTCCTTCCTAAACAAAAAGTGGTTTGCTCAAAGCTAAACAGCTGTATTGATAAATTATAGATATTAAACTTGCAGGAACTGATAGCATTCAGAACTTATTCATGGTTTCATTGACTTGCAAGCAGAGAAGGTTTGTAATGGTTCAAAATATATGCAAACACATCCAGACTTCAGTTCAGCTAAGCCCCTGAATTAAGAAGTAGTCCAACCATCTGTTCATGCCTTTCCTACACACTGGAGAAAACAAAGCACAGCACAACAATTCTGAGAAAAGCACCTTTCCTCAGGGCAATTAAGTAGGTGTTCATGTTCGAAGTTTGGGGATGGTGCTCTTTTCACTGATACCTGAAAACTGAAAACTAACAGATTCTTTGGCAGGCAATTTTTTATTTATATCAAATCTATTTTCTCTAGTTCAAATCAAATAATAAGAACTTTAACCTAAGCATATTATTCCCAAATAATACTTCAAAATAATTTTTAATTCGATTTTGTAATGATCTTACATACCTATATCAATTTACAAAGAAAGTCCAGCAAGATTTAAAAGAAGCATCAGTTATGTAATAGCCTAAGTGCTGCTGTTGTGGGAAGAAAATAGACAAACATTAAACAAAAATAATCTTTCAGGTCTGAAATGGAAGCAGCAAAATGTCAAGATAAGTGCCAATAAAGAATAATTGCTCAGTTTCAGCTTAATGATAATCAAGTAAATACTGGTCAGGTTATATTAATTCAAAGGAAGAGCATATGCCTTAGAGAAAGTCTGGTTTCTAAATGGTAGCATTAATGACTGCAAAGGCAGTAGGCTTCCAAAAGACTGATGGATTATTTTCAGTTGTGAAACGTGTATTTTTATTCCCATAAAGAAATCAGTGAAATGTATTGGCACTAGCTGCATATTCCATATTCTTTAGCTTTTTGGCTGTTTGTCCTCAGTAAGTAACTTCCTAAACTATGACTTACTTGACTTTAGACTAAAACAGGACTACATCCATCTTCACTCAGGAGATTTTTTCCTGGACTGTGGAGTGTTTTCTTTGACATTCCTTTTTAAAAAGGAGTTTTAATAAGATTGAGCTCACAGAAAGTCTCTATCTTATTAAAACATTTGAGACTACTACACTGATTTCTTTTTTCAGACCTAGCTTTTCTCCATTAAAGCTCAATGGAACACTGTCAGCCAATTGCCTGCTTTGCAAAATTATGAACCAATTGCACAGATTTCTTTACAAAGTGAAGAAAGCTTTTCTTAAGATGCTGCAATACACAGCTCTTTCAGCATCAGTAGGCAAGTAATCCCTCAGCTGGCTCAGCTGAGAGAAATATTTGTGAACTCCATGCCCAATGGTATTGTTTGTTTGTAATACAGTAACGCCTGAAGGTACCATCTAGGGAATAGGACCTGCTTGTCTGAATACTCCACTTTTTTACACATGGGAAAGAAAGGTCATTTAGGAATAAACTGGAATCTACACTATACACCCATCTTACTGTAAGAGAAACTAGAAGCAGAGATCTATAAACATTGAGACTCTCACACTACTTCTGTTTTATCTTTGTAGTACCTCAATGTCAATAGCAATTGCAGAACTAAAATTGAATCAGAATGACAATACATAATGCTCATTACAAAAATGGTTTTCCCAAGTAAGGTATTTTACTTGGAAAATCCAAGCAAATTCTTTCAATCCCTCATGCCTAGCCTAACTATCACCACTACACCCTTCACAGGGTCCACAGTTTTTGGTATCATCAGAGGTCTAAGCTGTTGCTTTCAAATGTCAGTTGCAACCAGCACTAAGCCTACAGCAGAAACACTAAGAATGTAATGGTCAGATTTATGATGCTGTTTGATTTATGGTCCTCTTGATTTACAATTTATGTATTAGTTATAGTCAAAACAGGAAGTGGTACTAATTGGACAACAACCAGTATGTTGCCATAATGCAAGTCAAGGATAGATCTTGTACGCAGGAAGTGTGTACAAGAAAACAAGTTAAATCTGATAGCATGGTACAAGAGTTGTTAAACACCCCAAAGACACTTACTAGTACAGTGTGATTTACACTTGCCTTAATGGCTGGCCTGGTTACCTAAATGCCTTTTGATAGAAATTTCCAGTAATAAAATTCAGAATAACATAGAATGTATTTGTAGAATAACTTCTGTTAATGATGTACATAAAATTAATCCCTTCCACAGTCATCAAGTTGAGGCTTTGTTTTCAAAGTACACAAATATAGTTCTCATTTTGTGCCTTTTATTTGGTTTTCCACTATTTCCACCTGTAAGCCTGCCAATTTCACAATAAATATGTTTGGGATATTCCCACTGATACACTGATACCAAAATATGGTATTTCAGGCTCCAGGCAGAAAACAAAGGTATGAACAAGCCAGCCCATTTTTTTATAAACTAAGGCATAAAAGGAGCTGAACAGACAATATTTCTTAGTTGTGTGTTGCAATGCAACACAGAAAAATGTTCATAAGTATCCTACTATGTTCCCCACTGATGCATTTCCTGTAACCCATTTTGTTATTTCTCACATTCTGTAAGTTTTACAAGTTAGGCCCATGCAATTAATCCCATTTAAAGAGTAGTCTGGTTAATAAATGAAATTATGCTTCATGGGAACACCTCTGACTAAAGTAGGATTACAGCTCTGAACTCCCCACGCCTCTAGGTTGAGTCACACAACATCTCTTCACTCATACCCAATATTGGTTCTGTTGGTCAAGCACAGGGCTCCAGAAATTAGTCAGATGTCAGCCAATGACTACACTTAATGTAAGAGTGAAATAAAAATAAAACAAAAGAAAACAGGGGATGTCTTTAAATTAAAAGAACCAAAGCTTCATGGGCTTGTTTTGGAATTCCTAAAAAAAGTAACCACTACCTCAAAGTCTAAGCCTTTTAAACAGCTTCAAGCTTTGGAAACAAAACTCATTAAAATTAATAGATTTTCATATAAGTGTTTGGCAAAGGTCATTTGGCTTTTTGATCCTTTTCTGATCTGCTTTCTGTTTAATTTTTTCCTCGGGCCTTTTTAGTATCTGAGTTGAAGCCATGCTAAGAATTCAAGTCATGCTGGTTTGTTTGTTTGTTGGTTGGTTGGTTTTTTTGGTGGGGTGTGTAATGACCAAACTGTATCCCTGCTTTGATATCGCAGCTAATAACTGAGTTTCATTCTATCATTATGCTGGTCCATAGAACTTCAAACTAAAGAAGTGACATATTAATGTGTTGTTTGGACAATTTCATGTACTGTATGGTGTGAGCCAGATATCATAACCTAATTATATAGAATTTCCATTCCCTTTTTCAGGCAAAAAATATTAAGAGTTCAGTAGTGTATTTCATTCAAGCACATTTTTCACTTTTCTGGTCTGGACATTTGTTCTGTCTGATGTCTAAGTTGTATAGAAATGATGTATTAAAAAGGAAGAGAACTCTTGACAGTTTGTTACCCAACATTCAAGATAAATGAAATCTCCTTTTGCAAAGTACTTTCAGCACGGAGCTTATCAGATCACTGCAGACTGAACATTTTCAAGACTGGGAGCCTCCGGCTACAAGTCAAAGTGTTTCCTGAAGTGATTAACGTCAGCCGGTGAGGAAAGAAAACAGTGTAGCACTTAAATTTAGAAGAGAAAATTCAAAAAATTAAGCTCAGTTAGTTGCACTAATACCAGGGGTGATGAAATTAAAGACACCCTGAAGATAATAGCACATCATATTGCAGGAAAACTAAAGTCTGGAAAGCTAAGTGTTTATGATAAGATGGTAGGCTGATTTTATCATTGTGTTGTGTTATTTTCCTTCACACACACACACACACACACACACAAAAAAAAAAGTTTATATTGAAGTTTATATTGAAGTTTGCTTCTCCATATGCATCTGCTGATGCAGTGAGATATAATCAAGGATGGGTTGCCTACACCCTGGTTTTAATTGCCTCAAATTCTTGTGTGATGCCTTCTTTCCCATCTGTAGGGACTTTAAAAGGAAAGGAACTAGTTATTTGTAGTTACCTTATATTACTGTAAATTTACTTAAAAACCTTATAAACAAGGTTTTCTGACTGGAATTCCTTCAACAGGAGGATCCTTTTGACTCCTGACTTGTTAGCCAGCTCATATTCTGATACAAGTCTTGGCAACATGTCCCACGTGTTCTGTTAGGGATTGTATAATTACAGAAATATACAGTATTGCATAGTAACAAGAGAAGTGGTCCAGATTCTTAAGATAATTCATCAGCTCCACTGCAGGCTTCCTAGCTGATTTTAGAGAAGCATTTTCAGAGATTTTTTTTTCATTTCATTGCATTTAAAGTGATGATTTAACTCAGTTTCACCTCTTCTCAGTTTATCTGTTGAGAACCAAACCCAGAGACCTTCTTAGTGGTTAGTTAGCATGAATATCAACAAATCCCAAATATTGCCTGAAATTTGTAGGAGTAAATAATAGTATTCTACTGCCATGATCTATATACTTTGCAAAACAGACCCAGGAGTCCTGGCAGTTTCCAAAACAAGGCATTGTAATTCATGAGGAAAATAAAGCAGTTTTATTCTAACCATGTATTTTGATGCTCATAGTTACTTCAAAGTCACATCACCATCAAGAAGAGAGTGCCTACATTAGCATTTAACTTTGGATGACAGACACTTTTCAGAAACTAATTTCACAATTAGTCCCCATTAACAGTATTTTGATTTGCACTGCAGGTGGTCTCAGAGAATAAAATCAAAATCCTTTTGGATGAAACTAAACCAGAGACTACATTCCAAGGGTAGAGCTAAAACTCTTTAAGCACCAATGGACTTTCAGCTCACAGAACCAGATGGGAGCTTCTCAAATGTGAAATATACAAATATATTTATATGCAGGTGATCCACAAAATACACATCATTTGGAAGCTGAATATTCAACACCAAATATTTCAGCATACCTAGATGTTAGGAGTGATCTTATGATTATATTTTAAAATATTTTAAAGTTACTCAGCCAGTATTATTTAGATAAGAGGGGCTGTATGATTTTTGGCAAAATCAAAACTCCATAGAGAAGAAGGCATTAGCCACATGCAAGGGCCTTCGCAGAACTAACCAGCTCATCTCGTGGAGAGTCAAGATCTCTGTCAAGCATCTGGTAAGAAAGCTCAGGTATCTATGTAAAAAGTTCAGCCTCTACAAAGTCCCTTTTTGTTTCCATGGTTTTAAGCACCTTAACTCAGTTTTTTTCCTACACCAATAGCAATAGCAACCATGTAAGCAGATGTAGGTCCCTGATTGAGAACTTTCAGATGCTGATTTCTCAAATAAAATATAGTTGAATTCAGAGTTGGACCTTGTCTTTTTAATCAACACATGCACTTCTCAGAAGCACTAACCAGGATTTTCAAGCAGCTATCCACCCAGTTACATGTGTGTCAGCATCCTCTGTCATCCCACTTTCTTTCTACTCCCTCCTTCTCTTGTTCCTGCTTTTGTTTGCTGGTTCCCACTCCCTCAGCACAGGTTAAAATTCCTCCTGAGCTGATTCATATTGTTAACCCAGTGGAACACTGTTTTCTTCTTCTGAGGTGAGTGAGGAATGACTAAGCTAATGTTCCATAGAACAGGTGAATTAAACTAACTCACAGGGACAAAAGGGACAAAACCAAATTGAAGACAAAAAATATATAACCACAACAGTTATGAAGAGGAGGAAGTCCTTCTCCCTCAGTAGCTTTCATATTGGGTCACCTGTAATGCTTAGTTTCAGCCCAGTTATCCCCAAAAATCCCCATACCTTTTAGAGCATTTTACAGCTAGAAACTCTAACACACAGCACCTGCAAACACAATTCATGTGCTTCAGAACTATGTTGCTAGAGACAGATAATAATAAAACACAGCCTACCTCAACTCCTTCCACCAGCAGCGAGAGGATGACCTATCCCCCATCACTGTTTGCCCTCAGCTGGGTTGCATTTCACATGCCATGTACCAGCTTTTGGGGACCCTTCCCCATTCAGCACAGGTTTTGTCCACACAAAAATAGATGTTATAACCCTTCTATCATCTGCCTTAATAATCACTCCCCTTAGGAACCATGGGAATTAAAACCATCTCTGTTCAGCTAATGGATCAATTGATATTACAAAGTACAGAAATCCAAGCAATATAGCTTGGATATTTCTAGTACTAAGAAAAGTTTATACATAGTATCAAAAAGCAGATTGACATTATCACTGTTCTGTTATTTCAGGGTGACTTTTCTGTTTCTTTTAATTCCAAAGTGAATATTTTCCTGTGTTTCTCCATATCTGAAATATTAAAGATTTAGAACAAAGAACTGATCATCAGCTTTGACAATTGTTTTCCAGCAGCTTTTGTAAACAACTGAGTTGTTTACAAAACTTGTCTATGCTGGAAATTTTTGTCAATATATACTGATTTTTAATACAGACTGATGTAGTCTCCTGCCATATAACCCTATTCTCAGGTGAATATATTTTTTCTAGTTTTAGTTTATATTATTTAGAAATATACTATCAATAATTATTGGGACAGAGGGAACTACTCCTTAAACCCATATGACTATAGAAATTTAACCATCACAGTGTAATCAGTAAAGCTTCCCAGCATGCACAAAGCCTAAGATGCTCTAACAGCTTTCTTTTTTGGTATCAAGTAGAAACCCCTAGGTTAACATTAAGGAAAATTAGACTACTAAGAAATTTTGCCTTCTTAAAACTACTAGCCCTTTACAATCACACAAGTGCAGAGATATATAAATATCAAGATTGTTTCATCAGTATGAAAACTTCCAAATGTCAAAAAGCAGTTTATTTCTCTGTGAAACTGGAAAAAACAAGCTTATTATATCTTCTTGCTTGGTGCGCTGTAATCCTATAAACAGGGATTCTTTAAAAAAAAAAAAAAAAGACATTTTCCTTGAGCATGAAGGGATGTGTGTGCAACATCCATGTTGCACTCTCTGTTTTTAAGGGGTGTTGGGAAACAAGAAAAGGCAACAAAGTTTTAAGAAAAAACTAAAATTCTGAACAACTCTAACAGAGTGAATAGTGTTGGCTTCTAAACCACATTTTTTATCTAACTGGGAAAAAATTGGGAAAAAATTGCAAGAAGCAATAGGGAAAAGGTGAAGACATATATTCAAAATAGTCTAACAATGTGATTTGCTGACCTGTGGAATTAGCTATCTAGTGAAAGGTAGACTCTCCTCTCCCGTGCTTTTGAATCAAATGTGAATGTATTTCTCAAGTGAACTCTAAAAGGTATTCACCCCCGCCATGCATCAACCTGCAAGTGAAATTCAGTGGTCTGAGTGGAATTAGTTTAGAGATGCAGTGATCTGTCCCAAACTCTGCAGAACTGTGACTGACACCAAATGAATTACAAACAGCATCAGGCTGCATAAGTTCATTAACTTAGTGAAAAGAGATCTAATGAATAAGTGACTCTACAAACACCCAGCACAATTATTTCTATTTGCACCCTCAAATGCTCCTCACTCCAGCTGCTTGTCAGGCAGATGAAGACTGTCATTCACTCCTTTGTAACTCTACCCATTGTGCAAAACCTCTTTTCTTCTACTGAGAAACCCCTTATTTTGGTCTTATGGAGAAACCTTTAAGAGCTGAGAAAGGGAAAGGGAGCCCTTAGCTCAAAACAAAGGGAAACAGGGCTTCGGCCAGCAGGAGGCTAACAAGTAGATGACAATTTCTGTATTTCTAGGGTCTGAGAATAATCTCTGCAGGCAGTGTCAAGCCCTGTGTCAGTTCCCTGCCTTGACAGCCTTCCACAATAGATCATATCTGCCTGGGAGAATGAAACCTTCCTTCTCCAGAAAACCAGCTCAGCTAGAGCCCAGGCTTGATGTTCCCCGGCCTGGGCCATTCAGTGTGCTACCCCTCTGCAACCTTAAGCCTGGCTGACGGCCTAAGCAACATCAAATTATAGCTATGTTGAAACAAACAAGTACCAATACTGGCAAAGGCAGAGTATGGAATACGTGCCATATGGACTCTGATTACCATTTAGTGTTCATTTAATGCATTAATAGTCACTATACTGTAAAATAATGTAAGGTCTGTGACAGATGGAAACATGACTTGAATTTGTACTGTGCCTTACGACCCAGAGAAGATCAAGGCAAGTAATTTTTTTGCTTCAGAAACTAAGCCAGCTGCAGGGAGCTCTTTCTTGAGGCTTTCTAGGCAACTCCTCTGGATTGACTGGGAGAAGAGAGGAAAAATCACTTCTGTGGAAATCAGGTCTATTAAAGCTGTCTCCACAAAGGCCAGGAGGAAATTTCTTCCATAGAAAAGACAGAAAACAAAAAAGAGAAAAATAAAGTAGCTAGCTCACTCACAAGGCAGAGGAAGTCCAGAGAGAGCAATTCTCACACATGTGCCCTCCTGTACCCTATGGGCACATTACTTATGAGCAAAAAAGATCATTAGGAATTGAATGTACCTAGTTAACACAAAATGCCAAGACCTTTTTCAGAAGCATAGAGGGAAGTCACTGCATCTGTAACATTCAGGACTTTCTCTGAGGAGCCATAATTCAGAGTCATCCTGAGAAGATTTCTTTCAACATCTTTCTAATGACATTTTCCTTTTACCTGCTCATTTTGTATTTTTTAATTTCTTTTGTAATGGAAGAGAACAATCACAGAAGAAGAAATGAGGTATGACTGTCTCAATTACTGCTTATAATATGTTGTTCTAAATGCAGCTTGAGTTCTGTGAAAATGCATTGCTGGTACATCTCCAGTGATCAATGCTATTGGTTTCAAGGGAAGCATCAATTTTGCCCAATTCATGTAAGAAGGAACCTCCTGTTGACTTCCAAGAGGATTGAAAATTTTTATAGTCAGATCTCAGAGTAGAAAAAAAATTAGAAAACAAAAAAAAAGCTTTCAGAGCCCTTGCAGTCAAATTCGTCAGTGAGCTAAGCAAGAGTTCCTCCTTTATATGTCCAAACAAACATTCTTTCTTTTTACATTGTCTTGTATGACATATTTCATAATAATTTCATGATCATTCTTTGGTACAAATAATTCCCTTTCTTAATTATTGCAAGGCAGTAAATAAAAGAATAGGCCTTTCTGTGATAAGAGCTTCTAAAAATGTAGGAAGTGTTCTTTTATTATGGAACGGACCTCTTGTTTAGTAAGAAAAAGATCATTTATTCTAAGTGATCCTCTGCCAACAGCCCCTATACCTGTTACCAATTTCAAACACTTTATGTTCTCCCTCCAGAAAGGCTTTGTACTCTTTCCCACTCATTAGAAGATGGCTATTATAAATAGCTCTTCCAGCATTAATATTAAATGCAGAAAGAAATATGTTGAAACCAAGTCATGGCTGTAAGGCGAACTGATACAAGCCAGGAAATTCGTGAGCTAAATCCAGCCCTTAGCTAGGGCTGTTGTGAAAACAAATACGTGGGAGTGAGCAAGGTGCCCGGGTGAGTGCAGTGTGCATTTCCTGGCTTTTGTCAGATGATGTCAAAACATCAACCTGACCTAAACATTAGATTTGCTGCGTCTAAAAATGGTGTTTCATGCAGGGAAGAGAGGAAGGCACACCTACCTGCCTTCCTGTTGTCCCTTCCCAGGATTCAGGGGAGGGATAGCACATGACCACAATGCCTGACCTGGCCCCCGTGGACAGAGAGCACAAACCCACCAACTCCCAGGATGAACACACAATTGAGGGGTGTCCCCTGGGTAGCAAATAGTTCATTTGTTTGGTTTCTCCTCACAGGGGAAAAAAAATCAAGATCTTTATCACAGGCATGCCAAAATTCTCTTTGTCTTCACCTCATGAGTATCACAAGCTGTTTTGGGTGGAAGGCAGGTATGCAGGCTGTGTTGAAGGACAATGCTGCTGTGTAGCCCAAGGGAAAATGGACTTGACAGGCCAAAGGGTCTGCCAGGGCTGGCAGGAGGCACACAAACCCCTTTAGACACCCTGGTGTAGCACAGGCAACAAACTGCCCTGTTCTCCCCTAGCAGGGGACACTTAGGAACACACCATCGCTCATGATGGAGCACAGCTCTGTAGCTTGGCACTAACTCTGTGCGTACCTGTGGGCTCAGGAAGCTTGTCCCTAGCTGGCTAGAGGTACTGCTTCACCCCACAAGTGCTCCAGCAGTGTGCCAGTAGCTCAAGGAGGCAGGAAAAAGGGTGAGCAATGTGATAAATGTTCATTTTGTCCAAAAAGTTAAATTACTTTGATGAATATTGACTTGACAGTCAATATTGTAGCAGATTTTCCCAGCAGGCAAAAAGACAAACTGAGGGGGATGGGAACTTACCTAGAAATAGTTTTGGTTTTGTAGAAACAGTATTTCGTGTTCCCATATGGAAGTTACATGTGTAAAATCAGTGAGCTCTGATATTTTTTCTAGATCAAGAAGGTGGCAGCTAATCTCTGCATTGCCCAGGAAAGGGGAGGGAAAATATCTTGGCCTAAATCCTTTCCTTTTAAGCAACATATCTGGGGAAAAAAAGTTTCAGTATCATAACAAGTATTTGATCTGAACTAGGTTAATTAAATGTCTTCAAACCTCATATAATTAAAAACACACTGTACATAGTTGTATTGATACTAATTCCTGTCAGTTCAAGTTAAATTGAAAAGAGGTTCAATCAAGCTGTGCTTAGGCTGCTGGTGCAGCTTTTTGGACCAGTTCAGCAAGCACATACCATCTTTTAACCGAGTGCAGATCTCATACAGCATACCCTGAGGTCACAATAAATATTTAATTGTATGACTTGTGTTTTATCTGACTCAGGAGGCTGACAGAAATACAGGTGGTCAGCTGAGCACAAGCTGAGAGAAAACAGGTGAGTCAACCTCATGCTGAAGTGTTAGCTTATTATTCCATGATGCCCAGTCTTTGAAGGAATACTTACTTTATAACCCAGGAGACTAACGAGGAGACATGGAATTAAAAGTTCCCAGCTTCTAATTAGAAGGAGAATAATTGCAATGTCATTTGTAGGGATCTTAGTAATTTATTTAATTTTCAAGTATTTTATTTCATTTGTGCTGTATAATTTTCATTCACATGCCAACCAAAACAGGGACACTTTCTTCATTCCTTGTGCTACATGTTTTCTTTCACTTTAACCCTCTATTTAATCCACCTGGGATAAAAACACATAACAAAGAAATACTAAACTTTGAAAGCGACTAAATGGAAAATATAAGATGTTTTGGAATTTTCCATATTTTCTTTGGTTGGGTTTTCTTCCTCCTTACATAACCTATTATTCTTTGAAGCAGCGTAAACTCACTTCTTTAGCTGTTATTTGTCCATTTCATTGGTGCTTTTCAGCAAAAATGAAGAAATAAAGCAATGATTAATTCCTTCAGAATTCCACTAAAGTACTCTAATCATTTACTCATGGCCTAGAGCCTTTTTTTGGTATTTTAGGCAAGAAAAATAAAGTCCCCTCTACTTTAGGCTCAAAGTCTAAATTGAAGACATTGTCATCTAAGTGCAGACTACATCAAAGATGAGACTGCAATTAATTCCAGGGTAATTTATTTAAACTAAAGTTTAAAGTAAGTTTTTCACTGGCAAGCTACCATTGAAAGACCTCAAGAGGAACATGGAGCAAGGGGAATTCCATTATTCCCACCCCGCAACCCCTGGGCACAGGACCAACACCAAGAAAATAAACCATTCCCAAATACAGCACAATGGGCTTTTTCCTCCCTAATTACCTTTAAAATTCCCAGCCGAGCACACAGACCCCACACAGCATTTCTATGCTATGTATTAGCACCGGCTCAGTTGAGTGATGAACCTCAGAAAATAAAACGCTTCATAATGGACCCGCTGACACAGCAGAGAGCATCCCCCGCGCAACGGTGTGGCTTCAGAGGGGCCGGATCACCCCTATCCCCATTCCCATCCCAACCCAGCCCGAGAGGCGTTTCTCCCTTTGAAAGCCGCCTTTTGTGTCTCTCACCCCGACGGGCTGCTCCCGGCCAGGCTGTTTGCCGTTCTTTGGAGGCTTCTGCTGTTTCCTACTTCAGATGGAATTTACCTTCATGCAATTATTTTTCCTGGGAGCTTTGATCTCCACTTCCCTTGTAACTGCAGTGTAGTCACACTTTGAACTACAAGAAAGTACCAATTTAAGGCTCTTGCTGAAAACATCATAATAGTTAATCCTAACAAAAAGGTGTTAATTGGTCTCCTGGTGATTCTAAGCTGCAGTCACAATAGGTTTTTATATTTGTTTACCACCGCTGTATTTCCTCCTTATCCCAGTAAAAGTGCGCTAGATCTGATAAACTTTTGGGCAAGCTTATGGTTTCTCAGCTTAAGATTTAGGGCAAAACCCAAGTACCCATCAGTGCTGGAGGAGCAATTCTGGCACCATCTCATGACACTATGGACTGGTAGCTTCAGAATCAGCCATCGGAGACTTCCTACTCAAGCTGAAGAAGTAAAAATTTAAATAACTCTAAAACTCCTTCTGAGGCACAATAATGCTTCTGTATGAGATGAAAGCTGTTTCTTCATATAATATATTCAAACCGTTGATCCTGATAGAGAAATCATAGAGCTGGGGAAGAGCATTATTCTTCATTTTGGGATCTATCTCATCCTGCTCAAAGAAAATTTTTAAATAAATTAGTGAAAGTGACTCATCATTCTGGACTGCACTGATAGGTTCCCAAAATATGTTTCTGCTTTTTTGTCTTATACAAACAAGGCATTTATTTTTAATGTAACTACTGAATTTTGGTCAGATTCAGGTATATCACCTCTGTCTCAGAAAAAAAAAAAAAAAAAAAGGCAGGGACATATTTGAATGAAGACACTGAAAGTAATCTTTTTGAGCCCTCTGGTTGTTTCTCCAGTGTTCTCTGTGCAATGACAAAAGAACCAGACGGAACAGCAACTTCAGTGCTTAGATTGCATATTTGTGGAGTGCACGCAAGTCTGCTGTTCATCAAAAAGTTACTCATAAGATAAATATGAGATGGTGCAGGACACACCAAGCATCTAATCTTTCTATTCTGACTTCCTATGGACATTTCAGCAGTCTCAATGAGGAGGAAACTGCCACATACTTCCTCCCACTTTTTCATTTGGTATTCTCACAGGCAATTAAAAAATTATTATTTATTTCTGCTCAGCCAGCTCTTCCCACTGATCAGCTCTCCTGAGGTGAGTTTTCCTTTCATCCTCTTTCTGTGATTATAGCACTTCAGACTCAAATACTTTAAAAGTCCTGCTGAAAGCACCAGGAGAGCCAGCCGTGGCTCACTGAGGACAACTCTTGAACCCTGACTGAACTCCCAATTCCTCCTGGTGTATAGGGATGCAAATTTATTGCAGTGTGATTGCCGTCAAGGTACATCCCTGCAAGAGCACCCTTGAAGACCTGCACAGCCTTCCTGCTGAGAGCCTGTCCACCGTTCCCAGCCCACGTGGAGAGGGTTCTGTCCTCAAGAACTTCTCTTCCTCCCCAGCCAGAGGCTGCCCTTCCTCTCCCTCCCCTGTAGAAGCAAGATACGCCTGAATTCCTCAAAATATCTTGATAGATGTCCCATGCTATGCAATGCCTCCACAGTGCTTTCCTGCATGGAAAATCCCACTCAGCTGTGAATGAGCAGAAAAAATTTTATCATCATGACATACTTCAACCTGCCTCATAAGCATGGGAATTCAGAAGGGGAATAATTGGTTGTGAGAGAGGAAGCACTGTCCAGCAAGTCTGATGGGAAGAGGATGATCTTTGTACAGGATCCAGGCTCAAGGAAAGGAAATACCAGGACCAGGTACAGATGCTTTTCTATCAGTAAAGGCCTTTGTGAGCTGTTAAACATGTGCATGCATACTCATTTGCCAATGATGTTACAATTTAGATCCTTTGCATTTTACCCCTGGGGAAGCCGACAGTCACCCTGTACATGTTTTTGTTCTCACAGTTAGAGTTTGAATCTATGCCTTCTTTTTCTAGCTCCTACAGGCTGTTTGTTCTCACCTACTTTTTCCATGTTTTTGTTTGGCTTTTTGTTTGGGAATTTTAATCTTATCCCATTATGCAATTTTATTATGTGATAGTTGTTGGATTGGGGTTTCTTTTTGTTTCAGGGGCTGTTTTGGGTTGAGGGTTCTTTGTGTTTTAAAAGAAAAAAAAAAACAAAAAAACAACAACACAGCTTTTAGAATAAGCTAGTCAATATCATCCCAGTGGTCCTGCTCCCATATTTATAACCCCACCTTCCTAGGAAAACAAGAGGGTTTACAAGAGCAACTTGATACTATAAATCTAATCATAACCGTAAATTACACTCAAAAGTTACATTTTAGGATTATATAGGTTTAGCAATAAGTCTGGGCAGTAAAAAAGAGTAAAATTCTTGCTATGACAGGTGACCAGCTGAAGTTGAATACCTTTGTTTCTAAAGTGCAATTCTTAGCTGGGAAAATGAGTTTCCACTGTATTTTATATAAACATCCCCTTGCAAGTTTTGTGTCTGCAAAAAGTCAATCACAGCACTTTTTTCTCATCTGTGTAATTCATGGTATGTGTTTGAAGCCCACAGATCACATTACAGCATGAAGATGCAAGGAGGGGAATTAAAACTATACCTGGAGTAGAATGAAAATGACTGTGACATGTTTTTTACTGTTTTAACTGTTTCAAAGTCAAAGTCAGCAAATAATTTTAGTCATGCCTGAGGCTTGGAAACAGTCGGTTTTCTTTGCTGAGGAAAAGGGCTTCTGGTAGTAACGCTTCATCTTCAGCTCCTTTGATTGATTTACCCTAACTGATAAAAAAATCCAAGGGAACATTATGTTTTATGGCTGCTGGCAGCCCTTAGTAGGTTCATCCTGCCAGGACATACGCAAAGGTAGGAATTTGAGGCTGAGGCAGGAAAAAAGGGTTAAAGAGAGTAAACAGTAGTTTAGTGTCACTCAGAAAGATTCTGAGAAAACAATCTTTGTTTGTGGTCTGTTCAGAATCAAATGTACATTTGAGCCAGACCCTATTCTCACCCTTCTTTGTGGGACTTTCAATCTTAACCAGCACTGATGCCTGTTTGTAAAAAAAAAAAAAAAAAATTCCTTACTTTTAATTGCTGTTGTCTCCTAAATCAATCAGGAGCAAAATTTTTATCAAAGTCAGCAGTAAACAAAGGCATAACCAGTTGCAAAGCCACTAATTATGCATTCAGATTTCTTGCAGTGCTGTTACAGTATGTCTCTTAGACACCACAGTGACAGGCATGACATGTATCTCAGTAAACTATCTCTCTCATTGTTCCATTTCTCAGCTGAAGAAACAACTCAGTCTCTCAAGCCACTCTTCCTCAAAAATTACTAACATACTTAAAATTACAAAATATTAAAAAATAAACAACTGGTGTTGATCTTTTCAGAAAGATATGCCCAGAGATCTGCAGCTGAATATCTGTAAGGACAGACTGTCTCTTTTAAAGTCTCCTGGTATTCCCAGCTGCCATCATGATAGTTCACAGCATTTATAGTAAAAGACAAGTGAAAATGATAGAGCTGTAAACTCACTGTAATATACACAATATGGTAAACTAAAACAAATCTTTAAAAATTAAATTATAATTGGATTAGTTCTGACTGGCTTGCTTCACCCAATCTCTGAAAACCTGTGGCTTGTGCCATGGCTATTAGTCTGCATAATGCTATTTCAGAATAAGGAAAGAAACCATATTTTATTTTAAAGGCAGTATCCAGTGCAAGGCTGGATGTAATCTGTATAGACGATGCTTGAAGGATTCCACAATTCAGGAGAAGCATTAGGCCACAAAGGATATTGTTTCCCGGCACATGACTGTTTCCATAAAACATGCTTTTCCCTCCTTTCCTCCTGGTGAGAACACCACAGTGCTTTCATATCCTTCATCACCACCTCCCTACATTTTATACACATTTTGCCTTTGTCCCTTCCCACTTTGTTGCAATGGCCTTGTTTTATTGAATTTTCCTACATGACACCACAGGTCACACTCAGGCTGCAGTTAACCTACCTCACCTACATTGCCACTTAAGGATTCCAGGGTCCCCCACTTTCCTTAGCTAGACCCCAACAAATATCCTCAGTTCTTCCCCATGTCCCCAGTCTCCTGCAGCAATAGTCTCAGATATCCCTCTTTCTCCTCTGCTCCCTACAGCATCTTCAACATCCCTCCACAGTATCCCACAACCCCAGCCTCAGCTGCACACTGATATTTGCCAAGGAGCAGTCTGTGTGTACCACAGCTGGTGTGGAGCCACACAGGCATTACCTGGTATGCATATGGCAGTAGGCCCAACCACCCAGGAATCAAGGAATTCAGAGAACAAGTTATGCACCAACAAACCTGGCAGCTGACACTTCTCAGGAAGCCCATGTGACACACTGCCTACCAAATGCCTGGCATATGCAAATGGTATCAAGGATGGCCTCCCAGGCCTCTGCTGTTTCTGACAGCTCCCATTCAGTGCACCAAGGGTTTTGCCAGCTGTTTGCATGGAAGGTGGGACTGGATCCTGAAGAACAGGATGGGAACCAGCCTCTCTTTCCTGTGATGTTGCCTTTGCATAGCACACTTATAACCTGACTTCACCCTTACAGCTGGAATGTCCCGGCTCTACTCTGGTGCCCTTATTGTTGAAAGGTGCACCAAGCACAGTCACAGAGCTCCTTCTTCAATGTCTTTAGAGAAGTCTTCCTTGCCAGGATGCAAACAAAAGTCTGAGCCTGGGGGTTGGAATACAGAGGGGACAAGTCCCCTATCATTCTGAATGTGCTTCCACAAGACACTTGTGTTCATTTGCTCATCTACGTGTCTCTGCTATCTCCCTAGCCTCCAGAGTACATAAGCTTTTTGGGGCCAGCAACTGACTTTTCATTCTGTTCCTGCACAGGATCAAACACATCCTGACCTGTCCAGGATCAGAGTCACCGAAAGAGGGTCATTATCAATCCAGCAAAATCTTACCAGATATTTTGTTTACAAACAAGGAGAGGATTTGCGATCATAAGCTCAACTGAAAATTTGCTCTTCCTTTGGGAGAATGCTTACTGTGAAGGAAGGCCATTTGGTGATTGTCTTGGTTTGGAAAGACAGGGACCAAAGAAAAGGGAAACTTCCCTTGGGGTTTGTTATAATTCAAAAATTGAGGAGAGGTCTTAGGCAACGATAAGGAGGGTAGGAATAACAGTTCTTTACTAGTTAGTCTAACAAGGTAAATTAACAATAATTACAATATTGACAACAAACAGAACTAGAGGAGAAAAAAAAAAAAAAACCAAAACAACAAATCAGTCACAGTTCTTCCTCTGGTAACACCCCCCCACCCCCCTCAGTACCGTCACAAGCAAATAGGCTAGCGGCAGCTCTAGGAGGGTGACATGATTCCGAGGGTTCACAGTGGCTGGAGCTGTTGGAAAAAAAGTGTCCCGGCTGGCAGGGGCTGTAGAAACACAGCATGGGGAGACCTCGAGCAGAACTGAAGAAACCGTGGGTGCAGGGCAGGGAGGAAACGGGTTCCCAAA
>CM031878.1:23824388-23862427 GCA_018697195.1 Certhia americana | reverse complement strand
ACTGAAGAAACCGTGGGTGCAGGGCAGGGAGGAAACGGGTTCCCAAAATCCCGGGGGACACACGAAGAGACCGGTGGTCCCACGGAGTCCGAGGTGAAGGGAAAAGTGAGAGCTCTCTGCCTCGCCGAGATGAGCAGCCCTGGCCGGCCCCCCAGAGCGGGAAAACTGCCCCCAGCGAAGTGGAATCAATGTCTCTGCCTTAGCTGCTTCCTTTGTTTGTTCCCGAGCACTCATAAGTACCGAAAAGCACCCAGCCATTAGCTTCTTAGCAACTTCTGGGAAAAAATTCTATAAGAAATCAACCCAACCCCCAACAGTGATATTGGGGAGTGAGCCCTTTTTCCAGCTGTTGACAAACAGTCTTGGTTCAAAGCTTCCAATAGAGCATGTGGAGAAGCCCTTTCATCTTCCCAAAGGTGAATTCATGCTGTTCTTGCCAAAATTAAGTGTCTTCTTTTATTTCCTGTTATCATTTTCCTCTCTTGTAAATCCCCAGGAACAGTTTGCAGGCACATTCCAGAGGGGATATTTAATATTTTATTGCCAAACAAGTACTAAAGAATTGGTTCCCATAGTCACTATCTGCGAAAGTTTTCCCCACAGGGCTCATGTAAGCAGAGAGCATGTCCCTTTCTACACCCACTGCTCCTGCTGAATACAATGCCAGGAAAACTCACTGCTTCCAGATCATAAATCTCCTTGTTGATCCCTTACAGTTTTGCTTGCCTTGAAGAAGGGATGAATGAATACCCATGCTTGAGATCAGCATCCTAAGCCATTGTCAGACTTTTAAAAAGTGCCATCTGCATTACCTAAAAATAGCTCAGAAAAAAACCATGAGAAAAGATTACCTGCCAAATGGTAAGCTGGAGATCCTATTGGCCAATATACTTCTAACAGCTGACAGGCTAGCAATACACACCTGAGAGGTTTGCAGATGAACTCTGAAGAGGCGGTAATTAAAGTGAATTCATTGGGCAAATACTTCATTACTGGGGTAGTGACCAGTGCACAGTTCTCTTTAAACTCTTCATCTTTGAGGCTGTCTGTAACCCACCACATCTGCATTGGATCTTGCATCTTTCCATGAAAAATATTTTAGAATCATGATGGGTTTCAGTGCAGTACAGCACCTGTTTCATAGCAAGTCACATGTGTACTGATTAATGCTGCACGATTGACCACAACAGCTCTCTTATACCTCATATCATGCCAATTCAGTGAGTCCTTTCAATCCTTGTGCCTATATATAGGCAAGACACAAAAAATGGCTTTCTAATTAATCAAGTTATTCACAAGTCCTCTTTTTTCTTCCCACAAAAATCCCAAGCCATAGCCATGCTTAATAAACAGACGTACTAGCCAATGTTCTGTCTTGCCACATTCTCCAAGGCCATATGCATCTTGCTTTGGTTTTGTTGTACATCCAAAGTATCTCTCTTGTATACTGTGCACTTCTCAGGCAACTGTTTTTGTGGCTCATGCAGTCATGTACACGTGAGAATGGCTATAGTAGCAATGTTAAAGGATGCAGTTCACAACACATTCTCTACTTGCCAAAAATGCTTTGGAAGATCCAGTTTCCCCATCCCAAGAGCTTTCCTTTGCTATGCCTTGCATGCCCTTGGAAATGTTATGCACTCCTGTCTGCAACCTGTTTTGCAGCATATTCCACAAGCACTTCTATCACCACTACTGGAAGGGTGGTGGCTGCAAAGAAGGGTGGGAAAGAATGACTGAACAAAGAACTGAGGATGAAGAGAGATTTCCCAAGCTGACTTTATTGTTGAAGAAAACATGGAATGACATCCTCAGATGGAAGAGATTTTTCTTATCTGCCCTCCTGCCAATTATCATCCCTCCCATACACATAACATGAGCCAGCACAGCTACACAAACATGTAAAATATCACAGAACAATCAGTTTAGCTGCTGTGAGAGGCCTTAGATCAGATCAGTTCTTAGGAAATCTGTTTAGTAAAACGGGAGATTATACAGCTTCTCCAGAGTAATGTTGCTAAGCATATAATTTGAACACTGACTTTTTGAGACAAAGAGTTTTAACACCTACTTTCAAAGTGTACTCTAAAGTCACACCCAGATGATACAGCAGTGGTGTTCTGCACAAAGAAATTGTACCAACTCAACAAAACCCACTTATGTGCTATCACCAGATTAATTCAGAATCAGCCAGTGATCACCTAAACCAGGCTGAAAAACAGGTACAGTGCCTCTGACCAGAATCACTGCATATTCCTCAGCCCATGCCCTGAAGTCCCACATGAAAGTCCATTTGAACATGCAGGTTATATACATAAGACTCTCCAGTACATTCAGAAGCCATTGGGACTCAAGCAGATGTGTTGTGCATAATTTGAGTATGTGCATAACTCCCACCACCTAAACATTAAATTTACTATGCTTGCATTAACCAACTGTGCAGAGTGTGTGCAATACCAATAGCAGAGTCAAGTATCCTAGTGTCCCTTCCTGGAGCTATTACACAGAAATATGGGTCACGTGAAAATGCATCTGCCCCAGATTTCTCCCAGCCCCATCCACTGCTAAAGGAAAACCAGTGGAAAGGCACAAATGGTTCAACTTCAGTGCAACAACATACTGTGCTGCCTCTATTTGACCACATCTATTCATTCTTCTAGTCATGGGCAGGATATTGTAGTTGTTTGCAGGTAGCTTCATGTTTTCTAGGAGAGTGAACAATACAAGTTAAGAACATTGGCCAGCAAAGACTGTGGGGATTGCAGAGTCTACATGAATTAGTATTGTTTTCTAAGTACTGTGATCTCTTGATATGATTACTAGAGAAAGCAAAACATGTAGGAAGAGAATAAAATTGATTTTGTCATTTCTTCAGGCAGAAATTATGTAAGAGAACAGTTATATTTTGATCAGCTACATTACCATTGAGTAGATAGCTCAGTTAATTCCAGAGAATCCGTGGCAAAACTCCTATTGATTCTAATGGAGCCCAGATGTAATCCAGTAATCCAGTTTGGTCTTCTTTAGACTCTGTTTTGACCAGAAGTTATGTGATACAAAATGTGGTGGGACAAACAAGCTAAGGATAAAACAGCATTCTAAATTGAATAACTCTCAAAGATTTAGTGTTTTTTTCTGTGCATACAACCTATACAGAATTTATACAAGTAAAAGACTTGTATATTGGAAAAACAGAACACAATAATGATTAGGATAAACTTACCCTTCTTTTTACTTTACTTCTTTAACCCATAATCCTGCTAAATCACATGTTTACTGGTGGGTAATATCCAAGTACAAAAAGGTTGCATTGAAAATGAAACCAAAACACAACCCACAACAAAAAAACCCCCACCATTCACAATGTAAAAGATGCCCAGTAAGACTCTTCCATTGCGGCAGGAATTGATGGGGACATTTCAACAGACCTGTTAGACATCAAAAGGAGCTGAGATAGCACAGTGATATAAATGTGAGAGTACAACTGCTAGAGGCCTTTGGCTCTCACTTAGCTCCTTGCAGAACCAAGATTATTATGGATTAATGAATGAGTCTGACAGCTTGTACACAAACTGCACAAGTAAGAAGAAGAGTATCTCAGGATATAAGATATTTACTAGGTCAACACAAGAAAGGAAGGTACTCACATTTAAATGATAAAACAACAGGAGACAGAATAGACAGAACAAGTTCTTTCAAGAAAGTTTCAAAGAGAGCAACCATGTGGATAAAACAAATATTCAGGAAACAAACATGACAATGAAGAGACATGGCCAGAAGATGAACAATAGAACTGTAGAACATAAGTTTTATATTAACTCATCCTAAATTCAGGATAGCCAACAGTCCTTTCCAAAGTAAGCAATCATTATGCAACAATGAATGGGTAAGAAACAGTAAAATAAAAATATATGGCAACGGAAAGACTAAAGAAAAAAATAACACATGGCGGAAGGTAATGACTGCTGAGAAGAAAAGTCGCTTGAAGGAAACATTTTAAAAGATCCCAGTAGTAGCTTTACAATGTTCCATAGACAAATAATTTCAAAGTCTATCATAAGAAAAGTCTGGGGAAAAATGGGGAGCAAAATGCATTAAAAAACCCCAAACAAATCAACAACCCAAACACTACAGCTCTTTTGTTCTGTCCTATCTTTTTAAGATACTTTGAAATCATAAAGGGCTCTACCACAAGAGAAAATCATCAGTGTGATTGCCACAAAATAACAAGAGATATTTAATAATTTGCTTCACTAAGCTTGTGAATTTACAGTCACAATTTGGGGAAAATTTTGGAAGCATAAATACTGTTCAATGAAATGTCAAATTACTAGCCAAACTGCAACAATATGACCTGCATATGAGAAAACCCTAGCTCTAGTGCCCTCTGCATTTGTATACCCTTTTAAAGAGATGTTTTCTACTCTCAGGGAAGCCAGATATCTACTAATATGAGCAGGAGAACATTCATAAGCACTTCTTACATAGCCCAGGAGAGAAGAAAGCCCAGGCTGGACATATTTTGAGTCACCAGAAATCAGAGGATAAGCAGAGAGGCATCATGTGGGCTGTGGGATGTTTCTTCCCAGGAATATCTTGGTGAATTGCAACAATTAAGAGTTCATCTGAGCTCAGAAAAATATCATACTCATGACTCTGCAGTTGTGATTGACATTTTCTCACTGTGTCATCTGGTGAATACATATTTATATGTCTTGTTCTAATTTTGTTCTCATCCTGCACTGAGGAAATCTCAAAGGGTGGCTCCACTACAGCTCACTCCTATCCACTTCTGGGTTGGGAACAAAGCCAGACATCAACCAAGACAAACTTCTTGTGATCACTTACTTCTGTACCTCGGGATGTGAGAGCAAATGAGCCTTACTAGCAGGCTGGGTTCTCAGAAATGGAGACAGTTTCCTGCTGCTTCCCGCAAGTAAAGTTATCTGAACATTCTCCCCAACGATGAATAAACAAGTTGGAAGAGAATGAGCAAAAAGTCCAGCAATCTACAAGTTCCTCCAGACATAGATTTCTGCTTAAATGTAGGATGACCTCAGGACATCATTTACAGCAAGGTAATTGCCATCATAGGATTCACTAACTTTTCACTGAGAGCAAACAGAGTACCTCTACCATGCACAAAAAATGTGAGTCCCTAAGCTGGAATTGTTTTAATTCTTAGTTTCCATTTCCTCTTGTTGCTTATGGAGGGCAGAAGGGCACTTGCCTGGGTTTGGCCTGTGTAAATATTGGCACTCTATTAATTTTATTTTAAAACATTTAGCTAAAAAAAAAGGGTCAAGATGATTAATATGAGGAGTGTGCTGGAAAAAGGAATTTTACAACTTTAACCGTAACAGATTTCACTTAGTGCTATTCTGTAGGAAATGTAATCAAATACAGTAGCAGAAAATCTCTCAAAGAAAACCAGTTTCACTGAGCAGCAGTATCTGCTTGAAGTACGTAACCCACAAGCACGTGAAACAAATTACTTTTTCATTTCTTTCATTTCTCAAGTCTTAAGAAAACAGGTTCTAATTCATAAATTGCAATATACAAATCAGAAAAACTGTAAGAGGCAAGGAGTATGGGTTAGTCTGCTCATTCAAAATTGTTCAGCAACTTTACCTTCTTCCCCAAGGCTTATCTCTCAGCCACATTTGTTCTAGTAAGAATTACATGATGTGAAATTGTTACAGATCTAAAGAATGTGCAGGGGAATAAAAGATTAAAGGATTAGTCATTGCACTCCTGCAATCCACCAATAATAAGAAGGTACTACCTTTGCTACTAAAACTAAATTTTCAGAGTGACATTGAACTATACGAGGCAATTTGGAAGAAGTGCAGGCTATGTAAAATATCGGCTTTTCACAAGAGCAACAGAAATAATTGGTCATTCAAAGTCACTTCTGCTGACTCTACATGTAAGTCTTGCAAGAGAGTTTGTCAGTAAGTAATTTGGCTTGAATTTCTCAAGTTTACCCATGCAGAATAAAACAGTTCAGAAATGTGTAGACCTGGGTGCCAATGTTGATTACTCAATGTTGTGAGGAAAATTATGCTATTCTGTGTTTTTATTTTCATTAGAAAAGAGGAAGCTATAATTTTTTTGATAGCTTCAGGGTGTCAGGCTTCTATTTGCATTTTCTGTTGGTTTCAATGGCAATGGTTGGGATTGACTAAAACTTCAGTTCTCTGTGAGTCCTCACTCAAATGTTATCCCTTTAAAGAGGTGAAAAATCACACAAAAGGTTGCCCAACAAGTTGAACCCAAGTGATTCAATAGTAGTTTAAATTAGTGGGCAGGGATGTGCAATGTGGTATCCTTTGACTGGAAAGGTAGCTGGAAAGGCAAGAACAGAAATCTCCTTAGCCACTGCAGCCAGAGCAGGCAGGAACCATGGCTCAGAAACCTTATTTCCCTTCTGCTACTCCACATCATCTCCTTCCATGCATATTCTTCTCCCAGTCTCATTTGGACTTAAAGTTGCAAACACAGTATGTGGGACTTCAGTTGGTATTAAATTTCTAACCTAAATAATTAAATTTCCACCAAAGCACCATACCCAAGTAGCAGCTCTCTCCAACTTGTTTTAACCTCTCCTCTGCCCCTCTGCCCTCTCTAGGCCTGCATTGTTCTGACAAGTGATCCATGCAGTGTGAATATGTACATCACACATAAGGTCTCTAATGCAAGAATGTGCATTTCTTATTGGTTTTCTTGTATTGATGATGTGTTTTCATCATGCCTCTGCCTGCCACTTTCTGTTAAATCTGAGTATTACATTTCGGCAGCAAGGAAGAAGCGTCCTCATTAAAAAATGTATTTTGTCAAGAAGAGAAATGTGCACAAACACATAAAGGATATCTTTGACTGAAACCTTTCCCATTAGAGTACTGTATCATATTATTTGAAATCAGGAAAATCTTTGCATTTGGGGACTGTTTATATATATATATATATATATTAACTACAGACTTTATATATTAACTGCAGGCCTAACAATGTTGTGGCTCACAATGTCACTCTAAAGCCATCTAGAAATTAAAGACATTTAGATCCATGCTGTTGCATGATTAGCAACCTATCACTTTTCAGTACTGCATTCCTGATTTTCTACTGCTGAATACATATCAGAATGTATGTATGTATTTAGCGCCAAGTTAGCACCAAAAAAAAGTGCAAAATGGGGATGGAAAAAGGGATACATATTTTCTTGTTCTGTCCTTTACTTACATAAAATGCAGCACAAAAGAAAATACAAACTCTAAGATATCAGAAAAGTAGCCCACCAAAGTGAAATGATATTGCCATAATTTCACTTCACTTATCTTATGAATTATTTGCTCCAAAATCTTTGATTTCTTGCTGTCACACTCAACATATTCATCAGGCCACTAAAATGTCTTACCTGAATCCCTGGCGAAGGGATCAAGCTCTGACATGAGAAACAGTGTGGCGGTCCACAGCGAAAATACATAGCAACACAAGTAGACGTGCCTCAGAGCTTTCAAGAGAAATCCGGATTTCCCAGTCCTTGTATGTTCCCACTTATTAAAGAGCTCTGCAAATAATTTGCTGGGACTGTGATAGATGTTGTGCTTAATATTTACTTATTATTAATAGGTACTGCTCTCTTAGCCAGGTAGATCACACTTCTGCACTGCCTTTGTATCAAAGGCGCTAATAGTCTTCTTTTGATATAGCACTACCACACCCAAGAGCATGAGGAAGAAACTTATCTGATGATCTCATGGGAAGAGCAAACGAGATGATGGAGACAGGATTCCTGTACAAAGCTCCCTGCCACCAGAGTGGGAAAGGTACTTCTGATTCTAGAATGATTGCATGTGAAAGTTGTCCTGGAACAGGCCCAGAACTGACCACAGCATGCAAACTCAAGATCCTGGGGAACTAAACCGTTTTGGAAAATGTTTTCTTTTTAAATCTGAATGAATGTTTGATGAAAGGCTAAAGATATACACACACACTGCCAGTAACATTCTTCATGGCGTTCACTTGCTGGGAAGCCCAGACTGCAGCTTTTATTATACCTGATCTGAGGCCAGGCTCAAGACTTGATGATGAGAGCCCCTACTCCAGGGCTGCTGTCTGACTTGAATGTGCTCATCTTCTCGCTCTTCTCATTGCCTTTCAATGGAGAGTATGCAAAGAAGGCTCACCATATGTATTTCATGTTTTAAGCTCTTTCCATAGGCATCTAGATGATGCCTGACAAAAAGCAGGATCTTTGATCTGATCCAGTAGAGTCAGAGTTATGTGCTACTCCATTTCTTCCTCTCTCTTTTCTCTGTCACCCACTCATGAAGTTTCAATCCTTTGTGAGAAGCCTTTGCTTCTATGTCTTCAACAGAGTTGCTATGTTTCACAAGAAAAATTCCTTTTCAGTAAAGCTGAATTTGGCAATAATGTTCCTCATTACAGAAAAATTTTCCAATTGAATATTTTCAAGAATTTTCTCATGCAAGGGAGATAAGCAGAAGTTTATCCTTACATTTTGCTGATGCAAAAGTTTATCCTTATATTTTGCTGATGCCATTGAGCTTGTCATGAAAATAAAGTCTCCTTGACTGTGTGTGCAAGTGCTTGAAGTTCAAGCCCTGGCTTTTTTCCTATGTAGTAGCAGTTTGTCTCAGGTAGCAATGTTCCTGGCATCCCATCAAAGACCAGGAAAAAGTTGTGATATATCTCAAGAGGCTCTAGTTTAGACTCTCTCCATTAACAGAAGGCTGGGCCAGAACAAGATATACTCCATTAAAAAAATTACAGCATATTAGAACTCAAAACCAAGTGGTCCCTTGAGATTATCCTACTTTGATGGTTGTGTGGCTCTCTTGGAGAGATCCAGATTATTTCAAGATCACTCCAAAGAATATCCAGTCCTTGATACAACATTGAAAACAAAACAGATGTGTTTTTCAATGAAACAAAATGTCATGCTCTGTGGACCTGTAAGGAGGTGGTGTGTAGAGATAGGAAGTGTCCTATTGTACTTCAGTCCTGGTGTTGGCCCAGGAACTGCAACCGTAAGTCTGGACAAACTGCTGCCCACACCAGCCTGTTCCAGCATTCCCACAGTTCAGAACAAGAAGGAATCAGTGCTGAGCTGCCATAGATGAGACTCCTCCAGGAATTTAGTGCATCAGAAAAGGGCTATGGATGTTTTAGGATTCGTTGGCCCTGAAACACTCCCTAGGAATTAACTGGTTTTCAGTCATCCAGATAGCCAAACTTAAATAGATCAATTAATTATTCTTACAACATTCTCCAGTGACCCACAACCCAGAAATGCAATTGTAGAAATTTGGTCTACTTGAGCATTGCGACTAGCAAGTCCCCAAAGAGCCCCAGCAGGCAATTTTGCAGGATGTGGAATAGTCATTCTCACCTCAGGCTCCTGACAGCTCTAGTGAAGCCAGCTGCCTTTTTCCTTACAAGCCATCAGGAATGACTGTGCTGAAGGCAGTAACTGTACTGAATATACCTCCAGCCAGAGCAGCACTGAGCACGGAGTCCCACAGTGAACTCAGACCCATAGGGCTGGCCAGTACTCAGGGAAACTCACAGTTTCTTTAAATGGCAAAAATAACTTTTCCTAATCTTCCACAACTCAGCTCAATACATATACCAATTATCTCAAAATACAAAGGTGAAGGGGAAGTAAATTTTTAAATTGCAAATAGGATTAACTTCTCAGTTTTAAGGAAATCCTCATGGATATAGGTGTGACAGCATGGTCTTTTTCACATCTCTATATTGAAAAAGAAGGAGGCCACATGGAACAGCCAACAAAGGAGTGTAGGTCAGCAGTTGATCTCTTCTGAAATTACTGCCATAACTCTGGAATGCTGTTCCCTCTATACCAATGCTGCTGCAGGCACTTAAAAAGTACCTACCTGTGATCCACCTGAGTGCACACAAGTGAATTGGCCCTCTGTGCTCTGTAGAACATTCTCCAGCAGCAGCAACACCAGCAAAGTTTCATCCTATGTGCCTGATAGGACTGGGTTTTGAGAGAGGTCTCTCATACTCCTTCATATTTTTGTTTGGGAGCAATCAGTGTAGACTGGTGTTGCCATTTCTGTGAGTCTTCCCTTCTCCATGAGACAGGAGGGGCACCATTACCCTGCAAATCACAATGGTTTCTGCAACTGATAGTGAAGGAAAAGCAAAATAAAAGAATATGACTCTGCATGACAGTATTTCCCCATTCGGCATGGATGTATGCGTACAGGTATCTGCATGCACGTGTTCAAAAAAGTGAACAAGAGACAAGTCTCAAAGAGGTCAGCTCCTCGTTTCAGCCTTTGCAACAACACTGATTTTCATTCTCCTAGAATCACTTCCTGGAATGGAAGAGATCCTAAAACATGGATTCTATTTGATTTCAAGATGATTTTCAGGTGGGGACAAAAGGGGGGAATAGACATGGCCTTTCTCTCCACAAGTAGAATTCACTGCAAGTTGGTGGCATTGAACAAAATTAGTTTCACCCCTCAATCCCTCTAAGTCAACATATCTTGAAGCTGTCATCAAAACATTTGGAAGCCTGCAAAATGGACATTAATAGAAAAGTTAGAAGAATAGACAGTTGATCTTAGCATAGCTAGGCAAGCCATTCTTAGAAAGAAAGGGAAAGATAGAAAGACTTTTTAGTCTTTCTCTAGTCTTCTACTACTAGAAGTAGTGGAGTTTATATTGGAGAACACAGCAGAGTGGGAGAGAAGCTACACTGCAACCAGTGAATTGACTGGCCTCATCCAGATAAAACACAAGAGGAATTTGCATCTCTCTTCTCCCTGGAAAGACATAGTTGGGTGAGACCATGCTATGAGTTACTCTCAGGCAGAGGAGTGGTTCCCGAGCTACACTACTGCCTTGACTTCGCTGTGTAGCACTAGCTAACCAGCCCTGGATGTCCCAAATTTTCCTCCTTGCACATGGTTGCAAGTTGCTTTTGCAATATCAGTGACCTGAATATATGGGAGCAAAACTCTCAGAGAGAATTAGATTCAAGAGGCTTGAAGCTTCCCAGGAATCTGAAAGAACTGGCATTTCGGTCTTCATGGCCCACTAGAGCCAGTTAAAAGGTCAGAAATAAAAGGTTATTGACCTGTAGATTTTCTTGAGACTCAGAGGGCACCATGACTTCAGCCCTTGAGTTCTTCTCACAACACAGGGATCATAAGGGTTTTGCAGGTCACTGACCCCACAGCATATGAAATTAGGAAAATAACTGGTAAATTTACTCTGCATTTTATATTATTGCAATTGAGTTTAAATAAATTACTAAGCAATATCACTAACTGGAAAAGCTTATGAAGGGCACAAGTAATCCCACTGCACGAAATAGTAAAAAACATTCTAAATTATACAGCCAGTCAAATTGGAGTTCTTAAGGTCCTATGTGACCTTACAGTCCATGAATCTGTTATTTCCCTATAGCAAAACCAAGTCCTTCTATGTCTGATTTTAGTATTTTTTTTAATTCTTAAATGATATTTCTCATGTCTCATTCCTAAAATCTATGCAGCTACCACTTCCTCAAACAAATATATCCATGCAACAAGGCATATTATTATATATTATGCACAAGAAGGGCTTGTTCTTGACATGTTGCCAAGAAAGCTTGAGAACACAAGTCTCTCTATCACTTTGATCATGAAAGACAAGTGGTTCCAGTTATTTGAAACTATATTTGACAGGATGGAAGTAGGATAGGAAGTGAAATGTTAAACTCCACTGTAAAGATCAATGCTTGAGAAGTATATAAACAAAACAGAACAGAAGTGGACTTTCAAAAGGCAATACAAATGGAGAGAATTACTCTGGTATACATTTTATCAAATACCCCTTTAAAAGCATTGCCCTCATGCAAGTGAACTCTTGATTGTGGCTGTGCTCAGAGCACTCTCGCTAATTCTAGAAAGCCGCTGGCTGGCAACAACAGATTGCTAGTGCTTAACAGTGCTAATCGGCATCAAAATGCTGCTGCAGCTTTATGAGCACCTTTTCACCCACATTCTTCCCTCACAGCGACTAAATCCTTGAAGTCAATAGAATTAGTCCTGATCCAGGCTGGTGGAAATGAGAGCAGAATAAGCACCTTGTCGCTTCATCTGATAATCCTTGTAATAGTCTTCTTCTAAAGAAAAGCAAAAGCCACTGCCTCAAGAAGTTACCACAGCTTTCAGCTAGATTGAATATTTTACACACAAAGGAAAGCCTTGGAGAAATTACATCAGAAGTGGATGTTTATTTTGGTTTGGTTCTTCTAACATTACTGAGAAACTCTAATTTTGCCTCAGGCCAAAAGCATATTACATAGATGAAAGACCAATAGCTTATCTAGCCAGCCTGATCACAATTAGCATAGGACTAAGCAAGAGCGAATTTGTAAGATGGAAATAGTTGCAGTATTTTAAAAGATTCAAAGAGCTGAGGAATTCTTTGTGCTTTTCTTTGTAGGGAGTATATGCTTAAAGACCATTGGCAGCCAATATACTAAATGAGACAGAGCATGCATTGTGGTGGCTGTTGTTTTTGTGATCTTCTCAAAGTCAGCTGGGTTAATAGCCCCAGAAGTATACATCTTTCCACTCATCAAGACAGAATGTATATGAAGCACTAATCACTTCTAGGGACCGCTGCACATGAGACAGAAATGCAACACAGCACAGCTGCCGTAGGCATTAACATTTTCTGAACTCTGCTTTGTACTCCAGTGGGTGATCCCACGGAGAAGGACACATAACATGTAGCCATTGTATAGCAAGCTAGTAGTCAATCTTTCTCACAGTAACTGCCCCTTTATGTATGTTTTCATCTCACAATATCACTGGGCAAATAAAACTGGTTCACCCATTTTTCATCAAAGGGCACACAATTTCAAACCAGCTCACCCTGACCATGGAGGAGGAGCAGGCGTGGGAACTTGCAGATCAGATGGTGTACAGTAACCTGTTATCTTCAGTAACTTCTTCACATATCCACTGTTTGAGAACTCTCATGCAGTTCTGCTGTATTAACACCACACTACTGGGAAATCCATTTTCAGTTTATTTATGAGAAACAAGAATTCAGTCAATTCTAACTGGAGATTTATGAGCCCAGAGACTAAGCCACTAACCCTTCTGCTATTTTTTTATCTAAGAAAATCAGTTTCAGCTGTTTTCTTCCTCTAGTGAAAACCTGATCATAATTCCTTTGAGACTAAAGTGCACATCAATATTTGCAATATGAAGTCTGGAATAATTTCTTAGGACCTCAAGTGCTTGCTGAAGAGATCTGTGAGACACAGTCAGTGACAGACATCATTGCCAATACCTGGCTGCTAGGCAAAATAAAAGGCTGATATATCCACTGATCTGATTTCAATCTATTTGATTCTGAGCAGATTTTGGAGAAAGAAGGAAAACTGAATATTCCCATCATATTCTCCCATAAAGAGGAATAAAAGAACTGGAAATACTCAGTAGGCATTACAATAAGAACTTAAGAATCAATAGCGATAGCCTGATGTCTGTAATTCCTCAAGAGCAGTATAACAGCAGAACCCCTGAAATGTACCTCCACTTGATCTTTACACTGTTTCCTTATGCTCTGAAATGTACCTCCACTTGATCTTTACACTGTTTCCTTATGCTCTGACATCTGAAAACACTTGCTGTTTACTTGTTTCTTATGCTGGACATCTTGCTCTGGGCGTAGGTTGAAACATCTGCATGCTGTGAAGTGAGATGCATTGACATATGTATTACAATAATAACAGATTAAATTTTGCTTTTGTAGTATTAAATAATAGATAGAGATACTGCAAACATTAACCCCATCAGGCCTGGATCTTCTCTGTTTGTGTTGTTCTCCACCTAGTACTGAATGCCTATACTCTGTTCCCTTGTCTGTCTGTGAACTGCTCCTGACCAATAGCCATTGATTCTCTCTATTCTTTTGTCTTAGTTTGGAAAGACAGGGGTGTCTGCTAGGGAACAAAGAATGGAAGCCACCCTTGGACTTGTTATAAATCTAAAATTAAAGGGGTCTTAGGCAAAAATGTGAGGGTAGGAATAACAGTTCTTTACTAGTGAGTTTAACAAGATAAGTTAACAATAACTATAATGTTGGCAACAAACAGAACTAGAAAGATAAAAAAAAAAACAAAACAGTTACAGTTTTCTTTTGGCACCTTCCCCCCTCAGTACCGTCACAAGCTAACAGAGCCAGCAGCAATCCTGGGGGATGAGATGTATCCAAGGTTCAGCGTCGGTAGCTGGAGCTGTAGAAATGTCCTGGCTAGGCACGGGGTGCAGAACACAGCGTGGGGAAACCTTAAACAAAACTGAAGAAGCAGCAGGTGTAGGGCAGTGGGGCAGGAGCTCCCAGCAGGGCAGGGAGAGAACAGGTTCCGAAATCCCGGGGGACACACGAAGAGACGGTGGTGGGTCACTCCGAGCCGAGCTCCAAGTGAGGGATGGTGAGAGCTCTCTGCCCTCCCAAAGATGAGCAGTCTTGGCAGTTCCCTCCCAGAGAAAAAAAACTGCTCAGAGGGAAGTGAAGTTGGTGCCACCCTGTTTCTCACTTAGCTGCTTCTTTTTGTTTTTTCCCAACCACCCATGAGTACTCACAGGCACTCAGCAATTAGCTTCTTAGCAACTTCTGGGAAAAACTTCTATAAGAAAGCAACTCAACCCCCAACATCTTTCCTTCTATAATTTGGTCATTACTAAGAGCTGAAAGCCTTCTCTTCTGCAGCTCATTATTTACAAGCTGTTTCGAAATTACATCCAAAAGCAGAGCTGACTGACACACACCCTGCAGCAACAGAGAGAGAAAGAACAGGAGAGCATTCACCTGCAGAAAGAGCCACAGGACCTCATTGTATTCTTCCATAGCTGTTTCAGTTAAACATTTTCTCCCCACTCCCTTAGTTCTTCTCAGTTCCATACTTGTAGAGCTGGGAATCTGGGCACTGCTGCTACTGCCACAGTGTTTGGACTAAACCCACCAATGCTACTCAATAATTCTTTTATCATTGGTAAAGGCTCATCCTAGAACACTGTTGTAGTGACTAAGCAATAGTGGCATTTTCACATAGATTTATCCAGCAACACTAGTATATAACTATTTAAACAGTTCTCTGAATTGCAGTAACTGGTCAAACCTGTTCTAACAACACCTTCTGGCGCTGAGAGCAAGCAGCTCCAGTGAACCTGCTGCTGGAGGGGAGCTGATGTTTCAAATGGAAGTACTTTATATTAGTTTGGACTTTCTCCAGGCAACTGCAAATGATTTTTGGGACAGGGCAAAGTCCTTCAGCTATGTCCCTAGACCAATCATCATTCTTAGCTTGCAGCATTCAATACATTTTTTTCCCACCTTAGCAAAACATATTGTAGGCAGATTGTATATTCCCACCATGTCGTTCAACACACGCTGTTAATGACTTGTGACTTCCTTATGCAGTTAGGCAGAGAAGACTTGTTTCATACTAAGCAGGTAAGCAAAATTTAAGCCAGATGATTCCAAAAAGGACAGGCATTAAGAGAAGTTAAATTAACATAATTTTATATACCTCCGTGGTGGGGATAAGGCACAGGAGAAAAACAGCATTACATTGGGAGACCTCAGTGCTTACTTGGAAGATTCATGTTCAGTAAATGACTAGATATGGCACTTACTGTCATAGTCTAGTTGACAAGGTTGGACTCAATGATCTCAGAGGTCTTTACTTACATAAATGATCCTGTAATTCTGTTAAACTGGAAAAACAGCTTAAGGTAGGAGTTCTAGAAAAAAGTCAGTAAGAAAGTTCTCCAAAGTACTTTTAAACCTTGATTTAGAGAAATCAATTTAATATAACAAGGTTCTTGGTCAGCTTCTGACTTGTTCAGTTGGACTGTCAAGACACACTGTGAGACATTAGTCACATGACAAGAAATCAGCTGTGAGAATACCACTTTAAATTTCATGAGCTGTCATGTGAATCCAATTTCTCCTGACTTTCCAGTTCAAACAACTGAACTACATGAACATAGGGATTTAAACAAGTCCTCCCTTTATGTAATAGCTACACTGGATGGAGTAGATGGATGATGCAAATGAAAGCTATTTGTAACACTTTACGAGAACCTCACTTCATTTGAACAGGGAGCAAACTGGTATTTGCAATCAATCTGGTTCCAGTAATTAGAGTTCTAAATCTACTCCTTAGTGGCAAGAGACTCTGTTTACTGGCTAATTAAAGACTCTTTCTTAAGCTCTTTCAGACAAGACATTTAAAAAAAAAAAAAAAAAGAGAATAAAAAGAACAAGAATGCAGGGCTGAAAATACTGGTTAGGTTCTAACCAAAAGAAGAGATTTTACATTTATCCACTAACTCACACGTGCCTCTGTTTTGAAATGTCTTGTTTCCTTTGATAGAGCTGACGGTGAAAAGCAAGGTGTATGTGTCCTAACATCTTCATGGATGCAACTGAGCTTAGCAGAGCCCCATGGCCCAGCAGTAGTGGGACACCTGGGCTCTCTCTCATATGTGCTGGCTGCACGGCAGGCCACTCTGCTGTCAGTGCTGCAGGGGACCTCCAGGTACTCCTAGGCAAGCACTGTATGAAGGGCAGTAAGGGACTGATTAGCATAGGTACAATATTAGCACAGCTTTATGATTGCCAGACTGATGAGGGAAAAAGTATGTGTATGATATCTTTACATGTCAAGATATTTCACCTAGAACAAATTTTCTTGTGCTTCATTCTAGCCATCCAGGTCATTATTTTTCAGAGTAAGTTGCTCCAGAAGTCTGCATGCTATTTAAGGCTCCAGAAAATCAGAACGTGTTTTTGTCTCACACCACAAACTTCTTTTTTAGCCCCTTGTTCTCACAGAATGAAACAGTAAAACTTACAATTTGCACGATTATATCCCTGTGATCCTTCTCCTCAAGTGATTGCTCAGTAAAATCACTCACACAAGATTCTCTGTCTCTCTTTGCCAATGCATAGCATGAAGCCTTCCACTGTGGATGTGTTGTAAGAACAAATACATCAGAAACCATCTGGTACCTGGGATCTGTGTGAGTGGGCACAAAACAGTTATACCAGCTAGGAGAGCACATTTGGACTGTTCTGAGATCCTAGTGTTAGACTGCAAAATCAGACTTCCCAAAGGCAAGATTTTAAATGCATTTTTTTAAGGCACTTAATCAGTTGTGGAAAGTTCTTTCAGATTCAGTGATAAATTGTGTGCTGGGTGTCATTCAGTCAGGTAGAACTGAGTTGTCTTCCTGCCCCAGGCCAACAAATAGCACTGGGCTCAGGTGGGTACTCTCAACAAGTTGCTAGTGCTTCAGCTAATATAGTCTGACCCTGTACAAGGCTTAATTCCTCAGATTTAAAATAATGTTACCATCCCTACACAACTTTCTGTCAGTCCAGGCCATGAACAGAAAAAATGATGGTCTAGCCAAAGAATATAGCACTAACTGTAAATTATGTCCAGTTTGTTGTTTAAAAGATGGTGCTGCACTCTTTCTCTTAAATGTAATACTCTGAACATTTGCAGTAATTACAGAATAATAAAATATTCAATTTGAAAGTACTTCTCTAGCTCACAGCCTGGATTTGAAAGATTTATTTAAGTCCGATGTAAATGTCTCTTATGCCCTGTGCAACTCCTTACTCCATCCTTATCAGCATACAAATGAGTGAATTCAAGCATTAGCTGAGCACACATGGGTGCTACAAAGGACAGTTGACTAGGAGGGCAAGGGTGCTTTCTGTGTTTACACCTGTGTTTATACATGTGTATATACCCACAGGCTGGTAAGCTTTGATTCCGAGAAGTCAACTGAATGTGAGCAAAAGTGCAATTTATTTGGTCTTTGATTCAAAGGAAGTTAATTTGACAGTTTTCTGAAGAGCCTGTTCTTACTTATTCCCTCTTGCATACCAGCTGTCCCTTCCCAGAAAAGTTCCATTTCCTGCCTGTGTAGTCATAACCTTCCTGTGGAAGGGCTTGAGAAGCAGACTCCAGCCAGGTACCTACGGTGCTCAGTGAGCTGACAGAACACCACACCAAGAGTCACACATCATGATAAAACTCTATGAAGAAAGCCTTCAACTACTGAAACAGCTGAAATACCTGAGCAGATAGGTGTGAAAACAGGATAACATCTGATACAAAACCATTTAACTGCTTGAATTTTGTACCAAATTAGCTGCCTTTTATTTCATATGATAAAATCTGTCTGAGCATTTGCAATAGAGGCTGCATAAGAGACCTCAAGTTGTATGGTGGTGCTCCATACACTGGTTGTGTTCACAGTCCTGAATTCAGCTGAAAACTACACTGGTCTTCTGGGGACTGTCTGCCTTGTTTTCAGTTCTTCTTACCTCCTAGTGATTTGATTTTCCAGCAGGGGTAGTCTCCTATCTCTTCTCCCTGGCCCTCTGTATAGTTGTCACTGTTGGGAAGTTTCTTTTTCCACCAGTTAAGTTAGTTTTAGCAAAGCTGTACCTCAGTTTCCTCTGTCCTTTCACATATCTCCTCTAAGTAATTCTGCTTATTTAATCATCCCTTTGGACTCCTTCCTCATTCATAGGAGGGAAGTGTGACAGACAAATAAATCTTCAGCTGTCGTCACTTCTCCCCTGGCAAGAAGAAGGACTGGCAACCAAGGCTTTTCCCACGGCTGAGCAAACTAGAACCCATGGGCTACAGGTTTGCCAGTAAATTAAACCACTAATCTGTTGTGCTTAACTGTTACAACAGGTCTAGGCATACCTTCTGCCAGGGCAAATTTACATTCTCCTAAATTTGCTAACTTACTGATATTACTGATTGAACAGAAGTTTCCGTTCTTGTAACGGGATCTTTTTACCTCTTCGTTGCACATTTTTCAACAGGAGTGATCTCTCTCAATTCACTGATCAAAAACTGATCACAACATGCAAAAGGCAAAACCTGCTGTGGTTAAAGTCAGCAAAGTGCAATGTCATGAAGCTTATTTTGTTTGTGTAAGTAGCTCCAACGCCCAGCATCAATCAAGAGGTGAAAGTTGCTGACAAAGGCCACCTTTCATGAACATTTCCTCATCCCACCATTTTCTCAGCCCTTTGTTTCTCCCCTGGGAAACAAGAAGCTTTTTTACTTTGCTCCCCAATTCTCCAAAAGCATATGTTTCCCAGCAGTGCTTAATGAAGTTCCCTTGGAGCACATCACAGTTTCCCATCTTCTTATGGTGATGAAAGCATTATGAAGCCTCATCCTTCCAATATTCACAGGGAAGAGCACAGAGAGGTCATAGAGCATGCCCTCTGTAAAATGTCCTCAGCAGCAGTCACATACAGCCCAATCTCCTCCTGGCTGACAGCAGGGACAGGCATGCAGTACACAACTCTCAGCCAAACAATTCAATACTTTGTCCTGAACTGGACACAAAACATGAGGCTATTCAAAGCATGTCATAGTCAGTACTTAGGAAGATTGCCTCTAGATGGAAGAAACAATTTTTTATTCTTCATTCATTATGTGGTAGAACAACCAGTTGCTCCCACTCATTTATTCTACATAACCAAAACCGAAGTTTTCACTTGATTATTCAAGCAAATGTACCTGTTAGATTTTTAGCAGTAACAGTTAGGCTTGAGTCTCATTGGTTTCACAGTCAGGAAAAGTCCTGAAGAGAACACAGGCTTATATGATAGTACATTTTCACAGTGTACAGACACTCCTGTAAATTTAAAAACTTATATATTTTTGGTAGACGTAGCATCAGATTCTCTTTAATTTCTCAAGATGATAATTACCAATACCAATTAGTATTAATTTAATTTACCAATTTGCATTAGTACCAATTTGCATTAATTTAAAAGCTGAATTCAATGTTGCCAGCAAGTTTGAGCTTTTTCCATTGGAGGTAGAGAGATTCCAGTTCCTGAACACCTCTCGCAGGACTTATTAACAAAAGGCACCCTGTTAAGAAGGCTGCAGAGAGATTATGTATGATCAGATGAAAGCAGGATTAGATATGAATATCTGAATCACACTAAGTGATACCTGAGGGAGGCTGGAAACTGAAATTCATAAACAGATATTCAGCACTGATCTGATAGTCCTACAGCTCATGAAACCCTTTGTAGCTCAGGCTTGTGGCACTATGATCACACTTCTTTTAATTCAAAGAGAAAGAAGTGAATCTTTTAACTCTATTAAGCATTTTTAATAGCAAATATCTTGAAGAAATATTCAATTTTTTGGTTTAAAATATTTTTTTGTCGTGGTTCAAAAACAATAGTTGAAAGACTGTGGCCAAAATTCATGGAAAAGTGAAACAATATAAATCTAAGTGTTGAACGTGCAAGGGCTCTACCTTACAAAATTCTCCCTCTTCTGCAGATATTTTTACCCACACAAACAAAACAAAACACATGCAACTAGTTCTCTCTGATCTATAACACAGGTTAACTAATCCAGTTTTTAATTTACCAATAAACAAGCAGTCAACTCTTTGGCTGTCTGTCCTGCCTTCACAGCAAACTGCTTTCGCAGCTTTGGCTTACTGATTTAGCACATAATATGTGGAGACTCCACAGCACTTTCTCCTTTCAGATTCTTACAGACATAGAAGATATTTGCCTACAATAATACAGTTAAGTGAAAAATAATCTTTTGATCTTTAAAATCCCAAGGGCACCATTGTTTCCACCCCTCAGCTACACAACAATGTGCATGTGACTTTTTGAGAGTGAGTCCAAAGCAGAGATATGGAGATCTGAAACACAACAGGAAGGTTTAGGTCTGAAATCACTATTTTCATAAGGGCTGATGCTTTTCTGGATCATTTGTATTTCATCTCTACATACTGAGCTGGTGAATAAACCTTGTCTTCCACTCTCTGCTTCAAACACAATACATTATTTACTCACTTTCTACTAAATTTGTGCCTCCTAAAAAGGCACCTCATACTAATTTCTACTATTTCTAATTCATACTAATTACTCCCATGTAATTTCACAATTTTCAACAACACCCTCTCTGTCTACAATATAGCAGTGCAAAAAGAATGCACAATTAGCAAGATTTGTACTTAGCTGGCTGTAGATCTGTATAAGCTGTGCACTGTTTCACACACCCATTTCCTACTAATTTCTTTGTGAGCTCTGCATTACCAAAAGGATTCAGAGTCAACATCCAGTTACAGGCACAAAGTGTCTGTATAACAATAGATAATATTTTCATTCCAAACCTTATAGATTTTAATATATTTGCTAACCAACCACCCCCCATCCCAGAGATTATCTACCTTGTCCTTTGGAAAGATACAGCATGTCTATAAAATAACAGTGATTTTCAGGTGCCTTATCACAAAAACATTGTTCCTTTCTTTATTGTACTATGAAAATATATACATGCATGTGGTGGAGCAGCAGACCATATCTTGTTTACATGATCAATATATTCAGGGTTCATAGAGTAAAAGTCCTTGTGAAAGAATCATAGAATTATTAAGGCTGGAAAAGACCTCTCAGATCATCAAGTCCAACCATTACAAGACACAATATACAGAGTTTGTGATTTGATAGATACTGCCCACTCCACAACAGACTCTAAATTCAGCAGATATATGATAATACATCCTTCTTAATTTACTACCAAATCTTGGTTATATGGGTCAGAGGTAGCCTCTACTAAGTTATGTAAACCATCCATATTTATTGCAAACTGCACTAAAACATCTTTTCTACTACTGTGCCATTTCAGCAGATAATTTTAAAAAGAGAAACATCTGTCTATATATAGAACACAGCTAAATTGAAGAGATATATGTCCTGATGAGAGAGTGTGGAGATGTATCCAGACTCCAGAGCAGGGCCCAGTAACAGCACAAGAAACAGTGACAACAAACTAAAATGTAATAAATTCCACTTTCACGTAAGCAAAAATATTTTACTGCGAGGGTGGCAAAGCACTATTACGTGTTGCCCAGAAAGGCTGTAGCATATCCATTTTTGGAGATACACAAACCTGATTGAACATAGACCTGAGCAATCTGCTATGACTGACCTTGCTGAAAGCTGTGGTGGAAGTTGTACTGCACCATTTCCAGAGTCCTTTTCCAATGTCAGCCTTCCTGGGATATGGTGATTGTGTGACGTTTGAACATGCTGGATAGGCACTTGTTTTCAGTCTGCAAACCAATAAAACTACAAAATTATTATGTGCACCATTTTCCAGTTCAAGTTATTCTGTCCATTACTGCAGGCTCTGATGAAAAATGAGGTGGAGAAAGAGCACTTCACCTGAGCCGTGGCTGCTGGCACACATCATAACTCTGACACTGGTTACGGAGTGCTCCAGGAAAGGCGGTACATGGTCTCAATAATTTTGAGGAAAGTCTCTCATACCCAGGAAAGGAAAAAGAAACTCCTCAGGAAGGTTAGCTGTGTCACAGGTTCCTGCTGCAGGGTTTCTCACAACTGCTCTGATGCATTTTATCAGGTCATTAATCCATGCAGGATGCTGAGCTACAGTAACAACTGTCTGCCCCAGCCTGACTGTAGCCTTGGTCCAAGCATTAGATTCCAAGGTATGCTCAGTGCTCACAGAACATCCACTGAGCACATCTTCATCAGAGATGTTACTGGTGTCCAAAAGCAGCATAAAATGAGTGGCTCACTAGTTCTCATCACCATAAGAACAGAGAGAAATTAATTTAGGATTTTGCATCTAATTCTTCATAAATATTGTGAATTCTCACACTGGACTGTCAAGATCACTAAGTACTATTCTCTTCCTATTTTTTTCAGAGAAGAAAAAACATCATCTCCCTCTCTTCCAATACAGTTCTTGGCAAACTGCTGGAAAGTATTTTCGATTTTTTTTTAAATAACACATCACTGTCTAGACAGGATAATATTCAGTGAACACTTATGTTTCTGCCTTTTATGAAACTAATAAAGCATATTAAAGAAACTAATATAGTGTAATGAGAAAAAAATGCTAGATGTATTCTGACAGTGACAATCTATTAAAATTGTACTGTTTAGATAGAATTTGCCAAGTCATTGTAGTTGATTTCTGCCTATTGTGTTCTTCAAGCACCCTTAAGTGAAAGTAAAATCTGTTTGTCCATGGACCAGTCTTTTTGATGGCCTCAGTAAAAAATTAGAGTTTGGCTCTGTCTCAACTCCTCATTTTAGTAGTCTGCAGTGCTCTGTCATGAAATTGTTTCCCGTTAGCATGTGCCTCAATCCTGCAAGTGATGCATGCTAACATTGTAGTCTCTGAATTAATCCACTGAACTCAAAAGGAATACTCACACAGTGTGAAGTTAAGCACACACAGACATGCTTTCGGAGTAAAGACTGTATTTGAGATGACAAGGGGAAAGCTAAGGCATTTTATAGGCCAGCTTATTACCAGATTAACTTAACAAACATAGGGAGCAACAAAAGGTTTTGTCTATTTTAGAGATCAAAATTAATCCATTATTTGCCTTTCCAACAAAGTTAAAAATTACTGTTACACTTTTTTATTTAAATATTCTTATTTTTCAGGCTTGATTGTACAATTGTCTAAACAGCCAGCTAGTTTGTCTCTGAATTTATAAAACCCATACTACAGTATTTAATGGTTTAGAGGCTTTTTACCACATACTATTTTCATTATAACTTCAAAATGAACTGAAGCAGGAGAAAGAAATTACTTGTTCTTCTAAGGACAAAAATATCCGCAGAGTGAGAAAATGTGCCTTAGCTTATTGGCAGCTGCATCTGTAATTATCTGAAGTTGAGCCTCAGTGTAGAGTCAGGATCCAGGTTCATGTCCCCAGTTTCTGGGACTGCAAACAGCTCTAGTAATTTTTCACATTTACTGCCTGTTACTACTGTCTCAGTTAAGAAGCACCAAACAGCAGTTCAACACAACCCTGCATGAGGCTTGAGGTGACTGTGCTCTACCCTTTCATGACAGCAAGATGGGCCATAGAAGTCCATGGGCTTTTTTTTAAATTAATTAGAAATTAATTAACAAGAAATTAATATTTTAGTGCAGATATCTATTTATTCTACTGTAGATATTAACTTGTCAGATAAAAAAATTTACAAGTAGAAACCTAAATACACTATATGAGGTTAGGAAAGTAGAGTTGCTTGACCACAAATGTCATGTTTTCTTGGAGGAAAAGAATTCTCTTTTTTTTCCCCCTCCAGTCTTGCCCAAGTCCATCAACACTTGATGAGCACTGAAGAAACCCCACAAAATCTTTTTTGTGTTCCTAGGAAATTTCCTCTAGCATCTTAGGTCTGCTCCAACTGGAAGAAAGTTCCTATGATTCTCAAGGTGCCACTCTTAACACTTTTATTATCAACACCTCCATCCCTGGGCAGAACCAAAGCATCTCCCACAAAAAGCTGCTTTTAAGCCAAGCAGATATCTCTTCATCCCCCAGTACCCAGAACGCTGCAATGGTGTGGCCAGGAGGACAGGTGGGTTTCCCAGCCACTGTCAAGTTACATTTAAAAAAAACGTTCCACTTCTGTATAGAAAATCAAGTAAACTGAACATCCATCACAAAGACTGTCAAATGAATCTGTAAAAAACACCAGGTGATGAAAGACAGACCTCACTGCTCTGTGAGCAAGCAGGAGGTATTTTCACCAATGTGGGAGGTGGGGGAAAGGGAATTGCTTGTATCAACTCAAATTGTTTTGCTGAAAATTCAACGTAAAATTCAAATAAATCAACACATAAAATACACCCAGTAACCAGGAAAGTGTTTGGAGCCTCATGAGCAAGATGTGGCAGTCCCTTATGAGAGCATGCACATCCACCAGCTGTTCCAGAACCCCATTTGCAGGATCAAACATGAAAGGCATGCTTCAGTCAGAAGAGGACATACAGAGGACATACATCAGCACTGATAACTAATCGTTTTATAGTCAACAAAGCCCTGGCCAACACAACACATCAGGTGTTACCTTTTGACACAATTACTTTCAGGGTTTTTGACAAGCTAACCAGAAACAGCTAAGCACAGGTCTGTGCCACACAGGGCTGCAAACAGCTAATAGCTACAATCTGAGTGGCTGAGACATACAGGTAGAGCAGGACAGAGGCAGACACTTTGCAGGATTTTCAGGTCATGGTATATAGCTCCTGGATCATATTCAGTGGCAATATATAAACAAATGCCTTCAAAAGTTTTTTACCCCTCTTCCTCCTACTTCTGCATTTCACTGCTCCCTGTCTAACTATAAGGGCTGAGGCAACAGTTCCATGAGGAATTTACACAGGTATGGACAAGAAGAGCAAAGATGGGGTGAGGGAAAGTAAAGGATACATTCGCATAAAAGTGAAAGTTGGACCACTATCCTGTATACTCAGGGACACTTCCTCCAACCACTAATCTCCCCTCACACAGCTGCTTCCCAAACCTTGAATCAAGCCATTCCAGCCAGCCAATCACCCTTGGAGGAAGTCCACGTTGATTCAGTCCCTTTATAGGACCCCCAGGCTTTAAAACACTCTTTCCAAGTGTTTTAAGACAAGATGTTTCTATTCTTGGAATGGAAAAGAAAGCCTATTGCCTCCAAGATAAAAGGTCCTATCTGCATCTTTCTTTTGCTCAATACCTCTCCATACTAGGAGGAATGCCAAGAAGCAGGATAACATTTTAAGTCTGTTTAAATACTCCGCTACCAGCAGTTCCTTAAACTTGTCTGCTTCCTATCAGTGCTGTTTAGGTAAAGAGTAACCATCTGCCTGAAAGAATTATTATTCCTCATGCTATGTAAAAAAGCCAGGTTGCTTGTGTTTATCTGATGGTAAGTCCTTCCTATTTCTTTTAGACCTAATTCTCTTAGTCTTGACAGGCAACATCTCTGTAAATAGTTTAACCCTTCTCAAGCCAATTAACAACATGAATGAGAAGTTTTCACAACCAGTTTCACAAACCAGTCTGACATCTTGTTGATTGGTGCAGTACATCCAGGAGAAGGTGCTGGGAGAACTGAGAAGGCTCTGCTACTACTTCTGTTGCACTCTTCAAGGAACCCCACCATGTCCCAGGTTCTCAGCCTGAGGCTGGGACTAAGTGATTTTGCTCCTTAATGTTGTTGGGATGAAATCTGATGAGGTATGTTAAAATCTCCTGGAAATACCTGTAGGTTTGTAAAATCTTAGTTTGTATTTGTGGCTTTGGCTCGTATAAATATGTAATTGCCACTAAGTAACACAGCCATAAAGTTTACCTTTGAATCAGAGCATGGAATATGACTGACAAATTCCTGAATCATTACAAAATATCTAATGAACTTCATCTACTACCAAGCACTAAGTAATTTACTGAATGACTGATAACATAAGAGAAGGATTAGGAGGGGTCTTGGAAGAAACTCCTGGGGCTTTGCCTCCTTCATAGCTCCCCATTGCTTCAGAGATAGATTATGGTTTCCAGGGTAACTAGGCACACACACACACACACACACACACACACACACACACACACACACACAAAAAGACACATTGTCTTGTTTGGTTTCCTGTGGGTGTCAGAGCATTGTCAGGCCAGAAACATTCCTAACGTGATTATGAAAGAGATTCATAATTTATTTAGCCACTTATTTTAATTCACAGTCACTCCTTATGGACCACTTTTTGTTTTAAGAGTAATTCTCATATTTAAATGCACAGTTTCTAACAAATAGTGAAACTTCACAGACCACTACTAAAGACACACAGAGGACAGATGGACTTTGTGTGCATTGTGTATGTGCATATGTTACTACTGAGTGAGTTGTACTTGGCTTCATGTCACACACAAACATAAAAATTTGAGTAAACATAAGACTTTTCTATGGTATTTATGTTTCTGTATGGTTTACACGCATACACACACCCAGGTGGCAGACCATTTCAGATCACAGTCTTTCACACTGTGGAGGGGAGTAAATTATGTGGGTGTAAGAGGTGTAAGGGCCAAAAATGAGGCCATGCTGGGTAAAACTGGTGACTAATGATCCTTTATAACAAAAGTGACTTGTCTCATTCAGTGTTTGCCAGCCAGAGTTTTGGGCACACGTATATATTTCCATGTGCACACTTGTGCTGTGTACAAGTGTGAACCTTGCTCCATTTTTTTTTTTTTTTAAACCAGGAGACATCATGCACCTGCTGCAAAGTCCACAGGGTACTGCCACCAGGAAGGCTTTGAGCACACCAAACATTTTTCACCTGCAGTGTGGAGACTCCTACCCTCTTCTCTCTGCACTTCCAAAGCTTCATGTCATTGCATCTGAAGAAGCTGTGTGACTCCATCTCTTCAGGACCCACCTTTCCCACTTACCAAGGTATATGCCACTTAAGAGACAGCATTCCTTCCTTCCTCCACCTCCATCAGCATTTAGGTCATTGATGCTGGGTCATACAAGCAGTTATCAGTCTGTCCAGCTATCAAGGATCTAAAGGTGATGTTACTCATTGTTCCAGCTGGGACAATGGCAATGTATCAAACTGTATCCAGGCTTGTTCCCAGGCACAGAACAGACTGTCAGTTCTGCTCAAACATTTCGGAAGCCCTAACGTGGTTTTGGCCCATCCAAACCTGCACTCCTCTGGAGTGTTCCTGGGTAGGATTCAGGAGCACTTTGAGCAGCCACTCCAGGCAGTTTGCATGCAGCCACCCTGTCTTGCCAGGACAAGGGGCTGCTCAAAGTGCTCAAGTGTTTCCTGCCAGCTGGCCTCCATGCCAGACCATCCCCAGGCATATTCAATTTACTTGCATAAACAGGGCCTTTGAGACTTTCACAGGTCAGGGCTGATCACCCCAGGATGCTTGATGAAGCCACAGTCAATGCTAATGAGCTGATTTTTTTTTTTTAATCATTAAGGCATTTAGCTTCCATACTTACTATGAATAAAGCAAATGCCTTGGAGATGTCTTGTAGAGACCATCAGTTGTTTAAAATCTAAATGTAATTATTTTTTTACACTCTCAGCACAAATATCAGAACCTCCAGTATGAGAAAACTTCCAGGCAAAGGAGTTTGAATCCATGACCAGACAGAATAAGTAACCCATTGCCCTAAAATGACATCAATTGAATCACTACAGCAGTTCGTTCATGCCCAGTGCTGCTGTAAGCATCTCATGCCCTGCTGAAATCCAAATAAAGGAAATCAACCCAGGTTAGTTGTCCAGCAAACAGCTTGCAGTAAGCACTGAAACTAATGTAACTGTACCTTGTTCTATGGAAAGGCTGATTTTTTTCTGTTCTTCATATTAAAGATTCTCATATTAATTCTTCATATTAAAGATTCTCCAAGTGTCCCACTTCCCCAGCAAAAAATTGATGGCAAATATCTCAAAAACAGGTTAACCAATCCATGCCAAGGCCAGAAAGTCATTTAATACTATGTCTCCAACTCTTTTGAGCAAAGAAAGTTCACAAAGAAGCCTGTGGCTTTTCACAGGGCAGCTGCAGGAGTTTAAATAGAGATAATTTAGAAGATGCCAGAAAACTTGCTATTTTATGTCTGGACAGTGTTCAGCAACACTTTCAGGACAGACACATGCTAAGCCAATGTAGAAAATCAAAAGTGTTAAAATGGTATTTAAACAAACCAACCAACCAACCAAAAAAACCCCACCCAAAACTAAGGAAAACACATGTATACACAAAAATATAAGATGAAAGTTCACGGAGTTTGACTATACACGTATATAGAACAATTGGAATATTTTACATGCAGCCACCACTTTCTGATTTGAGAATAATTAGAAAGGATTCAAGATGCTTAATTCCACTTCCAAGTGGTATCAGGCACTAACTAAACTGTACTGCAAGCACCAATAAACTTGCATTTCCTGTTCTTAAATGTATTGAGGCTCTCTGAGTTTTAACTGCTGAACTTTGAGATAGAGATCATAGTAAAAGCAGCAGAAGAGAACAAAGGGAAGGAAAGCACAGCTGAAGCAGAAGCTTAAACCGAAGCATTTAATTGCATGTTGCTGATGTGCTTCTTTTAAGAGGACATAAAAAAGGGCATTATAAAGGATTCAAAGCATTTAGAGGTGAGGAAAGAGGAGAGGAAGGTACAACACTTCAAATAAACATTCCATGGAGAGGAAATATCTAATTATTTATTGACCTTCAGTTTCACATTGTGAAAAAAAAGTGAGCTTTACAAAATCTTAAGACAGAGTAGCAAACAACATAAGACAATTTTACCTCTTCATTTACAGTTTTCTTTTAGCACATGAACCACATCTTCAGTGGCCAGGAACGGGAACATTATTCTGTTCTAATCACTCTTATTCAGACAGGTGTCAGACATATAGAAAAGGGGCTGCACAATAATACCAGAAGAGGAAGGCTGTCCTTTGTTACATGTTTCTACAGTAACCAGCCTGCAAAATAAGAGGAACCTTCCCATCTTATGCCAGGGTTTTTGTGTGCACTCTGCTGTGAACTGCATTTGCTTCAAAGTCTGTGGTGATCTGCAGGACTGAAATGGTCAAGTAGTTAGCCAGGATTCCCACAACGATTCATAAAGCAAGAGCCTAGTGTATTCCCTGCAGAGCCAGAGGCCCACCCTGACTTCAGTTTCCTTCAGCCTACACACAGGAATTAATTGAGGACTTGAAAGCAGACCACAAGTTTGGAAACAGCTGCAGAAAATTCATCCCACTTTTGGAAGCTGCATGGTGCTACAAAACAGATTTCATAAGCTAAACAGTCAGATGTAAGGCAGCTTCACCTCTGGACTCTGATCAGCTTGACAGAGAACACATATCTCAAAGCTGCATGTCCTTATTCAAACACAGGGGCCCCTGGGGACCCAGCTCTTTACTTCCTTGTACCTTATGTAATTGCTAGTGCCTGGGGAGAGGATATGCAAAACACAGGAAGTCTGATTTTATGGCTCCCTTCACACTCCTGAGAGTGATCCACAAGATGAAAGGCCAACAAAAATTCGGGGCTGTTTGCTTCAACATGGCAATCTGTGCAAGTACTCAGTGATACAGAAAGGAGACCTATCCTAATCTATTTTCCTATTTCTAAAGGTCATCTAAGGGTAGAAAGGCTGTAGGTTTAAATACTTTTTTAATCTACCACTTCAAGGAATTGGTTTCATCAGTGGAACTATACATCAGTGGAACTATAATTTTATCACATCTAGCTGGAACTCACCCTTTTAAAACTTCAAATGACTGCTGATTAATCAATGTACTCTCAGTATTCACAGAACTCCAAATACTTTATTTCTGAAATGTAAATAGTCTACTCCAAACAGCAAATCAAATGTAAGGCAATGCAGAGAAACTTCCAATGTGAACACTTTCAGATGACAAAGCTTTCACAAATACAGCCACATCACTGCCACACAGAGAAAGGCAACCATCACCAATGTGACTATTTTTGTTTTTCATGCACGCATGCAGCTGTTTACTTTTACCACAGCACACACCAACCATGGTACTGAATGTGCCAGTCAAATTGAGCTCCAGAAACATTTAAGAAAAAACACAATACAATACAAGCTTCATGACAGATCTGGCAAAGAAAGGACCTGTGAAACACAAGCTTCTGAAATTCCTAAGAAAAAGAGTAGCTTCATCTCTGTCCAAAGACCACAATAATAAGAAAAAAATTTATTTAAAAATCAAAGTTTGGTTTCTCAGGATTATCTGAGGCTTCTGAGAAAACAAGTGATTAAAGACACACCTGGATAACAAAAATTAAAAGCAGCAGAGTTTGAGGAATTTTTTTTTTTTTTAAGATAAGAGGTTTGAAATTTATTTTCTATCCCCATAAGAATTTTTCTAGAGCACTTGGGTCTTTGACATCTGGCCACTCAGATGAACTGAAATCCAGATGGGTGAGGCAATCCAGTCAGTGCAAAATTTCTGCTTTTTTTTTTTTTTTTTTTTTTAAGACTTCATCATTAACCTATGTTGAGGGGTTTTTTTTTTGTTTTTATTCTTGAATCACCATTCTCCACTCCTTCAGGACAATGTGGCTATATTGTAGGTAACCCTCCTCCAACCCAATAAATAAATAAATAAGTCTGGACAATGACTTCATCTGGGCTTGGTATCCAGAAGCTCTTCCACAGAATTTGCGTTGCAATCAGGAAGCTGCACAAAGCGAGTGCTGCAAGAGACTTTGGCTATTTCCAGGTTAGAAATTGAAAGGCATGACCAACAAATGAAATGTTGCAAGGACACCATCTACAAGACACACCACATGCAACCTGGGGAGCTGGTGGCCTGAGAAAGTGACCTCCATGGCTTCTTCCTTCAGTACATGTGTGATTTAAAATCCTGTCTTGTAATCCTTCCATTTCTGACTGGCAAGCCACTCCTCCCTTCCACCTCCAACTGTTACCCAATAGTCTTCTTTCTTTGTGCAGCAGAGCAAGTCAGCAATCACAATATGTGCAAAACATACAATTCACACAAGCCCTTGCAACATTAAGACAATTGCAGGCATTGTTTCAGCATGCAAGCACTGAACAATAAATAACTATATCTACAACAAGTAACATAATAGGAAAGGGACAGACAATTATAAATACAGGGAGGAACGGGAACAGTGAGCATTTTGGGGATGTAATGTTTGTTCCCCACTGTTGCAAAAACATTTCACTTCTGGACTAGTCCTTATGAAGCAGAAAGTCACTTACTGCTCACAGGACAATGCAACACAGGGTGTAATAGATACTGTAGGCACTGCCCACAGGCAAGCACACTCCAGTCAGCAGAGTTCAGCAGCAATGCCGCTGTATCTTCATTCACAGCAGCATCTTGCTGTTTCAGACTTGTCCTGCTTCCCCTGCAGCTGGTGCTGGCACTTTGAACCACCACAAAGAGAGGTGACAACCATTTCAAATTTCACGCAAAAACAGTGGGGTCCATGGAAATCAAGTACTGTGTGGTGCACAGCTAAGAGAAGTTCTGTCTCTGGTTTCTTTATCTTTGAAGGACTGATTAACATTGGCATTAATCCACAATCAGTACAAGGACCAGATCAGAGGTTTGTCCATTCATATTTAAACCATGTGTTGAAGCACTGAAGACAGCGGTTTCTTCTCCCATTCCTTCATGTCTAGGCTGGATTATTTACAAGGTGCAGATGATTTTCTTCAAATACAAGAGATGCTGAATGATTTTTCTTCATAAAAACTTCTCTACATCTGAGGTTCCAATTCTCTTCCCCAAACAAAGGAGTAAACTAAAAGCATGGGAACAGGTGGAAGGAAAGGGGAGAGAAATTACTTAAATGGTTTTGCAGCAGCAATATACCACAATGTTTCTGTTAGATGTCAAAGAAAATCTAAGAGTTAGGCTTAGGATACAACCCAGTTGATGGGCTTCCCTGCCCACCCTGAACCTCAAGATTCTTGTCCAATACCCAACTACTAATACATAAACCAGTCAAAAACATAATTATTTAGGGTCAGATTCTGACTTTATTATTCTACTAACATTACTCTCCAAACCATCCTATTGACTGCAGAAAGACTAACTAATTTTTTGGGTACAAATTTAGTCTTGAAACTGAAGTAGCCTGATACACTTCAAAGTGATGGACTCTGTATTCTGCATACTTCCACATTTTTATGTCCCCTCAAAACCTTAAAAGTTTGTGGACTTGTTTTAAGCAAACAACCTTTTGTAACTTCTTTTTTACAAGAACGCACATGAACACGCAGGTGCAGAGTTTTTTCAATACCTCAGTCAAAACAAACCTGGTTGGAGCAAAGCAGAAGGGAAAGTGAAGGCCTCTTGCCCCAATACCTCTACTCACCTTAACAAATTCTGAATTGAATCTACTCAAAACAGAGAGAGTACCATAGAATTCCCTTATTTAAAATACATCTACTTTTCATTTAAACAGAATTCTGCTTAATTTCTTTTTACACAGCAATATAGCATCCATCAATAAATCCATCCAAGAGTCCTTTAAAAAATCAATTACTCAATGAGAAACTCAGCCTTTGGATGCTGAGACTGTGCATTACTTTTTCACTGTGAAGCTGTATCAAAATTCCAGCTTCCAAACCATCATCAGTTCATCACAATAATTTCTGAGAGCGCTGCTAGAATTTTAGAAGGCAAATCCTACTTCATTACAATGCAAATGAGCTCTAGTGCACTCACAGATCCTTTGAACACACCACATCTCTCTCAGGCTGTGATGTCTAAGAACAACAGAGAACATTCACAGGAAACAACCCAGCCTACAAAACAGCCCATAGTGTTTTTGCAAGCATGGGCTATTTTTTTCTATGCCTAAAGAAAGGGTCCGCTCAGTGTTGATCAGTCTTTTCTAGGTATTTTTCAGCATAGCATGACATTCTTCCCATCAAAACAGACTATCAACACTGAAGACAAAACAGTGTTCCTTGTCATGAGATGCACTTTAAAAACAGCTATAAACAATTCCAAAACAGATGGGAAAAAACCCGACTCAAAACTCCCAAGTTTGAAGAACAAGACAAAGCAGACTGAAGTCTTCCTAAAAGCTGTCAGATTGGGGCCACACAGCGCCATGAAAACAGACTAATCACAAGTAATTTCCTTTTTGGCCCTCCCACCCACTGACAAAGCAGCAGGAGTCAGCAGGAAAAAAAAACAACCTCCTTGCTGGATGAGCACACAAGCACTGGAGAGATTTCAGCCTGTAGCTACATTCAGTTATCTTGTGTGCTAGTTAAGCCAGTTATCTTGCACACTAGTGAAGGTAAAATAATGGCTTTTAACAAAATACTGCAGAGGAAAGGAAAGCTTTTTTGCACCGTTATATTCAGAGAACTCTTTTTCAAAATAAAACACTCCCTCACGCACTGTAAACTCCAGAACAATTAAGTCAGACTCAAAAGAATAAGTCAATATTTTTCTTGGCACAGACCTGAGTCTGGGCATTCAATACTGCTGTTCTGATAACACTGAGAACTGCATAAATTCAGTAATAATACAAATTAACTGAAGATATCAAGATGTAGTTCTCAGCTAGGGAGGAAGCTGACACACAAAAATGAGGGCTTCCATTTGCTGTCAGAGGCAATTACTGCCAGTAACTAGGACCTGGTAAGTCTCCAGGGTTTGCTGTGCCTTCCAAAGAAAAGTCTAAACAAATGGGGAGAGGGTTTTCAAGACAAACAACTACCTGAGAGAAGAGCATCATGGCACAACTCTGTCCAATTTCACAGTAGATTTCAAAGCTGAGCTACTGCTTTGAATGGGCCCAATCTTGTATTCTTTACTCAATCAAAACTCCCAGTCAACTGAAAGGCAACTACAAGACTGTCTGCACTATCTATACTGTTTCAAAGACCTTTGCACTTACTGTCAAGCAGAGTCAGGCAAACATTTACTGCTGCAAAAAACCCTAAAAAACCTCCCCAGTGATCTGTTCCAAACAGAAGAACCTAAAGAAGTCTGTACATGCAAGTTCTTATTCCTATTTTCTGAAGAACCTCTTCAGTCTGAACTTCTAGGTAACCCAGAGCCACATGCATGACTTCTTTATTTACTGCAACTGTATTTATTTGCCTTTTTCTTATAGCCTGCCTGCCTTCATATTGTATAGGTACAATATACACTGCTCAAATCCAAAAAGAAACTACCACTCACAGGGCATTGATTATTTAGGATCAAGGACATATTTATTTGGCTGGCAGTAACTGATTTTTGTACTAAAGCCACAAGGAGGAAGTGGAGACTAAAAGCAACCCAACACAAATTGGAGTCCGCCAGTTTGATGCAAAATGCACAGATTAATAGCAGAAATCCTCTCCCTTCCTCCCAAAAATAAGAAACGCACAATAACCAATCAAGCAACACCAACTTCAGACTTGCTTGTGAGAAGATACAATGCTGAAGTTGCACCTGGTGAGAATCTGGCCCATTATGTATAATTAAATTGTTTTGGAACAGTGTGTGCTATAGACTAGTAATTATTTCAGGCTGCAATATTTGTTACACATCTTCCTGACACTATACCTAGTTCAACATATATAAGCGTAAGTATTTTGAAAAATCTGTATTTTAAAATGTAACAATGGAGAAAATGCAACCTTAGTCCACGCAGATGCAATAATGCTTCCAGCTGAGATTAAAAATTAAACCTGAACTTCTGTAAAACACCTATCATAAGGCAGCAGTTTTCTCTAAAGGCTGTCTGCATGGAAATTCAAGTGAATTCACTATCAGGCTTCTACATTCAGATCAGAATTTACTGTATCTTTTTTGGGTACTGTTACTGGATGCAGAGTGACCTAGTCTCAGTCATCAGAAAAATGGAACCGTTGTTGAGCGTGTATTTAGTACTTAAGACCCAGAAACAATTTCCAGAAAATTATCTGCAATTCCCCACAAGTTGAGTATGGTTTTTTTGCTCAGTCCTTTACACATAAATCGTACAGAAAAAGGCCATGTAAAAATGGGTGCAAGACATGTGGCAAACTACTTCCAGGACCCGTGTTGTCATCACAGACACGGTGCCTGGCTTACAACAACCTGTCAACATGTGTCTCAGATGAACCAGATGTAAAATTCAAATGTACTCACCCCTCCTCAGAGCTGCTGCTGCAAAACTTTTTGAAAAGCTTTTTTTCTTTACACTGAAATTCAAAGGTGTTATTTCTTACCTGATAACTTGTAATTGCCAACATATACACACAATTAGGAGGGGAGGTGCTTCCATGTGCTGACAAACGCCGTGGGAATTAATGAATAGGGCACAGTTGTTATGCTGTTCCATACATCTAACGTAGGATCATAGCAGTCCAATGTTTTGCACCTCTGAATGCCAAAGTAGCCTCCAACCACATACAATTTGTTTCCAGATGCCACTGCATGGCAGCTCATTCGCTTTGCTGTCACATCTCCCACCTTAGTCCACTGGTATGCCTCGCTGTTGAATTTATAAGCAGAGCATGCGGAGAATTCAGTATCTCCACCCATAATAAAAATCTGGTTTCCCAGAACAGCTGCAGCCGTGTAGCGCCAGGGCTGGGGGCAGGTGGCTGGTACTGTCCATCTGTTTTCACACTGATCATAGCACTGGACTTTGGGCAACTTGTCATGGCTAACGCTGGTACCACCAAAAGCAAACAGCTTCAGCTTTGCACTGACTACAGCTGCATTGCTTACTCCCTCTCGCAGCGGGGCAACCATGGTCCATTTGTTGGTCACGGGGTCATACTGCTCTACTTGCTTTAAGGATACTGAAGGGGAAGCTGGAAGGCAACCAGTTGCTGCAGTGTGCCCTCCTACTACATACAAACAGTGCTTAAGTTCAGCAGAGCCGTGGCCAAACCTAGCTACCAGCATGGGAGCAGCCTTTGACCACTCCTCATGAAGGGTGTCATACACCCACACGTCTTTGGAGACTCCATTCTCTGATCCTCGCCCCCCAGTGATGTACACTTTACAGCCTATGGCACAAGCACTGAACTCCTTCCGCGGGCTTGGAATGTCTGCTTTTGGAATGATCTCCTTTGCCTTTTGATCCACCAAATACAGCTTGTCACACATAAAGGTCTGGCCACCCAAAAGAAAAAGTGAATGGCCAGTTTTTCGGGGTCTGGCACACAAGCTGGTGACCACTCCATCATTCTGTAAGATCTTCAACTTGCATCTTATTGATTCTTCTACAATCTCCTTGCTTTTCCTCTGCTTAGTGATAAGTTCTTCCATGGCCACATTCTCCATAAGGTATATGGCTGGCAAGAGGGCCAGTCTCACTGTCTGCAGTAGCTCTGGCAAGTAACAGTGACGCTTACTCAGGTCATAGTTGACCCAGTTGATAGCTGATTCATACACTAGCCTTTCATCTTCAGTTTCTAATTCTTCACTGGAAAGGAGTTGCACTACCATGTCCTTTGGCAGTTGGAGGAAGTCTTCACTTTTACTGATACTTTGGAAGTTGCTAAGGCACATCCTCCAAGAGAGCTCATACAGCTTGGTACACTGATGAGCATCCGACAGCAGCAGCATACCAAGACAGTTAGTGGGATGAAGGTTTTTCTCCAGAAACTCTGCACAAGCATCCCGAATGTCCTGAAACTCCAGCATATCACCAGCTTCCAGCAGTGACTCTGCATTTTCCTCATTGATGATAACTCTGGAGGAATAGGCATAGTCCAGAAGAAGCTCTAGGACTTCTGGGTGAATAGAATTGTGAAAGTTGACTTCACTGTCCTGGCTCTCTTTCAGTCCTCCACTGAACATTGCTTCGAAATAGCGACTACAAGCAGCTAGAACTGCTCTGTGGCAGGGGAATGACCTGTTTCCAGCATGGAGAAGTACATCTGTAAAGAGACGCTGCTGACGCAGGAGGTTTAAGTGAGTAAGGACACTATCAGCATAGGATGACTTGTGGAACAAGTATATGTTGATGGAGCCAGTACTGGCCCTAGACTTGCGATTTTCATGCATGCTGACCGACATTTTCTTTCACACCTACAAGCAAAGGAAAAACTTAATGTAAATAAAAGTCAAAATCATTATTAGTTTTACATATCAAAAAGTGTCTATTATTCACTACAGGATGGGGGAGAAAAAGCCTTAATTTACAGCTGAGTGGACAGAGAATTACATCTACCTTTGGCATGCATTTATTTTCTTGTAAGCTGAGATTCATAAATGACATAGTCTAAATTTGTTGCCCAAGAGCAGGTTTATCTTGGGAAACCTGATCTCCAACTTTCATAGCAATACAATAAGCAAGTAACTTGGAGAAAGAAAATGAACCAGGACTGATTTTCTCACCCTTCCCCAACCTAGACCAGCTGATTCATTACATACATACACATGCACACGCTTGAAACATTCTCCTGCACTGAATCATAGCAGGAAGAGCTACCAGACAGAACAGACAGAATACCTAAAGAATGTCAAAAGCTGCATAGGGAACAAAAACCTACTAATCCCATTAGGAAGCTTCCCATTGGTATAGTGATTCCATATGCAACAGCACAAAATGAAAAAAAAAAAAAAAAAAAAA